>CM051235.1:580341019-580941019 GCA_027917425.1 Gastrophryne carolinensis
TCAGCGGACAGGAGAGGAGGAGCAGGAGCAGCCAGAGGAGCTAGAGGTTTTTGAGGAAGGCGAGACAGAGGACCCGGGCACACCGTGGCAGTATGCAGTGGAGATGGAGACAGGTAGTCCATCCGAGTCACTTGCGCAAATGGCAGGAAGCATGCTCACGTGCTTGCGTAGTGACCCCAGAATTGTTTCCATCTGTCGGCGGGATGACTTCTGGCTGTCCACCTTATTGGACCCTCGCTTCCGGCACAAAATGGGGGCATTTTTTAAACCCACCGAGAGGGAGGACAAACTGAACTACTACAAAGACATTTTACGTAGGCAGTTGGCCGATGCCTATCTGCGCCATGGTCCATACTCTCGCAGGTCTGACTCGAGGGGACCTCTGCGCTCACCTTGCACTGTCATGGCTGCTGGGGGGGTTGGCAGGAGCAGCAGCAGCAGCTCCATCAGCAGCAGCCTCAGTCTTCAGTCGCTAATGAGTAGCTTTCTACACCCGCATAGTGAGGCTACTCATGAGCAGCAGGAAGACCTGGAGCAGGACCTGAACCAGCAGGTCATGTCATACTTTGACATGACCATGCCAACACACCTTGAGGATCCGCTGGACTTCTGGGCAGCCAAACTTGATTTGTGGCCGCAACTAGCAGAGTTTGCCCTGGAAAAGCTGTCCTGCCCGGCAAGTAGCGTGCCATCTGAGCGGGTGTTTAGTGCGGCGGGGGCCATAGTTGCGGCGAGGAGAACTCGTCTGTCAACTTAAAATGTGGAGAGACTCACCTTTGTCAAAATGAATCAGGGATGGATCAGCCAGGATTTCCACCCACCAATGCCTGATGCATGCGACTAGATTCAGCATGGTGCCACGTTTTACACTTTCCAAATGGTGCAAAACATATTTAGGTCTTTAGGCCAATTTTTGGGCTCCTGCTGATGCCAACCCCAGTGTCTCTTTAAAGTAATGTTTGGGCTCCTGCTGCTGCTGCCAACTCCAGGGTGTGATTCATCCAATTTTTGGGCTCCTGCTGCCAACCCCAGTGTCTCTTTAAAGTAATGTTTGGGCTGCTGCTGCTGCTGCCAACTCCAGGGTGTGATTCATCCAATTTTTGGGCTCCTGCTGCCAACCCCAGTGTCTCTTTAAAGTAATGTTTGGGCTCCTGCTGCTGCTGCTGCTGCCAACTCCAGGGTGTGAATCATCCAATTTTTGGGCTCCTGAAGCCAACCCCAGTGTCTCTTTAAAGTAATGTTTGGGCTCCTGCTGCTGCTGCTGCTGCCAACTCCAGGGTGTGATTCGTCCAATTTTTGGGCTCCTGAAGCCAACCCCAGTGTCTCTTTAAAGTAATATTTGGGCTCCTGCTGCTGCTGCTGCCAACTCCAGGGTGTGATTCATCCAATTTTTGGGCTCCTGAAGCAAACCCCAGTGTCTCTTTAAAGTAATGTTTGGGCTCCTGCTCCTGCTGCTGCTGCTGCCAACTCCAGGGTGTGAATCATCCAATTTTTGGGCTCCTGAAGCCAACTCCAGTGTCTCTTTAAAGTAATGTTTGGGCTCCTGCTGCTGCTGCTGCTGCCAACTCCAGGGTGTGAATCATCCAATTTTTGGGCTCCTGAAGCCAACCCCAGTGTCTCTTTAAAGTAATGTTTGGGCTCCTGCTGCTGCTGCTGCTGCCAACTCCAGGGTGTGATTCGTCCAATTTTTGGGCTCCTGAAGCCAACCCCAGTGTCTCTTTAAAGTAATATTTGGGCTCCTGCTGCTGCTGCTGCCAACTCCAGGGTGTGAATCATCCAATTGTTGGGCTCCTGAAGCCAACCCCAGTGTCTCTTTAAAGTAATGTTTGGGCTCCTGCAGCTGCTGCTGCTGCAAACTCCAGGGTGTGAATCATCCAATTTTTGGGCTCCTGAAGCCAACCCCAGTGTCTCTTTAAAGTAATATTTGGGCTCCTGCTGCTGCTGCTGCCAACTCCAGGGTGTGATTCATCCAATTTTTGGGCTCCTGAAGCCAACCCCAGTGTCTCTTTAAAGTAATGTTTGGGCTCCTGCTGCTGTTGCTGCTGCTGCTGCTGTCAACTCCAGGGTGTGAATCATCCAATTGTTGGGCTCCTGAAGCCAACCCCAGTGTCTCTTTAAAGTAATGTTTGGGCTCCTGCAGCTGCTGCTGCTGCAAACTCCAGGGTGTGAATCATCCAATTTTTGGGCTCCTGAAGCCAACCCCAGTGTCTCTTTAAAGTAATATTTGGGCTCCTGCTGCTGCTGCTGCCAACTCCAGGGTGTGATTCATCCAATTTTTGGGCTCCTGAAGCCAACCCCAGTGTCTCTTTAAAGTAATGTTTGGGCTCCTGCTGCTGTTGCTGCTGCTGCCAACTCCGGGGTGTGAATCATCCAATTTTTGGGCTCCTGAAGCCAACTCCAGTGTCTCTTTAAAGTAATGCTTGGGCTCCTGCTGCTGCCAACTCCAGGGTGTGAATCATCCAATTGTTGGGCTCCTGAAGCCAACCCCAGTGTCTCTTTAAAGTAATGTTTGGGCTCCTGCAGCTGCTGCTGCTGCAAACTCCAGGGTGTGAATCATCCAATTTTTGGGCTCCTGAAGCCAACCCCAGTGTCTCTTTAAAGTAATATTTGGGCTCCTGCTGCTGCTGCTGCCAACTCCAGGGTGTGATTCATCCAATTTTTGGGCTCCTGAAGCCAACCCCAGTGTCTCTTTAAAGTAATGTTTGGGCTCCTGCTGCTGTTGCTGCTGCTGCTGCTGCCAACTCCAGGGTGTGAATCATCCAATTTTTGGGCTCCTGAAGCCAACTCCAGTGTCTCTTTAAAGTAATGCTTGGGCTCCTGCTGCTGCTGCTGCCAACTCCAGGGTGTGATTCATCCAATTTTTGGGCTCCTGAAGCCAACCCCAGTGTCTCTTTAAAGTAATGTTTGGGCTCCTGCTGCTGTTGCTGCTGCTGCTGCTGCCAACTCCAGGGTGTGAATCATCCAATTTTTGGGCTCCTGAAGCCAACCCCAGTGTCTCTTTAAAGTAATGTTTGGGCTCCTGCTGCTGCTGCTGCCAACTCCAGGGTGTGATTCATCCAATTTTTGGGCTCCTGAAGCCAACCCCAGTGTCTCTTTAAAGTAATGTTTGGGCTCCTGCTGCTGCTGCTGCTGCTGCCAACTCCAGGGTGTGATTCATCCAATCTTTGGGCTCCTGCTGCCAACCCCAGTGTCTCTTTAAAGTAATGTTTGGGCTCCTGCTGCTGCTGCTGCTGCTGCCAACTCCAGGGTGTGATTCATCCAATTTTTGGGCTCCTGAAGCCAACCCCAGTGTCTCTTTAAAGTAATATTTGGGCTCCTGCTGCTGCTGCCAAATCCAGGGTGTGAATCATCCAATTTTTGGGCTCCTGAAGCCAACTCCAGTGTCTCTTTAAAGTAATGTTTGGGCTCCTGCTGCTGCTGCTGCCAACTCCAGGGTGTGATTCATCCAATTTTTGGGCTCCTGCAGCCAACTCCAGTGTCTCTTTAAAGTAATGTTTGGGCTCATGCTGCTGCTGCTGCCAACTCCAGGGTGTGATTCATCCAATTGTTGGGCTCCTGCTGCCAACTCCAGTGTCTCTTTAAAGTAATGTTTGGGCTCCTGCTGCTGCTGCCAACTCCAGGGTGTGATTCATCCAATTTTTGGGCTCCTGCTGCCAACTCCAGTGTCTCTTTAAAGTAATGTTTGGGCTGCTGCTGCTGCTTGCAACTCCAGGGTGTGATTCATCCAATTTTTGGGCTCCTGCTGCCAACTCCAGTGTCTCTTTAAAGTAATGTTTGGGCTGCTGCTGCTGCTTGCAACTCCAGGGTGTGATTCATCCAATTTTTGGGCTCCTGCTGCCAACTCCAGTGTCTCTTTAAAGTAACGTTCGGGCTCCTGCTGCTGCTGCTTGCAACTCCAGGGTGTGATTCATCCAATTTTTGGGCTCCTGCAGCCAACTCCAGTGTCTCTTTAAAGCAATGTTTGTGCTCCTGCTGCTGCTTGCAACTCCAGGGTGTGATTCATCCAATTTTTGGCCTCCTGCAGCCAACTCCAGTGTCTCTTTAAAGCAATGTTTTGGCTCCTGCCCCTCATAGTGATGCCACTTCAACTCTCTGCAATTGTGCCGCTCTGCGATTCTATTAGCGATGCCTCTGATCTGCATGTGATATTTATTTACAGTATTATTTAACTAACCCAGCACGCATCCTATGCGTGTTACAGCAAGGCAGAATGGTTTACAACCCTATTGAGGCTCTAGGAGGCTCAGAAATAGCCGTTTTTAATAGCGATTCATCGCGAATAAATTCGGACCGAAACAAATTTTGACGGAAAATTCGGCGAATCAGCCGAATCGAATTTTTCAAAAGTTCGCTCATCTCTAATATTCACCTCCGGAGATATTCACATGACATCAATCTGGTCATGAATGTCAATCCACAATAGGGAATTAGACAGGCCTTAAGTAAAGTGGAAATTAAAGAGTAATCCCTGACAATAAATTATTTACTGGGGCTTTCTAGAGGCTTTAAAGCAGATGAAGGACTATGAACTGTTGCTGTCTGCTATGTGGTCTGTGTTTACTGTGAAATCTTGGATAAAGTAACTGGCAGAAAGTGAAGCCTTTGGCAGATGCTCCACCAATCAGGGATTTCTGAATAATAAACTGTTTTGGATGGAGGTATTTTTGCATCCAGCTTTTTTTAATGGGGGATTAGTTGACTCTGATTCTGCTGAATGAGATCCAGCATAACAATTAGGATCGATACATTTAGCAACATAATTATTGTCTGTTCATGGTAACTTTAGATAAGCGTTAATCTCCTACCCCTGAAACATTTAATTCTCAATATAAAGTCTCGTTCACACTAAATGATATCCATTTAAAATGCTGAATTTGAATTTCTGGCTTTGCATTGTGTTTTAATGCAGGTACAAGCTTACAGAGTAGCAGAGGTGTTGTTTTTACATTGGTGATAATCAGTTACAAGCTAATTACCTTTCTGTATGTTTACTTAAATATGTCTTGCTAAGTATTTTATACATCTAGATGTCCCTACATTGCATGTATAGCACACCAAATGGAAATGTATAATGACCTTTGGACAATGTGGAGAACACAGGAATAATGAGCAATGCCATTTGCCGTTATTGATGTTCCTTTCCTTCAACATGGCAGAGTATTTGTTTCTCGTATAATTAAAATATGCAATTCATATTAGAAGATATGAATATAATAATGTATTCCAGGGAAATTTTGTGCATACTCAAATGACCTTAATATAAATGAAATAGCCAGCACTCAATAATATAACGCATTTATAGTATAAATAGAATATAAAGCAAAAATCTATCCCTCAGACATTTCTTTTCAGACTGCATGTGTCCGAGATAAACATTGGGGTCGATTCAGAGCCAGGTGAGGATTCTCATTCCTTTTTTAGAAGTGAAAACATTCACTTTTATTATCTACCAGGTATACATATTCACCTGGCTCTGAATCAGGCTCAAGGTACACAATGAAAGTGTTATTTAATAGGCCAACCAAACTAGATTGATGAATACAACACGGGGAGGCCGATTCATAAATAGCGCCAGGTAGCGACAGATGAGCGACAGTAGCGATATTTTCACAGCGCCCGCTAGTATTCGCTGTGCTTGGCCGTTGTTCGGTTGTTGACAACGACTCAGTCGGTGTGCGGTAATGTTGAATACGGGGTTAGGAGTCGCTGTTTGACAGGTTCCGCGCTGTATGGGAGCGCATGACAGCGAATGGCCATAGCGAACGGCTCCCAGCATATTCATTAACAAATCACGTTCATAAAATTCTCGCGCTGTGAAATGCTTGTTTAAACCCCAGAGCACTGGCAGCGATGGGTTAAAAGTAGTTTTTTAACCCCCAGACAACCATATTTTGTTTTTCAAAACATTTTGTAATATGAATACATTAATATCAGACCTGTAATATCAATTCTGCACAATTTTTTTTTTTTTTTTACCTTAAAAAAAATATCTAACATTGCAGAAGTGGTCACAGAATTTTTGACATTTAAAAAAAAATAAATAAAAAAAAACATTATTAGCAATTAATTAAGAATATTTAAAGTTTGCTCCATTGAAATGCATTGGAGAGCGCCAGGTAGCGAGAGGTCATACCTGTCGCTGTTCAAGGTCGCTCGCTGGCGCTGTGGGGTGAGGCTGGAATAATGATGAATGATTCGCTATCTGGCGCTCTGTCAGTCGCTAAGCAGGATCGGCTTGATAAATGTGTGATTGCGGAGGGGAGCCGGCGTTCTCGTGGCGGTGACCGTCAGTACCGTTCGCTCACCATTCGCTACATGGCGCTATCCCTTGTTAAATAAGGGCCCTAGTCTGGCAGTTGCGGAGGGTCATGCTAAGTTTTTGGTGAACTTTTTTTTCGTGACTTTCAGTGTGCATTGCGGTGTGCATTACAACCCGCATCTCGGTGAGCTTTTTAGCGCTATCAAGCAGAAAAGTGCAAAAAAATAAATGGTTGTCCTACTTTTCCCCAAAATATCACCTGTACCTGTAATGGGGCATTTTACAGGTGAGGTACATCATATATCCAATAAGGTAAGGAGCTTTTTTTAAGTTTGGAAATAACAGCACCCTAAGGGCTATGCTAAATAATACACCATTTTTTTCTGAAAAGGCCATTAGGGTGCTCTTGTATCCAAACTAAAAAATATCCTTACCTCATAGAAAAGATGATGTGTACCTAACCCATAAATATCCCTTATCAAAGGTACAGGTATTTTTTGGGAAAAAAAGGTAGAAACATTTTTTTGCAGGTTTTTGTGTCTAAATGCTAAAAAGCCTACTGGAACGCAGGTTACAATCCACAATGCAATGCACAATGGAAGTCACACTGCCTTTACCAAATAATTAGCAAGACCCCCCAAGGGAAAGTTTCCATTTACTGGCTACAGAACGCACCCTTTTCAGAAATGAGCAGCAAATAGATGGCTGCTATGTAAGATAGACATGATTATCTATGGGTCAGAAAAATATGTCACTCATCCTTCAGTCTGGAGTCAGCTATGCCAAATTATTGGATGTGGCAGCATGTCCCCAGCTGTCTGGAAAAGCTTTCTAGGTAGTCATGTCCAGCAATGCCACTAAGCAAAGGAAAGCCCACCCTAAATTTTACTTGTTTACCCACACTAGAAGATGCTTGGGGTTAGGTCACTGTAGGGAGACAACCATGGCACCTATAGACAGCTCTGCAAGGCATATAAGATAGGGGTAGCTGCCTGAACTGACCACTGGCCCTTCAAAACCTTTCAGTCTTTTCATTATGAATTTAGGGCTATAACGGGCCTCACCTTCATGACTTCTGAATATAACTCTTAATGTCAATGGCTGTATGTTGGGTTGATTATCCTGCTGCTGAATACACCTGGAGCCAGTCAGATGCCTCGAAAGAGGGCAGATAGGCAACAAGATTCTTCAATGTGGAAAGCTCGTTGTAGGGTTCTGGGTCTCCTGTGCCACAAAGGGTCAGCAACCTTCCTCCCTGGTGGTGCAGGAAAGTTTCAGCCCCCAGTCAATGACTATGACCGTAGGATCACCTACTCACTTAGGGCAAACCTGAGCGTCAGGAGGACGCTTGAGCTGCCACAGGGCGAACATTTGTGACTGCTTCTGCCGGCACAAGCATGGACGACAAGGGACACAGAGGTGCTGGAGCAATGAGAGCGTCCAGCACTGGATGCTAATGGCAGAGGAAAATATAGTATACATTAAGGCTATTAAAATGATTGTGTGGTGTGTTTTGTTTTTCTTTTATTGCCTTGAACTAGTAAGGGGTCCAGGGGACCCTTATACTAGTTCAAAGGGTAGGGAACGGCAAGTTACCTGCCCCCATGGCGGCGGATGACCCTTAGCCCCCCGCAACATTACCCATATCCCCAAACCCCAGGGGGTGGTACGGAAGAGGCCAGGAACAAATACACACAGGCCAAAGAAATGGTTTAGCAAGGAAATAAAATTGCAAAGAAAAGCTGTTCTATCAGGAAAAAAGAAACTCAACAATTTGGTAACTTTGTAACAAGTGCGAAATGCAGCATCCAGAGCAAATACAGTTGGAACTAAATTGTAACAGTGACTAAACCAACAAAATACATTACAAAGATACATTACAAGCTTCTCAGCAAACATTAATGACATTCACAAATAAATAATTACACAGCAATACCCGCTAACACATATGCTGGCCTCAAGAGAAGGAAGAAGGGAGAATCCATCAAAAACAATCCCCAGACTGTCCAAGCATGAGCTTGAAGCACACTGCCATAAAAATGGGATTTCACAGAGTGTGGAAGCCGATCTGTACATTCAAAATGTACATTTTAAGAAACAACCATTGCTGCTAAGGCAAACTTAGAAAAGCATTTATACCCATTCAGAAACATAAAAAAAACCCTTAAACCAGGGGACAGAAGGGCAGAACATACTGAGTCCACATCAGCCCAAAAAGATCGGGGCAGCACTGCAACATCAGCGTGATCCCCTGGTAGGGGCACGAACATGACACCCCCCCAGTGAGATAATCATAGAGGAATTGAAACGAAGGCCAGCAACAAAGAGGAGGTAGAGGACACCCAAGAGCCAACTGTGACCCAGATCATGGCAGCCATACTTCATAGCAAAAACTCATTGACACAAAGCATAGAGACTGTGCAAGCGGTCCCCAAATTAAGAGGCAAAGTGAACACCTATACGCAGAAGCTAGATGACTTGGAGAACATGTCCCGGTGCAATAATATACATATTATCAGCTTGCCTGAAAAAGCAAAACCAGATGTGTTCCTGGAAGATTGGCTGAAATCCTCACATCCAGGGGCACACATCTCAAAGGCTTTCTCCATTGAAATAGCACAGGTTCCAAGGCGCCAACAAGCAACTGGTGCATCACCAAGGTCCCTCATAGCCAAAAATCTTAATTACAGAGAGAGGGGTGCCATTTTAAGCACAGACCATGCAAAAGGCGAAATACTCTCTATGAAAGTGAAGAAAGCTCTCTGTGACAATAACATCAAGTATGAGAATAGCAGATGGCAACTCTATGTTTTTCTGCAAAACACCAGCTGAAGCAGGTGACTGGACAGAAAAAAAGGTCTTAGGCTCAGACATTGACATGAACAAGTCCATAACCAATGCAGATAAATGACACAAACCTCTTGAGGCCCATCCAGGAAAGGAGAAGTTCCAATGTCTAGGTGCTTTTATCTCTATATCGGTCCTCAGGTATTTCTCTATTTTACTTGACTTTCATTTTATAGTGGACAGTTGTTCAGGACATTTATGGATGGACATTGCCAAGGTGGCTTAAGTCACAATCGGTGACATCACAGATCCTGGATAACGTAACGTCTGGCCCTGAATAGCAATAATTGCCTAGTCTATCATTGCGGCGGTGCAAGAACCCCAGAGAGTTAAAGCAGATATATAATTAGGTTTTTAGGCCTTATAAATGGGGATCAGAATGGATTTACTCCACTTTGGTCCACTAAACCTAATATTAGGCGCTTATACTCTAACCTCCAATGCCCACACTCAAATGTGAGAACCAGATTGATCCTCTCCTTAGATATGCAGAAAGCGTTTGACTCAGTGAAATGGAAATACATTTATGAGGTACTAGCTAAGTTTGGCTTTGGATCTGGTTTCGGGAAATGAATAAAAAAACTACTATAGTCCAATGGCCAAGGTCAAGGTTAACAAAATAGTCATAGAATCTTTTACCATTCACAGGGGTACCCACTTTCACCACTGTCAATAGAACCATTGGTTGCCCTTTTGAGGGGACAGATGATTGGGGGGCTGGAGGAAAAGATATCCTTATACGCATATGCTTCTTTATCTAGCAGATCCGGGGATCTCCCTATCTACAGCCCTAACATTTATACAATGTTGCGGGTATTTCTTGGGATTCCATATTATCTCTTCCCTCCTCTTTCCGCTTGACCCAATAGTAAGTGAGCTACTTACCAATAGACTGCCCTGGTAAACAGATTTAAAAATCTGGGGATAAAGATAGAGCTGCCACTTACATCGTACATAGAACATAATATAACACCAATAATTGACAACCTGGCGCGTTGTCCAAGTTGTGGAGTAGTCTCTCAATGGATTCGCTTGGAAAGGTGAACCTGATGAAGATGATCTTTTTGCCCAAATTTCTGTATGCACTGTTAAGCTCCCCCTGCATCATCCTTAAAATCATATTTTGGAAAATAAATCAGATCTTTTGCTTTAGCTGGCAAGGAGGAGTACATAGAATTGCATTAGAGAAGCTGTCTGTTAGAATTCCGGTGCGACTGATGCCCGGATGGTGGCTGGGGTCAATTCTTACCCCATCTGCAGTACTGTTAGCCATCGGCAGGTGTCAGAAGAACTCTGGCTGCTCTCTCTCCCCATTATGTGCTGCACCTGGTGTGAGGGCTATTTAAAGGGCCCAGTCCTCCACCTGGTGCAGCAGGATTTTGTTTGCTTTATTGTATCTATATTGGAATCTGAGTCTGGACCCCCATGGAATCTTGGGGCAAGCAGGCCTCTCCCTGGCTTCCTTGAGGCTGTTTGCGGTTGGCGCCTATTAGCCTTGTTTTTTGTCCCTTTGGTTGTATATCTGAATTTAAGATCTTTTTGTTTGTTTCCGTTGACTTATTAATAAACCACTCCTGTTTACAGCATTTTCTTTGTCTGTGTCTTTGCTCTGGCCGAATCATCTGCTCCCCTGGCGGTGGGTTCATGTTGGAGAACTCTCCAGCCTGACGCTGTCCCTCCCCAATACCCAAGGAGGATTAGCCCTACCAGATATCCAGGGGTACTATATGATTGCACAATTTTAGGTATGTGTATGACTAGCTGTTGCTAAGGGCAAATAATGCTTGCACTGCTACAAAAGCGGCCATAGCATCCTCATATGAGGCCTTATGTAACGCAATATATAGAGGGTAAGTAGCGGTTACTAAGGGTATGGCAGTTATTAATTCCACACTAAAGATTTTTTCAGGGAATATTGAAAACACTGGGTTGTCTAGATCACATAAGAACCTGATATGGTTTAACTCCAATCTCTGGGAGTTCTACGAATTGGAGAAGGGGTGTCAATGGGCAAAAAAGGAGTGAAATACACCCATCAACTCTTCTCCAACTGGGCACTCAAAACATTTGGGCAATTCCAAAGGGAATTTAACATCCCTGGGAACTGCCTCTTTAAATATCTCAAATTAAGGCATGCCACTAAAGCAAAGTATGGAGGGTGAGATTTGACCTTGCCCCCATCTTTCTATCCCTCTTCAGGGCTGGATTCAAGGAGGTGATGGTATCCCTATAGCGAGGATCCAGCAGAGTGGCCACCCAGTAATTGGCACTAGTGACTGTGCAGGCAGCTGTCCTCCTTGTCAGGGCATTGTGACTGCAAGCAGGGACTGTTAACCATGTACCTTCCAGAGCTTAGGCATAACCCCCAATCAGATGTCTGATTAGCAAGTGTTTGAATTGACCCAGCTGAACCTCCTTTCTCTTGAGAAGCTTTACTCAGAGCTGTAGCCATGGTTGGCCTCACCACAAGAGAGGGGAATGCAATTGGGGATATGACCAAATTGTCCCAGCCTTTGCTGAACCATGCCCTGACTAATTTTCTTGATGGCATGGCTATCCTGCAGGAGAAATACACCTCTTTTCCTGACAGCATGGCAGCCTGGAACGCTGTGAGGTTGTTTTTTTTTTCCAAATAGCAAATATGGCAAGTGGCATGGGTTCCATCGATTGTACACATGTGGCCCTGGTTGCCCCTGCTGCTCAGGAGTATATGTTTTGGTATGTTTAGGTCCACATTGCTCCTCCTTCTTGTCCACTTTCCTGTCTTTATGCTAGCCTTTCTTCTCCTACCTTAAATCAGCTTCATTGTGTCTTAGTTGCCCATGGATTGTTTTTAATTTGGCTGTTCATTTGTTGGTGCCAGTCTAGTGACCCTATTTTTATTGCCTTTTTTTCAGCTACCGCAGGATGGGCCACTCTAAATGTCCAATGCATCGTGGGACTGGATCGTCATTTTTAAGTGTTTTGGCTGGCTTATCTCCTGATGCATTCATCCTGAGGAGTTCAAGTTTGTACACCTGTTTTGAGAGTGGCGACCCGAGTGTCCATTGGCTTCTGGGTAAGTCTGTTATTCATGTAGTTGATCTACATGTCTATTGTTATTGCATTTGCAATGTGTTTAGCATTTCTAACATGTGTGCCCTTTTGGAAATTTGGGCAAGTTTTTTGTGATTGCCAGTTTGTCTCCCTGCCCTCCCTCACTTCTACTGTTCCTTACCTTTACTTGCCTACTCTGTCCTAATACTTTCTATTTCCTGATGCCTTTTTAAAGACCCCAGATGGCTGGCCAGCCCCCCCCCCCCCCCCGGGCCTCTGTCATCTGTAAAAAATATAATGTTTTATGTATATATTTATTTATGTATATATGTATATGTTTATTTCTGTATATACCTATTTATTGATATATATATATATATATATATATATATATATATATATATATAATTATTTCTTTATTTACTCATTTATGTATATATTGATCGATGAATTTATTTATGTTTTTTAAATTATTTTAGTTTTCTGTTAATATCTTGAGAATTTTCCCTAGTCAGTTTTGTGTAGGATAATTGTCTAGGTGCCCCCCCCCTCAATTTAGCCTCCCCTGGGCATCCCAAATCGGGATGCTCCACTTTTTGAAACCCTTTTTACTCAGTAGCAACGTGATTCCTTCTCTGAAAGCAGAACAAAACTCAGAGCGGCCACTGGTCTTCCCCCTGGATCTCCCAGATCAGGATGTGTGAAACCCTTGTTACTTAGGGCCTTATTCATCAAGTGATAGCGTCAGCTAGTGTCTCAATAGCGCCAGCTATCGGCGGCAACCGACTCCCGAATGCCAGGCTGCGAACACAATCATGCATTTATCACGCTAAATGAGGCTAGCGCCGGCGAAAGCGTCACCTAGCGCTGGATTCATCATGTAGCGGACTGCAACGAACAGCGCCACTGCTAATCCCATCCCAGCGCCAGGTCAGACCTTTCGCTACCTGGTGCTCTCCCATACATTTCAATGGCAGACACTGCGATGTTTTTTTTAAGTGGTTTTTGTGTTCTTGTCTTTTGCCAAAAATTAAACACATGTTGTTTAGGATATGTTTGATTAATCTGTCTTGTTTTTATTGTTTTTTTGGTGAAAGATGTAATTTTTCGACTGGAATGTTGTGAGTGAAATCTAAAATGCATCTCCTCCCACAAAACACATTAGCCTCAAATTAGCTTGCTTTCAGAACACCCATGGCTTGTAAAGCTACTTTTTAGTCAGTCATGGTTGGCGCTCACGTTCGCTCATTGAAATTGTCAGCGCCCAAGCTATTCTGCAGCCCTGTCCTTGTTGAATCTGTGGTGGTCAGTGTTTGTGCAGTCGCTGTTGTGATTCGCTATGTGGCGGCGCTAGCGTCGCTGTGCTGCGCTGTGCTGTTCATACATGTGCCTTTCTGCATTTTTCCCTGAATTCACTTGCAGCGACCCCAGTCGTTCTTAATGAATACACTGTAGTTCAGAGCGTGCATATGTCCACATTCTGCAGGATTTTTTCAGGCGTACAAGCTCATAACAACCCGTTATGCATTCTCCTGTGTCCCACATTATCATGTTGTTGGATAGTTATATTGTGTTCTTACTTTATTTAGGAATCAGATTTTAATTTGTAAGCAACCAGATCTGTTTTTGCTCTGACCTATGCATTACAGGATATTGAACACCCAGCTAAATCAAGCTAATAATTGGTGTTTTTTTTTTTCGCTTTCGTCATATCCACTTCCAGTTTGCTCCTTTGCGTTTCCCAGCTAAATCAAGCTAATAATTAATTGCGTCTTGGCCAATAGCTTGTTGTAATGCGTAAATCTACTTTTACCGCCACTTAGCTTGCACGTAGCGGATATTAGCTTCTTCCTAGTGCGCGGAGCGTTTTTTTTTTTTTTTGTTCGCTTTCGTCATATCCACTTCCGGTTTCCTCCTTTGCGTTTCCACCATGCTGCCCAGGAGACGTGTCATGCGCCTCCCCAGCTCCTCCTCTGACTCTGGCCCCCCCACCCCTCCCCCACCTCCCCCACCTACCTCACCTCCCCCACCTAACCCCCCTCCACCCCCTCCCCCCCCAGGCCAGCAAAAAAAAAAGGAAAAGAGTGGATAGCCGCGTAAACGGCCAGGTGGTTAAAGTGAGTATGTTTTCCTTGGATTATATGTTTAATCTGTTCTCAGTATAAATGTTTAGTCCATTGGTCTGATGGCATGTATTGATCACATTTTTTTTTGTCATTTCTCATAGGATTTCTGCATCCACCAATATGACTATGCCCGTGGGGGCAAGAAGCGCATTGCCCTGGAGGTGAAGGCCACAGTGTCCCGGCACTTCCACACCAGGCTCAGTGTCCGAGCAATAATGCAGAAGTGGTCCGACTTTAAGCGCCGGGACCCTGAAGGCGTGTACCGGCTATATGATGCGTACGCTTCAGGTAAGTTAAAGTTGATGCTATGTTTATACTTTTTGGGAAATAATATTGTAAGCTGTGTCCATTTTGGGTAGTAATTGTAATTTTTTTTATTCACCCCCTCAACACAGATAAGTGTCCTCCCCTGGGGAAACGTGGGAAGGGATTCCTCCCCCGCACTAGACAGGCGGACTCGGGGGAGTCATCGGGGGAGGGTCCCTCTCGAGTGTCCTATTTTGAGGACCCAGGGGAGGAAGGGGATGACGCCCCAGAGGAGTGTGCTGCTGGGGGGCTGTCAGGATCGAGCCTCAGCTCCTCACACTCTGAATCTGAGGAGTCACTCCAGCCAAGGGGCCACTCTCAAGTGGGGAGTCCAAGTGGTGTGGAAGCTGTGGACTCTCCCACACTCCCTGAAGGAGCAGGGAGTGAGAGGGAGGAGGGTGGCCCTTTGGGTGGGGGATCTTCGGATCAGAGTGTGAGGAGCCGAGGCTCCACGCCTCCTCCTCAGAGCCCTCCCTGGGCTTCAAGTGGCAGCTCATCCCCTGGTGAGTGCAGATTTAGTCAGTGTTAGTCTGTGACAGGTTCCATATGGCCATTTGTACTTAGCCCTTGCCATCCCTCTATAATTTGCAGCGCATCATATAGCCGGCACCTCCAGGAGCTTTTGACAACGCCTTCTCCACGGGCATAGTCATGGTAAGTGTTTGTTGTTATCCCTCACATTCCATATGTTATGACATTCCTTAAAGTGGACCAACACCCATTGTTGATTGGCCCGGGAATCTATAAGCTTCCCTGCCCAATCACCTCCCTCACCGCGTGCCCCCCCTCCCAAAGCCCACAAACTCATTGGGGGCGGTGGAAGCCACCTCCGCCGCCTCCCGCGCGCCCCTCTAGATGTGCGTGCGCCCGCGCTGTCCGTTCGTGAATGGCCTGCGCGGGCGCGCGCACTTGAAGAGTGACGCGCGGGAGGCGGCGGACGGGCTATCTCTCCGATTGTGGTGCCCTGCCAAAGTGGATCAAAACCCAGGATAGTATAAATCCTGGGTCTTGGTCTACTTTTAACATACACATGTTTCCTGGTCCATAGTACAAGCTTTACATTAACATCACAAACCCCACTACAGTGCAATCCAACTGGCAACCACCCCTATGTTTCAGCCCACACCATGATGGCGGCTAGCAAATGTGTTATTTTTGTAAGTTTTTCAGGCTAACGCATGTTGCACACTCTACAAGTAAGATTCTACACTCAACTGCAAATTAGGCCTTACCATTGCACTGTCAAGGTTATTGGCACATTAGCTTTATGTGTCCATGTTGCACCCATAAAAAATTTACATGAACTCATGGACCAGGAAATATGCTAATGTCGGACAACATGTGTGTAACCATGCAAGCATTTGTTTTTGCAGACTCCCTAACCAGATGGATGTCAAATAGCCATGTGTCATTGGCCAACTAATTTTTGGTTTCTCTTTTGCTTTCTCCTGGCAGATGTGGCCACGCAGACGGAGCCGGTGACCATCCTCCCCACCCCAGCTCCCGGGATGGCCAGCAGCATGGGCCCCAGCCACAGCTGCGATGGTGAGTATATCCCACTTCATATGCCTAAAGACTTGGGACCCCTATGTCTTATAGTTAATGACTTTACAATGTACCTATGTGTTTTCGAAGCACACATCTAGGTTACATGTGTTTGTCCGACAATCCTAAATGCATGTCTGCATGCTTGATTGTTGGCTCCCATTCTTGTTTTTGCCACATAGTGTAAAATTGTGGTTTCTTCAAAACCAAATTGGCCTGCTAAGGTGGTGACCTCTAATATGCTTGGCCCAACCAGTTTAATCGTTAGGACTTAGGCCCTGATGTTTGGCTGTAACTAACCAAAGAAATGTCCACACTGGGACTTAGACCTTAATTTATTCCCAAGAGTTTAGAGTAAATGTATGCTTGGGATGTTGTAGCCACATTTAAGGCAGCCACTAGTACTCATATAATGGTAACACCTAAGGGCACAGTGGCCAACAATGTGAATGTGTGGGTCAGCTAATTTGAGCCAATTACATTACATTGCTACATCTGTGTATGTTGAGCTCACATTCTATCTTTTGAATATGGTTTTTTCTACTCTCTACAGCTTGTGAAAACCAGCATCGCAGACTGTGGCAGTCGATCCGGCGTCTTCGCCTTATGCTGCTGGCCTTGAAGAGGCGTCGTTAGGGTGGGGGGGTATGGTTTGAGCCGCTGTGCGGCGGAATGTTGGGCCTGTTGCCCACCTTGCGGCATAATAAATATTTTGTATTTTTTTAATTACAGTGTGTTGTGCCTTGTCAAGCATAGTTTAAGTGTCTACCAACCCATTATTTTTAAAATGTTGGTGTACCTTTGTAGCCATTTAATGTGTAAACCATAGTAAGATATGTTCACCAATGTGTGTCATACATTTCTGGCTACATGTACATATCTAGATCTAGAGACTCATCCCTGACTGTGTTCTTAGCTATGTCTTTGAAAAAACACAATTTAGAGGTGGGGTACTCAAATGTATTTGCACAAAATGAAACAGAACAAAAAGAACATCAATATTCTTGGCTTGGGGGCCTGGGAGGTTGAGAGTCATTGCTAGGGGTGGTGTAGGGGGACAACAGTGCAGTAAAAAAAATAGACTGCTGTTGTATCAGCTGATGCATCAACAACAAACTTTGTTCCTGGCGCTGGAAAGATTGCTCCATCGCATGTGCAATGCGATCCAGTACCCTGTTGGTTTGAATTTGTTTGCCTTCTCTGACATCCTGGAGCTGGCGCTGCAGGTCCTCAATTTGTTGCCGATACACCAGCACCTGATTTTCCATTGCCACAATGCGCTCATTAGTTCCATCACGCGGCTGTTGGCGACTGTAGTCCTCCAGCATCCGGAGCCCTAGCTCATAAAAATCGGCACTGGTCGGTGCCACACCTCCTCTTGTTGTGTGTTCCGGCTAAAAAAACCAAAAGAAAAGATTGTAGTGAAGCTGAAACAATGCAGGTATGCCCCTACCAATCATTTACCCAAAGTGTAACAATCAAACTTACCCTTGATTGAGCCTCTGTAGCTTGGCCACATGGCACTTGGGAAGAGGTCCCAGCTTGGGGTTCAGGTCTGGCCTCCTGCCAAAACACCAAAGAAATAACATGTTACATGTTGGTTCCTGGACTACCCACAAACATGTCAATGTGGTTATTGTTCCCCAAAATCAGCCATGTTACCTCAGTGCCGTCCGCCCGAAGTAGTTCCGGGGTCTGGCTACCAGAAAGGGGCAAATCCACATCTGAGAGATGGGGCAAGCTGGCATATGCTAAACAGGAAAGTCATGTTAGTAGGTCAGTGGACCAAACTCAAATGTAATATGGATAGACTATCGAGGCCATACCTCGACAAAGTTGCAGATTACACACTAGCCAAAAGGGATCTTGTAAACTCAGATTGCTAACATGTATGTAAGAGGAAGATGAGCCAATAATTGGGCCAAACAATAACAGACACATTGCTCAAATTACACATACCCGCCATCTCCCACATGAACGGAGTTTGGCCCTCACTCGAGCTTTGCCCTTGAAAAAACACGTTTAAACACAAGTTGGCCTACTAAATTACCAAAAAAGGTTGTCAAAAGTCCTTACTAGATAATCAAGCAAAACCAACTTACCGTCATCTCTAGCAGCCTCAACGTGAAGGGCCCTTTCCGGACAGCCACTTCCGATATTCCGGCCAACTAAAATACACAATTAATGTCTCTAAATATTCCTAACACTACTCGGGTGAATGTTTGTCTTTTAATAGACACAAAAAATGCATTGCCAATCACTCCAAACAGTTTACTAATGAGCCTGGCAAACATGTAGATTATTAGACTAACCAAATAGAACCAGTGTAACATAAACAGCATAAAGGATACATTGTTTTGGGCAATACACACCAACAGGGTCCTGTTGACCTGCAACATCGGAAGTGGTATCCAAAGATGAAGCAGTCACTTGGCCTACCAAGAAAAAAGAGGAATGAAAGACATGCACTTGTGTTAAAGCGGCTAAAGCAAGGTTGACACATGCACTTACCGGCATCCAAAGAGTAGCTTGGCTCCTGAGGAGATGCTGGTGCCAATGGTGGTGCAGCTAGGCAAAATCAAATAAAAAATTTAGCCATTGGTAATGTGCGTGACAAAAAAAAAATAAGGTGTGTGTGAGCAGCTCAATCACGAATATTCCCTAATCAAGGCCAGTGTGGCTTCCACATGTATATTCAGATATATGGCCACACATCTCTGGCTTCCCACATAGCTACACATGTTAGGGCCTTGTTAGTTAGTTGCTGAGAGGGTTAAAGTGTGCGTGAAATTAGTCCGCAGGCCCATATTAGTAATCCTCAACAGTGGTACAAGCTATTGTTTGAGGTGCTCCCACACCCATTTTGTACCAAAGCAACCAGCCCATAAATTAGTGATAAATACCTTCAATGGCAGACTGGGTTAGGCTTGAGGTTGGTTGAAGGGCAGGAGTTGTGGTGTCCTCAGCCAAATCCTGGACATCACCATGTGCACCTATGCAGAAAGCAACAGACAAGAAAGGAAATCATTTATGAGGTATAATGTACTACTTCACAGGTCCTACTGTTAGTTGGCCAGAAAGAGACAAAGCAAATCACATACATTAACATTACCAGCAAAAAATATGCAGAAAATATGTACCTTCAGTCCAACCTGTGGTGTCATCCCCAGCATCAACACCCTGCAGCCGAATCAGTGGAATTTTGGGCTTCAGCATCTCCTCATATGGCCTGTAGGTACTCTTTGGGCCCCATGGTCCCACTCTCGACATCAAGATCATGCTTCATCTTTTGCATAAGGGCCCTTCTCAAAGTGTAGAAGCGTTTCTTGCAGGATGGGCCACTACGTGGGTATTGAGCACTGCTAGTAAGCTCCTCCCCAATGGCATCCCACAATTTGCTCCTTTCTTGCTTGCCTATAGACTGGCTTTGGGAGCCAAAGATTAGCTCCCATTTGGCCAGGGTAAGGCGCACAAGAGTATTGTTATCCGCCAAATTCAATTCTGGCTCCCTCTTGGCAAATGGGCGGCTGGCCTTGGGTGCAGGCTCACCTTGGGCCTGGGCCCTTTTCCTTAAGGGAGGTCTGCGCACAGCACCCAACACACTCCTACTTGGGCCAGCTGTGGCCAGCAGATGTCCAGAATTTGGCTCCATCCTGTAGCTGCACACACACTCCACTAGACAACACACAAGCACGCATACAGACTACAGAATGGCATCACCCTGTTTTTGGGTTGGGCAGGTTTTATGTGCTCTACCAACCAATCATAAACAGGTCCACTTAATTGCTTCACACATACTGGCCAGGTGCTTGTAGCCACAGCTCCACTGCACTGATTGAACCATGTGTGGTAGGCAATTAAGTAATTACAGAGCTCATTAACCAAACAACACACAACCAAAGACAACAATGTACTCATGTATATTAAACACTTGTGACATGTGGCTCTACAAACGGCTATTTAAATAAAGAGCAGCTTACCTTTCATTGGTCCACCACAGAATTTTCAGCCATGTCCGTTAATGCACGCAAGTTTCGGCTCACGTACGCTAGTAGCGCTACTAGCGTGCACAATCTGTTTCACGCACACCTGGGTCAGCTAATTGCAGACAGGAAATAGCAGAGCAACGCAAAAGGCGGCAAAGCGGACCTGTCCTTTTTCAAAGTGAAGTATAAATGGCTGGATTTGCCAACCTTCTGGTATTGTTACACTGTGGCAAAGGCTGTGGTGTGGTGGTGTGGTGCTTTGGTCCCTTAGCTCATTTTAGTGTCTGGCTGGGTTTGGTCCTCACTCTCTGTGGCTTGTTGGGTGATTTCTGACATCAGTGCTGTTTCTTTAGGAGATTGATTTTGTTGGCATATGCAAATATTGTGGAGCATACAGCAAGTGAGGCTTGATTTTGGGACCTTTTGTGGGCTGTACAGCAACTCCCCTCTTGGTTGTGCCTAACTTAGAAAGCACAATTTCAGCAGTCTGTTGGTTCAGACCACTATACTTCTGGTTTTGTGGTGAGCTGCATTGTAGTGAGTGTGTGAGGAGTGTGCTTGCTTGTGTGTGTGGTGTGTTTGTGGTTTTTGTTTTTGTTTTGTTTTGCTTCTGTGGTATATCTGTTGAGTGTGAGATGGATAAGAGGGTGATGTATGGGTTATGGGTGCAGGGATGTGTGAGAATGCTGGAAGAGCAGGAGGCCAGGGAGGAGGGTGCTGTGAGGCTTAGGGCACCCCGATCCTTTGGCATCCGCCTTTCAGTGTGGGATTTAAGTGACGAGCAGATCAGGAGCCGCTTCCGTCTGAATCGTGCAGCACTACAGTCCCTATATGATCAGATTAAGACCAAAATCGAGCCATCCACCAAACGCACCAGATCCATTCCAGGCATAGTACGCCTATGTGCCACTCTTAATATTTTGGCACGAGGGACCTTCCAGGCAACCTCTGCCCTCCTCAGCGGGATCAGCCAGGCTACAATGAGTCGCATATTTTTCCAGGTAGTACTGGCTATTTGTGACCTGATCCCTATTTACATCAAGTTTCCTGAGGATGAGGTTGCCAAAATAAAACATGCTTTCTATCGCATGGGAGGGATCCCGAATGTGCTAGGGTGCATGGATGGTACACATATCCCTTTCCGCCCTCCCCATGCACAGGAGCTGCATTATCGGAACAGAAAACAGTTCCACTCCATCAATGTCATGGTTGTGTGTGACCATGACATGAAGCTGCGGGCCGTGAGATCTGGTTTCCCCGGCTCATGCCACGACTCTTACGTGCTGCAGCGGTCAGTCCTGTGCCGGAAGTTTGAGAACAACGAAATGCCAGCTGGCTGGCTACTGGGTAAATAACTAACCATGTCAAAGTATTTTGCCTAAAATATGTGGCCTAGTAAGCTACATTTTTAAAAATGCAAAAAAAAACATGTACTAGTACTAATTGCTGTCTCTCTCCTTGTGTTTTTTCCACAGCGGACAAGGGATACGGGCAGAGAACGTGGGTGATGACTGAAACCCACAGACCTCTGCCCAAGAACGCTACAATACAGCACATCGCAAAACCAGAAGCATTGTGGAACGAACCATTGGACTGCTGAAAACGCGCTTTCTGTGTTTGGCACGCCCAGGAGGAGAGATGTTGTACAGTCCACAAAAGGTCTCCAAGATTATCCTCGCATGCTGTGTGCTCCACAATCTTTGTATATGCCACAGAATCCAACCCCCTGAAGAAACAGCACTGGTGCCCGAAATCCCCAACTTGGCCGCAGAAACGAGTGAGGACACCCAGACTGGCTTTGAGCTAAGGGAAAGCATGATCACTTCGTTTTTTGCGGTAAGCTAACTACCCTTCACTCTAATCCAAGTACTGCACTACAGGGGAAAAATTTGTGGCCTACAATCATAATTTGTCACAAACTACTATAAGGGGTGTGTAAGATGACCAAAACCACTATAAGGGGGGGGGGGAGTTGACCCCAACCACTATAAGGGGTGTGTAAGATGACCCAAACCACTATAAGGGCTGTGTAAGATGACCCAAACCACTATAAGGGGTATGTAAGATGACCCAAACCACTATAAGGGCTGTGTAAGATGACCCCAACCACTATAAGGGGTGTGTAAGATGACCCAAACCACTATAAGAGCTGTGTAAGATGACCCCAACCCCTATAAGGGGTGTGTAAGATGACCCAAACCACTATAAGGGCTGTGTAAGATGACCCAAACCACTATAAGGGGTGTGTAAGATGACCCAAACCACTATAAGGGCTGTGTAAGATGACCCAAACCACTATAAGGGCTGTGTAAGATGACCCAAACCACTATAAGGGCTGTGTAAGATGACCCCAACCACTATAAGGGGTGTGTAAGATGACCCCAACCACTATAAGGGCTGTGTAAGATGACCCAAACCACTAAAGGGGGGGGGGGAGTTGACCAAAACCACTATAAGGGGGGGGGGAGTTGACCCAAACCACTATAAGGGGGGACCAACATAACAAATAGGGGTGTTGTGCAAGTTGGCAAAAACTGTCCCAAACAAAAAACAAAAAATGTCAATAAATGCAAAAAAAGCAAAATTAATTATAAATACTAATTCCAATTTTTCTTCTTTTTTAGGCACCAAGATAAAAAAACCACTGGATTTTTATTTGTCACTTTCACCAAAAAAAAAAATAAAATAAAACAAAATTCACCAAAGAAACATGTTGCAATGTGTTTACTACTGAAGGTACTAACATTGATTTAAAGACAACAGCAAACCAAGGCGCAGGCGCTGTGTTGAATAGCGTGTGTCAAAATGACAGCGCCTACAAAGCTGATCTGAAACATCCTATTCACCAATGTAGGCATTGTTCACAATAACGCCAGGTAGCGACTGAGGAGGCCTGCTATAGCGAATCGCAGCCGCCTGCGGCGTACGCTAGCGGCGCTCATAGCGCCATACTTCAGTCGCTCATCTGTCGCTACCTGGCGCTATTACTGAATCAGCCTCCCCGTAGCAAATTGACAAATGGTGGACTCCCCCTTAAAGTGGAAATGAACCCAGAGTGGGCACTGGTCTTCCACCTGGGCATCCCAGATCGGGGCTTTGTTTTGCTTTAAGGGAGGGAGTCTGCCATTTTTCATGTTGCTACTGTGTAAAAAGGGTTTCACCCAGTGGGGCATCCCGATCTGGGATTTCCAGGGGGAAGACCAGTGGCCGCTCTGGGTTTTGTTCTGCTTTATGTGAGGGAATCCGCAATTTTTCACATTGCTACTGATTAAAAAGTGTGAGCAGCGCTGTGTTACTTTAATAATAATGTAAAGGAGGGGGGTTATTTCATCCTAACCTGATTTGGTCATGATGTTTTAAAGCAGACCAAAACCCATGTAACCCAGCCCTTTGGAGTGTGAAGGAATCCAGGGCTGGGTTACAGGCATCATGCCTCTGGGGCATCCCAAGTTGGGATGCCCTGCTGTGTGAGACCTCACTGGACACACAAAAGGTGGTTTATTTAATAAATTACATTTTTTGTAAGGCAACCTCACTTTTTCATTGTTTCACTATAACATATACTCGTACCAGCTTGTCACAACAATGCTATTTACTGCTTTTTATAAACAAATACAATTATATTATGCAGAATTGAGTTCAGCCTTTCGGCCTGGCCCTCCACAATATTTTAGTTTCTCATGTGGCCCATGGAAAAAAATAATTGCCCACCCCTGTTCTAGATGCAGCCATTTCTAGCCCAGTTACAGTATCTCAACCATCTGTGTGGGTTGAGGCAGCTGGGTACAACCTGGTCCTGGAAGGAGGAAACAGCAGATCCCACTATTAACCTTTTCTGGCGGTGGAGGACAGTGGACACAGAACATTTTTTGTTCTGTTTATATTATATTTATTATAACGTGTTTACGCAAAGCCCTGTACAGTATATATTTCTCATTGTCAAACTGTCTTTGTCCATTTGTTGAAATAAATTACTGGTATATGCAAATATCTAACTGGCAGAAAAAAAATATGTCTGAGAAATCTGATTCTGTTTTGCTCCTGATTGGATGACAAAAAAGCTCCCCTCACTTGAATAGGAAAATAAATAACAATAATATATGATGGCTTTAAGGTCTATTTTTTGATATTGAATATTTTTTTACACAATTAAAAAGATAAATGCTGTTTTATTACTAAACACTATAAATGAATAAAAGAATAACAATACAAGCACTATATTTAATCCAATTAGTTTTTTGGATAAATATGTATAAGGGTTTTAGAAAATCCAGTAGAACAAACATTAAGGAATCTATCCTATACTTTTTTTAAAATGTATCAAAGTTTTTAAGTATTAAATTCCAGCCTAAATATAAGCACATACACATATTTTAGGGGGAAATGTTTTTTTATGCATATCACATTAGTTATTATAATTTTCAGAAGTTTTGAAACTGTAATTTACATTGTCATATAATTACCTACCTGCATGGTTAAATTGGTACATCATGCATAGCCTTTGTAACTGCCATATGTTTGCATTGTTATACAATGAATCCTATGGTGTGTCCTGTTGAGGAACGTGTTGTAAAATTAAAGTATGGAAAAATAAATTAAATGGAAAACATAATGATGTACAAAATTAAATGATGGTGTGTGTACTTGGGGGCATGTGAATAAAATTACATGTATACTGTATATTGGAAAGTACAAATAAAAATGATACTTATGTTCAAAATAAAAATAACCTGAGCTTATTTACTAAAAGGCATTGTCCAGGTAATGACATAGACCAAATAATCACATAACCCTGAAGCTCGTCACATCCCAGGCTTTCCCTTTATGCTTTAAACAAGCAAAGTGGAGAAAATTCCCAGCCAGTGCCAGTTAGTTATAGACCACCAGTTGAGCTCTATGATTAATGGTCTACTGCTAGATGATTCAGGGGGAGTGCCATAAGTCAGTGCTGTTGTGAGGTTACAGCAAAGTAGTGGGCAGGTGAGGTAAGCTGCTGAATCACGTTTTTAACATTTTGCTTTGATAGTCCCTTCAATTGTAGGTGTAGAACATTTGGACAGTAATTCACAATTTTCAAATCTCTACAAAAGTTTGGGGTTTTCAAACTCTATAAGTGAGTATTTCTGGTCCAATGTTTTTTTTATTGAGCTACACCGCTGTTTTATAGTCAACACCTTTTGGGTCATGTCCTTATACCAGAAAAAGCAATAACTATCCCTGATGAAGGGGGCCCGCTGTAACCCCCGAAACGTTGGACTATTCCTTGTTTGGATTATGAGCATTTGGCATGAATACACTTTTCTTGGATTTTCAATATCATTTGGAGTGCTGTTTTTTCTTGCTTTTTCTGGACTTGCGGTGTCACCGCTAACCGTGCACCCCCATTGAATACACGGGTAGGAGTGCGACGGCAATCGAGATATGCCCTTATACCAAACATCAGTTACACACCACTGACTTTCGGAGGGTTGCCCACCCCCCGTTCACCTAGTGTGGGGGGGATTTCTTTTTACTAATTGTTGGCCAGCTTTTTGGCCCCTTACTCCTAGGGATCTGCTGCTCCAGGCATGGACTGAGTTTGTTGGGATCCCATGACCTGCTGCTCCTGACTCCACCACTTCCCACTGGGTCATAGCCTTACCCTTTTTTTATTTTTTATTTTTGACTGTTTATATGCATTGTTTTGTTGTTTACTATGTAATCTTTTTTTTTAAGGGGTCCATGAGATCCCTATACTAGTTCACAAGGCTGGGGGCTGACAAGTCACCTGCAGCTAGTGGGTGACTTGCAATTAAACCTTGGTGCCCCTATTACCTGCCTTCCAGGCCCGGGCCCACGGAGGCTATGTGGGCTTCCCAGCAGCTATAAAGGCTTCCAGCAGCAGCAGCAGGAAAGTAGAAGCCAGAGTGATTGGTGAGGAAAGGAGAGGAATGGGAGGTAAGTATTAAAAAAAAATTGTGTGTGTGTGTTTATATTTTACCCCTATACCAGTTCACAAGGCTTAGGGGTTGGCAAGTCACCTGCGGCTATCGGGTGACTTGCTATTAACCTCCAGCCCCCCTATTACCTGCCTCCCCAAAGCCAAGGAAGGGGCAAAGGGGCCCAGGGCCAATTTAGGTGGTGCGGGCTTGTAGCCGGCAGGGTGGGGGGGCCGCCAAAGCTGGCCCTCAGGAAAGGGACCACCATTTCTTTCTTTAACTTTTTATAGTGTGGATAGTAGTTTTTATTTGTAAATGTTATAAAATGCTCTTTTCAGTTTGGGGGGTCTCCTGGACAAGAATGGGGAGGCTACTGATACATATCGTTGTAATTAGGAGAAATGGGGCTTTCACATGTAACATGGTTTTCTTTAATAAAACAAATGTTTTATTTAAAATCAAATTTTCTAAAAAAAATTACAAGTAGAAAAATTACAAACAAGACATTTCATGTTAAAGCCTAAACTCTGCTGCAAAAAATATATATAATTTTCCTGGAAATTCCTGAAAAAAATCACAGTTAAACATGGCGCAAAATGGTGAAAATGACCTGTCAACAGAGGGTGAAAAAAATTCAAGTAGGCGGGCAATTAAAAGGGTTAAAAGTAGCTATGCATGATGGGTATTGTTCTGTTCAGCGGACCTTGCATTTTCAGATTTAGCTTGTTTTTTCTTGTTTGCATATTGATATTTTAGGAAAACGTTTTTTATTCTGCTTTTTTATACATTTTTTAGGGAAACCCCGTGTAACCTAAGAATATTTTGAGGGATTACTTCCAGAAAGATGAGCCCACAACAACAAGCTGGGAATGCTCAGAAAGCTTAACATGTGTACTTTCAGGGAATATATAGTTTATGGGGGTATTCCTAATGCAAAGCATTGTTTTGGTTGAAAAAGCGCAAGGTGCGCTCTTTGCCTGCAGAGCTGAAATTTTCAAGTAAAATTACCGTTACACACATGCTTTACTTTGGGGTGTTTGCCAACTCTTCTCTTGACGGTAGCTATTAGGGATGAGCGAATCGATCCGGACGAACCCGGATTCGATCCGAATTTCATGAAAAATTCGATTTGGATCGAATCCGAATTTCCCCGTCCTTCGATCGCTCGAAGTTTTCCTTTAACATCCATTCATTTACATTACAGGCATTCTAAGATGGCGGACGGGACATGTCCAGACATCTACCCCGCACCAGTGCAAGCTGGGGCAGTCACATGCAGCCTATCAGCAGCCAGCAAGCCCGGTGACGTCACAGCGCTATTTAAGGCGGTGGACATCTTGCTTTTCCTCATTTCTCTATTGCATTCGTGAGAGACAGGACGCTGCTGTAGTGAGGGAGAGACAAAGAGCCAGGGACAGACAGGGACAGGCAGAAAGTCAGCGAGAAGCAGGGAAAGTTAGGAAAAATCGGAGGCAGTCACAGGGAGATTTTTTTTTTTTCATCCAGCCTGAGTGTTACTGGCTGGCTGACTGGCTTTGTTAGCGTTTTCAGGCTGCTTATACACTTACTGTGCATATATACTGAACTGATCTCAAGTCTGCTGTGAGGCATCCCATTCTGTGACTACACCAGCCTCTATTTACTATAACCCTTTGCACTTATTCTAAAAGTAATTTGGCCTGATAAAGACACTTTTGCTGTGCATAGTACTGCTCCCAGGTGCACTCTGGTTGGGGCATCCCATTCTGTGACTACACCAGCCTCTGTTTACTATAACCCTTTGCACTTATTCTAAAAGTAATTTGGCCTGATAAAGACACTTTTGCTGTGCATAGTAGTACTGCTCCCAGGTGCACTCTGGTTGGGGCATCCCATTCTGTGACTACACCAGCCTCTATTTACTATAACCCTTTGCACTTATTCTAAAAGTAATTTGGCCTGATAAAGACACTTTTGCTGTGCATAGTACTACTGCTCCCAGGTGCACTCCGGTTGGGGCATCCCATTCTGTGACTACACCAGCCTCTATTTACTATAACCCTTTGCACTTATTCTAAAAGTAATTTGGCCTGATAAAGACACTTTTGCTGTGCATAGTAGTACTGCTCCCAGGTGCACTCTGGTTGGGGCATCCCATTCTGTGACTACACCAGCCTCTATTTACTATAACCCTTTGCACTTATTCTAAAAGTAATTTGGCCTGATAAAGACACTTTTGCTGTGCATAGTACTACTGCTCCCAGGTGCACTCCGGTTGGGGCATCCCATTCTGTGACTACACCAGCCTCTATTTACTATAACCCTTTGCACTTATTCTAAAAGTAATTTGGCCTGATAAAGACACTTTTGCTGTGCATAGTAGTACTGCTCCCAGGTGCACTCTGGTTGGGGCATCCCATTCTGTGACTACACCAGCCTCTATTTACTATAACCCTTTGCACTTATTCTAAAAGTAATTTGGCCTGATAAAGACACTTTTGCTGTGCATAGTGGTACTGCTCCCAGGGGCTCTCCGGTTGGGGCATCCCATTCTGTGACTACACCAGCCTCTATTTACTATAACCCTTTGCACTTATTCTAAAAGTAATTTGGCCTGATAAAGACACTTTTGCTGTGCATAGTACTGCTCCCAGGTGCACTCTGGTTGGGGCATCCCATTCTGTGACTACACCAGCCTCTATTTACTATAACCCTTTGCACTTATTCTAAAAGTAATTTGGCCTGATAAAGACACTTTTGCTGTGCATAGTACTGCTCCCAGGTGCTCTCCGGTTGGGGCATCCCATTCTGTGACTACACCAGCCTCTATTTACTATAACCCTTTTCACTTATTCTAAAAGTAATTTGGCCTGATAAAGACACTTTTGCTGTGCATAGTAGTACTGCTCCCAGGTGCACTCTGGTTGGGGCATCCCATTCTGTGACTACACCAGCCTCTATTTACTATAACCCTTTGCACTTATTCTAAAAGTAATTTGGCCTGATAAAGACACTTTTGCTGTGCATAGTAGTACTGCTCCCAGGTGCACTCTGGTTGGGGCATCCCATTCTGTGACTACACCAGCCTCTATTTACTATAACCCTTTGCACTTATTCTAAAAGTAATTTGGCCTGATAAAGACACTTTTGCTGTGCATAGTACTGCTCCCAGGTGCATTCTGGTTGGGGCATCCCATTCTGTGACTACACCAGCCTCTATTTTCTATAACCCTTTGCACTTATTCTAAAAGTAATTTGGCCTGATAAAGACACTTTTGCTGTGCATAGTACTGCTCCCAGGTGCACTCTGGTTGGGGCATCCCATTCTGTGACTACACCAGCCTCTATTTACTATAACCCTTTGCACTTATTCTAAAAGTAATTTGGCCTGATAAAGACACTTTTGCTGTGCATAGTAGTACTGCTCCCAGGTGCACTCTGGTTGGGGCATCCCATTCTGTGACTACACCAGCCTCTATTTACTATAGCCCTTTGCACTTATTCTAAAAGTAATTTGGCCTGATAAAGACACTTTTACTGTGCATAGTAGTACTGCTCCCAGGTGCTCTCCGGTTGGGGCATCCCATTCTGTGACTACACCAGCCTCTATTTACTATAACCCTTTGCACTTATTCTAAAAGTAATTTGGCCTGATAAAGACACTTTTGCTGTGCATAGTAGTACTGCTCCCAGGTGCACTCTGGTTGAGGCATCCCATTCTGTGACTACACCAGCCTCTATTTACTATAACCCTTTGCACTTATTCTAAAAGTAATTTGGCCTGATAAAGACACTTTTGCTGTGCATAGTACTGCTCCCAGGTGCACTCTGGTTGGGGCATCCCATTCTGTGACTACACCAGCCTCTATTTACTATAACCCTTTGCACTTATTCTTAAAAAAAATTTGGCCTGATAAAGACACTTTTGCTGTGCACAGTACTGCTCCCAGGTGCACTCTGGTTGGGGCATCCCATTCTGTGACTACACCAGCCTCTATTTACTATAACCCTTTGCACTTATTCTAAAAGTAATTTGGCCTGATAAAGACACTTTTGCTGTGCATAGTAGTACTGCTCCCAGGTGCACTCTGGTTGGGGCATCCCATTCTGTGACTACACCAGCCTCTATTTACTATAACCCTTTGCACTTATTCTAAAAGTAATTTGGCCTGATAAAGACACTTTTGCTGTGCTTAGTACTGCTCCCAGGTGCTCGCCGGTTGGGGCATCCCATTCTGTGACTACACCAGCCTCTATTTACTATAACCCTTTCCACTTATTCTAAAAGTAATTTGGCCTGATAAAGACACTTTTGCTGTGCATAGTAGTACTGCTCCCAGGTGCTCTGCGGTTGGGGCATCCCATTCTGTGACTACACCAGCCTCTATTTACTATAACCCTTTGCACTTATTCTAAAAGTAATTTGGCCTGATAAAGACACTTTTGCTGTGCATAGTACTGCTCCCAGGTGCACTCTGGTTGGGGCATCCCACTCTGTGACTACACCAGCCTCTATTTACTATAACCCTTTGTACTTATTCTAAAAGTAATTTGGCCTGATAAAGACACTTTTGCTGTGCATAGTAGTACTGCTCCCAGGTGCTCTCCGGTTGGGGCATCCCATTCTATGACTACACCAGCCTCTATTTACTATAACCCTTTGCACTTATTCTAAAAGTAATTTGGCCTGATAAAGACACTTTTGCTGTGCATAGTAGTACTGCTCCCAGGTGCACTCTGGTTGAGGCATCCCATTCTGTGACTACACCAGCCTCTATTTACTATAACCCTTTGCACTTATTCTAAAAGTAATTTGGCCTGATAAAGACACTTTTGCTGTGCATAGTACTGCTCCCAGGTGCACTCTGGTTGGGGCATCCCATTCTGTGACTACACCAGCCTCTATTTACTATAACCCTTTGCACTTATTCTTAAAAACAATTTGGCCTGATAAAGACACTTTTGCTGTGCACAGTACTGCTCCCAGGTGCACTCTGGTTGGGGCATCCCATTCTGTGACTACACCAGCCTCTATTTACTATAACCCTTTGCACTTATTCTAAAAGTAATTTGGCCTGATAAAGACACTTTTGCTGTGCATAGTAGTACTGCTCCCAGGTGCACTCTGGTTGGGGCATCCCATTCTGTGACTACACCAGCCTCTATTTACTATAACCCTTTGCACTTATTCTAAAAGTAATTTGGCCTGATAAAGACACTTTTGCTGTGCTTAGTACTGCTCCCAGGTGCTCGCCGGTTGGGGCATCCCATTCTGTGACTACACCAGCCTCTATTTACTATAACCCTTTCCACTTATTCTAAAAGTAATTTGGCCTGATAAAGACACTTTTGCTGTGCATAGTAGTACTGCTCCCAGGTGCTCTGCGGTTGGGGCATCCCATTCTGTGACTACACCAGCCTCTATTTACTATAACCCTTTGCACTTATTCTAAAAGTAATTTGGCCTGATAAAGACACTTTTGCTGTGCATAGTACTGCTCCCAGGTGCACTCTGGTTGGGGCATCCCACTCTGTGACTACACCAGCCTCTATTTACTATAACCCTTTGTACTTATTCTAAAAGTAATTTGGCCTGATAAAGACACTTTTGCTGTGCATAGTAGTACTGCTCCCAGGTGCTCTCCGGTTGGGGCATCCCATTCTATGACTACACCAGCCTCTATTTACTATAACCCTTTGCACTTATTCTAAAAGTAATTTGGCCTGATAAAGACACTTTTGCTGTGCATAGTACTGCTCCCAGGTGCACTCTGGTTGGGGCATCCCATTCTGTGACTACACCAGCCTCTATTTACTATAACCCTTTGCACTTATTCTAAAAGTAATTCGGCCTGATAAAGACACTTTTGCTGTGCATAGTACTGCTCCCAGGTGCACTCTGGTTGGGGCATCCCATTCTGTGACTACACCAGCCTCTATTTACTATAACCCTTTGCACTTATTCTAAAAGTAATTTGGCCTGATAAAGACACTTTTGCTGTGCACAGTACTGCTCCCAGGTGCACTCTGGTTGGGGCATCCCATTCTGTGACTACACCAGCCTCTATTTACTATAACCCTTTGCACTTATTCTAAAAGTAATTTGGCCTGATAAAGACACTTTTGCTGTGCATAGTACTGCTCCCAGGTGCACTCTGGTTGGGGCATCCCATTCTGTGACTACACCAGCCTCTATTTACTATAACCCTTTGCACTTATTCTAAAAGTAATTCGGCCTGATAAAGACACTTTTGCTGTGCATAGTACTGCTCCCAGGTGCACTCTGGTTGGGGCATCCCATTCTGTGACTACACCAGCCTCTATTTACTATAACCCTTTGCACTTATTCTAAAAGTAATTTGGCCTGATAAAGACACTTTTGCTGTGCACAGTACTGCTCCCAGGTGCACTCTGGTTGGGGCATCCCATTCTGTGACTACACCAGCCTCTATTTACTATAACCCTTTGCACTTATTCTAAAAGTAATTTGGCCTGATAAAGACACTTTTGCTGTGCATAGTACTGCTCCCAGGTGCACTCTGGTTGGGGCATCCCACTCTGTGACTACACCAGCCTCTATTTACTATAACCCTTTGCACTTATTCTAAAAGTAATTTGGCCTGATAAAGACACTTTTGCTGTGCATAGTAGTACTGCTCCCAGGTGCTCTCCGGTTGGGGCATCCCATTCTATGACTACACCAGCCTCTATTTACTATAACCCTTTGCACTTATTCTAAAAGTAATTTGGCCTGATAAAGACACTTTTGCTGTGCATAGTACTGCTCCCAGGTGCACTCTGGTTGGGGCATCCCATTCTGTGACTACACCAGCCTCTATTTACTATAACCCTTTGCACTTATTCTAAAAGTAATTTGGCCTGATAAAGACACTTTTGCTGTGCACAGTACTGCTCCCAGGTGCACTCTGGTTGGGGCATCCCATTCTGTGACTACACCAGCCTCTATTTACTATAACCCTTTGCACTTATTCTAAAAGTAATTTGGCCTGATAAAGACACTTTTGCTGTGCACAGTACTGCTCCCAGGTGCACTCTGGTTGGGGCATCCCATTCTGTGACTACACCAGCCTCTGTTTACTATAACCCTTTGCACTTATTCTAAAAGAAATTTGGCCTGATAAAGACACTTTTGCTGTGCATAGTAGTACTGCTCCCAGGTGCACTCTGGTTGGGGCATCCCATTCTGTGACTACACCAGCCTCTATTTACTATAACCCTTTGCACTTATTCTAAAAGTAATTTGGCCTGATAAAGACACTTTTGCTGTGCATAGTAGTACTGCTCCCAGGTGCACTCTGGTTGAGCCATCCTATTCTGTGACTACACCAGCCTCTATTTACTATAACCCTTTGCACTTATTCTAAAAGTAATTTGGCCTGATAAAGACACTTTTGCTGTGCATAGTAGTACTGCTCCCAGGTGTTCTCCGGTTGGGGCATCCCATTCTGTGACTACACCAGCCTCTATTTACTATAACCCTTTGCACTTATTCTAAAAGTAATTTGGCATGATAAAGACACTTTTGCTGTGCATAGTACTGCTCCCAGGTGCACTCTGGTTGGGGCATCCCATTCTGTGACTACACCAGCCTCTATTTACTATAACCCTTTGCACTTATTCTAAAAGTAATTTGGCCTGATAAAGACACTTTTGCTGTGCATAGTAGTACTGCTCCCAGGTGCACTCTGGTTGGGGCATCCCATTCTGTGACTACACCAGCCTCTATTTACTATAACCCTTTGCACTTATTCTAAAAGTAATTTGGCCTGATAAAGACACTTTTGCTGTGCATAGTACTGCTTCCAGGTGCACTCTGGTTGGGGCATCCCATTCTGTGACTACACCAGCCTCTATTTACTATAACCCTTTGCACTTATTCTAAAAGTAATTTGGCCTGATAAAGACACTTTTGCTGTGCATAGTACTGCTCCCAGGTGCACTCTGGTTGGGGCATCCCATTCTGTGACTACACCAGCCTCTATTTATTATAACCCATTGCACTTATTCTAAAAGTAATTTGGCCTGATAAAGACACTTTTGCTGTGCTTAGTACTGCTCCCAGGTGCTCGCCGGTTGGGGCATCCCATTCTGTGACTACACCAGCCTCTATTTACTATAACCCTTTGCACTTATTCTAAAAGTAATTTGGCCTGATAAAGACACTTTTGCTGTGCATAGTACTGCTCCCAGGTGCACTCTGGTTGGGGCATCCCATTCTGTGACTACACCAGCCTCTATTTACTATAACCCTTTGCACTTATTCTAAAAGTAATTTGGCCTGATAAAGACACTTTTGCTGTGCATAGTACTGCTCCCAGGTGCACTCTGGTTGGGGCATCCCATTCTGTGACTACACCAGCCTCTATTTACTATAACCCTTTGCACTTATTCTAAAAGTAATTTGGCCTGATAAAGACACTTTTGCTGTGCATAGTAGTACTGCTCCCAGGTGCACTCTGGTTGGGGCATCCCATTCTGTGACTACACCAGCCTCTATTTACTATAACCCTTTGCACTTATTCTAAAAGTAATTTGGCCTGATAAAGACACTTTTGCTGTGCTTAGTACTGCTCCCAGGTGCTCGCCGGTTGGGGCATCCCATTCTGTGACTACACCAGCCTCTATTTACTATAACCCTTTGCACTTATTCTAAAAGTAATTTGGCCTGATAAAGACACTTTTGCTGTGCATAGTACTGCTCCCAGGTGCACTCTGGTTGGGGCATCCCATTCTGTGACTACACCAGCCTCTATTTACTATAACCCTTTGCACTTATTCAAAAAGTAATTCGGCCTGATAAAGACACTTTTGCTGTGCATAGTACTGCTCCCAGGTGCACTCTGGTTGGGGCATCCCATTCTGTGACTACACCAGCCTCTATTTACTATAACCCTTTGCACTTATTCTAAAAGTAATTTGGCCTGATAAAGACACTTCTGCTGTGCATAGTACTGCTCCCAGGTGCACTCTAGTTGGGGCATCCCATTCTGTGACTACACCAGCCTCTATTTACTATAACCCTTTGCACTTATTCTAAATGTAATTTGGCCTGATAAAGACACTTTTGCTGTGCATAGTACTGCTCCCAGGTGCACTCTGGTTGGGGCATCCCATTCTGTGACTACACCAGCCTCTATTTACTATAACCCTTTGCACTTATTGTAAAAGTAATTTGGCCTGATAAAGACACTTTTGCTGTGCATAGTACTGCTCCCAGGTGCTCTCCGGTTGGGGCATCCCATTCTGTGACTACACCAGCCTCTATTTACTATAACCCTTTGCACTTATTCTAAAAGTAATTTGGCCTGATAAAGACACTTTTGCTGTGCATAGTAGTACTGCTCACAGGTGCACTCTGGTTGGGGCATCCCATTCTGTGACTACACCAGCCTCTATTTACTATAACCCTTTGCACTTATTCTAAAAGCAATTTGGCCTGATAAAGACACTTTTGCTGTGCATAGTACTGCTCCCAGGTGCTCTCCGGTTGGGGCATCCCATTCTGTGACTACACCAGCCTCTATTTACTATAACCCTTTGCACTTATTCTAAAAGTAATTTGGCCTGATAAAGACACTTTTGCTGTGCATAGTACTGCTCCCAGGTGCACTCTGGTTGGGGCATCCCATTCTGTGACTACACCAGCCTCTATTTACTATAACCCTTTGCACTTATTCTAAAAGTAATATGGCCTGATAAAGACACTTTTGCTGTGCATAGTACTGCTCCCAGGTGCTCTCTGGTTGGGGCATCCCATTCTGTGACTACACCAGCCTCTATTTACTATAACCCTTTGCACTTATTCTAAAAGTAATTTGGCCTGATAAAGACACTTTTGCTGTGCATAGTAGTACTGCTCCCAGGTGCATTTTGGTTGGGGCATCCCATTCTGTGACTACACCAGCCTCTATTTACTATAGCCCTTTGCACTTATTCTAAAAGTAATTTGGCCTGATAAAGACACTTTTACTGTGCATAGTAGTACTGCTCCCAGGTGCTCTCCGGTTGGGGCATCCCATTCTGTGACTACACCAGCCTCTATTTACTATAACCCTTTGCACTTATTCTAAAAGTAATTTGGCCTGATAAAGACACTTTTGCTGTGCATAGTAGTACTGCTCCCAGGTGCACTCTGGTTGAGGCATCCCATTCTGTGACTACACCAGCCTCTATTTACTATAACCCTTTGCACTTATTCTAAAAGTAATTTGGCCTGATATAGACACTTTTGCTGTGCATAGTAGTACTGCTCCCAGGTGCTCTCCGGTTGGGGCATCCCATTTTGTGACTACACCAGCCTCTATTTACTATAACCCTTTGCACTTATTCTAAAAGTAATTTGGCATGATAAAGACACTTTTGCTGTGCATAGTACTGCTCCCAGGTGCACTCTGGTTGGGGCATCCCATTCTGTGACTACATGAGCCTCTATTTACTATAACCCTTTGCACTTATTCTAAAAGTAATTTGGCCTGATAAAGACACTTTTGCTGTGCACAGTACTACTCCCAGGTGTACTCTGGTTGGGGCATCCCATTCTGTGACTACACCAGACTCTATTTGCTATAACCCTTTGCACTTATTCTAAAAGTAATTTGGCCTGATAAAGACACTTTTGCTGTGCATAGTAGTACTGCTCCCAGGTGCACTCCGGTTGGGGCATCCCATTCTGTGACTACACCAGCCTCTATTTACTATAACCCTTTGCACTTATTCTAAAAGTAATTTGGCCTGATAAAGACACTTTTGCTGTGCATAGTAGTACTGCTCCCAGGTGCACTCTGGTTGAGGCATCCCATTCTGTGACTACACCAGCCTCTATTTACTATAACCCTTTGCACTTATTCTAAAAGTAATTTGGCCTGATATAGACACTTTTGCTGTGCATAGTAGTACTGCTCCCAGGTGCTCTCCGGTTGGGGCATCCCATTCTGTGACTACACCAGCCTCTATTTACTATAACCCTTTGCGCTTATTCTAAAAGTAATTTGGCCTGATAAAGACACTTTCGCTGTGCATAGTACTGCTCCCAGGTCCACTCTGGTTGGGGGTATCCCATTCTGTGACTACACCAGCCTCTATTTACTATAACCCTTTGCACTTATTCTAAAAGTTATTTGGCCTGATAAAGACACTTTTGCTGTGCATAGTACTGCTCCCAGGTGCACTCTGGTTGGGGCATCCCATTCTGTGACTACACCAGCCTCTATTTACTATAACCCTTTGCACTTATTCTAAAAGTAATTTGGCCTGATAAAGACACTTTTGCTGTGCATAGTAGTACTGCTCCCAGGTGCACTCTGGTTGGGGCATCCCATTCTGTGACTACACCAGCCTCTATTTACTATAACCCTTTGCGCTTATTCTAAAAGTAATTTGGCCTGATAAAGACACTTTTGCTGTGCATAGTACTGCTTCCAGGTGCACTGTGGTTGGGGCATCCCATTCTGTGACTACACCAGCCTCTATTTACTATAACCCTTTGCACTTATTCTAAAAGTAATTTGGCCTGATAAAGACACTTTTGCTGTGCTTAGTACTGCTCCCAGGTGCTCGCCGGTTGGGGCATCCCATTCTGTGACTACACCAGCCTCTATTTACTATAACCCTTTGCACTTATTCTAAAAGTAATTTGGCCTGATAAAGACACTTTTGCTGTGCATAGTACTGCTCCCAGGTGCACTCTGGTTGGGGCATCCCATTCTGTGACTACACCAGCCTCTATTTACTATAACCCTTTGCACTTATTCTAAAAGTAATTTGGCCTGACAAAGACACTTTTGCTGTGCATAGTACTGCTCCCAGGTGCACTCTGGTTGGGGCATCCCATTCTGTGACTACACCAGCCTCTATTTACTATAACCCTTTGCACTTATTCTAAAAGTAATTTGGCCTGATAAAGACACTTTTGCTGTGCATAGTAGTACTGCTCCCAGGTGCACTCTGGTTGGGGCATCCCATTCTGTGACTACACCAGCCTCTATTTACTATAACCCTTTGCACTTATTCTAAAAGTAATTTGGCCTGATAAAGACACTTTTGCTGTGCTTAGTACTGCTCCCAGGTGCTCGCCGGTTCGGGCATCCCATTCTGTGACTACACCAGCCTCTATTTACTATAACCCTTTGCACTTATTCTAAAAGTAATTTGGCCTGATAAAGACACTTTTGCTGTGCATAGTAGTACTGCTCCCAGGTGCTCTGCGGTTGGGGCATCCCATTCTGTGACTACACCAGCCTCTATTTACTATAACCCTTTGCACTTATTCTAAAAGTAATTTGGCCTGATAAAGACACTTTTGCTGTGCATAGTAGTACTGCTCCCAGGTGCACTCTGGTTAGGGCATCCCATTCTGTGACTACACCAGCCTCTATTTACTATAACCCTTTGCACTTATTCTAAAAGTAATTTGGCCTGATAAAGACACTTTTGCTGTGCACAGTAGTACTGCTCCCAGGTGCACTCTGGTTGGGGCATCCCATTCTGTGACTACACGAGCCTCTATTTACTATAACCCTTTGCACTTATTCTAAAAGTAATTTGGCCTGATAAAGACACTTTTGCTGTGCATAGTAGTACTGCTCCCAGGTGCAGTCCGGTTGGGGCATCCCATTCTGTGACTACACCAGCCTCTATTTGCTATTTGTCAGTCGGCAGGATTACGGGATGAACGACGTGATTCCACTGCTTCATGTACTACAGCACATGTTGGAAACCATGGCTGGTCAGGGCACTGGAGATATGGCGTTTACATCGTACGGCCACATGAACCCCGTTGGAGCTGAACTGGAGGAGGAGGAGCAAGAGGAGGAGGAGTTACCCAGCGAAACACAGTTTAGGCTTGGCGAAATGGCTGGTTTATCTAGTCAGCGGACAGGAGAGGAGGAGCAGGAGCAGCCAGAGGAGCTAGAGGCTTTTGAGGAAGGCGAGACAGAGGACACGGGCACACCGTGGCAGTATGCAGTGGAGATGGAGACAGGTAGTCCATCCGAGTCACTTGCGCAAATGGCAGGAAGCATGCTCACGTGCTTGCGTAGTGACCCCAGAATTGTTTCCATCTGTCGGCGGGATGACTTCTGGCTGTCCACCTTATTGGACCCTCGCTTCCGGCACAAAATGGGGGCATTTTTTAAACCCACCGAGAGGGAGGACAAACTGAACTACTACAAAGACATTCTACGTAGGCAGTTGGCCGATGCCTATCTGCGCCATGGTCCATACTCTCGCAGGTCTGACTCGAGGGGACCTCTGCGCTCACCTTCCACTGTCATGGCTGCTGGGGGGGTTGGCAGGAGCAGCAGCAGCAGTTCCATCAGCAGCAGCCTCAGTCTTCAGTCGCTAATGAGTAGCTTTCTACACCCGCATAGTGAGGCTACTCATGAGCAGCAGGAAGACCTGGAGCAGGACCTGAACCAGCAGGTCATGTCATACTTTGACATGACCATGCCAACACACCTTGAGGATCCGCTGGACTTCTGGGCAGCCAAACTTGATTTGTGGCCGCAACTAGCAGAGTTTGCCCTGGAAAAGCTGTCCGGCCCGGCAAGTAGCGTGCCATCTGAGCGATTGTTTAGTGCGGCGGGGGCCATAGCTACGGCGAGGAGAACTCGTCTGTCAACTAAAAATGTGGAGAGACTCACCTTTGTCAAAATGAATCAGGGATGGATCAGCCAGGATTTCCACTCACCAATGGCTGATGCATGCGACTAGATTCAGCATGGTGCCACGTTTTACAATTTCCAAATGGTGCAAAACATATTTATGTCTTTAGGCCAATTTTTGGGCTCCTGCTGCTGCCAACTCCAGGGTGTGATTCATCCAACTTTTGGGCTCCTGAAGCCAACCCCAGTGTCTCTTTAAAGTAATATTTGGGCTCCTGCTGCTGCTGCTGCCAACTCCAGGGTGTGATTCATCCAATTTTTGGGCTCCTGAAGCCAACCCCAGTGTCTCTTTAAAGTAATGTTTTGGCTCCTGCTGCTGCTGCTGCTGCCAACTCCAGGGTGTGATTCATCCAATTTTTGGGCTCCTGAAGCCAACCCCAGTGTCTCTTTAAAGTAATGTTTGGGCTCCTGCTGCTGCTGCTGCTGCTGCCGACTCCAGGGTGTGATTCATCCAATTTTTGGGCTCCTGAAGCCAACCCCAGTGTCTCTTTAAAGTAATGTGTGGGCTCCTGCTGCTGCTGCTGCTGCCAACTCCAGGGTGTGAATCATCCAATTTTTGGGCTCCTGAAGCCAACCCCAGTGTCTCTTTAAAGTAATGTTTTGGCTCCTGCTGCTGCTGCCAACTCCAGGGTGTAATTCATCCAATTTTTGGGCTCCTGAAGCCAACCCCAGTGTCTCTTTAAAGTAATGTTTGGGCTCCTGCTGCTGCTGCTGCTGCCAACTCCAGGGTGTGATTCATCCAATTTTTGGGCTCCTGAAGCCAACCCCAGTGTCTCTTTAAAGTAATATTTGGGCTCCTGCTGCTGCTGCTACCAACTCCAGGGTGTGATTCATCCAATTTTTGGGCTCCTGAAGCCAACTCCAGTGTCTCTTTAAAGTAATGTTTGGGCTCCTGCTGCTGCTGCTGCCAACTCCAGGGTGTGATTCATCCAATTTTTGGGCTCCTGAAGCCAACCCCAGTGTCTCTTTAAAGTAATGTTTGGGCTCCTGCTGCTGCTGCTGCTTGCAACTCCAGGGTGTGATTCATCCAATTTTTGGGCTCCTGAAGCCAACCCCAGTGTCTCTTTAAAGTAATGTTTTGGCTCCTGCTGCTGCTGCTGCCAACTCCAGGGTGTGAATCATCCAATTGTTGGGCTCCTGAAGCCAACTCCAGTGTCTCTTTAAAGTAATGTTTGGGCTCCTGCTGCTGCTGCTGCTGCCAACTCCAGGGTGTGATTCATCCAATTTTTTGGCTTCTGAAGCCAACCCCAGTGTCTCTTTAAAGTGATGTTTTGGCTCCTGCTGCTGCTGCCAACTCCAGGGTGTGATTCATCCAATTTTTGGGCTCCTGAAGCCAACCCCAGTGTCTCTTTAAAGTAATGTTTGGGCTCCTGCTGCTGCTGCTGCTGCCAACTCCAGGGTGTGATTCATCCAATTTTTGGGCTCCTGAAGCCAACCCCAGTGTCTCTTTAAAGTAATGTTTGGGCTCCTGCTGCTGCTGCTGCTGCCAACTCCAGGGTGTGAATCATCCAATTTTTGGGCTCCTGAAGCCAACTCCAGTGTCTCTTTAAAGTAATGTTTGGGCTCCTGCTGCTGCCAACTCCAGGGTGTGATTCATCCAATTTTTGGGCTCCTGAAGCCAACCCCAGTGTCTCTTTAAAGTAATGTTTTGGCTCCTGCTGCTGCTGCCAACTCCAGGGTGTGATTCATCCAATTTTTGGGCTCCTGAAGCCAACCCCAGTGTCTCTTTAAAGTAATGTTTGGGCTCCTGCTGCTGCTGCTTCTGCTGCCAACTCCAGGGTGTGATTCATCCAATTTTTGGGCTCCTGAAGCCAACCCCAGTGTCTCTTTAAAGTAATGTTTGGGCTCCTGCTGCTGCTGCTGCTGCCAACTCCAGGGTGTGAATCATCCAATTTTTGGGCTCCTGAAGCCAACTCCAGTGTCTCTTTAAAGTAATATTTGGGCTCCTGCTGCTGCTGCTGCCAACTCCAGGGTGTGATTCATCCAATTTTTGGGCTCCTGAAGCCAACCTCAGTGTCTCTTTAAAGTAATGTTTTGGCTCCTGCTGCTGCTGCTGCCAACTCCAGGGTGTGAATCATCCAATTTTTGGGCTCCTGAAGCCAACTCCAGTGTCTCTTTAAAGTAATGTTTGGGCTCCTGCTGCTGCTGCTGCCAACTCCAGGGTGTGATTCATCCAATTTTTGGGCTCCTGAAGCCAACTCCAGTGTCTCTTTAAAGTAATGTTTGGGCTCCTGCTGCTGCTGCTGCTGCTGCCAACTCCAGGGTGTGATTCATCCAATTTTTGGGCTCCTGAAGCCAACTCCAGTGTCTCTTTAAAGTAATAGTTGGGCTCCTGCTGCTGCTGCTGCCAACTCCAGGGTGTGATTCATCCAATTTTTGGGCTCTTGAAGCCAACCCCAGTGTCTCTTTAAAGTAATGTTTTGGCACGTGCTTCTGCTGCTGCCAACTCCAGGGTGTGATTCATCCAATTTTTGGGCTCCTGAAGCCAACCCCAGTGTCTCTTTAAAGTAATGTTTGGGCTCCTGCTGCTGCTGCTGCCAACTCCAGGGTGTGATTCATCCAATTTTTGGGCTCCTGAAGCCAACCCCAGTGTCTCTTTAAAGTAATGTTTTGGGCTCCTGCTGCTGCTGCTGCTGCTGCCAACTCCAGGGTGTGAATCATCCAATTTTTGGGCTCCTGAAGCCAACTCCAGTGTCTCTTTAAAGTAATGTTTGGAGCTCCTGCTGCTGCTGCTGCTGCCAACTCCAGGGTGTGAATCATCCAATTTTTGGGCTCCTGAAGCCAACCCCAGTGTCTCTTTAAAGTAATGTTTGGGCTCCTGCTGCTGCTGCCAACTCCAGGGTGTGATTCATCCAATTTTGAGCTCCTGCTGCCAACCCCAGTGTCTCTTTCAAGCTATGTTTGGGCTCCTGCTGCTGCTTGCAACTCCAGGGTGTGATTCATCCAATCTTTGGGCTCCTGCAGCCAACTCCAGTGTCTCTTTCAAGCAATGTTTGGGCTCCTGCTGCTGCTTGAAACTCCAGGGTGTGATTCATTCAATTTTTGGGCTCCTGCAGCCAACTCCAGTGTCTCTTTCAGCCAATGTTTGGGCTCCTGCTGCTGCTTGCAACTCCAGGGTGTGATTCATCCAATTTTTGGGCTCCTGCTGCTGCCAACTCCAGTGTCTCTTTAAAGCAATGTTTGGGCTCCTGCCCCTCAAAGTGATGCCACTTCAACTCTCTGCAATTGTGCCGCTCTGCGATTCTATTAGCGATGCCTCTGATCTGCATGTGATATTTATTCAAAGTATTATTTAACTAACCCAGCACGCATCCTATGCGTGTTACAGCAAGGCAGAATGGTTTACAACCCTATTGAGGCTCTAGGAGGCTCAGAAATAGCCGTTTTTAATAGCGATTCGTCGCGAATAAATTCAGGTCGAACCGATTTTTGACGGAAAATTCGACGAGTCAGTCGAATCGAATTTTTCTAAAGTTCGCTCATCTCTAGTAGCTATGCATGTTGGGTATCGTTCTGTTCGGGGGAAATAGCTTTTTCAGATTTAACTTGTTTTATCTTGTTTGCAAATAGTTTTTATTTTTTTTTTAGGAAAATATGGCTTTTTTCTTCTTTTTAGGGAAACCCTGTGCAACCAAAGAATTATTTACTTCCAGAAAACTGCACCCACGTCAACAAGCCTGGTATGCCTAGAAAGCTTGAGGCGGGTACTTCCAGAGTATATATAGTTTGTGGAGTGTATTTCAGATGTAAAAGGTTGCTTCCCTTGATAAACTGCAAGGTGTGCATAGCATAGTTGTATTTTTTCTGAAAATCTCCTAAATCTCCTAGTCTCCTGGATAGGAAAGGGTGTCTACCAATACATATGTGGTATCGCTGTAACCGGGAGAAATTGGGATTTTACACGCAATAAGATTTTATTGACAAACTTACATTTTTTTGTTACAAAAAAACACTACAAATTGTAAAAAATAGTTTGTAGAAAAATTTTGCACATGTTTCCCCCAAAAGTATTGAGAAGACACAAAAAATACAGCCAAACAAGACATTTCATGTTGAAGCCCAGACTCTGCTGAAAAAAAAAACAATAGATAATTTTCCTAGGAAATCCCTTCAAAAATCACAGTTGAACATGTATAGCGCAAAATAGTGAAACATGGTCTGGAAACAGAGGGTGACAAAAACTCTAGGTAAGATGGCACTGAAAGGGTAAATACCACTTGCCGAAACCACCTGGGGTTCAGTACTGTTTAATATCACATGCTGAAGCCACTGAGGCATCAGAACTCTTTAATATCACTTTCTCATACCAATTGGGCGTCAGTACTGTTTAATACCACTTGCTGACACCACTCACATGTCAGGAGTTTTTAATACCATCATCTTCCTCTGGGCTCTAGCTGCTGATTTTTTTTAGTTTTCTGTTATTATTTTGAGTACTTTCCCTAGCCCATTTTGTGCAGGGTAATCACTCAGCCCCCCCCCCCCCCCAATTTGGCATCCAACACCCTTAAACTCTTTTTTTTTTCTTTATGTGCGTGTGTATTTCTTTAATTTTTTTTTTTTGTTGTTTGTTTTCTGTTATAATTTTGAGTACTTTCCCCAGCCAATTTTGGTCCCACAAATTTGGGTCCCCATTGACTTCATTGGAGTTCAGGTCGAGTTCGGGGATCCGAATTGAACTTCACACCCAAACTTCAGCAGGTTTGATTATTTGTAGCCATGATGAGTTATCAGTAGGTTTATTGCTGCTTCAGGACAATGCTCAAAAAGCTCAAAAGTCTCTGAAATCAGAAAGTGCTATCAGGGAATGGGGCATACTGGGGCTTAACAATCTTCCCTACAGTCCAGGGCTCTCAGAGATTACTTTCTCATCCAATCACTGGAGATGAAGTGGAATACAGTAAGCGTGTTGAAGTCAATGGGGGGGTTTACACTGAAAAGTATAAAATTACATTTTCACAAAAATTTTGTTTTTATATTCAGGTATTGCACACCTCTCATATGTTAAGTTTCTGCGATATTCTGCTGTTCTTACATTATATAGGGCAAGTAACATGATTTCTTAAATGATAGGATCTGATGTCATTTCAATGTTTAGATCTAAAAGCTCCTGACATAATGACAGCAAAATACATTTTATTAAAGTGGATGTCCAAATGCAGGAAATTTACTGTAAGTTGTTCCATTAATAACACATCTTGGAATGAATTACACTCACTGCATCACATTTTTTTAAGTTCCTTTAAGCAGAAGCAGAGCAGCCTTTTATCTTCTGTTTTCATTTCAGACACACAGTGGGAGAATCACATTTGTTTTCCTTTCAAATTGCTTTTTTTCAGAGTTTCTTAAGAACAAATCTATGACCTTTTGTAATATATGCAGAATTATATTTTATATAAAGCGGCTTTATTCCTTGGATCAATGTTTTCACATTGGGAGATTATTTTTTTTTTTTACAATATTTACGCAAGTATTAGCATTTCAATACATATAAAATCCCTATAACGATATCTAAATGTTCAGTTAGTAAAATGAAAACACAGTGAATGTGCTCCTTGCCTTTGTAACTAGATCTATACAAGCAGTTAAGTGGAAGGGGTGGAGTTTGGTCAGACCAGGGGTGTAACTAGAGATGAGCGAACTTTTGAAAAATTCGATTCGACTGATTCGCCGAATTTTCCGACAAAAATCGTTTCGACCCGAATAAATTCGCGACGAATCGCTATTAAAAACGGCTATTTCTGAGCCTCCTACAGCCTCAATAGGGTTGTAAACCATTCAGCCTTGCTGTAACACGCACAGGATGCGTGCTGGGTTTGTTAAATAATACTTTGAAGAAATATCACATGCAGATCAGAGGCATCGCTAATAGAATCGCAGAGCGGCACAATTGCAGAGAGTTGAAGTGGCATCACTATGAGGGGCAGAAGGAGCCCAAATATACACTGGAGTTGGCCTCAGGAGCCCAAAAATTGGATGAATCACACCCTGGAGTTGGCAGAAGTTGGCAGCAGCAGCAGGAGCCCAAATATACACTGGAGTTGGCTTCAGGAGCCCAAAAATTGGATGAATCACACCCTGGAGTTGGCAGAAGTTGGCAGCAGCAGGAGCAGGAGCCCAAATATACACTGGAGTTGGCCTCAGGAGCCCAAAAATTGGATGAATCACACCCTGGAGTTGGCAGAAGTTGGCAGCAGCAGCAGCAGGAGCCCAAATATACACTGGAGTTGGCCTCAGGAGCCCAAAAATTGGATGAATCACACCCTGGAGTTGGCAGGAGTTGACAGTAGTAGCAGCAGGAGCCCAAATATACACTGGAGTTGGCCTCAGGAGCCCAAAAATTGGATGAATCACACCCTGGAGTTGGCAGAAGTTGGCAGCAGCAGCAGCAGGAGCCCAAATATACACTGGAGTTGGCCTCAGGAGCCCAAAAATTGGATGAATCACACCCTGGAGTTGGCAGAAGTTGGCAGCAGCAGCAGCAGGAGCCCAAATATACACTGGAGTTGGCTTCAGGAGCCCAAAAATTGGATGAATCACACCCTGGAGTTGGCAGGAGTTGACAGTAGTAGCAGCAGGAGCCCAAATATACACTGGAGTTGGCTTCAGGAGCCCAAAAATTGGATGAATCACACCCTGGAGTTGGCAGGAGTTGACAGCAGCAGCAGCAGGAGCCCAAATATACACTGGAGTTGGCTTCAGGAGCCCAAAAATTGGATGAATCACACCCTGGAGTTGGCAGGAGTTGACAGCAGCAGCAGCAGGAGCCCAAATATACACTGGAGTTGGCTTCAGGAGCCCAAAAATTGGATGAATCACACCCTGGAGTTGGCAGGAGTTGACAGCAGCAGCAGCAGGAGCCCAAATATACACTGGAGTTGGCTTCAGGAGCCCAAAAATTGGATGAATCACACCCTGGAGTTGGCAGGAGTTGACAGCAGCAGCAGCAGGAGCCCAAATATACACTGGAGTTGGCTTCAGGAGCCCAAAAATTGGATGAATCACACCCTGGAGTTGGCAGGAGTTGACAGTAGTAGCAGCAGGAGCCCAAATATACACTGGAGTTGGCTTCAGGAGCCCAAAAATTGGATGAATCACACCCTGGAGTTGGCAGAAGTTGGCAGCAGCAGCAGGAGCCCAAACATTACTTTAAAGAGACCCTGGAGTTGGCTTCAGGAGCCCAAAAATTGGATGATTCACACCCTGGAGTTGGCAGCAGCAGCAGCAGGAGCCCAAATATACACTGGAGTTGGCTTCAGGAGCCCAAAAATTGGATGAATCACACCCTGGAGTTGGCAGGAGTTGACAGTAGCAGCAGCAGGAGCCCAAATATACACTGGAGTTGGCTTCAGGAGCCCAAAAATTGGATGAATCACACCCTGGAGTTGGCAGGAGTTGACAGTAGCAGCAGCAGGAGCCCAAATATACACTGGAGTTGGCTTCAGGAGCCCAAAAATTGGATGAATCACACCCTGGAGTTGGCAGGAGTTGACAGTAGCAGCAGCAGGAGCCCAAATATACACTGGAGTTGGCTTCAGGAGCCCAAAAATTGGATGAATCACACCCTGGAGTTGGCAGGAGTTGACAGCAGCAGCAGCAGGAGCCCAAATATACACTGGAGTTGGCTTCAGGAGCCCAAAAATTGGATGAATCACACCCTGGAGTTGGCAGAAGTTGGCAGCAGCAGCAGCAGGAGCCCAAATATACACTGGAGTTGGCTTCAGGAGCCCAAAAATTGGATGAATCACACCCTGGAGTTGGCAGCAGCAGCAGCAGGAGCCCAAATATACACTGGAGTTGGCTTCAGGAGCCCAAAAATTGGATGAATCACACCCTGGAGTTGGCAGAAGTTGGCAGCAGCAGCAGGAGCCCAAACATTACTTTAAAGAGACCCTGGAGTTGGCTTCAGGAGCCCAAAAATTGGATGATTCACACCCTGGAGTTGGCAGCAGCAGCAGCAGGAGCCCAAATATACACTGGGGTTGGCTTCAGGAGCCCAAAAATTGGATGAATCACACCCTGGAGTTGGCAGCAGCAGCAGCAGGAGCCCAAATATTACTATAAAGAGACACTGGGGTTGGCTTCAGGAGCCCAAAAATTTGATGAATCACACCCTGGAGTTGGCAGCAGCAGGAGCCCAAATATTACTTTAAAGAGACACTGGGGTTGGCTTCAGGAGCCCAAAAATTGGATGAATCACACCCTGTGGAGAGTCATGTGGAGAAAAAGTAGCTTAGTTAGTAATATCTACATAAAATTATGAATAAACAAATGCAAAAGTATTGCCAAAGTGAAGTTTTGTTTGAGGGTGTGTTTCCACCTTTTAATTAAATCAGAAACAAGAAGGTATCATTGCCTCTGACTAATTAGCCCTCAAAAATTCTTGGAATTTTTAATCTGGAATCATGTCTGATCCGTCTTATCCGAAGAATATTAATAAAAAGTAAGAGTAACGGAAAGGATTTTTTATCAATACTTACTTGTGGTCCGATGCGGAGGAATGTCTGTAACTGGAGAGCAGCGCCTTAAATCTGTTTTGCACGATCCATCTTTCTTTAGTGTAGGTCTGGCCCCGTCATCAATCTACTGGAATACATCAGGCATTGTTGGGAGGAAAGCTTGGATGATCCAAGCGCCATTCATTTCCACGCAGGGCAGTCTCTGGAAAAAAAAAGTCTGTATAAACCAGGGTCTTTTTCATATAAAAACAAATGGTTATTCTTGCTTGTAAACCATATGTTCCACAGATTTACCAGTCATTGTGTCAGCCAATGAAGCAACTTTGTCTCGAAGTGCTGCAAAAGCAGTCCACTGCATCACAAGTGGCATCTGACACCCCCAGTCAACTGTCTGTCTGTTATGCTTTGGGTTCAGCTCCACTATCCATTGATGAAGATCTGATAATCATAAAATTCAGCAGCTACTGCCCAGCCAAGAAGTGGAGGAGACACTCGCCTCTTCTTCCAGTAGCCGGCAATTAGTGATGAGGAGAGTGTCGTGGGAGGAGGTGTTGCAAGCCGAGGTAGTGGAAGAGGGTCCCTGGAGTCTGCGGCGGTGGCGGCGGCAGCAGCAGCAGATTATTGCGGACTGTTGTTCGGAAAAATCAGCTACTCAGCGATGTGGCAGTGTTTCATGCAGCATCCTGGGGAGAAAAAGTAGGTTAGTTAGTGTATATACATAAAATTATGAATAGACAAATGCAATAGTATTGCCAAAGTGAAGTTTTGTTTGAGGGTGTGTTTCCACCTTGTAATTAAATCAGAAACAACTAGCTATCATTTGCCTCTGAATAATTAGCCCTCAAAAATTGTTGGAATTTTTAATCTTGATGTCTGAGGGATTTCTCCTCTCAGACAGCGTCACCATAAGTCCAGCCTGCTGCATTACACTTGGAAGAACATCTTGTTTGCGCTGCGACAAGGAAGCCAAAGTCATGCGTCCTCACATGGCACACGTGTTCAGTCTAGTTTTTAAGTCTTGCCCCCATCTGAAAGAACAACAGGAAAGAAAGTTAGCATGCACTTCTGGCACTCCTACACCACGAAGCACAACCCTATTGAGCCTCAGCGTCACAACGGTGTACCCCACCATAGTCTGATTTGCGATGTTTCCACCCGTTGGAATTCCACCCTCCATATGCAGGATCCACTATAGCAGTGGTCCCCAACCCTGTCCTCAAGGCCCACCAACAGGCCAGGTTTTGCAGATCTCCACAAAGATGCACAGGTGGAGTAATTAGTGCAGCTGCAGAGCAATAGAGCTGGCTATTTGGAGATCCAAAAAACATGACTTGTTGGTGGGCCTTGAGGACAGGGTTGAGGACCACTGCACTATAGGAACAGAGAAAAGCCATCACGGATTTCTGGATGATCCAAACGGATAGGGGGACACCTGTGTAAATTCAATGTAAACCATTGGCAGCTCATACGTGACACCGACCGTTTGCTCAGGCCCTTTGAGGAAGCTACGTTATTAGTCAGTTGCCAGGACTATGAGATGAACGATGAGATTCCACTGCTTCATGTACTACAACACATGTTGGAAACCATGGCTGGTCAGGGCACTGGAGACATGGCACATACATTTCACAGCCACATGAAGCCTGTGGGGGCTGAAGTGGAGGAGGAGGAGGGGGTGGGGCAAAGCAAACCACAGTTTAGGTTTCACAAAATGACCATTTTATCTAGTCATCTGACAGAAGAGGAGGAGCAGGAGCAGCCACAGGAGCTAGAGGGTTGTGAGTAAGGTGAGACAGAGGACCCAGACACACCGTGGCAGTTTACAGTGGAGATGGAGACAGGTAGTCCCTCCGAGTCATTTGCACAAATGGCACGATGCATGCTCACATGCTTGCGTACTAGTGAGCGCAGAATTGTCTCCATTTGTCAGCGGGAAGACTTCTGGCTCTCCAACTTATTGGACCCTCGCTTCCGGCACAAAATGGGGGCATTTTTTACGCCCACTGAGAGGGAGGACAAACTGACCTACTACAGAGACATCCCACGTAGTCAGTTGGGCGATGTCTATCTGCGCCATGGCCCATACTCCCGCAGGTCTGACTCGGGGGGACCTCTGCGATCACCTTCCACTGCCATGGCTGCTGGGGGGGTGGAAGGAGCAGCAGCAGCAGCTCCATCAGCAGCAGCCTCAGTCTTCAGTCGCTAGTGAGTAGCTTTCTACACCCGCATAGTGAGTCTACTCATGAGCAGCAGGAAGACCTGGAGCTGGACCTCAAACAGCAGGTCATGTCATACCTTGACATGACCATGCCAACACACCTTCAAGATCCACTGGATTTGCTGGGAAGCCAAACTTGACTTGTGCCCGCAACTAGCAGAGTTTGCCCTGGAAAAGCTGTACTGGCCGGACAGTAGTTGATTTAGATGGCAACTGGGCTGCTCTATATAACGAAGCAAAATGGCAAATTTACCTCACTATATGAGCTATTGCCCCTCAGATTTACACAGGGGCTGCTCTATATTATGCTGCAAAGTGGCAAATTTACCTCACAATATAAGCTATTGCCCCTCAGATTTACACAGGGGCTGCTCTATATTATGCTGCAAAATGGCAAATTTACCTCACAATATAAGCTATTGCCCCTCAGATTTACACAGGGCCTGCTCTATATAACGAAGCAAAATGGCAAATTTACCTCACTATATAAGCTATTGCCCCTCAGATTTACACAGGGGCTGCTCTATATTATGCTGCAAAATGGCAAATTAACCTCACAATATAAGCTATTGCAGCTCTATATAAATAAAAATAAATAAATAAAAAAAGGGCCTGTAGAAGCTTATTTAGTATAACAGATAGGGTGACATGTGCTGGTTTGGGATGCCCATATGGGCTAGTGTTTTGGCAGCAGTACAAAAACCAATGCAAAATGCAATAGCTTAATAAAGCTGATGCTGATCAACGCTTATTTAGTATAACAGATGGGGTGCAACATGCAGGTTTGGGATGCCCTGCGGCCTGGTGTATTTAAAGCAGACCAAAACCAATTCAAAATGCAATAACTTAATAAAGCTGAGGCTGTAGATGCTTATTTAGTATAAACAGGTAGGGTGCAAGGTGCAGCTTTGGGGTGCCCTGCGGCCTGGTTAAATGAAAGCAGTCAAAAAGGAAGTGCAAACTGAAGTAGCTTAATGAAGCTGATGCTGATCAACGCTTATGTTGTATACCAGATAGGGTGCAAGGTGCAGCTTTGGGGTGCCCTGCGGCCTGGTTTATTAAAATCAGTCAAAAACAAGTGCAAACTGAAGTAGCCTGATCAACGCTTATGTTGTATAACAGATAGGTTTAAAATAGCATGTGCCTTGGGATGCCCGTGTGGCCTGTTATATTTCAAGCTGAACAAAAAGTAACAATAATCCAAGTATGAGACATCATTTTGACCTTCTTCACAGCGCCATACTTTGAAAAAAAAAAATTAATTTCATGCCGATCAATCCAAAGGTCAATGCCCCTAACAAAAATAGTGTTCGGCATAAGTTTTCCTTCTGGAAGGACGTAACCTTTAGTTTACATGGTTGGGGTAGGTTATCTTACAAATTGGGATACCACAGGCAGCAGTGTCATTGAAAGAGACAGATTGTAATGCAGGCCATACGCAAGCAGAGAAACTCAGGCTGCAACAGGCCTATTTAGTTTACATGGTTGGGGTAGGTTATCTTACAAATTGGGATACCCCACTGTATATGAAACCGAATATAAATGCACACCCAAAAGTGGACACTCAGCCTCCAAGAGGCCTGCTTAGTTTAAATAAGAGAGCTGCTTAGTATGGTAGGTAGGTTATGTTATGTTACAGAATGGGATGCCCCAAGCAGACTTGAGATCAGTATATATGCACACAGCAGCAGTGTGTTAGCAGGCTCATACAGGCCAAATTTCTTTAAATAACTGTGCAGCTTACAGTTAATGCAGAGGCTAATGGTATGTTACAGAATGGGATGCCCCAAGCTGACTTGAGATCAGTATATATGCACACAGCAGCAGTGTGTTAGCAGGCTCATACAGGCCAAATTTCTTTAAATAAATGTGCAGCTTACAGTAAATGCAGAGGCTAATGGTATGTTACAGAATGGGATGCCCCAAAGCAGACTTGAGATCAGTATATATGCACACAGCAGCAGTGTGTTAGCAGGCTCATACAGGCCAAATTTCTTTAAATAACTGTGCAGCTTACAGTTAATGCAGAGGCTAATGGTATGTTACAGAATGGGATGCCCCAAGCAGACTTGAGATCAGTATATATGCACACAGCAGCAGTGTGTTAGCAGGCTCATACAGGCCAAATTTCTTTAAATAACTGTGCAGCTTACAGTTAATGCAGAGGCTAATGGTATGTTACAGAATGGGATGCCCCAAAGCAGACTTGAGATCAGTATATATGCACACAGCAGCAGTGTGTTAGCAGGCTCATACAGGCCAAATTTCTTTAAATAACTGTGCAGCTTACAGTTAATGCAGAGGCTAATGGTATGTTACAGAATGGGATGCCCCAAGCAGACTTGAGATCAGTATATATGCACACAGCAGCAGTGTGTTAGCAGGCTCATACAGGCCAAATTTCTTTAAATAACTGTGCAGCTTACAGTTAATGCAGAGGCTAATGGTATGTTACAGAATGGGATGCCCCAAAGCAGACTTGAGATCAGTATATATGCACACAGCAGCAGTGTGTTAGCAGGCTCATACAGGCCAAATTTCTTTAAATAACTGTGCAGCTTACAGTTAATGCAGAGGCTAATGGTATGTTACAGAATGGGATGCCCCAAGCTGACTTGAGATCAGTATATATGCACACAGCAGCAGTGTGTTAGCAGGCTCATACAGGCCAAATTTCTTTAAATAACTGTGCAGCTTACAGTTAATGCAGAGGCTAATGGTATGTTACAGAATGGGATGCCCCAAAGCAGACTTGAGATCAGTATATATGCACACAGCAGCAGTGTGTTAGCAGGCTCATACAGGCCAAATTTCTTTAAATAAATGTGCAGCTTACAGTTAATGCAGAGGCTAATGGTATGTTACAGAATGGGATGCCCCAAAGCAGACTTGAGATCAGTATATATGCACACAGCAGCAGTGTGTTAGCAGGCTCATACAGGCCAAATTTCTTTAAATAACTGTGCAGCTTACAGTTAATGCAGAGGCTAATGGTATGTTACAGAATGGGATGTCCCAAAAACCAGAGAGCACCTGGCAGGCAGCAGTAAGACTATGCACAGCAAAAGTGTCTTTATCATGCCTAATTTCAATTAGAATAGGTGCAAATGGTTAGGTTCTTAAATAGAGGCTGGTGTAGTCACAGAATGGGATGCCCTAAAAACCAGCAGTAAGTACACCTGGCAGGGACAAGTTGTGCTATGCCCAGCAAAAGTGTCTTTATCAGGCCTAATTTCAAATATGATAAGAGCAAATGCTTATATGGTCTTAAACAGAGGCTGCTTTAGTCACAGAATGGGATGCCCCGGGCAGGAATCGAGCTGGCAGGGTACAGTAGTGCTTTGGCCAGCAAAAGTGTCTTTATCAGGCCTAATTTCAAATATGATAAGAGCAAATGCTTATATGGTCTTAAACAGAGGCTGCTGTAGTCACAGAATGGGATGCCCCGGGCAGGAATCGAGCTGGCAGGGTACAGTAGTGCTTTGGCCAGCAAAAGTGTCTTTATCAGGCCTAATTTCAAATATGATAAGAGCAAATGCTTATATGGTCTTAAACAGAGGCTGCTGTAGTCACAGAATGGGATGCCCCAAATAGGAGTGCACCTGGCAGGGTCCAGTAGTGCTATGCCCAGCAAAAGTGTCTTTATCAGGCCTAATTTCAAATATGATAAGAACAAATGCTTATATGGTCTTAAACAGAGGCTGCTTTAGTCACAGAATGGGATGCCAGTGCCACAAAAACCAGAGAGCATGCACAGCAAAAGTGTCTTTATCAGGCCTGATTTCTATGAGAATAAGTGCAAATGTTTATTATGCTATTAAATAGAGGCTGCTTTAGTCACAGAATGGGATGCCAGTGCCACAAAAACCAGAGAGCATGCACAGCAAAAGTGTCTTTATCAGGCCTGATTTCTATGAGAATAAGTGCAAATGTTTATTATGCTATTAAATAGAGGCTGCTTTAGTCACAGAATGGGATGCCAGTGCCACAAAAACCAGAGAGCATGCACAGCAAAAGTGTCTTTATCAGGCCTGATTTCTATGAGAATAAGTGCAAATGTTTATTATGCTATTAAATAGAGGCTGCTTTAGTCACAGAATGGGATGCCAGTGCCACAAAAACCAGAGAGCATGCACAGCAAAAGTGTCTTTATCAGGCCTGATTTCTATGAGAATAAGTGCAAATGTTTATTATGCTATTAAATAGAGGCTGCTTTAGTCACAGAATGGGATGCCAGTGCCACAAAAACCAGAGAGCATGCACAGCAAAAGTGTCTTTATCAGGCCTGATTTCTATGAGAATAAGTGCAAATGTTTATTATGCTATTAAATAGAGGCTGCTTTAGTCACAGAATGGGATGCCAGTGCCACAAAAACCAGAGAGCATGCACAGCAAAAGTGTCTTTATCAGGCCTGATTTCTATGAGAATAAGTGCAAATGTTTATTATGCTATTAAATAGAGGCTGCTTTAGTCACAGAATGGGATGCCAGTGCCACAAAAACCAGAGAGCATGCACAGCAAAAGTGTCTTTATCAGGCCTGATTTCTATGAGAATAAGTGCAAATGTTTATTATGCTATTAAATAGAGGCTGCTTTAGTCACAGAATGGGATGCCAGTGCCACAAAAACCAGAGAGCATGCACAGCAAAAGTGTCTTTATCAGGCCTGATTTCTATGAGAATAAGTGCAAATGTTTATTATGCTATTAAATAGAGGCTGCTTTAGTCACAGAATGGGATGCCAGTGCCACAAAAACCAGAGAGCATGCACAGCAAAAGTGTCTTTATCAGGCCTGATTTCTATGAGAATAAGTGCAAATGTTTATTATGCTATTAAATAGAGGCTGCTTTAGTCACAGAATGGGATGCCAGTGCCACAAAAACCAGAGAGCATGCACAGCAAAAGTGTCTTTATCAGGCCTGATTTCTATGAGAATAAGTGCAAATGTTTATTATGCTATTAAATAGAGGCTGCTTTAGTCACAGAATGGGATGCCAGTGCCACAAAAACCAGAGAGCATGCACAGCAAAAGTGTCTTTATCAGGCCTGATTTCTATGAGAATAAGTGCAAATGTTTATTATGCTATTAAATAGAGGCTGCTTTAGTCACAGAATGGGATGCCAGTGCCACAAAAACCAGAGAGCATGCACAGCAAAAGTGTCTTTATCAGGCCTGATTTCTATGAGAATAAGTGCAAATGTTTATTATGCTATTAAATAGAGGCTGCTTTAGTCACAGAATGGGATGCCAGTGCCACAAAAACCAGAGAGCATGCACAGCAAAAGTGTCTTTATCAGGCCTGATTTCTATGAGAATAAGTGCAAATGTTTATTATGCTATTAAATAGAGGCTGCTTTAGTCACAGAATGGGATGCCAGTGCCACAAAAACCAGAGAGCATGCACAGCAAAAGTGTCTTTATCAGGCCTGATTTCTATGAGAATAAGTGCAAATGTTTATTATGCTATTAAATAGAGGCTGCTTTAGTCACAGAATGGGATGCCAGTGCCACAAAAACCAGAGAGCATGCACAGCAAAAGTGTCTTTATCAGGCCTGATTTCTATGAGAATAAGTGCAAATGTTTATTATGCTATTAAATAGAGGCTGCTTTAGTCACAGAATGGGATGCCAGTGCCACAAAAACCAGAGAGCATGCACAGCAAAAGTGTCTTTATCAGGCCTGATTTCTATGAGAATAAGTGCAAATGTTTATTATGCTATTAAATAGAGGCTGCTTTAGTCACAGAATGGGATGCCAGTGCCACAAAAACCAGAGAGCATGCACAGCAAAAGTGTCTTTATCAGGCCTGATTTCTATGAGAATAAGTGCAAATGTTTATTATGCTATTAAATAGAGGCTGCTTTAGTCACAGAATGGGATGCCTCACAGCAGACTTAAGATCAGTTCAGTATATATGCACAGTTAGTTACTATAAGCAGCCTGAAAACGCTAACAAAGGCTGGATGAAAAAAAAAAAATCTCCCTGTCAGCCAGCTCCGTTTTTCCTACCTTTCCCTGGCTTTCTGTCTGTCTCCTGTCTGTCTCCTGCCTGTCTCCTGCCTGTCTCCAGCCTGTCCCTGTCTGTCCCTGTCTGTCCCTGTCTCCAGCCTGTCTCCAGCCTGTCTAACTGCCTCAGCTACACAGCGTTCTGTCTGTCTGTCACGAATGCAATAGAGAAATGAGGAAAAGCAAGATGGCCGCCGTTAAATACCGCTGTGTGACGTCACCGGGCTTGCTGGCTGCTGATAGGCTGCATGTGACTGCCCCAGCTTGCACTGGCGCGGGATACATGTCCAGACATGTCCCGCCCGCCATCTTAGAATGCCTGTAATGTAAATGAATGGATGTTAAAGGAAAACTTCGAGTGATCGAATCGCGGGGAAATTCGGATTCGATCCGAATCGAATTTTTCCTGAAATTCGGATCGAATCCGGGTTCGTCCGGATCGATTCGCTCATCCCTAGGTGTAACTACTAGAGATGAGCGAACTTTTGAAAAATTCGATTCAACTGATTCGCCGAATTTTCCGACAAAAATCGTTTGGACCTGAATTTATTTGCGACGAATCGCTATTAAAAACGGCTATTTCTGAGCCTCCTAGAGCCTCAATAGGGTTGTAAACCATTCTGCCTTGCTGTAACACGCATAGGATGCGTGCTGGGTTAGTGAAATAATACTGTAAATAATTATCACAATCAGATCAGAGGCATCGCTAATAGAATCGCAGAGCGGCACAATTGCAGAGAGTTGAAGTGGCATCACTATGAGGGGCCCCTATAGTGCCTGAAAAACACACCCTGGAGCTGGCAGCAGCAGGAGCCCATAAATTATCTGAATCACACCCTGGAGTTGCAAGCAGCTGCAGGAGCCCAAACATTGCTTTAAAGAGACACTGGAGTTGGCTGCAGGAGGCCAAAAATTGGATGAATCACACCCTGGAGTTGCAAGCAGCAGCAGGAGCACAAACATTGCTTTAAAGAGACACTGGAGTTGTCTGCAGGAGGCCAAAAATTGGATGACTCACACCCTGGAGCTGCAAGCAGCAGCAGGAGCACAAACATTACTTTAAAGAGACACTGGAGTTGGCTGCAGGAGCCCAAAAATTGGATGAATCACACCCTGGAGTTGCAAGCAGCAGCAGCAGCAGGAGCCCAAACATTGCTTGAAAGAGACACTGGAGTTAGCTGCTTTAGCCCAAAAATTGGATGAATCACACCCTGGAGTTGCAAGCAGCAGCAGCAGGAGCCCAAACATAGCTTGAAAGAGACACTGGAGTTGGCAGCAGGAGCCCAAAAATTGGATGAATCACACCCTGGAGTTGCAAGCAGCAGCAGCAGGAGCCCAAACATAGCTTGAAAGACACACTGGAGTTGGCAGCAGGAGCCCAAAAATTGGATGAATCACACCCTGGAGTTGCAAGCAGCAGCAGGAGCACAAACATTACTTTAAAGAGACACTGGAGTTGGCCGCAGGAGCCCAAAGATTGGATGAATCACACCCTGGAGTTGCAAGCAGCAGGAGCCCAAACATAGCTTGCAAGACACACTGGAGCTGGCTGCAGGAGGCCAAAAATTGGATGAATCACACCCTGGAGTTGCAAGCAGCAGCAGCAGGAGCCCAAACATTGCGTGAAAGAGACACTGGAGTTGGCTGCAGGAGGCCAAAAATTGGATGAATCACACCCTGGATTTGCAAGCAGCAGCAGGAGCCCAAACATAGCTTGAAATAGACACTGGAGTTGGCTACAGGAGGCCAAAAATTGGATGAATCACACCCTGGAGTTGCAAGCAGGAGCCAAAACATTACTTTAAAGAGACACTGGAGTTGGCTGCAGGAGGCCAAAAATTGCTTTAAAGAGACACTGGAGTTGGCTGCAGGAGCCCAAGAATTGGATGAATCACACCCTGGAGTTGCAAGCAGCAGCAGCAGCAGGAGCCCAAACATTGCTTGAAAGAGACACTGGAGTTGGCTGCAGGAGCCAAAAATTGGATGACTCACACCCTGGAGTTGCAAGCAGCAGCAGCAGGAGCCCAAACACAGCTTGAAATAGACACTGCATTTGGCTGCAGGAGGCCAAAAATTAGATGAATCACACCCTGAAGTTGCAAGCAGCAGCAGGAGCCCAAACATTACTTTAAAGAGACACTGGAGTTGGCAGCAGGAGCCCAAAAATTGGCTGAATGACACCCTGGAGTTGCAAGCAGCAGCAGCAGCCCATGCATAACTTGAAAGAGAGACTGGAGTTGGCAGCAGGAGCCCAAAAATTAGCTAAATGACACCCTGTAGTTGCAAGCAGCAGCAGCAGCAGGAGCCCAAACATAGCTTGAAATAGAAACTAGAGTTGGCAGCAGGAGCCCAAAAATTGGCTGAATGACACCCTGGAGTTGTAAGCAGCAGCAGGAGCCCAAACATTACTTTAAAGGGACACTGGAGTTGGCTGCAGGAGGCCAAAAATGGGATGAATCACACCCTGGAGTTACAAGCAGCAGCAGCCCAAACATAGCTTGAAAGAGACACTAGAGTTGGCAGCAAGAGCCCAATAATTGGCTGAATGACACCCTGGAGTTGCAAGCAGCAGCAGGAGCCCAAACATTACTTTAAAGGGACACTGGAGTTGGCTGCAGGAGGCCAAAAATTGGATGAATCACACCCTGGAGTTACAAGCAGCAGCAGGAGCCCAAACATTGCGTGAAAGAGACACTGGAGTTGGCTGCAGGAGCCCAAAAATTGGATGAATCACACCCTGGAGTTGCAAGCAGCAGCAGCAGGAGCCCAAACATTGTGTGAAAGAGACACTGGAGTTGGCTGCAGGAGCCCAAAAATTGGATGAATCAAACCCTGAAGTTGGCAGCAGCAGCAGCACAAACATAGCTTGAAAGAGACACTGGAGTTGGCTGCAGGAGGCCAAAAATTGGATGAATCACACCCTGGAGTTACAAGCAGCAGCAGGAGCCCAAACATTGCGTGAAAGAGACACTGGAGTTGGCTGCAGGAGCCCAAAAATTGAATGAATCACACCCTGGAGTTGCAAGCAGCAGCAGCAGCAGGAGCCCAAACATTGCATGAAAGAGACACTGGAGTTAGCTGCAGGAGCCCAAACATTGGATGAATCAAACCCTGAAGTTGCAAGCAGCAGCAGCAGCAGGAGCCCAAACATTGCGTGAACGAGACACTGGAGTTGGCTGCAGGAGGCCAAACATTGAATGAATCACACCCTGAAGTTGGCAGCAGCAGGAGCACAAACATTAGCTGGAAGGCACACCCTAGAGTTGGCATCAGCAGAAGCAGGAGCCCAAACATTGCTTGAAAGACACCCTGGAGTTGGCAGCAGCAGGAGGCCAAAAATTGGCTAAAATGCACACCCTGAAGTTGGCATCAGCAGGAGTCGAAAAATTGGCTGAAAGGCACACCCTGAAGTTGGCATCAGCAGGAGCCCAAAAATTGGCCTAAAGGCATAAATATGTTTTGCACCATTAGGAAAGTGTAAAACGTGGCACCATACTGAATCTAGTCGCATGCATCAGCCATTGGTGGGTGGAAATCCTGGCTGATCCATCCCTGATTCATTTTGACAAAGGTGAGTCTCTCCACATTTTAAGTTGACAGACCAGTTCTCCTCGCCGTAACTATGGCCCCCGCCGCACTAAACACCCGCTCAGATGGCACGCTACTGGCCAGGCAGGACAGCTTTTCCAGGGCAAACTCTGCTAGTTGCGGCCACAAGCCAAGTTTGGCTGCCCAGAAGTCCAGCGGATCCTCAAGGTGTGTTGGCATGGTCATGTCAAGGTATGACACGACCTGCTGGTTGAGGTCCTGCTCCAGGTCTTCCTGCTGCTCATGAGTAGCCTCACTATGCGGGTCTAGAAAGCTACTCATTAGCGACTGAAGACTGAGGCTGCTGCTGATGGAGCTGCTGCTGCTGCTCCTGCCAACCCCCCCCAGCAGGCATGGCAGTGGAAGGTGAGCGCAGAGGTCCCCCCGAGTCAGACCTGCGAGAGTGTGGACCATGGCGCAGATGGGCATCGGCCAACTGAATACGTAGAATGTCTTTGTAGTAGTTCAGTTTGTCCTCCCTCTCGGCGGGTTTAAAAAATGCCCCCATTTTGTGCCGGAAGTGAGGGTCCAATAAGGTGGACAGCCATCCCGGCGACAAATGGAAACAATTCTGGGGTCACTACATAAGCACGTGAGCATGATTCCTGCCATTTGCGCATGTGACTCGGAGGGACTACCTGTCTCCATCTCCACTGCATACTGCCACGGTGTGTCCGGGTCCTCGGTCTCGCCTTCCTCACAACCCTCTAGCTCCTCTGGCTGCTCCTGCTTCTCCTCTCCTGTCCGCTGACTAGATGAAACAGCCATTTTGCCAAGCCTAAACTGTGCTTCAATGGGCCACTACTCCTCCTCTTCCTCCTCCTCCTCCTCCTCCTCCAGTTCAGCTCCAACGGGGTTCATGTGGCCACAAGATGTCTCCAGTGCCCTGACCAGCCATGGTTTCCAACATGTGCTGTAGTACATGAAGCAGTGGAATCACGTCGTTCATCCCGTAATCCTGCCGAATGACAAATAAAGTGGCTTCCTCAAAGGGTCTGAGCAAACGGCAGGTGTCACGTATGAGCTGCCACTGGTTGACATTGAAGTTACACAGGGGAGTCCCCCTATCCACTTGGATCATCAGGAAATCCGTGATGGCTTTTCTCTGTTCATATAATCGGTCCAACATGTGAAGGGTGGAATTCCAATGGGTGGAAACATTGCAAATCAGACTATGTTGGGGGCTACCGTTCTGACGCTGTAGCTCAAGAAGGGTGTGTTTGTCGGTGTATGAGTAGCTGAAGTGCATGCAAAGTTTCCTTGAAGTTGTTAGGATGTCTTGCACATCGGGGGAACACTTCAGAAACCGCTTGACAACCAGATTGAAGACGTGAGCCATGCAGGGCGCATGGGTAAGGCTTCCTTGGCGCAGCGCAGACAAAATGTTCTTCCCATTGTCGGTAACCATGATTCCCATTTTCAGTTTTCTTGGAGTAAGCCATGTTTGGATTTCTTGATGAATACATTTAAGCAGTTCCTCCCCTGTGTGACTCCGTTCGCCAAGACAAACCATGTGAAGCACAGCGTGACACCTCCGTGCCCTGCACACGTGGTAGACTGGAGAGGCACTGAGACTTGACCCTACAGTGGAGGGTGAGGAGATGGCGGAGGATGAGGAGGCCGAGTTGCACGGTGTCACAGGCACAACGGCCAGGGAGCGAGGAGGCCGAAGCGGCGTGACCTGTCCAAGTTGCTGCTGCTGCTGCAAAGGGACCACATTCACCCAGTGGGCTGTAAACGACATGTACTGTCCCTGACCGTAGTTACAGCTCCAGACGTCGGCGCTGCCATGCACTTTGCTACACACCGGCAGGCTCAAGGACTGGCCCACCTTCTGTTCAACAAAAGTGTGCAGCGCTGGTACTGCCTTCTTGGCAAAGAAAAGACGGCTTGGGACTCTCCACCTCGGCTCGGCACAAACCATCAGTTCTCTGAAAGGTGCAGAGTCCACCACCTGAAAAGGGAGCGACTGCAGCACCAGCAACTTGGACAGGAGCACATTCAGCTTCTGCTCCGTAGGATGAGTGGGCGCATACTGCTGTCTCTTAGACATGGCTTCGCTGATGGATTGCTGGCGGGATGCATGACTTGGAGGAGGAGGAGCAGGAGCATCAGGAGTGACAGAGGATGGGTATGACGCACAGCTGCCTTAGGCTGAGGTGCTGGAGCCTTGGCTGGCAGAAATTGGGAGCGGCGTGCCACTTGGTGAGGAAGCAGGCTGGACCACCTCTTCGGAGCCTCGATTCTCCCAGGCCGCTTTATGGTGACGCATCATATGTTGACGCAGGGCCGTGGTGCCAACATTTGGGCCCTGGCCACGCTTCACCTTCTGCCTACATATCTTGCATGTGGCCATGTTATCCTCCTGCGGATGCTTCAGGAAGACCTGCCACACTGCCGAGTAGCTACTTTTCCCACCAACAGGCTGCACTGATTCACTGCTACTGTCGCCAACTCCAGGAACCCCTGCTCCACTACCTCCCGATAAGGTAGCCTGCCGTGCAGCAGGTGCTCTACCCCGGCCCCGTTTGGCTCCAGGCTTTACAATTGTGCCCCCATGCTGACTGCCAACCATGCTGCTAACACCTTGCTGCCTCAGCTGCTGACTCCGGGGCAACCTGCGCCCCTCTTCTCCTGATGATGACGATGAAGCCCCTTCTGCACCCGGCTCCCAAGTGCGATCGGCTTCTTCATCATCATCATCACCGAGTTGTGGCTGCACGTCACTGATTTTCCTCAACAGTGTCTGGTGCAGGAGCTGGAACGCTCGCAACACCCACGACACTCTCCACATCACTATTTGTCTGCCGAGCTAAAGAAGCCACCTCCATTTCTTGGCTGGGCAGTAGCTGCTGACTGTCCTCTATCTGATCGTCCTCCTCACTAAAGAGTGGAGCTGAACCCAAAGCATAGGATACGTCGCTGGGGGAGGGAACGGCGTAGGACAGAGGCAATGGGAGGACAGGGACTGCTTTCGGGGCATGCCAACTCAGGGTTGTGTCAGAGGAACCTACCGACCCTAGGTCTCAGATGTAACTTGTGATGATGTGGATGACTGCGTTAACCAATCTACCACGGCAGATGCGTTACTGGTGGAGATACGACCGCTAGCAGATACTGGCAGATTAGGTCTCTCACCGTGACTTTTGCTGCCACTCGCCCCTAGTCTGCTGCGACCTCTGCCTGCTGAATCTTGGCCTCTTCCACTCCTCTTTGAACATCCTGGCACTTGCCTGCCTGACATTTTTATGTATTTGAAATGCTCAATAGGTACTTTAAAAAATGTGTTTACTTTAAAAAGCAGAAGCTAAATAAAGTGAGGAACTGCTTCTCTGCACCAGATACTATGAAAATTGGCCTGGTGTTTTGACAGCAGGACAAAAGCCAATTCAAAATGCAATAGCTTAATAAAGCTGAGGATGAACAAGCTTATTTAGTATAACAGATAGGGTGCAACGTGCAGGTTTGGGATACCCTGCGGCCTGGTGTTTTGACAGCAGGACAAAATCCAATTCAAAATGCAATAGCTTAATAAAGCTGAGGATGAACAAGGGTATTTAGTATAACAGATAGGGTGCAACGTGCAGGTTTGGGATACCCTGCGGCCTGGTGTTTTGACAGCAGGACAAAAACCAATTCAAAATGCAAAAGTTTAATAAAGCTGAGGCTGAACAAGCTTATTTAGTATAACAGATAGGGTGCAACGTGCAGGTTTGGGATACCCTGCGGCCTGGTGTTTTGACAGCAGGACAAAAACTAATTCAAAATGCAATAGCTTGATTAAGCTGAGGATGAACAAGGGTATTTAGTATAACAGATAGGGTGCTACGTGTAGGTTTGGGATACCCTGCGGCCTAGTGTTTTGGCAGCAGACCAAAAACCAATTCAAAATGCAATAGCTAAATTAAAATGAGGCTGAATGACGCTTATTTAGTATAACAGATCGGGTGACATGTGCTGGTTTGGGATGCCCATGTGGGCTGGTGTATTTAAAGCAGACAAAACCCAATTCAAAATGCAATAGCTTAATTAAAATGAGGCTGAACAACGCTTATTTAGTATAACAGATAAGGTGCTACGTGCAGGTTTGGGATACCCTGCGGCCTACTGTTTTGGCAGCAGACCAAAAACCAATTCAAAATGCTATAGCTTGATTAAGCTGAGGATGAACAACACTTATTTAGTATAACAGATAGGGTGCTACGTGCAGGTTTGGGATACCCTGTGGCCTAGTGCTTTGGCAGCAGACCAAAAACCAATTCAAAATGCAATAGCTTGATTAAGCTGAGGCTGAACAACGCTTATTTAATGTAACAGATAAGGGGCTACGTGCAGGTTTGGGATACCCTGCCGCCTAGTGTTTTGGCAGCAGGTTTGGGATACCCTGCGGCCTGGTGTTTTTTTGACAGCAGGACAAAAAACAATTCAAAATGCAATAGCTTGATTCAGCTGAGGATGAACAACGCTTATTTAGTATAACAGATAGTGTGCTACGTGCAGGTTTGGGATACCGTGCTGCCTAGTATTTTGGCAGCAGACCGAAAACCAATTCAAAATGCAATAGCTTGATTAAGCTGAGGATGAACAACGCTTATTTAGTATAACAGATAGGGTGCTACGTGCAGGTTTGGGATACCCTGTGGCCTAGTGCTTTGGCAGCAGACCAAAAACCAATTCAAAATGCTATAGCTTGATTAAGCTGAGGATGAACAACACTTATTTAGTATAACAGATAGGGTGCTACGTGCAGGTTTGGGATACCCTGTGGCCTAGTGCTTTGGCAGCAGACCAAAAACCAATTCAAAATGCAATAGCTTGATTAAGCTGAGGCTGAACAACGCTTATTTAGTGTAACAGATAAGGGGCTACGTGCAGGTTTGGGATACCCTGCCGCCTAGTGTTTTGGCAGCAGGTTTGGGATACCCTGCGGCCTGGTGTTTTTTTGACAGCAGGACAAAAAACAATTTAAAATGCAATAGCTTGATTCAGCTGAGGATGAACAACGCTTATTTAGTATAACAGATAGTGTGCTACGTGCAGGTTTGGGATACCGTGCTGCCTAGCATTTTGGCAGCAGACCGAAAACCAATTCAAAATGCAATAGCTTGATTAAGCTGAGGATGAACAACGCTTATTTAGTATAACAGATAGGGTGCTACGTGCAGGTTTGGGATACCCTGTGGCCTAGTGCTTTGGCAGCAGACCAAAAACCAATTCAAAATGCAATAGCTTGATTAAGCTGAGGCTAAACAACGCTTATTTAATGTAACAGATAAGGAGCTACGTGCAGGTTTGGGATACCCTGCCGCCTAGTGTTTTGGCAGCAGGTTTGGGATACCCTGCGGCCTGGTGTTTTTTTGACAGCAGGACAAAAAACAATTCAAAATGCAATAGCTTGATTCAGCTGAGGATGAACAACGCTTATTTAGTATAACAGATAGTGTGCTACGTGCAGGTTTTGGATACCGTGCTGCCTAGTATTTTGGCAGCAGACCGAAAACCAATTCAAAATGCAATAGCTTGATTAAGCTAAGGATGAACAACGCTTATTTACTATAACAGATAGGGTGACATGTGCTGGTTTGGGATGCCCATGTGAGCTGGTGTATTTAAACCAGACAAAAACCAATTCAAAATGCAATAGTTTGATTAAGCTGAAGATGAACAACACTTATTTAGTATAACAGATAGGGTGCTACGTGCAGGTTTGGGATACCCTGCGGCCTAGTGTTTTGGCAGCAGACAAAAAACCAATTCAAAATGCAATAGCTTGATTAAGCTGAGGATGAACAACGCTTATTTAGTATAACAGATAGGGTGCTATGTGCAGGTTTGGGATATCCTGCGGCCTGGTGTTTTTTTGACAGCAGGACAAAAAACAATTCAAAATGCAATAGCTTGATTAAGCTGAGGCTGAACAACGCTTATTTAGTGTAAGAGATAAGGGACTACGTGCAGGTTTGGGATACCCTGCGGCCTAGTGTTTTGGCAGCAGACCAAAAACCAATTCAAAATGCAATAGCTTGATTAGGCTGAGGATGAACAACGCTTATTTAGTATAACAGATAGGGTGCTACGTGCAGGTTTGGGATACCCTGCGGCCTAGTGTTTTGGCAGCAGACCAAAAACCAATTCAAAATGCAATAGCTTGATTAAGCTGAGGATGAACAACGCTTACTTAGTATAACAGATAGGGTGCTACGTGCAGGTTTGGGATACCCTGTGGCCTAGTGCTTTGGCAGCAGACCAAAAACCAATTCAAAATGCAATAGCTTGATTAAGCTGAGGCTGAACAACGCTTATTTAGTGTAACAGATAAGGGGCTACGTGCAGGTTTGGGATACCCTGCGGCCTAGTGTTTTGGCAGCAGACCAAAAACCAATTCAAAATGCAATAGCTTGATTAAGCTGAAGATGAACAACACTTATTTAGTATAACAGATAGGGTGCTACGTGCAGGTTTGGGATACCCTGCGGCCTAGTGCTTTGGCAGCAGACCAAAAACCAATTCAAAATGCAATAGCTTGATTAAGATGAGGATGAACAATGCTTATTTAGTATAACAGATAGGGTGCTATGTGCAGGTTTGGGATATCCTGCGGCCTGGTGTTTTTTTGACAGCAGGACAAAAAACCAATTCAAAATGCAATAGCTTGATTAAGCTGAGGATGAACAACGCTTATTTAGTATAATAAATAGGGTGCTACGTGCAGGTTTGGGATACCCTGCGGCCTACTGTTTTGGCAGCAGACCAAAAACCAATTCAAAATGCAATAGCTTTATTAAGCTGAGGATGAACAACGCTTAGTATAACAGATAGGGTGCTACGTGCAGGTTTGGGATACCCTGTGGCCTAGTGCTTTGGCAGCAGACCAAAAACCAATTCAAAATGCAATACCTTGATTAAGCTGAGGCTGAACAACGCTTATTTAGTGTAACAGATAAGGGGCTACGTGCAGGTTTGGGATACCCTGCCGCATAGTGTTTTGGCAGCAGACCAAAAACCAATTCAAAATACAATAGCTTGATTAGGCTGAGGATGAACAACGCTTATTTAGTATAACAGATAGGGTGCTACGTGCAGGTTTGCGATACCCTGCGGCCTAGTGTTTTAGCAGCAGACCAAAAACCAATTCAAAATGCAATAGCTTGATTAAGCTGAGGATGAACAACGCTTACTTAGTATAACAGATAGGGTGCTACGTGCAGGTTTGGGATACCCTGTGGCCTAGTGCTTTGGCAGCAGACCAAAAACCAATTCAAAATGCAATAGCTTGATTAAGCTGAGGCTGAACAACGCTTATTTAGTGTAACAGATAAGGGGCTACGTGCAGGTTTGGGATACCCTGCGGCCTAGTATTTTGGCAGCAGACCAAAAACCAATTCAAAATGCAATAGCTTGATTAGGCTGAGGATGAACAACGCTTATTTAGTATAACAGATAGGGTGCTACGTGCAGGTTTGGGATACCCTGCGGCCTAGTGTTTTAGCAGCAGACCAAAAACCAATTCAAAATGCAATAGCTTGATTAAGCTGAGGATGAACAACGCTTACTTAGTATAACAGATAGGGTGCTACGTGCAGGTTTGGGATACCCTGTGGCCTAGTGCTTTGGCAGCAGACCAAAAACCAACTCAAAATGCAATAGCTTGATTAAGCTGAGGATGAACAATGCTTATTTAGTATAACAGATAGGGTGCTACGTGCAGATTTGGGATACCCTGCAGCCTAGTGTTTTGGCAGCAGACCAAAAACCAATTCAAAATGCAATAGCTTGATTAAGCTGAGGATGAACAACGCTTATTTAGTATAACAGATAGGGTGCTACGTGCTGGTTTGGGATACCCTGCGGCCTAGTGTTTTGGCAGCAGACCAAAAAACAATTTAAAATGCAATAGCTTGATTAAGCTAAGGATGAACAACGCTTATTTAGTATTAAAGATAGGGTGACATGTGCTGGTTTGGGATGCCCATGTGGGCTGGTGTATTTAAACCAGACAAAAACCAATTCAAAATGCAATAGCTTGATTAAGCTGAGGATGAACAACGCTTACTTAGTATAACAGATAGGGTGCTACGTGCAGGTTTGGGATACCCTGTGGCCTAGTGTTTTGGCAGCAGACCAAACACCAATTCAAAATGCAATAGCTTGATTAAGCTGAGGATGAACAACGCTTATTTAGTATAACAGATAGGGTGCTACGTGCAGGTTTGGGATACCCTGCAGCCTAGTGTTTTGGCAGCAGACCAAAAACCAATTCAAAATGCAATAGCTTGATTAAGCTGAGGATGAACAACGCTTATTTAGTATAACAGATAGGGTGCTACGTGCTGGTTTGGGATACCCTGCGGCCTAGTGTTTTGGCAGCAGACCAAAAAACAATTTAAAATGCAATAGCTTGATTAAGCTAAGGATGAACAACGCTTATTTAGTATAACAGATAGGGTGACATGTGCTGGTTTGGGATGCCCATGTGGGCTGGTGTATTTAAACCAGACAAAAACCAATTCAAAATGCAATAGCTTGATTAAGCTGAGGATGAACAACGCTTATTTAGTATAACAGATAGGGTGCTACGTGCAGGTTTGGGATATCCTGCGGCCTGGTGTTTTTTTGACAGCAGGACAAAAAACAATTCAAAATGCAACAGCTTGATTAAGCTGAGGATGAACAACACTTATTTAGTATAACAAATAGGGTGCTACGTGCAGGTTTGGGATACCCTGCAGCCTAGTGTTTTGGCAGCAGACCAAAAACCAATTCAGAATGCAATAGCTTGATTAAGCTGAGGGTGAACAACGCTTACTTAGTATAACAGATAGGGTGACATGTGCTGGTTTGGGATGCCCATGTGGGCTGGTGTATTTAAACCAGACAAAAACCAATTCAAAATGCAATAGCTTGATTAAGCTGAGGATGAACAACGCTTATTTAGTATAACAGATAGGGTGCTACGTGCTGGTTTGGGATACCCTGCGGCCTAGTGTTTTGGCAGCAGACCAAAAACCAATTCAAAATGCAATAGCTTGATTAAGCTGAGGATGAACAACGCTTATTTAGTATAACAGATAGGGTGCTACGTGCTGGTTTGGGATATCCTGCGGCCTGGTGTTTTTTTGACAGCAGGACAAAAAACAATTCAAAATGCAACAGCTTGATTAAGCTGAGGATGAACAACGCTTATTTAGTATAACAAATAGGGTGCTACGTGCAGGTTTGGGATACCCTGTGGCCTAGTGCTTTGGCAGCAGACCAAAAACCAATTCAAAATACAATAGCTTGATTAAGCTGAGGCTGAACACTGCTTATTTAGTGTAACAGATAAGGGGCTACGTGCAGGTTTGGGATACCCTGCCGCCTAGTGTTTTGGCAGCAGACCAAAAACCAATTCAAAATGCAATAGCTTGATTAAGCTGAGGATTAACAACACTTATTTAGTATAACAGATAGGGTGCTACGTACAGGTTTTTGGATACCCTGCGGCCTAGTGTTTTGGCAGCAGACCAAAAACCAATTCAAAATGCAATAGCTTGATTAAGCTAAGGATGAACAACCCTTATTTAGTATAACAGATAGGGTGACATGTGCTGGTTTGGGAAGCCCATGTGGGCTGGTGTATTTAAACCAGACAAAAACCAATTCAAAATGCAATAGCTTGATTAAGCTGAGGCTGAACAATGCTTATTTAGTGTAACAGATAAGGGGCTACGTGCAGGTTTGGGATACCCTGCGGCCTAGTGTTTTGACAGCAGGACAAAAAACCAATTCAAAATGCAATAGCTTGATTAAGCTGAGGATGAACAACGCTTATATAGTATAACAGATAGGGTGCTACGTACAGGTTTTTGGATACCCTGCGGCCTAGTGTTTTGGCAGCAGACCAAAAACCAATTCAAAATGCAATAGCTTGGTTAAGCTGAGGCTGAACAACGCTTATTTAGTGTAACAGATAAGGGGCTACGTGCAGGTTTGGGATACCCTGCCGCCTAGTGTTTTGGCAGCAGACCAAAAACCAATTCAAAATGCAATAGCTTGATTAAGCTGAGGATGAACAACGCTTATTTAGTATAACATATAGGGTGCTACGTACAGGTTTTTGGATAGCCTGCGGCCTAGTGCTTTGGCAGCAGACCAAAAACCAATTCAAAATGCAATAGCTTGATTAAGCTAAGGATGAACAACTCTTATTTAGTATAACAGATAGGGTGACATGTGCTGGTTTGGGATGCCCATGTGGGCTGGTGTATTTAAACCAGACAAAAACCAATTCAAAATGCAATAGCTTGATTAAGCTGAGGCTGAACAATGCTTATTTAGTGTAACAGATAAGGAGCTACGTGCAGGTTTGGGATACCCTGCGGCCTAGTGTTTTGGCAGCAGACCAAAAACCAATTCAAAATGCAATAGCTTGATTAAGCTGAGGATGAACAACGCTTACTTAGTATAACAGATAGGGTGCTACGTGCAGGTTTGGGATACCCTGTGGCCTAGTGCTTTGGCAGCAGACCAAAAACCAATTCAAAATGCAATAGCTTGATTAGGCTGAGGATGAACAACGCTTATTTAGTATAACAGATAGGGTGCTACGTACAGGTTTTTGGATACGCTGCGGCCTAGTGTTTTGGCAGCAGACCAAAAACCAATTCAAAATGCAATAGCTTGATTAAGCTGAGGCTGAACAACGCTTATTTAGTGTAACAGATAAGGGGCTACGTACAGGTTTGGGATACCCTGCCGCCTAGTGTTTTGGCAGCAGACCAAAAACCAATTCAAAATGCAATAGCTTGCTTAAGCTGAAGATGAACAACGCTTATTTAGTATAACAGATAGGGTGCTACGTACAGGTTTTTGGATACCCTGCGGCCTAGTGTTTTGGCAGCAGACCAAAAACCAATTCAAAATGCAATAGCTTGATTAAGCTAAGGATGAACAACCCTTATTTAGTATAACAGATAGGGTGACATGTGCTGGTTTGGGATGCCCATGTGGGCTGGTGTATTTAAACCAGACAAAAACCAATTCAAAATGCAATAGCTTGATTAAGCTGAGGATGAACAACACTCATTTAGTATAACAGATAGGGTGCTACGTGCAGCTTTGGGATACCCTGCGGCCTAATGTTTTGGCAGCAGACCAAAAACCAATTCAAAATGCAATAGCTTGATTAAGCTGAGGATGAACAACGCTTATTTAGTATAACAGATAGGGTGCTACGTGCAGGTTTGGGATATCCTGCGGCCTGGTGTTTTTTTGACAGCAGGACAAAAAACAATTCAAAATGCAATAGCTTGATTAAGCTGAGGATGAACAACGCTTATTTAGTATAACAAATAGGGTGCTACGTGCAGGTTTGGGATACCCTGCGGCCTAGTGTTTTGGCAGCAGACCAAAAACCAATTCAAAATGCAATAGCTTTATTAAGCTGAGGATGAACAACGCTTATTTAGTATAACAGATAGGGTGCTACGTGCAGGTTTGGGATACCCTGCGGCCTAGTGTTTTGGCAGCAGACCAAAAACCAATTCAAAATGCAATAGCTTGATTAAGCTGAGGATGAACAACGCTTATTTAGTATAACAGATAGGGTGACATGTGCTGGTTGGGATGCCCATGTGGGCTGGTGTATTTAAACCAGACAAAAACCAATTCAAAATGCAATAGCTTGATTAAGCTGAGGATGAACAAAGCTCATTTAGTATAACAGATAGGGTGCTACGTGCAGGTTTGGGATACCCTGCGGCCTTGTGTTTTTTTGACAGCAGGACAAAAAACCAATTCAAAATGCAATAGCTTGATTAAGCTGAGGATGAACAACGCTTATATAGTATAACAGATAGGGTGCTACGTGCAGGTTTGGGATACCCTGCGGCCTAGTGTTTTGGCAGCAGACCAAAAACCAATTCAAAATGCAATAGCTTGATTAAACTGAGGATGAACAACGCTTATTTAGTATAACAGATAGGGTGCTACGTGCAGGTTTGGGATACCCTGCGGCCTAGTGTTTTGGCAGCAGACCAAAAACCAATTCAAAATGCAATAGCTTGATTAAGCTGAGGATGAACAACGCCTATTTAGTATAGCAGATAGGGTGACATGTGCTGGTTTGGGATGCCCATGTGGGCTGGGGTTTTTACAGCAGACACAAAAAAAAAATTAAACTTATCGAGTTATAAGAAATGCTTGTGTGTAACAGATAGGGTCAAATATGCCACTGCCAACATGGTATGCACAGTGGCAAGGAATTTTTACAGCACAAACAAAAGCAATTTAAAACTGATCTGGCAAATGAAGTGAAATGAAAATAAAAAAAAGCTTTCCCTGTCACTTTCTCTGCTTTCCCTGCCTCGATCTTTCCCGATTTTTCCCTATCTTTCCCTGGTTCTGTCTGGCACTCTGTGGGTCTCCCTGACTCTCTCTTAGTCTCTCCCTGTCTCTAAACAGCTCCGTTGTGGCCGCAATTGCGCACCAGCAAGATGGCCGCCGTTTATATAGCGCTGTGACGTCACCGGGGCTCCTGGCTGTTGATAGGCTGCATGTGACCTTCCCATGATAACTTGCCCCAGGGGATATGTCCAGACATGTCCATCCAACATTTTACAATGCCTGTAATTGAAGTAAATGGAGTTTTAAGGAAAACTTTGATCGATCGAATCGCTGGGAAATTCGGATTCGTTCAGAATCAAATATTTCCTGAAATTCGGAACAAATTCGGGTTCGTCCGGATCGATTCGCTCATCCCTAGTAAAAAACCATAGAGGCAGCTGCTATTGGGCCCTTGACAGGCCCTGTGCAAGCTGCCTCCCCCGCCTCTGGTGTCAATCCTCTGGTGTCGGACAGGCCCCCAGAGGATTGAAGCACCGTTGCCATCTGGAGCAGACGCAGCATGGGCAGGTGCTATTTCTCTTTAAATAAGATAACTGCAGATGATCACCCCTAGTCTGGCACTTTGACACTTCCCTGATCGCCTGGACCCACGCCACCCTCTGCTTTCATGCGCCACTTCCATACAATTGACGATAGATCGCCTCACCGTCCATCAAAGAGACTATGGCACACGTGTCAAAACCTTCATAACATTTTTTTTACCAGTTAAGCTTCATTGGGGCAATAAAACAAAACAAAAGATTCATCTGCTCACCATCATTTTCCTTCAATTAGGGAGTGGGCATTGGAGCTAGGACTTCGAGTAACAGCTGAGTAACAGTTCAGTTATGTATATAGTTTTTTTATTCAACCATGAGTGATGTTTGGTGTATTGAGTAATAAGCAAAGGCTTTGAAATTGGGACTTTTGTTGCACGCTTTCCATCACCACCCCCAGGAGTTAGTGTATGTCACTGTGGAGGGCCCAATGCTAGGCAGATTTTAAATCCCGGTTCCTATAGCCCTGGTTTTAGCCTTGTCTTGATCCCATTGGCATCCTTTTTAAATTCTGTTATGTCAATACAGTTTCTGCTTGCCTTGATGTATTCTCCCACAGGTAAACTACTGACAAGGGGCTCCGGAGAAAAGCTATTAGCATTCAAGATGCTATTTGAGGCAGTGGATTTTTGGAATAAGGTTGTACTTAGCTCACCCTTTGTGTTTTTACTGGTGTTTAGATACATAAAGGAGGCTGTCTGGGTATCAAAGTTTAATGTAAGTTTTACATTATAGGAATTTTCATTGAGTGCATCATCTTGGATAAATAAATGGATAATAATGTGATACTTTTTAAATAACAGCTATTGCAGAACAGTGAATAAGCTCTGACCAGTCATTTTATGAAGGCTAATAAACACTGGTTTTGATTACTCAGACATGCTTAATGTGTGACATATTTAATGTTCATGGTTTCTCAGAAGGCGGCTGGAATTACCACCCACCATTTGTATATGTATTTATGTTTAATAGATAAACAGCGGGCCGTGGCTTGACATGGTGACGTGAGGCAGCAGGACACGGGATCTCCGCACCATTACCAGCATTCAAGACTTACCTGCGACCTAGCAGCTCAGAGGAACGGATGCCCAGGCGGGGGAAGACCCGGTTGGCGGCGCAGAAGAGCAGGAGCCGCGCCATCACCACTTTCTTCGCACCGGGGGGAGAAGGTGCGACCCCAGCAGCAGGACGCAAAATGGCGGACCACGTGGTCTCCGAGCGGCGGGGCGGAGAGTGCGACGCCGGCCAGCGAGCGGCGGACCCCCCCCCCCCCAGAGCGCTCCGGGCGCGGAATCACCAGCGGGGGAGAGGCAGGAGGAGGAAGGGCCCCCTCGAGGAGGCGAGCGACGGCGGGAGCAAGGTGCGGAGATCACGGTGGCAGCACTGGTCCACCGGGAACTGGAGCAGAGTGGAGGAAAGCCCGGCGGGACACAGGTCAGTCCTTCCCTGGCCGTTGGGTGCCCAGCTGAAGGGACAGTGCCCATTCCCCACATTCCCCACATAACACCAGGGCAGTCTGGGGGAGTACCAACAATGGCCCAGCAGGGCACTGCAGGAAACCAGGGCAGTGGTCCAGAGAAGCGCGGGAGCAGGAGGAAACCCGTACGGAGTTCGAGGAGATATGTGAGGGGGGGCAACCACTTAATCATCTGATTTCCAGGATCTATTCCTTGCTATCTGGTAAGCAGATGACTCCCCCAACGTTTTGGAGGGAGTGGGAGGCAGAATTGGGTAGGCCCCTTACGGATGAACAGAGGGAAAAGATTGCGCTCCTAGCTCACAAGTCCTCGGTCGCGACCAAGGTGCAAGAGATCAATTACAAATTATTAACGAGGTGGTATTATACGCCGGACAGATTGAGTAAGATGTTCACCACTGTGGATCCGTCATGCTGGAGGTGCGGCAAAGAGAGAGGGACTTTATTCCATGTTTTCTGGGGGGAGGTCCTTCCCATAATAGCCAACCTCACAGGATCCCAGTTTACCGTTAATAGTGACCTGGCAGTGATCCTCCTGCACCAAACGGAACGGGCTGTAGGGGCATACAAAAATTGCTCTTGATTTATTTGCTGAACAGTTCAGTTACCTAATCTTTGGAGCAGTCACAGTGCTCTTTCTAGGGGAGTGCAAGCAGGGCGACCGCCATGGGCACCAAGACCATTGGGGGCACCTTTATCCCAGCCATCCTGTTTTCTGCATATGAGTCAGGGCCAATATTAGCTGCACAGACCATATGTCAGGCCACTCATGCCCCCCGTATTGAGCTCAGTCATGCGAAGGGGGCACTGCCTTCTTCCATGGTGGATGCACATCATGGCACATATCTGTATGGGACTGCAGCAGCACCATACGATGGCTGAGAAGGGGACAGAATGTTTTACTTCCCGCCTTGAGCACTATTTTGCCTAGAAACTTCCCTGAGCAGTCACCCAAAAAAACAAATACAAACTTTTGATTTAGAAAACTATTCTCCTACTACTATCATCCTCTCTCTATGGGTTCTATGGGTAAAACACCTACCAATGAAATACAATGGAAAAATATCAAGGGTCAATTGAACCAGTGATTTTTTATTTGATTTCAAGTTATTGTAAGTAGCATTATTGTGGTAGTAGGATCTATTGTTGTTCCATGTTCTGTGTTGTTTAACCAATTTGTTCATGCAAAGTGAAGATCATTTACATTCATTGTTTCAACGGCAGCATTGTTTATTGGCACAAAGGACAGGTTTTCTCATGAATGCTCCAAGATGTCTTGCCTTAAAGTCTCTGTTCAGGGTGGGATAAAAAAAAATGCATTTACCACTTCACTCTACAGCTGCTCCTGTGTTGCCCTGCTCTGTCTGGTGCGGTTGGCCTCGGTGCCTTCATAAAGTATATCGATTGAGTACCTTGAGTGGTTTCCGACTGACCTTAGAAGCTCCATGGCCCCTGCCAAAGATGGAGTTGCTTCAAATCAGGTGTTATTGACTCAAATCTACCTGTTCCCATTACTTCAGCACAATGACTCAGTTACCTAGTGAACCTCAATGGGATTGCAAGTGCGGTGGAAAAAAAAACTTCTCTCACGAGCAAGGCATGGACCAGTGGGAACAAGCAGGCCACTGCTGGTGCACTGCAGGGTGTGAGTCTGCTTTAATGAATTGATTGTTTCCCATAATAATGCACAGATGAACATGAATAGATGCAGAGCTTGTGTTTGGTCAGGCAAACTGGGTAATTTACCAGGGTCACAAAACCAAATGGGGTCCCCACATGTATTTTAAAGTTGGCCCTTAAGATCGGTAATCATGGGGCCCAGACCACTGTGACACACTATACTGCGGCCAGCAAGAGTTAGACCTGTCGTGGCAGAGCCACTGTTGGATGTGTGGGGAGGGCGTATCTCATGCTGTGGCACAGACGAACCCCAATAAATGGCTACTGCTGGGCCGTGATCCATGGCTGTGATTTGCCAGGAGAATCCTCTGCATTTGTTATCCTCAACCCTGGAAGGCCATTTAGGACTGAGATTGGAATAAAATAACTATTTATAAACCCCTGATTTGCAAGAGTTGGATTGAGGAAAGCGCAATTAGATAATTTGAGCAGCTCCTACTTGAGGGAAAAACCAGTATTCCCTGGGAGAAATGTAGATGGGTTAAATCTGGTCTAACTTAGGTGTGGACCTAGGTGGAGAAGAGATTAGTGTAGGTGCGCTGTGGATAAAAAGGCAGGTTAAAAGGGAGAGTAAATAAAGGGTTAATGTTCTCCGCAATCCTGTGAGGAAAAATAGGTTAGTGTATATACATAAAAGTATGAATAAACAAATGCAATAGTATTACCAACATGAAGTTTTGTTTGAGGGGGTGTTTCCACCTTTTAATTAAATCAGAAACAACTAGGGCCCTTATTTAACAAGGGATAGCGCCAGGTAGCGAATGGTGAGCGAACGGTAATGACGGTCACCGCCACGAGAACGCCGGCTCCCCTCCGCAATCACACATTTATCAAGCCGATCCTGCTTAGCGACTGACAGAGCGCCAGATAGCGAATCATTCATCATTATTCCAGCCTCACCCCACAGCACCAGCGAGCAACCTTGAACAGCGACAGGTATGACCTCTCGCTACCTGGCGCTCTCCAATGCATTTTAATGGAGCAATCTTTAAATATTCTTAATTAATTGCTATTAATGTTTTTTTTTTTTTTTTTTTTTTTTTAAATGTCAAAAATTCTGTGACCACTTCTGCAATGTTAGATATTTTTTTTAAGGTAAAAAAAAAAAAAAAATTTGTGCAGAATTGATATTACAGGTCTGATATTAATGTATTCATATTACAAAATGTTTTGAAAAACTTGTTTTTTTTTTTCCAAAAATATGGTTGTTTGGGGGTTAAAAAACTACTTTTAACCCATCGCCGCCAGCGCTCTGGGGTTTAAACAAGCATTTCACAGCGCCAGAATTTTTTGAGCGTGATTTGTTAATGAATATGTAGGGAGCCGTTCGCTATGGCCATTCGCTGTCATGCGCTCCCATACAGCGCGGAACCTGTCAAACAGCAACTCCTAACCCCGTATTCAACATTACCGCACACCGACTGAGTCGCTGTCAACAACCGAACAACGGCCAAGCACAGCGAATAATAGCGGGCGCTGTGAAAATACCGCTACTGTCGCTCATCTGTCGCTACCTGCGCTATTAATGAATCGGCCTCTCGGTATCATTGCCTCTGACTAATTAGGCCTTGGAATTTTTAATCTTGCTGTCTGAGGGATTTCTCCTCTCAGGTAGCGTTATACAGATTGGTCAGTGTTGATTACACTATTGGCCCTGTATTCTGAGTTCTTTGAGCTGGTTTGTGGTGTATGATTCCTTGTTCAGGGTGAGTTGAGTTTCTAGTGGGTTGGAGCAATGTGGTTGGTGGAACCTAGATGGTTTAGAGGTTGTAGGTCGGCGCTGAAATGAAATAAGCGGTGTTCCTGAGGTCCAGGTAGGCGGTGTGAGTTGAGGTAGATGATTGTTTTGGATGGATGGAGATGATTATGTCATCAGAAAGGGTTCTGGTGGTTAGTGAAGATTAATTAGTTGAGGTCTGCTTTAATGATCTGATTTTAGATTTGTTGTGAGGCTTGTAGCCGTTGTGGGGGAAATGTGTAAAATGTGTAAACTTGTAATTAAAGGTAAAACGAATATAAGGAGATTGTATGACTTACAGTTTCGGTAAGTTGATTAAAATTGATGCAACAATTAGTACAGTATATGCTCGGTGTTTTTTATTCCCCGTCACAGCCTGGATTGGCTGTGATTTTACTTATATCCTTTTAATTAATGGTAAATGAATTCAAGGAAATTGTATGAATTGCAGTTTCAGTTGATCAAAATTGCTAGGAAAAATAGTACAGTTGATGCTCGGTGATAGTTACTCACCACCACAGCCTGGATGGGTTGTGGTATTAGTTGTAGTGCAGAGGGTGCAGGTGAAAAAAGGAAAAGCTGGTTATTGCAGAGGGGGCAGCCAGGAGCAGCTCTGAGGTTTCCTCTGGGCTGGAGAAGTGTAGGGGACGTTGGTCTGGCTGCCTTGGGTAGTCAGATCTGAGCTGGCGACCGTAGGTAAGGCGGCGGGCAGGCAGGCGGAGAGGAGAGCCGGTTCACGGCTGGGTAAAAAATTGAAGCCGCAAAGGCGGCTGGAATGTAGCAAAGTTCTTGCCTGATTTAAGTCTTTGAAAGCTTTTGTAAAATCAATAGAAAATCGGTTCACCGACGGCCGTTTTGTCTATGACGTTGTCAAGGTGATCGGGGGCGGGTTAGGCGCCCAGCGTTTTTATTGGTTGCTGAAAGGGCTACTGGGAGAAGTAGTTTCAGTCAGTAGTTTTTTCAGAGCGCGTGTGCGCTGGATACATTGAAATTGGTTGGTTACTTTCTGTTAATTAGGCGTACTGCCAAGGTTGTGAAAAGATACAAAAGTAACACTTGGGCAGGGTGATTGACATATTGCGGTTTTCTCTCAGTCTGAGCTCTGGAGGCTCCAGACTGATACTTTGTAATGAGTTGGCGTGCTGCCCAGACTTGTGTTTGTTACAGTTGCAACAAGTTGGCTGGGTGATTGGCATTTATGAGGTTTTCTCTTGCTGAGCTGAGGAAGCTTTGAAAACTATGTCAAAGATTGACTTGCTGGCAAAATTAAAAATATATAAATAATTAAATAAATAAATGTAGTAGATGAGCTTGCTGGGTGAAATATCTGTTGTTGTTTTTTTTTTTAATCTGCCTGGGCGTATCTTTTGTGTTGGTTTGAATGGCTGATTTCAGAGTTCAGCTGTGACACTGGTAGAGTCATATAAGACGGGTAGAGACATATAGGAGGGAAGGATGTAATTGAGATTAGTGTTAGATAACCCATGGGGTTATTTATTTTCTAGAAAGCAGTTTAGGTCTAGTTCAATGTTGAGTCCTTGTGGGGTCATGGTGTTGAGCTCAAAAATCCAATACGTTTCTCTTTTTGATAGTTCTCTTAGTAGGTCCGAGCCCCTCCAGCTGGGGGTGATTCTTTCAATGAGCCAGAATTCTAGTCCCTTGGGATCTTGGTTGTGTTTGTCTCGGAAGTGTGCGGATACACTGTGGGTAGGGAGCCCATTTTTGATGTTCCTTATGTGTTCATTTAGGCGGACCTTTAATTGTCTTTTCGTTCGTCCTATGTATAGGAGGTTGCAGGGGCACTGGAGGCAGTAAATGACCCCAGCGGTGTTGCAGGAAAGATCTACTTTTATTCTGTACTCTTTGCCTGATATTGGGTTGGTAAAGTGGTTCTTTGTGTGTCAGAGGTTTATTTTGCATAGTCAGTTTGCAGCCATGGCAGTCTCTGCATTTTGTGAATTTGTTATGTGCTGGTGTTGCAGTTTCTGGTGGGTTTATTACGCTGGAGGTAATGTATTATGACAGGGTTTTGGGCTTCCTGTAGATGAATCTTGGTTTTTCTCCAATGATGTTCCGTAGGGTGGGATCTGTTTTCAGGATTCCCTAATATTTTCTGATAATGGCTCCTGTTTTTTTTGTAGTCTTTGTTGAACTTGGTGATGAAGGTGACTTCTCTCTGGGTTGTGTTTACATTCAGGTCGGTGATGCTAGGCTGTGTGCTGATATCTTCTATGATTTTATCCAGGTGGTTTTCGTCATATCCTTTTTCTATAAATCGTTTTTTAATGGTCGTGGCTTGTTGCAAGAAGGTGTTTTCGTCTGATCAGTTCCTTTTTATCCTTTGGAACTGTCCTTTTGGGATGTTCTTCATCCAGGTCGGGTGGTGGCAGCTGCTAATTGGGATGTAGCTATTTCTGTCGGTTTCTTTGAAGAAGGTGCGGGTTTTGATCTTTATCTCTTTATAGATCAGGATGTCGAGGAAGTGGATTTCACTAGTGCTTAATTCATGGGTGAACTTTATGTTCCAGTCATTATCGCTGAGTTGGTTCAGGAAGGTGGTGAGAGACTCTTCTGTCCCATCCCAAAGGAAGATGAAGTCATTTATGCAGCATTTGTAATATATCAATTCTTTTGGTTTGAACGTGTCCATGATTGGGGTTTCCCAGAGTGCCATGAAATGGTTGGCCACACTTGGAGCAAATTTGCCTCCCATGGCTACTCATATTTTTTGTAGGTAATAGTCCCCCTCAAACCAGAAATAGTTGTGGTGGAGGGAGAAGTCGAGGCATTTTAGAATGAACTGGATTTGTTCCGCTGGAAGGTTTTTTTTTGTTTCGAGGAAAAAATTGCTTCCAGACCCTTCTGGTGGGGGATGATGGTGTATAGAGAGCTTACATCTGCGGTCGCTAGTACATAGTGGGGGGTGTTTCGTATTGTTTTAAGTCCTGTAGGAACATTGCTGAGTCCTTTAGGTATGATTTTGTTTTTTGTACTGCTGGTTGCAGGAAGTGGTCGATATATTGGCACAATCTGCTGGTTAGTGATTCAATCCCGCTTACGATAGGTCTTCCTGGTGGTGCTTCCTTGTTCTTATGTATCTTTGGTAGATGGTAGAGGGTAGGGATCCTTGGGGTGCTCAGGTTGAGATAGTTGAAATCCTGTTTGTTCAGAACCCCTAACTGTTTGCCTTTGTTGATGAGGTCCTTTAGTGTAAGTTGATAGGTACTAGTGGGATTTTGTTTCAATATCTTGTATGTGTCGGTATCTGCAAGTAGTATGTGGGTTTCTTGTATGTATTTGGTTTTATCCAGTATCACAAGGCCTCCTTCCTTGTCTGCTGGTTTGATAATGATGTTGGGGTTTTGTTTGAGTTCTTTGATGGTTCTGAGTTTGTTTTTCTTTGTATTAGATGATTTCTGGTTCTTTTTGATCATCAATTCTCTCAGGTCTCTGGTTACCAATTCTTTGAAGACTTTGATTGCACCTGTTTGGTGTTGGGGGTTAAAGGTGGAGTTGTTCTTGAGGCTGCTGTGTTGGACCGGCAAACTTGTTTGGTCGCTTGGTAGTGTGGTATCTGTAGGGTTGCGGGTTACCTCTATAGATTTATCTACGAAGAATTTCTTGATGTTGAGCTTTCTGGTGAACTTGAGCAAGTCGATAAGCCTCAAATTTGTTCAGATCTGCTGGGGGGCGTATTTGATTCCTTTGTTTATAAACCCCCTTCCCACAGACTCGCACCCACCAAACATTGACCCTCACCCCTCACCAAACCTCCCTCTCCCAGCTCATATTTGCACCCCTTGCACCCACCAGCCACTGATCCGCAAAACTCCCCAAACCACCCACCAACTGACCCACAGACCTCACCCAATCTCCATCCCACAGCCAGTAACCCCCAGCTCTCACCTAACCACCCCCTGCCAGCCTCTGATAGCCTAACTTAGCCCCTCTCCTCAGCAGCTGACCTGCATCCGTCACCTATCTCACCTCCGTCAGCCACAAGTCAGCATTCCTCCTCTGTCAGTCACTAATCTTCTACTCCTAACCCCCCTTCACTGCTCAGCTGACCCCCTATACCTAGCCAATGATCCCCACCCTTCACCTAACATAACCCCCCCAGCCACAGATCCGCACCCCTCACCTAATAATACTTTTAAATTTGGGGCCCTTATTTTACAATTTGCCTAAACCCCACACTGAATACATGTAAGTAAGAAAGAGCTATGATTATCGACTGTAAGTATATTATCTTGTACAGTTTAGAGAGTTAAAGAGAGTTAGAGAGTTAAAGCAATAAGGTGATAACCATTATGAATTTTAAATATAATGTTCCACAAAATGCAACTATGTTTTCAGATGTTCAGCAATTATTGAAACCTTTTTAGTGTCTACTAGTTCATTGGTGGTTCATTGGGGATAGGCACACAGCTGCTGATGTTTTATGTTGCTGCTGAGCTGCTGGGCCACCAATGATCGTATGAAAAAAAATCAATTCTGTGAGTACTCACCTTTAGAATTGTTTTTGTTCTTGCATAGCATGGCCCTCTTCGGTATTCATAACAGTTGGGTTATTCCGCCACAAGGTGGGGCAGTGGTACTGCAGAAAGCTGTGGCACCTCCCGGCTCCCTATAAAAATGGGATTAACCAACAAGTTCCCAGCGCAGACAAGCAGTGAGACAAGATGCCAGTAGAGAATAAAGGTAAGAATGTAAAAAAGGTAAAAAACCCTAGTTGAACAATCACCATAAAGAGGCAACCAAGAATAACGATAACAAGGGTGGGGCGAAGCGGGCCGTGCCATGCAAGAACAAAAACAATTCTACAGGTGAGTACTCACAGAATTGCTTTGTCCAAAAGTAGGGTGGGATCCCCAAAGAGTAACGGCCAGTAGTTCAAGTCACTACCGCCTGAAGCACTTTGCGCCCAAAAGCAGCATCCGCTGAGGCTTTAACATCAACTTTGTAAAACTTAGAAAAAGTATGAACAGAAGACCAAGTAGCGGCCTTACAAACTTGTTCAACAGAAGCTTGATGCTGAAATGCCCAAGAAGCACCAATAGCACCAGTGGAATGAGCAGTTATTCTAAAGGGAGGTTCCTTCCCTTTAGCAGAATAGGCTTGAACCACCGCCTGACGGATCCACTTGCTGATAGTGGATTTAGCCGGAGGCAGACCCTTCCTTGGTCCAGAAGTGAGAACAAAAGAGCATCAGACTTCCTGAAAGTCTCAGTAGCAACCAAATAAAGCTTCAGAGCCCTGACCACATCCAGTGCAGTGCCCGCTCCTTGGAATTAGCAGGATTAGGACACAATGAAGGCAAGACAATGTCCTGATTAAGATGAAAGGCAGACACAACCTTAGGCAAGAAATCTGGCTTAAGTCGAAACACCACCTTATCCTGATGCCGCTCAAAAATAGGAGGTTTGATGGAAAGCACCGCTAGCTCAGAAACACGCCTTACAGAAGTGATAGCCACCAAAAAGGCTACCTTAAGAGTCAAAATGGGCATGGCAGCCTCCCGGATAGGCTCAAAGGGAGGCCCCTGCATAGCAGACAACACCGGATTCAGATCCCAGACTGGTAGCAAAGGCTTACGGTGTGGACGCACATGAAAAACACCCTGGAAAAAAGTTTTAATCTGCCAGTGATTGGCAAAAGATCTTTGGAAAAAAATTGCCAGAGCTGAAACATGGCCTTTGAGGGTACTAAGTTGAAGGCCCAAATCCAAACCGTGTTGCAAGAATTCCAGAATCCTGGGAATAGAAAACACCCTACAGGGAACAGACTTGGACTCACACCAGGTAATGTAAGCATGCCAGACCCTGTAATAGATAAAGGATGAGGACTTCTTCCTAGCCCTAATCATGGTATCAACAACAGAAGCAGGCAACCCCTTTTCCATCAAAATTGAGGTTTCAGCAGCCAAGCCATTAAAGCCAGCATTTGTAAATTGGGGTGGCGTAGCTGCCCCTGAGTGAGGAGATCTGGATCCTTGGGCAAGATGTACCGGTCTACTGCCAACTGCACGACATCTGCTAACCAAACCCTTCTTGGCCAACAAGGGGCCACTATGATGGCTGGTACTCGCTCCTGGACTACCTTGCGTATGACCCTGCCCAGGAGAGGAAATGGAGGGAACACATAGAGAAGGCGAAACTCTGTCCAAGGCATTGGCAGGGCATTCGTGGCGAAAGCCAGAGGATCCTGAGACAGAGAAACAAATCTGGGAAGTTTGTGATTGTGACGGGACGCAAACAGGTCCATGTCCGACTGACCCCAGCGGTGACACAGGGAGAGAAAAACCCCGTTGTTGAGGGACATCCCCCCTGCTCAGGGAGTCCGCCTCCTGGTTCTCCACCCCCGGAATTTAGACCGCTGAGACGCAGGGAACATGCTGTTCTGCCCAAGACAGGATCAGGGACACTTCCTTGAAGGCTCGCTTGCTCCGAGTTCCTCCCTGATGATTGATCTAAACAACCGCCGTCTGGTTGTCTGAGCGGTGCTGAACAGCCCGACCCCGAAGGTGGGTGGTTAGGCAAGAAAGAACCAACCTGATCGCCCTCAGTTCCCGGGACGTTGATGGAAGCATGAGCCTCTTGTGGGCCCCACCGACCCTGGAAACTCAGGGACTTCCAGAAGCCCCCCCAACCTGTCAGACTGGCATCTGTGGTGACCATCTCCCAGCACGGGGGCAGGAAAGTCCTGCCCCCCAGAAGTTCCCGAGTTCCTCGAGTCTAGCCACCACGAGAGGGACTGTCTGGCCAGAGGAGACAGAGCAAATTCCTGATCCAAGGACAGGGGGTCCCGATCCCAAACTGACAAGAGGTGCAACTGAAGATGTCTCATGTAAAACTGAGCAAAGGGTACTGCCTCGAAGCAGGACACCACCAGGCCCACCAACTGCATCCCCTGACAGATGGAGGGATGAGGACACGATAGCAGAGCCCGAGCCTGCTTCTGAAGACCCTCCACCTTCTGCTGAGGAAGGAACACCTTGACCTGAGAGGTATCCAGAGTCATGCCCAGAAAGGACCTCACCAAGGACGGGGACAGAGAAGACTTGGGATAGTTGATCACCCAGCCGAAGGACTGTAGAGTGGAGGTCACCATCTGAGTGTCTTGCTCGGCCTGAGGAAAGGACTGGGCCACAATTAGGATGTCGTCCAGGTAAGGAATGATGCGGATACCCTGGTTCCGTAGCAGAGCCATCACTCCCACCAGTACCTTGGTGAACACCCGAGGTGCCGAGGTGATACCGAAGGGTAGAGCCACAAACTGGTAATGCTGATCCTCCAGCGCGAACCTTAGAAATCTCTGATGACCTGGGGCACATGAAGATAAGCATCCTTGATGTCCACAGTGGTCATGAAGTCGCCCGGGCGAAGGGTACTGACAGCCGAGCGCAGCGTCCCCATGCGAAAGTGCTTGAATCTGACAAACTTGTTGAGGCCCTTCAGATCCAGAATGGGCCCCAGTGAGCCGTCCTTTTTGGGGACCTGATGAATCTTGGGGGTGGCCAGGCTGAAAACTCTGTCTAACACTACCTCCTGTATCCATCGGTCTGAGACGTGAAGCCTCGGGGCGCGAGCAAAGAGTCGAAGCCGTCCCTTCATGCCTGAGGGGGCTTGGGAGAGGGATTGGGCGTGGAGTTCCAGGAGAAACTAGGACGACCACATGGTCTGCCACGGCCCCAAGAATCTCTACGACCACTGGGGAGGAAGGAGCCCCGGCCTCCTCTGGGAACACGAAAGGAAGGGAGGGGGGCAGAGAACCCCCAAAATGGCCGAGACTGCCTCCTACACGGAGGCAGCCTGCCATCCTAGGCTAAGACATCAAGACGCTCCCCAAATAGCCGCAGACTCACAAAGGGGAGACCAGTGAGAGCTTTCTTAGCAGCAGCATCAGCTGGCCATTGGCGCAACCAGACAGAGCGGCGCATAGCCACCAAGAGCGCCGAGGCCCTAGCACTCCATAGCAGCAAGGATAAAGGTCACAAAATCAGAGCAAACCAAGAGGGTCCTAAACTCCTCGCCCCCTCTACGAGTTGAAGTGCCATCCAGGAGGCGCTTGAGTAGAGACTTTAGGGCAATAGCCGTAATAGCCGCGGCACAGGTAGGGCGCAAGCCAGCCCCCACACAGGTAAAGGCATGACAGGCCAGCTGATCCATGCGCCTGTCCTCACCATCCCTCGGAGTGGTAGTGTCCGGGGAAGGCATGACCGAAGTGTTGGACAAGCCTAGCACAGGAGCGTCCACTTCAGGGGGAACTGACCACCTCTTAACAAGATCAGCAGGAAAGGGATATCTCTTATCCAAACCCTTGGGCACAGCAGACAGCCTGTTAGGACGTTCCCATTCTTTAAGCACCATAGTGGTGAAATGTCCTTGCTCAGGGAACTCCAGACACTGTTTAACAGGACGAAACAGCACACCCTGTTTTCTTTTAGCCTCCACAGGGGGGGCAATGTGTAGGATTTCAAAAATGTGAGACAGTAAATTACCAGTGTCCTCAGAATACCATGAATCCCCAGACTCCGGGTCACTGTCACAAACCTCTTGCTGGTCCCCAGAGGAGTCAGAGTCCTCAGGCAGTTCTCCTTCCTCCAGGGATTAGCGTTCAGTAGTGACATCAAATTCCTCATACTCCTCAGTAGAGCATGAGGGAGTAGAAGTCAGGTGCCGCTTCTTGCTAGAGGCCTTCCTAGGAACAGTCCTGGCAAGCTGCCTCTCAATACTGGCCACCCGCAGAGCCAGATCAGAGTGTGACTCCCTGCTAATGTCCCCATCACTGGGGCCCAATATCAGGAGCGGGGGGGTAGGTGAAGCAGAGGGATGCGCCGAGCTAGGAAGCGCAGCAGGCAAACCAGCTTGAAGCGCAAGGACACTTTCAGAGCACAGCACGCACACCGTGACACTGTTACTCACAGGGGATACCCCACACATGGAACACAGCCGGGCTTGCCCCGAAGGACCCCCCAAGCACGCTATCCACAGAAGCCTCCATACGGTGATTAACACAGGCGCAATAGGCCAGCGGTGGGTAAAGGCTACACAAAGCCACCCAGGATGCCCTCCCACGGGATGCCCCCAGAAGTCAGTGGGGGGGAAGAGGGGGAGGAAGGAGTGGAGCCGGGAGAAACCACAAAACAAGGGTATCCCGCCTGAAAAATATAAGTAAAAAGACAATAAGCGTCCCGCAGAACATACACCCCAAATCAATAAAAAAAGGGGGACTCACAGACCAAAGACACCGTAGGGTCACTAGGCACAGACCAAAGGATAAGGCGACACACCGGAGGAGGTAGCGTCGCAGCCAGAAAGGGAGAAATCCAGATGCGCAGCTTGCCTAAAATGGCGCCGGCAGAAGTACCTCGAGGGGCGGGCAGTGAGGGGACGACTCGATACGCATCATCCCCCAGCCCCGCCCCCCCGAAGAGTGCGAAAACGTCTCTCACGTGACCCGGTCAGCACCATGACAAAGCAAAATCACCTCAGGTTATAGCGCCCACAGCCGTGGAATGCAGTACAAGGTGGCGCGGCAGTAAAAAACACTACTATTACACAGAAAACGTCAAAACACCACAAATATCACCATTCCCCGCTACTACTTGACCCCCCCCCCCCCCCCGAATGAAGCCTGGGGGGGGGAAGAGAGAGAGATGAGCCCAAGGCAGCGGCGAGCAGCCATGACCAGGGAGGGGTGGGGGGACCCCAAAAGGAAAATAAAGGGACCTATCCCCAACAACTCACCGCCTCAGAAGCCAGGAAAGAAACTCTGCATCCCTATTAGGCTCACCATAAAGCCTTATGGCCGGCTACCCTTTGTGGAACAGGGTCTGAGGCTCGGAGCCACGCTCCAGGAGCACTTGACCCTAGTGCTCTTCTACCTTCACCCGATCTGTCAGCCAAGGCTGGGAGGCAGTAAGGGTCCAGAAATAGACATGCAGAGCCACAGGCTTGGTTGCCCCGCTCACCTGCGCAAGAGAGATAGCCATCTTCTAACTTCGCAGTGTCACTGCAGAGGAAACACTGGGAACTTGTTGGTTAATCCCATTTTTATAGGGAGCTGGGAGGTGCCACAGCTTTCTGCAGTACCATTGCGCCACCTTGTGGCGGAATAACCCATCTGTTATGAATACAGAGGCGGGCCGTGCCATGCAATAAAGAAAAAACAACATGTCAGCATGTACCAATCAAATTTATATACAAATACACAGATGCTGGATTCTGTCTATATAGGCTTTAAAATACTTTTTGTTAATATCCTAGGCTAGTTGCTTTCAAGGATAAATAGAAAAACTGCCAAGGTGTTTGTTTTGGCCTGAAATATATATATATTATATTTCAAAATATAAAAATGCCGGCATGGTGGCAGCGGGCAGGCCGGCTACGCTGTCAGCGCAGCCGGCCTGCCCGCACCCACCATGCCGGCATTTTTTTTTTAAGCAAAAATGCCGGCATGGTGGGAGCGGGCAGGCCGGCTACGCTGTCAGCGGGCGGCGGAAGCCCGCTTCCGCCGCCCGCTGACAGCGTAGCCGGCCTGCCCGCTCCCACCATGCCGGCATTTTTTTTTTTTTTATTTCAGGGAAAATTCGATCGGCACGAACCAAAAAAAATTCGGGTTCGTGCCGAATGGCATTTTCCCTGAAATTCGGAGCGAATTCCGGTTCGTCCGAACCGGTTCGCTCATTCCTAATTGCCGCCATCATGAGGCTGAGCAGGGTCATGATTTCTCGTAGAAAAACCTGAGGAAATTGTATGAATTTTTTAAGTCATTGTTACGATCCTCTGTATCTTTTTTTGCTGAAGCAGAATCCAGGATACTGTCTATATCGTACCCAAGGAATCTGCAAAAATGACTGGGTACTAGATTTGATTTTAACAGCCCTGCTTAAAGTCTTTAGAAGAGTCTTCTCTAGATCTGCGAGTAGCGTCTCCACTGACCTGTTTAACAGTAGTTGATTGTCCAGGTACAGGATAATTGTAATTCCTTCCTGTCTAAGGTGCTCCATTGGTTCGGTCAATATCTTTGTAAAGATCTGTGGGGCTTACGACAGGCCAAAAGGTAGGGCCCATGTACTGGTAATGATAAAGCCTCTAATCTGTTTGAACTGTGCAATTTAGCATCAGGTTTGGGATATACAGGTAGGCCTCCTGTAAGTCTAAATTGACCATAATAGTCTGCTCTATGAGGATGTTTCTTATTGAATAAATAACTTATTGTATCTGATGAAATGGTATAGATTTGTCAGATTCAGGATCATCCGGTATTATCCTGACGGCTTTTGCACCAGAAAAAACATGAGAATAGAACCCCTGCCCCTCAGAATGGGGAGGAACTACTTCTATGACATTATTTTGAATTAATTCTTGTAAGCATAGTGGAATGGCTTCCCTCTTTCTGGTGTCTGTAGCACAAACTCATTTTGGGAAATTCCTCTCCAGGCGGCTACAATCCAGATGAGCCTCCTCCCACTGGGTAGCCTCTGTAAGGACTGTGACTTAGGGCCCTCTGGGGGTTTGCAGCGCAAACTACCCTTTCTCTGGAGCCTAGTCTGTTTCCAATGCTTTTTCTGCTCATTTTGGCTCCCCTGGAACTGCCTTACGCAGTTTTGCCTGTAATAGTGGTACGACTCTAAAACCTCTTCTTCTTATCTGGAAATTTCTTACCCACTTCGCTAGAACAAGACAGAATGGTGTCTAGGTCTTCTTCAAATAGGAGATTACTATGAAATAGAATGGCACAACTTGGCCTTGGAAATCTGAGCACCAGACCATGTTTTAAGCCAAGCTCTTCTGGCGCAGGCTAAAAAGGCAGTAGACTTGGCAGAGCCAGGCAGAGCCATGGCTCTGATGGTCTCCTCTGAAGTATTAGCTAGGAAAGAAACAGCTCTAAAAGGGTAGGTAAAGAAGGATAAGGATACTTTCCTTTTGAGCGTCATTCTCCAGATAACCCTTAAAGTTACTGAGCCACATTTCCATGCTTGTGATAACACCATCTACTGCCAGGGCAGGCCTGAATGTAAATGACGTAGCATCCCAAGCCCTTTATAGGATGTCTTCTATCCTGCAATCCATCGGATCACGCAATGCCCCCATATCTTCAAAGCTTAAATCTGGGTTTTCCCATTCAGGTTTAATGATATTACTTAATGAACAGGGAATGACTTGTATTTTTTCTTTAAAAATTTCTTATACACAGTATCCTACACGGATAAGGGCTTCTCAAACGTAATTCCCCATATCATCTAATGCTTCTGCTGCTGCTGCTGCTCCGTTCCTGATCTCTCCAGCCTCTGTAATGGCTGGGGAGTGAGTGCGGCCTACACTTCCAGGTCACCCACGTATGCCATCGGGTCAGTGGCCGTAAGTCTCCTCCCTCTTTTCCTCCTACCCAAATCCTGGAAAAATTAAGAAAAACGAGGGAGAAAACCAAAGACCGCTGGCGGAGGCTCACCGCCGGGGATCCTCTAGACAATGCACACCCACCGCTGAATCTGCCTTGATTTCAAAGGGACAGAGCACTACTAGTGCGCTGTCAGGTTATGGGGGACTGCCTTTGCTATCTGTGAACTTTGGGTGAACTACACCCGATAACATTTGGTCACAGGCTCAGTGGGCTTCTCCAGAGGCTCCTGGAGCAGAAATAAAAAAATTAATACAAAAAATTGTCTGCAGCCTACTGCCCAGTGATTCCTTAGGAAGGAAACACAAAGAACTGAGGTGGAGAGGAAGGGTAGGATTTTAACCTCTGTTCAGTTTGTGTTTTTTTCCAGGGAGGAGCCACCCTCCATGGGTCGTCATGAAGGATGAAGGGAGAAAATAAATAAATGAGCTACTTAGCAGTGCCTAATAGCAGTGAATAAACAGCAGACTAGCGCCCTGTGTGTCAGAACCATAAAGGACCCACGCATTCTGTGGCGCCACTGTGGGTAATTTGATTATGTTTTGAGTGTGGTGCTGCCTATTTGGAGCATTAACTCTGTAGGAGATATCTCCTGTGATCTTTTTATATTGTATTCACTTTTTCTGCTCTTGGAGTGCACACCTATGTATTATTTGTGGATAGTGCCCCGCTACAGTATACATTATACTTATTTCATTCACGTCTTTTCACTCACTTCTGCAGAACTGTATTTTCTTTCACTTTTTCAGGTGATAAAAAAACAAATTACAATTTTCCATGTGCTTACCTTAGAAGTTCTGCAATATTATTTAAAGCAAATGCCATTAATAATGTCAGACTTGTACCTAATTTTTCCCGAATAATAGCAGTTGCACAAAACACCCTGCTATGTCATTTTGTGACTTTCCGAAGGTGTACAAAAAGGGCAGCCTGTGCTTATTTAGTGCAATATAAAGTTGTCAGAATGACAGCCCATAGACAGTTGTTCCCATTGTTTAGCATTTAAATTCTCTGCTGACAAGAGTTTCTACACAATGCAAAGATCAAAGATAATACTTTATTTACAGTCAAACAATATTTGGCTGAAACTTCTTTTTCACACATATTCCTTATTGAATTTCGAACATATTCATGTGTACAACAACAGTACTTGCTAGAAACAAATCAAGCATTTACAGTTTTGTAACAAGCTGTTGTTCTTGATATGTAAGTAAGCGAACTCCATTAGTAAGACTGAAAAATGCATAAATCATTTAAAATAAAATAAATTAAAATAAAATAAATGCATGCAAGAACCAGAACATTTAATGACTCTAAATAATATTATGAGTGCTAGAATTCAATCCAGAAAAATTCCGCCAAGACCCCCAAACATTTCATGAAATAGTTTGACCTATCCATTCTCCAAGATAATAATGTTTCATTTAGCATGTTCATGAATTTTAGATTTAAACTTGGAGAAAGGAATTGTGGATGAAAGCTAAGAGATTGCTACGCACCATTTAGCTGCAGATAAAATATGAGTTGCCAATTCATTTTCACTTCTAGGGAGGGTATCTGCAGGCAGATTTAATAGAGCCAGTTTTTGATCTGGATTAACATCTACCTTAAGTATATCTGAAATATACTTAATGACCTTATACCTAAAGTCCTGAACCACCGGACACCACCACCAAGTATGTATAAAATCTCCAATTTGGTTACAATTTTGGAAGCAAAACTGAGGGCAAGAATGATCATATTTATGTTTCTTATCTGGTGTCAGGCACCAGTGATAACCCTAAAGCAACTAAAACAACAGATCTTAAAGAGGAGCTACTTTCCATTTTCTTAAATTAAGTTAAATATACTCTGCCATACTCTGTATAATGCTATGCTACTCACTTGACAGCACTAGCCTTACAAAGAAAGGTATATCAATATAAAACATTTGATAATTATTTTAATGCGACTTACTTAACTATCAAATTAACAAGAAAATATAAACAGAATACATCAACCACAAATAATGGATAGTTTAACAACCTATTTCAACTATAGAGTCTGCAACTTAAAAATCCATTTTGATTCCAGACGTGACAAACTTAACTTAACTTAAAATATTCTTCCCCCTTCCAATTATGTTTATGGGTATATCTGGTGGGATTCTCTGAAATCTGCTGTGTTGATCATAGCCTTATATTATAAAAGTGCTCCCTTATTCTAGTTTTAAGCACCTACCTGTCTGTCCTACATATTGTTTACCACAGGGACATTCTATTAAATATACAACATTCTTACTAGAGATGAGCGAACTTTTGAAAAATTCGATTCGACTGATTCGCCGAATTTTCCGACAAAAATCGCTTCGACCTGAATAAATTCGCGACGAATCGCTATTAAAAACGGCTATTTCTGAGCCTCCTAGAGCCTCAATAGGGTTGTAAACCATTCTGCCTTGCTGTAACACGCACAGGATGCGTGCTGGGTTAGTTAAATAATACTTTGAAGAAATATCACATGCAGATCAGAGGCATCGCTAATAGAATCGCAGAGCGGCCCAATTGAATTCAAGAGAGTTGAAGTGGCATCACTATGAGGGGCAGGAGCCCAAACATTGCTTTAAAGAGACACTGGAGTTGGCAGCAGCAGCAGCAGGAGCCCAAATATTACTTTAAAGAGACCCTGGGGTTGGCTTCAGGAGCCCAAAAATTGGATGAATCACACCCTGGAGTTGGCAGAAGTTGGCAGTAGCAGCAGCAGGAGCCCAAATATTACTTTAAAGAGACCCTGGGGTTGGCTTCAGGAGCCCAAAAATTGGATGAATCACACCCTGGAGTTGGCAGCAGCAGCAACAGGAGCCCAAACATTAACTTTAAAGAGACCCTGGGGTTGGCTTCAGGAGCCCAAAAATTGGATGAATCACACCCTGGAGTTGGCAGGAGTTGACAGCAGCAGCAGCAGGAGCCCAAATATTACTTTAAAGAGACCCTGGGCTTGGCTTCAGGAGCCCAAAAATTGGATGAATCACACCCTGGAGTTGGCAGGAGTTGGCAGCAGCAGCAACAGGAGCCCAAACATTACTTTAAAGAGACCCTGGGGTTGGCTTCAGGAGCCCAAAAATTGGATGATTCACACCCTGGAGTTGGCAGCAGCAGCAGCAGCAGGAGCCCAAATATTACTTTAAAGAGACCCTGGGGTTGGCTTCAGGAGCCCAAAAATTGGATGAATCACACCCTGGAGTTGGCAGCAGCAGCAGCAGGAGCCCAAATATTACTTTAAAGAGACACTGGGGTTGGCTACAGGAGCCCAAAAATTGGATGAATCACACCCTGGAGTTAGCATAAGTTGGCAGCAGCAGCAGCAGGAGCCCAAATATTACTTTAAAGAGACACTGGGGTTGGCTTCAGGAGCCCAAAAATTGGATGAATCACACCCTGGAGTTGGCAGCAGCAGGAGCCCAAATATACACTGGGGTTGGCTTCAGGAGCCCAAAAATTGGATGAATCACACCCTGGAGTTGGCAGCAGCAGCAGCAGGAGCCCTAATATTACTTTAAAGAGACCCTGGGGTTGGCTTCAGGAGCCCAAAAATTGGATGAATCACACCCTGGAGTTGGCAGCAGCAGGAGCCCAAATATACACTGGGGTTGGCTTCAGGAGCCCAAAAATTGGATGAATCACACCCTGGAGTTGGCAGCAGCAGCAGCAGGAGCCCAAATATACACTGGAGTTGGCTTCAGGAGCCCAAAAATTGGATGAATCACACCCTGGAGTTGGCAGCAGCAGCAGCAGGAGCCCAAATATTACTTTAAAGAGACACTGGGGTTGGCTTCAGGAGCCCAAAAATTGGATGAATCACACCCTGGAGTTGGCAGCAGCAGGAGCCCAAATATTACTTTAAAGAGACACTGGGGTTGGCTTCAGGAGCCCAAAAATTGGATGAATCACACCCTGGAGTTGGCAGCAGCAGGAGCCCAAATATACACTGGGGTTGGCTTCAGGAGCCCAAAAATTGGATGAATCACACCCTGGAGTTGGCAGCAGCAGCAGCAGGAGCCCAAATATTACTTTAAAGAGACACTGGGGTTGGCTTCAGGAGCCCAAAAATTGGATGATTCACACCCTGGAGTTGGCAGCAGCAGCAGCAGGAGCCCAAAAATACACTGGGGTTGGCTTCAGGAGCCCAAAAATTGGATGAATCACACCCTGGAGTTGGCAGCAGCAGCAGCAGAAGCCCAAATATTACTTTAAAGAGACACTGGGGTTGGCTTCAGGAGCCCAAAAATTGGATGAATCACACCCTGGAGTTGGCAGCAGCAGGAGCCCAAATATTACTTTAAAGAGACACTGGGGTTGGCTTCAGGAGCCCAAAAATTGGATGAATCACACCCTGGAGTTGGCAGCAGCAGGAGCCCAAATATACACTGGGGTTGGCTTCAGGAGCCCAAAAATTGGATGAATCACACCCTGGAGTTGGCAGCAGCAGCAGCAGGAGCCCAAATATTACTTTAAAGAGACACTGGGGTTGGCTTCAGGAGCCCAAAAATTGGATGATTCACACCCTGGAGTTGGCAGCAGCAGCAGCAGGAGCCCAAATATACACTGGGGTTGGCTTCAGGAGCCCAAAAATTGGATGAATCACACCCTGGAGTTGGCAGCAGCAGCAGCAGCAGCCCAAATATTACTTTAAAGAGACACTGGGGTTGGCTTCAGGAGCCCAAAAATTGGATGAATCACACCCTGGAGTTGGCAGCAGCAGCAGGAGCCCAAACATTACTTTAAAGAGACCCTGGGGTTGGCCTCAGGAGCCCAAAAATTGGATGAATCACACCCTGGAGTTGGCAGCAGCAGGAGCCCAAATATTACTTTAAAGAGACCCTGGGGTTGGCCTCAGGAGCCCAAAAATTGGATGAATCACACCCTGGAGTTGGCGGCAGCAGCAGCAGCAGCAGGAGCCCAAACATTACTTTAAAGAGACTCTGGGGTTGGCTTCAGGAGCCCAAAAATTGGATGAATCACACCCTGGAGTTGGCAGAAGTTGGCAGCAGCAGCAGCAGGAGCCCAAATATTACTTTAAAGAGACCCTGGGGTTGGCCTCAGGAGCCCAAAAATTGGATGAATCACACCCTGGAGTTGCAAGCAGCAGCAGGAGCCCAAACATTACTTTAAACAGACCCTGGGGTTGGCTTCAGGAGCCCAAAAATTGGATGAATCACACCCTGGAGTTGGCAGAAGTTGGCAGCAGCAGCAGCAGCAGGAGCCCAAATATTACTTTAAAGAGACCCTGGGGTTGGCCTCAGGAGCCCAAAAATTGGATGAATCACACCCTGGAGTTGGCAGCAGCAGCAGCAGCAGCAGCAGCAGGAGCCCAAACATTACTTTAAAGAGACACTGGGGTTGGCTTCAGGAGCCCAAAAATTGGATGAATCACACCCTGGAGTTGGCAGAAGTTGGCAGCAGCAGCAGCAGCAGCAGGAGCCCAAATATTACTTTAAAGAGACCCTGGGGTTGGCCTCAGGAGCCCAAATATTGGATGAATCACACCCTGGAGTTGGCAGCAGCAGGAGCCCAAATATTACTTTAAAGAGACCCTGGGGTTGGCCTCAGGAGCCCAAAAATTGGATGAATCACACCCTGGAGTTGCAAGCAGCAGCAGGAGCCCAAATATTACTTTAAAGAGACCCTGGGGTTGGCCTCAGGAGCCCAAAAATTGGATGAATCACACCCTGGAGTTGGCGGCAGCAGCAGCAGCAGCAGGAGCCCAAACATTACTTTAAAGAGACCCTGGGGTTGGCCTCAGGAGCCCAAAAATTGGATGAATCACACCCTGGAGTTGCAAGCAGCAGCAGGAGCCCAAACATTAATTTAAAGAGACACTGGGGTTGGCCTCAGGAGCCCAAAAATTGGATGAATCACACCCTGGAGTTGCAAGCAGCAGCAGGAGCCCAAACATTACTTTAAACAGACCCTGGGGTTGGCTTCAGGAGCCCAAAAATTGGATGAATCACACCCTGGAGTTGGCAGAAGTTGGCAGCAGCAGCAGCAGGAGCCCAAATATTACTTTAAAGAGACCCTGGGGTTGGCCTCAGGAGCCCAAAAATTGGATGAATCACACCCTGGAGTTGGCGGCAGCAGCAGCAGCAGCAGGAGCCCAAACATTACTTTAAAGAGACCCTGGGGTTGGCCTCAGGAGCCCAAAAATTGGATGAATCACACCCTGGAGTTGGCAGCAGCAGCAGCAGCAGGAGCCCAAACATTACTTTAAAGAGACACTGGGGTTGGCCTCAGGAGCCCAAAAATTGGATGAATCACACCCTGGAGTTGCAAGCAGCAGCAGGAGCCCAAACATTACTTTAAACAGACCCTGGGGTTGGCTTCAGGAGCCCAAAAATTGGATGAATCACACCCTGGAGTTGGCAGAAGTTGGCAGCAGCAGCAGCAGGAGCCCAAATATTACTTTAAAGAGACTCTGGGGTTGGCTTCAGGAGCCCAAAAATTGGATGAATCACACCCTGGAGTTGGCAGAAGTTGGCAGCAGCAGCAGCAGGAGCCCAAATATACACTGGAGTTGGCTTCAGGAGCCCAAAAATTGGATGAATCACACCCTGGAGTTGGCAGGAGTTGACAGCAGCAGCAGCAGCAGGAGCCCAAATATTACTTTAAAGAGACACTGGGGTTGGCTTCAGGAGCCCAACAATTGGATGAATCACACCCTGGAGTTGGCAGAAGTTGGCAGCAGCAGCAGCAGGAGCCCAAAAAATGGCCTAAAGACATAAATATGTTTTGCACCATTTGGAAAGTGTAAAACGTGGCACCATGCTGAATCTAGTCGCATGCATCAGGCATTGGTGGGTGGAAATCCTGGCTGATCCATCCCTGATTCATTTTGACAAAGGTGAGTCTCTCCACATTTTTAGTTGACAGACGAGTTCTCCTCGCCGTAACTATGGCCCCCGCCGCACTAAACACCCGCTCAGATGGCACGCTACTTGCCGGGCGGGACAGCTTTTCCAGGGCAAACTCTGCTAGTTGCGGCCACAAATCAAGTTTGGCTGCCCAGAAGTCCAGCGGATCCTCAAGGTGTGTTGGCATGGTCATGTCAAAGTATGACATGACCTGCTGGTTGAGGTCCTGCTCCAGGTCTTCCTGCTGCTCATGAGTAGCCTCACTATGCGGGTGTAGAAAGCTACTCATTAGCGACTGAAGACTGAGGCTGCTGCTGCTGATGGAGCTGCTGCTGCTGCTCCTGCCAACCCCCCCAGCGGCCATGGCAGTGGAAGGTGAGCGCAGAGGTCCCCTCGAGTCAGACCTGCGAGAGTATGGACCATGGCGCAGATAGGCATCGGCCAACTGCCTACGTAGAATGTCTTTGTAGTAGTTCAGTTTGTCCTCCCTCTCGGTGGGTTAAAAAAATGCCCCCATTTTGTGCCGGAAGCGAGGGTCCAATAAGGTGGACAGCCAGAAGTCATCCCGCCGACAGATGGAAACAATTCTGGGGTCACTACGCAAGCACGTGAGCATGCTTCGTGCCATTTGCGCAAGTGACTCGGATGGACTACCTGTCTCCATCTCCACTGCATACTGCCACGGTGTGCCCGGGTCCTCTGTCTCGCCTTCCTCAAAAACCTCTAGCTCCTCTGGCTGCTCCTGCTCCTCCTCTCCTGTCCGCTGACTAGATAAACCAGCCATTTCGCCAAGCCTAAACTGTGTTTCGCTGGGCAACTCCTCCTCCTCCTCTTCCTCCTCCTCCAGTTCAGCTCCAACGGGGTTCATGTGGCCGTAAGATGTAAACGCCATGTCTCCAGTGCCCTGACCAGCCATGGTTTCCAACATGTGCTGTAGTACATGAAGCAGTGGAATCACGTCGTTCATCCCGTAATCCTGCCGACTGACAAATAAAGTGGCTTCCGCAAACGGCAGGTGTCACGTATGAGCTGCCACTGGTTGACATTGAAGTTACACAGGGGAGTCCCCCTATCTGCTTGGATCATCAGGAAATCCGTGATGGCTTTTCTCTGTTCATATAATCGGTCCAACATGTGAAGGGTGGAATTCCAACGGGTGGAAACATCGCAAATCAGACTATGTTGGGGGATACCATTCTGACGCTGTAGCTCAAGAAGGGTGTGTTTGGCGGTGTAGGAGTGGCTGAAGTGCATGCAAAGTTTCCTTGAAGTTGTTAGGATGTCTTGCAGATGGGGGGAACACTTCAGAAACCGCTTGACAACCAGATTGAAGACGTGAGCCATGCAGGGGGCATGGGTCAGGCTTCCTTGGCGCAGCGCAGACAAAATGTTCTTCCCATTGTCGGTAACCATGATTCCCATTTTAAGTTTTCTCGGAGTAAGCCATGTTTGGATTTCCTGATGAATACATTTAAGCAGTTCCTCCCCTGTGTGACTCCGTTCGCCAAGACAAACCATGTGAAGCACTGCGTGACACCTCCGTGCCCTGCACACATGGTAGACTGGAGGGGCACTGAGACTTGAGCCTACAGTGGAGGGTGAGGAGATGGCGGAGGATGAGGAGGCCGAGTCGCACGGTGTCACAGGTCCAATGGGCAGAGAGCGCGGAGGCCGAAGCGGCGTGACCTGTCCAAGTTGCTGCTGCTGCTGCAAAGGGACCACATTCACCCAGTGGGCCGTAAACGACATGTACTGCCCCTGACCGTAGTTACAGCTCCAGATGTCGGCGCTGCCATGTATTTTGCTACACACCGACAGGCTCAAGGACTGGCCCACCTTCTGTTCAACAAAAGTGTGCAGCGCTGGTACTGCCTTCTTGGCAAAGAAATGACGGCTTGGGACTCTCCACCTCGACTCGGCACAAGCCATCAGTTCTCTGAAAGGTGCAGATTCCACCACCTGAAAAGGGAGCGACTGCAGCACCAGTAACTTGGACAGGAGCACATTCAGCTTCTGCGCCGTAGGATGAGTGGGCGCATACTGCTGTCTCTTGGACATGGCTTCGCTGATGGATTGCTGGCGGGATGCATGACTTGGAGGAGGAGGAGCAGGAGCGACAGAGGATGGGTATGACGCACAGCTGCCTTCGGCTGAGGTGCTGGAGCCTTGGCTGGCAGAAATTGGGAGCTCACTTGGTGAGGAAGCAGACTGGACCACCCCTTGGGAGCCTCGGTTCTCCCAGGTCGCTTTATGGTGACGCATCATATGTTGACGCAGGGCCGTGGTGCCAACATTTGGACCCTGGCCACGCTTTACCTTTTGCCTACATATCTTGCATGTGGCCATGTTACCCTCCTGCGGATGCCTCAGGAAAAACTGCCACACTGCCGAGTAGCTACTCTTTTCCCACCCCCTGGCCTCACTGATTCACTGCTGCTGTTGCCAACTCCAGGAACCCCTGCTCCACTACCTCCTGATAAGGTAGACTGCCGCACAGCAGGTGCTCTACCCCGGCCCCGGCCCCGGCCGGATCCAGCCTTTGGAATTGTGCCCCCATGCTGACTGCTACCACCTTGCTGCCTCCGCTGCTGACTCCGGGGCAACCTGCGCCCCTCTTCTCCTGATGATGACAATGAAGCCCCTTCCTCACCCGGCTCCCAAGTGCGATCGGCTTCATCGTCATCATCATCATCACCGAGTTGTGGCTGTACGTCACTGATGTTCGTGGATTCGTCAACAGTGTCTGGCGCAGGAGCTGGAACGCTCGCAGCACCCACGACACTGTCCACATCACTATTTGTCTGCCTAGCTAAAGAAGCCACCTCCATTTCTTGGCTGGGCAGTAGCTGCTGACTGTCCTCCTGTATCTGATCGTCCTCCTCACTAAAGAGTGGAGCTGAACCCAAAGCATAGGATACGTCGCAGGGGGAGGGAACGGCGTAGGACAGAGGCAATGGGAGGACAGGGACTGCTCTCGGGGCATGCCAACTCAGGGTTGTGTCAGAGGAACCTACCGACCCTAGACTGGGGGTCTAAGACGTAAGTTGTGATGATGTTGTTGATGAGCGCGTCAACCAATCTACCACGGCAGATGCGTTACTGGTGGAGACCCGACCGCTAGCAGATACTGGCAGATTAGGTCTCTCAGCGTGACTCCTGCTGCTACTGGCCCCCAGTCTGATGCGAGCTCTGCCTGCGGAATCTTGGCCTCTGCCACTCCTCTTTTCACTTCCAGGCACTTGTCTGCCCGACATAGTCTAACTGGCGTGGTAGTAGGTGATATTTTAAGATCCCCCGGGCAGCGGTGGGTCTATATGAAACAGAATATAATGCACACCAAAAGTGAGCAGTAACACTCAGCCTCCAACAGGCCTGCTTAGTGTAAATAAGAGAGCTGCTTAGTGTAAATAAAGAGGGGTATGCTATGTTACAGAATGGGATGCCTCAACAGAAGTGCACCTGGCAGGCAGCAGTAAGCCTATGCCCAGCAAAAGTGTCTTTATCAGGGCTAATTTCAAATATAATAAGAGCAAATGGTTATATAGTCTTAAACAGAGGCTGCTGTAGTCACAGAATGGGATGCCCTGGCAGGGTCCAGAAGTACTATGCCCAGCAAAAGTGTCTTTATCAGGGCTAATTTCAAATATAATAAGAGCAAATGGTTATATGGTCTTAAACAGAGGCTGCTGTAGTCACAGAATGGGATGCCCTGGCAGGGTCCAGAAGTACTATGCCCAGCAAAAGTGTCTTTATCAGGCTAATTTCAAATATAATAAGAGCAAATGGTTATATGGTCTTAAACAGAGGCTGCTGTAGTCACAGAATGGGATGCCCTGGCAGGGTCCAGAAGTACTATGCCCAGCAAAAGTGTCTTTATCAGGCTAATTTCAAATATAATAAGAGCAAATGGTTATATGGTCTTAAACAGAGGCTGCTGTAGTCACAGAATGGGATGCCCTGGCAGGGTCCAGAAGTACTATGCCGAGCAAAAGTGTCTTTATCAGGCTAATTTCAAATATAATAAGAGCAAATGGTTATATGGTCTTAAACAGAGGCTGCTGTAGTCACAGAATGGGATGCCCTGGCAGGGTCCAGAAGTACTATGCCCAGCAAAAGTGTCTTTATCAGGCTAATTTCAAATATAATAAGAGCAAATGGTTATATGGTCTTAAACAGAGGCTGCTGTAGTCACAGAATGGGATGCCCTGGCAGGGTCCAGAAGTACTATGCCCAGCAAAAGTGTCTTTATCAGGCTAATTTCAAATATAATAAGAGCAAATGGTTATATGGTCTTAAACAGAGGCTGCTGTAGTCACAGAATGGGATGCCCTGGCAGGGTCCAGAAGTACTATGCCCAGCAAAAGTGTCTTTATCAGGCTAATTTCAAATATAATAACAGCAAATGGTTATATGGTCTTAAACAGAGGCTGCTGTAGTCACAGAATGGGATGCCCTGGCAGGGTCCAGAAGTACTATGCCCAGCAAAAGTGTCTTTATCAGGCTAATTTCAAATATAATAAGAGCAAATGGTTATATGGTCTTAAACAGAGGCTGCTGTAGTCACAGAATGGGATGCCCTGGCAGGGTCCAGAAGTACTATGCCCAGCAAAAGTGTCTTTATCAGGCTAATTTCAAATATAATAAGAGCAAATGGTTATATGGTCTTAAACAGAGGCTGCTGTAGTCACAGAATGGGATGCCCTAAAAAAGAAGTGGGCCTGGCAGGGTCCAGAAGTGCTATGCCCAGCAAAAGTGTCTTTATCAGGCTAATTTCAATTATAATAAGTGCAAATGGTTATATGGTCTTAAACAGAGGCTGCTGTAGTCACAGAATGGGATGCCCTAAAAACCAGCAGTAAGTACACCTGGCAGGGTCCAGAAGTACTATGCCCAGCAAAAGTGTCTTTATCAGGCTAATTTCAAATATAATAAGAGCAAATGGTTATATGGTCTTAAACAGAGGCTGCTGTAGTCACAGAATGGGATGCCCTGGCAGGGTCCAGAAGTACTATGCCCAGCAAAAGTGTCTTTATCAGGCTAATTTCAAATATAATAAGAGCAAATGGTTATATGGTCTTAAACAGAGGCTGCTGTAGTCACAGAATGGGATGCCCTGGCAGGGTCCAGAAGTACTATGCCCAGCAAAAGTGTCTTTATCAGGCTAATTTCAAATATAATAAGAGCAAATGGTTATATGGTCTTAAACAGAGGCTGCTGTAGTCACAGAATGGGATGCCTCACAGCAGACTTAAGATCAGTTCAGTATATATGCACAGTTAGTTAGTATAAGCAGCCTGAAAACGCTAACAAAGCCTGTCAGGCTGGATGAAAAAAAAAAAAAAAAACTCCCTGTGACAGGCTGACAGCCTCCGATTTTTCTACCTTTCCCTGTTTTTCGCTGACTTTCTGTCTATCTCCTGTCTGTCTCCTGCCTGTCTCCAGCCTGTCCCTGTCTGTCCCTGCCTGTCTAACTGCCTCTCTCTCCCTCAGCTACACAACGTTCTGTCTCTCACGAATGCAATAGAGAAATGAGGCAGGAAAGCAAGATGGCCGGCCTTAAATACCGCTGTGACGTCACCGGGCTTGCTGGCTGCTGATAGGCTGCATGTGACTGTCCCAGCTTGCACTGGCGCGGGGTTGATGTCTGGACATGTCCCGTCCGCCATCTTAGAATGCCTGTAATGTAAATGAATGGATGTTAAAGGAAAACTTCGAGCGATCGAATCGCGGGGAAATTCGGATTCGATCCGAATCGAATTTTTCCTGAAATTCGGATCGAATCCGGGTTCGTCCGGATCGATTCGCTCATCCCTAATTCTTACCCTTACATGTAATCATTTTTTCAATCTAAAAGTTTCTTTGGTAAGATTTTATTTTATTTTCTTAATTGGCTTCATATGGTCTAATTTATTATTGCACTTACATACCTTAAATAATTTACAATAATAAAACTATAATAAATAATAAAAACCATCATATTTAAACCCTTTTTTATTTGGAGAATCAATATACCCCTTTATCAAGTGTGTAGCTAAAGTTGGCGGTTGTCTGAAGATTACCCTTGGCTTATCTGGTAATACAGGTTCAAGGATATCATCAGTTTCAATTAAATGCCAGTGTTTCCTTATTAAACAAAAAATAGTTATGCATAAGGACAAAATGAAAACAAACTATCAAAAATCAAGAAGAATGCATTAAATAGTGTCTAAGAGGGGCGTGGCCTGAGCATGGTCGGGTGAGGAGCGTTTGTGCAGAGCTCCATTAAGCCCTATCCTACACAGCTGATTTGTGCAAAAATATTGATCGGGACTCACCAACAATGGGGTCCCAGAAGAAGAGTAAAGGAGCGAGGAGGCTGACAGCAGCGCAGCAAGCAGAGATCGCACAGTTCCTGGCCCCCCCTGTTGAACAGGGACTGCGGGAGGCGGCGAGCAAGATGGCGCCGGCCGTGGCGAGGCAGCTGGATCACGTTGAGGATGGGACGAGAGGTGGTGCAGCCGGTCCCTCAAAAAGCGCGCTGGTGACTGACGGAGGTAGAGGGCGAAGATCAGCAGTGGAGCGGAGGCGGTCAGAGCAGCTGCAGAGCGGAGTCGACGGAGGAGAGGAGGTGAGGGGGGCTGGAGGAGAAGCCAGGCCGAGACGGCGGTGAAGGTGGCGGGAGCGATCACGCGGCCACGGTGGAAACAAACACTAAAGGGGGCAGTGACAAGTATATTGATGAGGCGCCCAACAGCCCAGACAGCCCCAGGAGTCTCAGAGGCAGAATAGAGGTGGGCCCCCCTGACGGCAACATGAGCCCAGGAGATGAGGGGCAGGTTGCACACCATAAGGGGATCCCCTTCAGCAGCATAAGGGAGGAGGCAAGCTCCCCTATCGAAAGCCCAGACATGCGCCTGGATCTAGATGTCAGCAGCAGTGGCAGCCTAAGTGACATGAGGCTCGATCCCCCGAATCCCCAGCACAGGGGAACATCCATAGTGAAGGTAGCCCCAGCCCCCGTAGGAAAATCCGGAAATCATCTTCCTCATCGGCATGGCAGCCTTGTTCAGCAGCAGGAATGCAGCATGCTCAGAAAGGAGAGGGGTTCATACCCCCAGAAGCGACCCCCTGCAGGGATCAATCACCACAAGCCAAAAGGGATCAAGGGGGGGTGGCTTTGAGAAATCTCCTGCAGTCCTTGGCTACTAAAATAGACCTGCAGGCCATCCCCTCCAAGGCAGATCTGGAGTCTATGGCGCTTCGTATTGAAAAGGCAATAAGGAAAGATATTGAAGATCTGCAGCAACAGACGGCTACGTTAGACGTAAGAACAGCTGCGATGGAGAGAAATCAGGAGGAGATGACCAGGGAATTGTCAGAACTAGCCCACCTGCAGCGGGAAGTCCGGCGGCAACAAAGGGAGATGCAGTTACTTCTTGATGACTTGGAAAATAGAGGAAGGAGAAACAACGTAAAATTTAGGGGGATACCCGAGGAAGTCGGAGGGCATCGGCACAATCGATCTTCAATTCTCTGCTCGGCAGGCCACCGGAGGTGGCGTTCCGTATTGAACGGATCTATAGAGTCATACGCAGATCTGTGGGAGATCAAGGGACTCAGCGGGAAGTTCTATGCAGGTTATTGTCCTTTGAGGACAGAGAAGAAATAGTGAAGGCGGCTTGGGAGAGGGGCCCGGTGAGTTGGAGTGGCACCAGGACCACACTTTTGCCCGATTTTTCCAGGCGAACACTGCATATGAGGCGGATTTTGCGTCCGCTTCTGGATAAGATTAAAAGCGTGGGTGCCTCTTACAAATGGGGGCATCCTTTCCATTTAATAGTGAGGAAGAATGATACTTCGTTTTTTCTCAGATCGCATGAGGAACTACCGGCTCTGTTTGAATTTTTATCGACGGACGCAATCTAGGTGCCTGATTGGCTAGCAGAGGCTTTGCTGGTTTCGCCCCAACCCTTGCCACAGAGGGTGTGGAGACTTCAGTATTTTTGGAAATGTTGTTGGGGGTGGCGCAAGTTATGTTGTACAAGCTGCAACCTGATCAGTTGGCTTAGCTGAAAATGGTAATTCTGGGGTTTGTGTAGAGGGCACAGTGATCAGACAGCAAGGGGTTAAAAGCTTGTGCTGATATCTGTCTCTCACAGGTGCGCTAAATGTTTGGATAACTAGGGTTTTTAATCTCCAATTTATATAGAAATTAATCCCCTGATTTCCACTTCATCTGAGCTACTATCTAGTAAAAGAGCATTAGTTTGTAGCTGTCTTTCTTTTTTCAATATCTATACCAAGAGGATAATCTTATATAGAAAAAACAAGGGAAAGTATGGTAAACTTACCCGCCAGGCCCGGAGGTACGTAACCTTTCCTGGGCCCCTGAGGAGTTGTGCTGTGTGGTCCTTTAAAGTTTGTGGTAGATCTGGAAGTTTCCCAGGTTGCGTGATCTCTGAATAAAGGCTCTTTAATCCTCCGTATGTGCCTCCAAACTTTTTATTGTAAACAAAGAAGTTGTTATAATGTAATAAAAAAAATAAATAAAAAAAAAATGCTCAAAAGTTGTGACTATCGAATTTATCTGTATTGTATTATGGTGGGTGGGAACTGGCCAATAGATTCTACTATGAACACAACAACAAATGCGGGCGGCCCTTAGCCAGGTTGTTACATCCTCGACAATGCCAGACGTATATACCAACAATAAAAGATACGAGAGGTAATTTAGTACATGACCCGAAAGGAATTGTGGAGATATTCAAACAACTCTCAATTTCATGACTAAAACTTTCAATGCGATCTCAGAGGAGTGTGGCTTCCCGACACAGACCCTAGAGGCACACATCACGGTTTTGCCCAAGCTGGGGAAGGAGCAAACACTTTGCAACAATTACAGGCCAATCTCATTAATTAATGTAGATGTGAAGCTCTTTTCCAAACTGATTGCCAACAGATTGAAGAAGTTTCTATCTGCTTGGGCACACACAGACCAGGTGGGTTCGTGTCGGGAAGAGAGGCACGGGACAATACGATAAAGACGATTCTTTTGAACTCTTACTCTAGAGCTACTGTCAGTAGACGCCGAAAAGGCGTTCGATAGGGTGAATGTACTCTGAGGCAGGCAGGATTGGGCCCAACCCTGAGGGGGAAGATACAGTCTCTATATAGCAGCCCTACAGCGAAGGTGAGAACGAATGGGCTCCTGTCTTCAGCCTTCCGGATAGGTAATGGGACGAGACAGGGCTGCCCCTTGTCACCCTTGCTATTTGTACTTGTAATGGAGCATCTGGCGGTGGCATTACGGAGGCATCCCGACATTAAGGGGATAGAGGTGGGGGGTAGGTCGCATAAACTAGCACTGTATGCAGACGATTTGCTAATGTATATTACGTCGCCCCATATATCTCTACCATCGATAATAAAGGAATTTCAGAGATTTGGTAGGCTCAGTAATTTTAAAGTCAACATGTCAAAATCAGAAATGCTGAACATTAGCATAACTGATCAGTCCCTGGTCAAGAGACTTGAGGGGAATTTCCCATTTAAGTGGTGCAGGGAGGCCATAGAATACCTGGGGGTACTTATTCTGGCTGATCCTACCTCGTTGTTTAGCTTGAACTATGATCCCTTACTCACCAGAATCAGGGTGGATTTAGAGGCATATGGGAAGAAAGGTATTTCCTGGCTTGGAAAGATAAATGTTTTGTAGATAGATGTTCTGCCAAAATGATTGTACACAGCTGCGATTGAGCCATCGTAAATTGGCCAGGCAGAAGGAACGGGGGGGGGGGGGGGGCTGGGCTGCCAGACATTGAAAACTACCATAGAGCAGCAGTAATGGTAAGGATGGTGGATTGGTATCATGGAGAAGGGTCTAAACAATGGGTCACAACTGAACAGAATATGCAGCCATGGAGGGTGACATCTCTCCCATGGTTGGACCCGAGGGTGTTGCCGAAAGAGAAGTTGCCATTTCTGATGGTACAACTCCTTCTGACGTGGGAAGATTGTCTTAGGAATTTTAAAATAGCAACAAGGCCGGGTCCAATGACAGCTTTATTTGATAATCCAGAGTTTGAGCCGGGAGTGGGGGTCCAGAAATTTCTGATTTGGAATGCTTCTCCACAAATTAAGTTGAAACATACACTGGTGCAGGGCAGACCACCCTCAATGAGAGAGTTGGAAGTTCGGGGGGGGGAGGGGGGTCCTGGTTGGCAATCAATCAACTACGAAATTATTTGGGCTCGAGCACAAGACGTCCTGTGCTCCCCTGGATAGAGTTGTTGGTGGGCACTGTTGCCCCTCTATCAATCAAAGGCTGGCCAGCTGGTATAAGTGGTCTGTGTGTGGAGGGATGTGTGTGGTCCGGGAATTCCTGGCGGGGGCCCTTCATGTTTTTAACGTAGCAATTGTGATTTTACTTCACCATTAGTGTTAGTGATTGCCTTTACATGTGCTATATGGTTTGTGCCTTTATATATTTGATAATAAAATGAATGTCTTAATTGGCAATTTTCAGCCTGATTCTGTGTTCTTTGCCAGCCCAGCATTTAACCGTTTTCCTCATGTATTTTTCTAGTTAGCTTGTTGGTTAGCTGAGCGCCCCAACGGGAGGCGGGGCAAGACACTGTGATATAGGAGTCTCCCAAGGTTTTATTCTTTTCGTGCACATAAGTAACACCGTGAAAGAAGGTCTTAACAAACCTGCAGTTAGCAGAGGTGCCAGAGCCGAAACCTGTCCCTTGACGGTACTAAGTTGAAGGACCGAGTCCAGACCATGCTGTAAAAACTTCAGAATCCTGGGGATGGAAAATCCCTGACAAAAAAGAGATTGGACTTGCACCAAGCAATGTAAGCAAGCCAGACCCTGTAGTAGATAAAAGACGAGGATTTCTTCCGAGCCTGAATCAAGGTATCAACCACAGAGGCCGGCAAACCCTTGCCCATCAGAATAGAGGTTTCAGCAGCCAAGCCGTTAAAGCCAGCGTTTGTAAATTGGGATGACGCAGCTGTCCCTGCATGAGAAGCTCTGGATCCTCAGGCAAAACGAACTGATCTACTGCCATCTGTACGACATCCACGAACCATACCCTCCATAACCATACCCTCCTCGGCCAGCGGGGCCACCAGAATGCCCGGTACCCCCTCCTGGGCTATCTTACGCAGCACCTGACCCAGCAGAGGAAAGGGAGGAAATACATAGAGAAGCCGAAACTCCGTCCAAGGACTTGCCAGCGCATCCGTGGCGAAGGCCAGAGGGTCCTTTGACAGGGAGACAAATTTTGGAAGCTTGTGATTGTGACGGGACACAAACAAGTCCATGTCCGGCTGACCCCAGTGGTGACACAGGGCATGAAAGATCTTGATGCTGAGGGACTATTCCCCCAGGCAAGACGCCCCCCTGCTCAGAGAGTCCGCCTCCTGATTCTCCACCCCTGGAATGTAAACCGCCGAGATGCAGGGAACAGTCTCCTCCGCCCAAGACAAGATCAGAGATTCTTCCCTGAGGGCCCGCTTGCTCCGGGTCCCTCCCTGATGATTGATGTAGGCAACCGCCGTCTGATTGTCCAAGCGGACCTGTACAGCCCAACCCGAAGGTGGGGGGTCAACTGGGAGAGGACCAACCTGATCGCCCGCAGCTCTAGAATATTGATGGGCGCGTGGGCCTCCTGGGGACCCCACTGACCCCGGAACTTCAGAGACTGCCAAACTCCCCCCCCAGCCGGTCAGACTGGAATCCATGGTAAAAATCTCCCAGCGCGGAGGCCGAAAGGACCTGCCCACTAGAAGATTCCTCGAGTCCAGCCACCAGGAGAGAGACTGCCTGACCGGAGGGGACAGAGCAAACTCCTGATCCAGGGACTCCTGATTCCGATCCCAAACTGACAAGAGATTCAACTGAAGAGCTCTCATGTGGAACTGAGCAAAGGGAACCGTCTCGAAGCAAGACACCATGACAAACTTGTTGAGACCCTTTAAGTCCAGGATGGGCCTCAGGGAGCTGTCCTTCTTGGGCACCGTGAACAGGTTTGAGTAGTACCCCCGACCCTGTTCTTGAAGAGGTACCTGACAGATGACACCTGACGCCAGAAAACGTTGGGCGGCCAGACGCAGTCCCTGAGCCGACACAGGGTTTTGGGATATCCACGATCGGAGGAATCTTGGGTGCGGCCAGGCTGCAAACTCTATCTTGTAACCGGAGGACACCACCTCCTGAATCCACCGGTCTGAGACGCGAAGACTCCAGACGTGAGCAAAAAGCCGAAACCATCCCCCCACCCGGTCGGGTGGGGGCGCCTCCTCATGCCTGAGGGGCCTTGAGAGAGGGTTTGGTCCCCCAAGAGAGACTGGGGTGACCGCGGGATCTGCCTCGTCCCCAAGAGTCTCTGCGACTACCTGAGAAAAGGGTGCCACGACCTCCCCTTGAAGGGCAAAAGAAGGAGGAGCCCCGAAAGGGCCGAGCCTGCTTTCTACGCTGGGGGAGCCTACCATCCTTAGCCAGAGCATCCAGATGCTCAACAAAAAGATGGAGACCAGTGAAGGGAAGCCTTCTTAGCGGCAGTGTCAGCATCCCACTGACGCAACCAAACTGACCGACGCATAGCCACCAACAGGGCCGAAGACCTACCGCCAAGCCGGACGGCATCGTCCATGGCAGCCAGCACAAATGCAATAAAATCAGAGAAAAGCAAGAGGTCCTTATAATCCTCCCTATTCTTACCAGACCGGGCGGCCTCAGCAAGACGTCTGACCTTCCTTTTAATGGCGATAGCCACAATGGCCGCGGCGCAGACCGGGCGCAAACCGGCCCCCACAAAGGTAAAGGCATGACATGCCAACTGATCCATACACCGGTCCGCGCTATCACGCAGCGTGGTAGTGTCGGGGGATGGCATGACCGAAGTGTTAGATAGCCCCAAGACCGGAGCGTCCACCTCAGGAGGGCGCGACCAGAGCTTAACCAAGTCTGCCGAAAATGGCTACCTCCTATCAAACCCCTTGGGCACCAAGGGTAATTTATTAGGACGTTCCCACTCCTTCAGAACCATATTTGAGAAATGACCCTGGTCCGGAAACTCCAAACGTTGCTTGCCAGGGTGGAAGCGCTCGCCCTGCTTCTTCTTCGCCGCCTTAGGGGGGCGATGTTCAATGTATCGAAAAGATCAGTATCATCCAGGAGCCTAGTAACCTCATCAGAGTAGGACCCTAGGTCACTATCGTAACCGTCCTGGTGATCCCCAGAGGAGTCCGAGTCACGGAAAAGCTCCCCCACCTCCGGGGAGTCACGTCCGCCATACACATCAAGGCCCCCATCCTGCTGGGCAAATAGGGATAACACAGCGTCAAGGTGTCACTTCTTGCTAGAAGCCTTGCCCGCCGCCGGTCGGGCCAATTGCCGCTCAATGCTGGCCATGCGAAGCGCCAGATCTGAATGCAACCCCCTGCTAGTATCCCCCTCACTGTGGGCTAAATGCAGGCACGGAGGCACAGGAGATGCCATAGGGAACGCGGGACTGGAAAGAGAAGCACTCAGCCCAGCCTGATCCGCAATGATACTTTGGGCGCACGGCACACAAACTGCGCCACCACCATTCAAAGGGGATGCCCCACACATAACACACAGCCGAGGCTGCCCCAAGGGGCCCCCAAGCTCGCTATCCCCAGAAGCCTCTATACGGTGATTATCAGCGGCACAATTGGCCAGCACAGGGTAATGGCTAAAAGAAGCCACCCAGGATGCCACCCCAAGGGATGCCCCAATAAAGGGGGTGACCGGGAGAGGGGGGGGGGAGAGTATCAGACCGGGAGAAGCCACAAGCTGCTACCCCCTGAAAGACACAAGCATGAAAAGCCATAAGTGTCCCGCAGCACACGTCCCGAAGTAAAAAACCCCAGATGGAACTCACGGACCGATGGAAGAGATTGCGACCCCCCGCAGCCCTTACATATGACATTACATACGCGTCATCCCGCGTCGCTGCCCCCCAACGCAGGCGCGAAAGCGGTCCACACTCCAGAAAGGGCGGCAAGCGCCCTGTCATTGCGCTTGGCGCCCTTTCTGGAGTGTGGACCGCTTTCGCAAAGCGAAAAATGGTGCACAAAGCGAAAAATGACTGCGCGCACCGCCAACAGCAGTACACCACAGCAAACACACGCACACACACACATACATCAATCATACACAGCAAACACACACACCACTCACACATCAATCATACACAGTAAACATACATACACCAAGTAGACTTACCAGCATACTGATGCTGTTTCTGTCCGCAGTGGTAGGGGGTGGGGAACTAGAAAGTGGTCTGAAATGTGTTCCTGGGGGGCACTAAAAGACACAGCTATCGGCACACTGCTGGAAAAAAAGGCATTCCAATGCAGTAATGGTGTGCTGATCCTTGGACACAATGGTCAGTCCTGGGCAGGGGTCTGGACAACTGTCATCCCTAAGCTATTGTGTAAAGTTTATAACCTTCAGCAAAATCAAACAACCGAACTACGAAGAGCTCATTTTCAGGTTTTCTTGTATATAAAAAAATTCTTAAACAGGATCCAGAGGAAAATAAAATCAGATGATGTTCAATAGGATCAAATCAGGTAACATCTCCTGATGTGATGATAAAGTTAAGGGAAGAACTTTGCTGGAACCTCCTTTACCTTTCATTCCACTGAGGATTTAAGCAGCAGCAGCCCAAACATAGCTTGAAAGAGACACTGGAGTTGGCAGCAGGAGTCCAAAAATTGGCTGAATCATACCCTGGAGTTGCAAGCAGCAGTAGCAGCAGGAGCCCAAACATTACTTTAAAGAGACACTGGAGTTAGCTTCAGGAGCCCAAAAATTGGATCAATCACACCCTGGAGTTGCAAGCAGCAGCAGGAGCCCAAACATAGCTTGAAAGAGACACTGGAGTTGGCAGCAGCAGCCCAAAAATTGGATGAATCACACACTGGAGTTGCAAGCAGCAGCAGCAGGAGCCCAAACATAGCTTGAAAGAGACACTGGAGTTGGCAGCAGGAGCCCAAAAATTGGATGAATCACACCCTGGAGTTGCAAGCAGCAGCAGCAGGAGCCCGAACATAGCCTAAAAGACACACTGGAGTTGGCAGCAGGAGCCCAAAAATTGGCCGAATCACACCCTGGAGTTGCAAGCAGCAGCAGGAGCCCAAACATTGCTTTAAAGAGACACTGGAGTTGGCAGCAGGAGCCCAGAAAATGGCTGAATCACACCCTGGAGTTGCAAGCAGCAGCAGCAGCAGCCCAAACATAGCTTGAAAGAGACACTGGAGTTGGCAGCAGGAGCCCAAAAATTGGATAAATCACACCCTGGAATTGCAAGCAGCAGCAGCAGCAGCCCAAACATAGCTTGAAAGACACACTGGAGTTGGCAGCAGGAGCCCAAAAATTGGATAAATCACACCCTGGAGTTGCAAGCAGCAGCAGCAGGAGTCCAGACATAGCTTGAAAGAGACACTGGAGTTGGCTGCAGGAGGCCAAAAATTGGATGAATCACACCCAGGAGTTGCAAGCAGCAGCAGCAGCAGGAGCCCAAACATAGCTTGAAAGAGACACTGGAGTTGGCAACAGGAGCCCAAAGATTGGATGAATCACACCCTGGAGTTGCAAGCAGCAGCAGCAGACCAAACATGGTTTGAATGAGACACTGGAGTTGGCAGCAGGAGCCCAAAAATTGGATGAATCACACCCTGGAGTTGCAAGCAGCAGCAGCAGACCAAACATGGCTTGAAAGAGACACTGGAGTTGGCAGCAGGAGCCCAAAAATTGGCTGAATCACACCCTGGAGTTGCAAGCAGCAGCAGCAGGAGCCCGAACATAGCTTGAAAGACACACTGGAGTTGGCAGCAGGAGCCCAAAAATTGGCTGAGTCACACCCTGGAGTTGCAAGCAGCAGTAGCAGCAGGAGCCCAAACATTACTTTAAAGAGACACTGAAGTTGGCTTCAGGAGCCCAAAAATTGGATGAATCACACCCTGGAGTTGCAAGCAGCAGCAGGAGCACAAACATTGCTTTAAAAAAACACTGGAGTTGGCAGCAGGAGCCCAAAAATTGGATGAATCACACCCTGGAGTTGCAAGCAGCAGCAGGAGCCCAAACATTGCTTTAAAGAGACACAGGAGTTGGCAGCAGGAGCCCAAATTGGAGTTGCAAGCAGCAGCAGCCCGAACATAGCTTGAAAGACACACTGGAGTTGGCAGCAGGAGCCCAAAAATTGGATAAATCACACCCTGGAGTTTCAAACAGCAGCAGCAGGAGCCCGAGCATAGTTTGAAAGAGACACTGGAGTTGGCTGCAGGAGGCCAAAAATTGGATGAATCACACCCTGGAGTTGCAAGCAGCAGCAGCAGGAGCCCAAACATAGCTTGAAAGAGACACTGGAGTTGGCAGCAGGAGCCCAAAAATTGGATGAATCACACCCTGGAGTTGCAAGCTGCAGCAGGAGCCCAAACATTGCTTTAAATAGACACTGGAGTTTGCAACAGGAGCCCAAAAATAGGATGAATCACACCCTGGAGTTGCAAGCAGCAGCAGCAGGAGCACAAACATAGCTTGAAAGAGACACTGGAGTTGGCAGCAGGAGCCCAAAAATTGGATGAATCACGCCCTGGAGTTGCAAGCAGCAGCAGCCCAAGCATGGCTTGAAAGAGACACTGGAGTTGGCAGCAGGAGCCCAAAAATTGGATGAATCACATCTTGGAGTTGCAAGCAGCAGCAGCAGCAGGAGCCCGAACATAGCTTGAAAGACACATTGGAGTTGGCAGCAGGAGTCCGAATATTGGCCGAATCACACCCTGGAGTTGCAAGCAGCAGTAGCAGCAGGAGCCCAAACATTACTTTAAAGAGACACTGAAGTTGGCTTCAGGAGCCCAAAAATTGGATGAATCACACCCTGAAGTTGCAAGCAGCAGCAGGAGCACAAACATTGCTTTAAAAAAACACTGGAGTTGCCAGCAGGAGCCCAAATATTGGATGAATCACACCCTGGAGTTGCAAGCAGCAGCAGGAGCCCAAACATTGCTTTAAAGAGACACAGGAGTTGGCAGCAGGAGCCCAAATTGGCTGAATCACACCCTGGAGTTGCAAGCAGCAGCAGCCCGAACATAGCTTGAAAGACACACTGGAGTTGGCAGCAGGAGCCCAAACATTGGATAAATCACACCCTGGAGTTGCAAGCAGCAGGAGCCCGAGCATAGTTTGAAAGAGACACTGAAGTTGGCTGCAGGAGGCCAAAAATTGGATGAATCACACCCTGGAGTTGCAAGCAGCAGCAGCAGGAGCCCAAACATAGCTTGAAAGAGACACTGGAGTTGGCAGCAGGAGCCCAAAAATTGGATGAATCACACCCTGGAGTTGCAAGCTGCAGCAGGAGCCCAAACATTGCTTTAAATAGACACTGGAGTTTGCAACAGGAGCCCAAAAATGGGATGAATCACACCCTGGAGTTGCAAGCAGCAGCAGCAGGAGCACAAACATAGCTTGAAAGAGACACTGGAGTTGGCAGACGGAGCCCAAAAATTGGATGAATCACACCCTGGAGTTGCAAGCAGCAGCAGCAGCCCACACATAGCTTGAAAGAGACACTGGAGTTTGCAGCAGGAGCCCAAAAATTGGATGAATCACACCCTGGAGTTGCAAGCAGCAGCAGCCCAAGCATGGCTTGAAAGAGACACTGGAGTTGGCAGCAGGAGCCCAAAAATTGGATGAATCACACCCTGGAGTTGCAAGCAGCAGCAGCAGGAGCCCGAACATAGCTTGAAAGACACATTGGAGTTGGCAGCAGGAGCCCAAATATTGGCCGAATCACACCCTGGAGTTGCAAGCAGCAGTAGCAGCAGGAGCCCAAACATTATTTTAAAGAGACACTGGAGTTGGCTTCAGGAGCCCAAAAATTGGATGAATCACACCCTGGAGTTGCAAGCAGCAGCAGGAGCACAAACATTGCTTTAAAGAGACACTGGAGTTGGCAGCAGGAGCCCAAAAATTGGATAAATCACACCCTGGAGTAGCAAGCAGCAGCAGCAGGAGCCCAAACATAGCTTGAAAAAGACACTGGAGTTGGCTGCAGGAGGCCATAAATTGGATGAATCACACCCTGGAGTTGCAAGCAGCAGCAGCAGGAGCCCAAACATAGCTTGAAAGAGACACTGGAGTTGGCAGCAGGAGCCCAAAAATTGGATGAATCACACCCTGGAGTTGCAAGCAGCAGCAGGAGCCCAAACATAGCTTGAAAGAGACACTGGAGTTTGCAGCAGGAGCCCAAAAATTGGATGAATCACACCCTGGAGTTGCAAGCTGCAGCAGGAGCCCAAACATTGCTTTAAACAGACACTGGAGTTTGCAACAGGAGCCCAAAAATGGGATGAATCACACCCTGGAGTTGCAAGCAGCAGCAGCAGCAGGAGCACAAACATAGCTTGAAAGGGACACTGGAGTTGGCAGCAGGAGCCCAAAAATTGGATGAATCACACCCTGGAGTTGCAAGCAGCAGCAGCAGCAGCAGCAGCAGCCCAAGCATAGCTTGAAAGAGACACTGGAGTTTGCAGCAGGAGCCCAAAAATTGGATGAATCATACCCTGGAGTTGCAAGCAGCAGCAGGAGCACAAACATTACTTTAAAGAGACACTGGAGTTAGCTTCAGGAGCCCAAAAATTGGATCAATCACACCCTGGAGTTGCAAGCAGCAGCAGGAGCCCAAACATTGCTTGAAAGTCACAGTGGAGTCGGCTGTAGGAGCCCAAAAATTGGATGAATCACACCCTGGAGTTGCAAGCAGCAGCAGCAGGAGCCCAAACATAGTTTGAAAGAGACACTGGAGTTGGCAGCAGGAGCCCAAAAATTGGATGAATCACACCCTGGAGTTGCAAGCAGCAGCAGCAGGAGCCCGAACATAGCTTGAAAGACACACTGGAGTTGGCAGCAGGAGCCCAAATATTGGCCAAATCACACCCTGGAGTTGCAAGCAGCAGTAGCAGCAGGAGCCCAAACATTATTTTAAAGAGACACTGGAGTTGGCTTTAGCAGCCCAAAAATTGGATGAATCACACCCTGGAGTTGCAAGCAGCAGCAGGAGCACAAACATTGCTTTAAAAAAACACTGGAGTTGCCAGCAGGAGCCCAAATATTGGATGAATCACACCCTGGAGTTGCAAGCAGCAGCAGGAGCCCAAACATTGCTTGAAAGAGACACTGGAGTTTGCAGCAGGAGCACAAAAATTGGCTGAATAACACCCTGGAGTTGCAAGCAGCAGCAGCCCAAACATAGCTTGAAAGACACACTGGAGTTGGCAGCAGGAGCCCAAAAATTGGATAAATCACACCCTGGAGTTGCAAGCAGCAGCAGGAGCCCAAGCATAGTTTGAAAGAGACACTGGAGTTGGCTGCAGGAGGCCAAAAATTGGATGAATCACACCCAGGAGTTGCAAGCAGCAGCAGCAGGAGCCCAAACATAGCTTGAAAGAGACACTGGAGTTGGCAGCAGGAGCCCAAAAATTGGATGAATCACACCCTGGAGTTGCAAGCTGCAGCAGGAGCCCAAACATTGCTTTAAATAGACACTGGAGTTTGCAACAGGAGCCCAAAAATCTGATGAATCACACCCTGGAGTTGCAAGCAGCAGCAACAGGAGCACAAACATAGCTTGAAAGAGACACTGGAGTTGGCCGCAGGAGATCAAAAATTGGATGAATCACACCCTGGAGTTGCAAGCAGCAGCAGCAGCCCAAACATAGCTTGAAAGAGACACTGGAGTTCGCAGCAGGAGCCCAAAAATTGGATGAATCATACCCTGGAGTTGCAAGCAGAAGCAGGAGCACAAACATTACTTTAAAGAGACACTGGAGTTAGCTTCAGGAGCCCAAAAATTGGATGAATCACACCCTGGAGTTGCAAGCAGCAGCAGGAGCCCAAACATTGCTTGAAAGTCACACTGGAGTCGGCTGTAGGAGCCCAAAAATTGGATGAATCACACCCTGGAGTTGCAAGCAGCAGGAGCCCAAACATAGTTTGAAAGAGACACTGGAGTTGACAGCAGGAGCCCAAAAATTGGATGAATCACACCCTGGAGTTGCAAGCAGCAGCAGCCCAAGCATGGCTTGAAAGAGACACTGGAGTTGGCAGCAGGAGCCCAAAAATTGGATGAATCACACCCTGGAGTTGCAAGCAGCAGGAGCCCGAACATAGCTTGAAAGACACATTGGAGTTGGAAGCAGGAGCCCGAATATTGGCCGAATCACACCCTGGAGTTGCAAGCAGCAGTAGCAGCAGGAGCCCAAACATTATTTTAAAGAGACATTGGAGTTGGCTTCAGGAGCCCAAAAATTGGATGAATCACACCCTGGAGTTGCAAGCAGCAGCAGGAGCACAAACATTGCTTTAAAGAGACACTGGAGTTGGCTTCAGGAGCCCAAAAATTGGATGAATCACACCCTGGAGTAGCAAGCAGCAGCAGCAGCAGGAGCCCAAACATAGCTTGAAAAAGACACTGGAGTTGGCTGCAGGAGGCCATAAATTGGATGAATCACACCCTGGAGTTGCAAGCAGCAGCAGCAGGAGACCAAACATAGCTTGAAAGAGACACTGGAGTTGGCTTCAGGAGCCCAAAAATTGGATGAATCACACCCTGGAGTTGCAAGCAGCAGCAGCAGCAGCCCAAACATGGCTTGAAAGAGACACTGGAGTTGGCTTCAGGAGCCCAAAAATTGGATGAATCACACCCTGGAGTTGCAAGCAGCAGCAGGAGCATAAACATAGCTTTAAAGAGACACTGGAGTTGCCAGCAGGAGCCCAAAGATTGGATGAATCACACCCTGGAGTTGCAAGCAGCAGCAGGAGCCCAAACATTGCTTTAAAGAGACACTGGAGTTGGCAGCAGGAGCCCAAAAATTGGCTGAATCACACCCTGGAGTTGCAAGCAGCAGCAGCCCAAACATAGCTTGAAAGAGACACTGGAGTTGGCAGCAGGAGCCCAAAAATTGGCTGAATCACACCCTGGAGTTGCAAGCAGCAGCAGCCCAAACATAGCTTGAAAGACACACTGGAGTTGGCAGCAGGAGCCCAAAAATTGGATAAATCACATCCTAGAGTTGCAAGCAGCAGCAGGAGCCCAAAGATTACTTTAAAGAGACACTGGAGTTGGCTTCAGGAGCCCAAAAATTGGATGGATCACACCCTGGAGTTGCAAGCAGCAGCAGCAGGAGCACAAACATTGCTTTAAAGAGACACTGGAGTTGCCAGCAGGAGCCCAAACATTGGATGAATCACACCCTGGAGTTGCAAGCAGCAGCAGGAGCCCAAACATTGCTTTAAAGAGACACTGGAGTTGGCAGCAGGAGCCCAGAAAATGGCTGAATCACACCCTGGAGTTGCAAGCAGCAGCAGCAGCAGCCCAAACATAGCTTGAAAGAGACACTGGAGTTGGCAGCAGGAGCCCGAAAATTGGATAAATCACACCCTGGAATTGCAAGCAGCAGCAGCAGGAGCCCCAAGATTACTTTAAAGAGACACTGGAGTTGACTTCAGGAGCCCAAAAATTGGATGGATAACACCCTGGAGTTGCAAGCAGCAGCAGCAGGAGCCCAAAAATGGCTTGAAAGAGACACTGGAGTTGCCAGCAGGAGCCCAAACATTGGATGAATCACACCCTGGAGTTGCAAGCAGCAGCAGCAGCAGCAGCCCAAACATGGCTTGAAAGAGGCACTGGAGTTGCAAGCAGGAGCCCAAAAATTGGATGAATCACACCCTGGAGTTGCAAGCAGCAGCAGGAGTACAAACATAGCTTGAAAGACACACTGGAGTTGGCTGCAGGAGGCCAAAAATTGGATGAATCACACCCAGGAGTTGCAAGCAGCAGCAGCAGGAGCCCAAACATAGCTTGAAAGAGACACTGGAGTTGGCAGCAGGAGCCCAAAAATTGGATGAATCACACCCTGGAGTTGCAAGCTGCAGCAGGAGCCCAAACATTGCTTTAAATAGACACTGGAGTTTGCAACAGGAGCCCAAAAATCTGATGAATCACACCCTGGAGTTGCAAGCAGCAGCAACAGGAGCAAAAACATAGCTTGAAAGAGACACTGGAGTTGGCAGCAGGAGATCAAAAATTGGATGAATCACACCCTGGAGTTGCAAGCAGCAGCAGCAGCCCAAACATAGCTTGAAAGAGACACTGGAGTTCGCAGCAGGAGCCCAAAAATTGGATGAATCATACCCTGGAGTTGCAAGCAGAAGCAGGAGCACAAACATTACTTTAAAGAGACACTGGAGTTAGCTTCAGGAGCCCAAAAATTGGATGAATCACACCCTGGAGTTGCAAGCAGCAGCAGGAGCCCAAACATTGCTTGAAAGTCACACTGGAGTCGGCTGTAGGAGCCCAAGAATTGGATGAATCACACCCTGGAGTTGCAAGCAGCAGCAGCAGGAGCCCAAACATAGTTTGAAAGAGACACTGGAGTTGACAGCAGGAGCCCAAAAATTGGATGAATCACACCCTGGAGTTGCAAGCAGCAGCAGCCCAAGCATGGCTTGAAAGAGACACTGGAGTTGGCAGCAGGAGCCCAAAAATTGGATGAATCACACCCTGGAGTTGCAAGCAGCAGCAGCAGGAGCCCGAACATAGCTTGAAAGACACATTGGAGTTGGCAGCAGGAGCCCAAAAATTGGCTGAATCACACCCTGGAGTTGCAAGCAGCAGCAGCCCAAACATAGCTTGAAAGAGACACTGGAGTTGGCAGCAGGAGCCCAAAAATTGGCTGAATCACACCCTGGAGTTGCAAGCAGCAGCAGCCCAAACATAGCTTGAAAGACACACTGGAGTTGGCAGCAGGAGCCCAAAAATTGGATAAATCACATCCTAGAGTTGCAAGCAGCAGCAGGAGCCCAAAGATTACTTTAAAGAGACACTGGAGTTGGCTTCAGGAGCCCAAAAATTGGATGGATCACACCCTGGAGTTGCAAGCAGCAGCAGCAGGAGCACAAACATTGCTTTAAAGAGACACTGGAGTTGCCAGCAGGAGCCCAAACATTGGATGAATCACACCCTGGAGTTGCAAGCAGCAGCAGGAGCCCAAACATTGCTTTAAAGAGACACTGGAGTTGGCAGCAGGAGCCCAGAAAATGGCTGAATCACACCCTGGAGTTGCAAGCAGCAGCAGCAGCAGCCCAAACATAGCTTGAAAGAGACACTGGAGTTGGCAGCAGGAGCCCGAAAATTGGATAAATCACACCCTGGAATTGCAAGCAGCAGCAGCAGGAGCCCCAAGATTACTTTAAAGAGACACTGGAGTTGACTTCAGGAGCCCAAAAATTGGATGGATAACACCCTGGAGTTGCAAGCAGCAGCAGCAGGAGCCCAAAAATGGCTTGAAAGAGACACTGGAGTTGCCAGCAGGAGCCCAAACATTGGATGAATCACACCCTGGAGTTGCAAGCAGCAGCAGCAGCAGCAGCCCAAACATGGCTTGAAAGAGGCACTGGAGTTGCAAGCAGGAGCCCAAAAATTGGATGAATCACACCCTGGAGTTGCAAGCAGCAGCAGGAGTACAAACATAGCTTGAAAGACACACTGGAGTTGGCTGCAGGAGGCCAAAAATTGGATGAATCACACCCAGGAGTTGCAAGCAGCAGCAGCAGGAGCCCAAACATAGCTTGAAAGAGACACTGGAGTTGGCAGCAGGAGCCCAAAAATTGGATGAATCACACCCTGGAGTTGCAAGCTGCAGCAGGAGCCCAAACATTGCTTTAAATAGACACTGGAGTTTGCAACAGGAGCCCAAAAATCTGATGAATCACACCCTGGAGTTGCAAGCAGCAGCAACAGGAGCAAAAACATAGCTTGAAAGAGACACTGGAGTTGGCAGCAGGAGATCAAAAATTGGATGAATCACACCCTGGAGTTGCAAGCAGCATCAGCAGCCCAAACATAGCTTGAAAGAGACACTGGAGTTCGCAGCAGGAGCCCAAAAATTGGATGAATCATACCCTGGAGTTGCAAGCAGAAGCAGGAGCACAAACATTACTTTAAAGAGACACTGGAGTTAGCTTCAGGAGCCCAAAAATTGGATGAATCACACCCTGGAGTTGCAAGCAGCAGCAGGAGCCCAAACATTGCTTGAAAGTCACACTGGAGTCGGCTGTAGGAGCCCAAGAATTGGATGAATCACACCCTGGAGTTGCAAGCAGCAGCAGCAGGAGCCCAAACATAGTTTGAAAGAGACACTGGAGTTGACAGCAGGAGCCCAAAAATTGGATGAATCACACCCTGGAGTTGCAAGCAGCAGCAGCCCAAGCATGGCTTGAAAGAGACACTGGAGTTGGCAGCAGGAGCCCAAAAATTGGATGAATCACACCCTGGAGTTGCAAGCAGCAGCAGCAGGAGCCCGAACATAGCTTGAAAGACACATTGGAGTTGGCAGCAGGAGCCCAAATATTGGCCGAATCACACCCTGGAGTTGCAAGCAGCAGTAGCAGTAGGAGCCCAAACATTATTTTAAAGAGACACTGGAGTTGGCTTCAGGAGCCCAAAAATTGGATGAATCACACCCTGGAGTTGCAAGCAGCAGCAGGAGCACAAACATTGCTTTAAAGAGACACTGGAGTTGGCAGCAGGAGCCCAAAAATTGGATAAATCACACCCTGGAGTAGCAAGCAGCAGCAGCAGCAGGAGCCCAAACATAGCTTGAAAAAGACACTGGAGTTGGCTGCAGGAGGCCATAAATTGGATGAATCACACCCTGGAGTTGCAAGCAGCAGCAGCAGGAGCCCAAACATAGCTTGAAAGAGACACTGGAGTTGGCTTCAGGAGCCCAAAAATTGGATGAATCACACCCTGGAGTTGCAAGCAGCAGCAGCAGCCCAAACATGGCTTGAAAGAGACACTGGAGTTGGCTTCAGGAGCCCAAAAATTGGATGAATCACACCCTGGAGTTGCAAGCAGCAGCAGGAGCATAAACATAGCTTTAAAGAGACACTGGAGTTGCCAGCAGGAGCCCAAAGATTGGATGAATCACACCCTGGAGTTGCAAGCAGCAGCAGGAGCCCAAACATTGCTTTAAAGAGACACTGGAGTTGGCAGCAGGAGCCCAAAAATTGGCTGAATCACACCCTGGAGTTGCAAGCAGCAGCAGCCCAACCATAGCTTGAAAGAGACACTGGAGTTGGCAGCAGGAGCCCAAAAATTGGCTGAATCACACCCTGGAGTTGCAAGCAGCAGCAGCCCAACCATAGCTTGAAAGAGACACTGGAGTTGGCAGCAGGAGCCCAAAAATTGGATAAATCACATCCTAGAGTTGCAAGCAGCAGCAGGAGCCCAAAGATTACTTTAAAGAGACACTGGAGTTGGCTTCAGGAGCCCAAAAATTGGATGGATCACACCCTGGAGTTGCAAGCAGCAGCAGCAGGAGCACAAACATTGCTTTAAAGAGACACTGGAGTTGCCAGCAGGAGCCCAAACATTGGATGAATCACACCCTGGAGTTGCAAGCAGCAGCAGGAGCCCAAACATTGCTTTAAAGAGACACTGGAGTTGGCAGCAGGAGCCCAGAAAATGGCTGAATCACACCCTGGAGTTGCAAGCAGCAGCAGCAGCAGCCCAAACATAGCTTGAAAGAGACACTGGAGTTGGCAGCAGGAGCCCAAAAATTGGATAAATCACACCCTGGAGTTGCAAGCAGCAGCAGCAGGAGCCCCAAGATTACTTTAAAGAGACACTGGAGTTGACTTCAGGAGCCCAAAAATTGGATGGATCACACCCTGGAGTTGCAAGCAGCAGCAGCAGGAGCCCCAAGATTACTTTAAAGAGACACTGGAGTTGACTTCAGGAGCCCAAAAATTGGATGGATCACACCCTGGAGTTGCAAGCAGCAGCAGCAGGAGCCCAAAAATGGCTTGAAAGAGACACTGGAGTTGCCAGCAGGAGCCCAAACATTGGATGAATCACACCCTGGAGTTGCAAGCAGCAGCAGCAGCAGCAGCCCAAACATGGCTTGAAAGAGGCACTGGAGTTGGCAGCAGGAGCCCAAAAATTGGATGAATCACACCCTGGAGTTGCAAGCAGCAGCAGGGGTACAAACATTGCGTGAAAGAGACACTGGAGTTGGCTGCAGGAGCCCAAAAATTGAATGAATCACACCCTGGAGTTGCAAGCAGCAGCAGGAGCCCAAACATTGCTTTAAAGAGACACTGGAGTTGGCAGCAGGAGCCCAAAAATTGGATGAATCACACCCTGGAGTTGCAAGCAGCAGGAGCCCAAACATAGATCGAAAGAGACACTGGAGTTGGCTGCAGGAGGCCAAAAATTGGATGAATCACACCCTGGAGTTGCAAGCAGCAGCAGCAGCCCAAACATTGCTTGAAAGAGACACTGGAGTCGGCTGTAGGAGCCCAAAAATTGGATGAATCACACCCTGGAGTTTCAAGCAGAAGCAGGAGCGCAAGCATTACTTTAAAGAGACACTGGAGCTGGCTGCAGGAGCCCAAAAAATGGATGAATCACACCCTGGAGTTGCAAGCAGCAGCAGCAGGAGCCCAAACATAGATTGAAAGAGACACTGGAGTTGGCTGCAGGAGGCCAAAAATTGGATGAATCACACCCTGGAGTTGCAAGCAGCAGCAGGAGCCCAAACATTGCTTTAAAGAGACACTGGAGTTGGCAGCAGGAGCCCAAAAACTGGATGAATCACACCCTGGATTTGCAAGTAGCAGCAGCAGCCCATACATTGCTTGAAAGACACACTGGAGTTGGCTTCAGGAGCCCAAAAAATACAATTCTGTGAAATACTCACCAGTAGAATTGGTATTCTTGTACGTCCTGCTCCAGATATAATACTTACACTTGGGTAATCCTCCGCCAGATGGCGCTGTGCACTGCAGACATGAAAAAACAGGCTTCTCCTGGCTCTTCATATACCCAGAGACATCCCAAAAATCCCCAGCATTGAAAAGCAGTGAAAAAGAAGCCGGGAGAAACTAACCACCAAAAACTGGTAATAACAACAATGATAGCAATCACCATACAGGGGATCCAGAATAATGCAAAAAACAGGGTGTGGTGGAGCAGGATGTACTGTATACGTATAATACCAATTCTACAGGTGAGTATTTCACAGAATTGTATTATTCTAAGTATACAGTACGTCCTGCTCCAGATATAATACTTACACTTGGGACATCCAATAGCAGTGTCCATAAAGTAGGGTGGGATCCCCAACAAAAGGCACAGCAGACAGTTAAAAGCACTGTCACCTGCAAACCTTGCTATCAAGAGTGACATGAGCAAAGCTCTAACGTCAACCTCATAAAAACCTTTGAAAGGTATGAACAGAGAACAAGTAGCGGTCTAGCAGACTTGTTCCACAGAAACCTGGTGCCAAAAGGCCCAAAGATACTGAAGCACAAGTAGAATCAGAAGTAAGGCGAGAAGAAGATTCTTCCCCTTAAAAGAACAGGCCTGAGTAACAGCCTGACATCAGACAAAATCAGGTACATACAGGATGGAGACGCCCGCAAACCCCAAGGGGCAACAGTCCCCCTAAGGGACGAGAGACAAATCAGGAAAACACGTCTAACACCTGTTGAGGGAATGTAGACCCCCTTTTCTCAGCGATACTAGGAATAAGGCCCAGAAGAAAGACAAAGTCTTGAATACATGAGCATAAGACACCACCTTAGGCAGAAGGTCCGGAGTAAAGCGGAACACCACCTCATCTTGGTGTATATATCTATGAACGAGGGCTAGCTAAACAGAGCCGCCCGCTCAGGCACACGGCTGACTGAAGTAACAGTCCCTAGAAGGACAACTTGAGGGTAAGAACAGTCAGACAGCATCCGGAGTAGGTCCAAGGGAACACCCCGCAAGGCAAGCAGAATAAATTCGAATCCCAACAGGGAACATAGAATTACGTGGGGGACGCATATGAGTAACTCCCTGAAAGAAGCCTTAACCAAGGAAACTGAGCCAAAGCCTTCTACAGGAAGTCGGACAGGGCAGAACCTGACCCTTCCGAGTACCGAGTTGGAGAATTCCAACTCCAACCCATGCTGTAATAATTCTAGAACCTTGGGAACAGAGAACGCCCGACAGGGAAGAGACCTAGACTCACACCAATCAATATGGGTACGCATACCCTATAATAGATGGAAGAAGAAGAAGAAGCTTGCTCCTAGACTTCCCATAGTCTCAATAACCAAGACAGATAAGCCTGTCTCCATCAAGATGGATGTTTCAGCAGTCAGGCCGTCTAGGCCAGAGTCTGTAGATCGGAGTGATGTAAAGGGGCCCTGAGTGAGCAGAGCTGGCACTCCTGGCAGAATGCACAGATTTACTGTCCTCAGTACCACGTCTGCGAACCACACTCCACTGGGCCACCCGGGGGCCACCAGAACCACTGGTCCCCGATTCCAGAGCAATTTTGCGCAGAACCCTGCCTAGCAGGAGGCATGGATCATAACATTACTAAATCATCATGACCACGGCCAGAGAATACTGGGACAGGGAAACAAGGGCCGAGAGCTTGTGATAGTGACGGGACACACACAGATCCACACTGGTTGGACCTCATAGTGACACAAGGATTAGCACATCCTGTCGCAGAGGGACCTCCACCGGAGCGAATACCACTGATATGCAGAGAACATTGTCCACCACTCAGACCAGGGTCGAAGACACTTCCCGGAGGACCCTCCTGCACCGGGTCCCTCCCTGAATATTCAATGTAGGCCAAGGCCGTCAGCTAGGCCTAGCTCCCCCGAACAGGCAGGCCCTGAAGAGGAGTAGGCAAGCGAGTTAGAACTAACTTGAACGCTCAGAGATTCAAACATTGATAGGTGTATAGGCCTCCTAAGGGCCCTACCTCCCCTGGAACCGTAGGGACTTCCCGAAGAAGACCCCCCTCAACCTGATAGATTTGCAGCCATGGTGACTGTCTACCCAGGAAAGGGCAAGAAGGGACTGCCCTCAGGCAGGTTCCTTGAGTTCATCCACTACAAGAGGGACCTCCTCATCAGGGAGGAAGGCACACATACCCTGCTCCAGGGATGCTGGGTCCTTGACCCATAGGACAAATAGGAGAAGTTGCAGAAAGTCCCAGGGGGGACTGAGCATAAGGGGCCTCTTCGGAGTACGCCACCAGCGGGCCCACCAGCTGCATCCCCTGCCTGGTGGAGGGACGGGGACAGCTAAGAGGGACTGAGCCCATACAACCAGATTGTCCACTTTATTGCTGAGGAAGGAAGATCCTTGCTTGAACTGTATAAAATACATTCATAGGAATGGAGTTACCAATGAAGGGGACAATAAGGATTTGGGGTGATCACCCCTCCAAATGACTCCCAAATGGACACCCTCCAGCCGAGTATCCAACGTAGCCAGACGTAGAGACTGGGAAGTGATGAGGACGTCCAGGTGGGTCATCCCACGGACGCCCCTTGGTCTCATGAGAAACCACACCCCCGTCAGCACCTTGATGAGCACTCTGGGAGCTAAAGAGAGGCCAGATGACAAGGTCACGATTATCAGTGTTGGTCAACCAACGCGAATCTGAAGAACCTCGGTGTCCAGAAGACACAGGGAAGTAAAAATAAGTAGCATTGAGCTCCACAGATGGCAAGAAGCCCCCGCACAAGGAGTCGATGGCCGAGCGCAGTGTTTCCATAGCAGAAACCGCCTGTAATTGACGAATTGCTGAAAATCTGTGAGACCAGATTGGGCCAGACTGACCCATCCTTTTTTGGGGAACTGTGGAAAGGTCGGTGTAGCGGCCCCTGCCTCTGCCTATTAAGGGCAATCTGCAAGAGACCCCCAGACCCCGCAGGCCTTGCATGGCCTGCACCAGCACCTGAACAGAGGCAGGGACCAGCAGCACCCGGGACCCAATAATCTTGGGGGAGGCCGCGCAGCAAACTTTATCTTGTATCCGGAGGGCACTACCTCCTGAATCCACCAGTCTGAGGCGTGATACCTCCTGGCATGAGCAAGGTGCCGCAGCCGTCCCCTAACCCAGACGGGCAAGGGCGCCCCAACATGCTTGAGGGGATGTTGGTGGAAGACTTAGGCTTAGCCCCGCCAGAGGTGACAGGGCATTATATGCCGCTCCTGGGGCAGGAATCTGCACGAGCCCCCAGGAAGGACACCCCTGGTTCTTGTTTTACACTATGGTAGGGAGGGGGAGGGGTTACCCTGCCCCGAGGGGCCGGGACGGCCGCCAACGTTGGGGTGAATTGCCCTTATTTACCAAACAGGTCCAGACGGCCCCAAACAGGCGTTGCCCTCTAAAGGGAAGCCCAGTAAGAGTCTTCTTAGCATCATCGTCAGTACTGCACTGTCGCAGCCAAACCATGTGATGTATAGCCACCACAAGGGCAGAAGTCCTTGCACACATTCTAATGGTGTCATCCAGTGCTAATAGGATACATTTTACAAATACATCACAACTGGAGAGTGCATGAAACGCATCCCAGGGGAGATACTCAGGGTGATGATCAAGCATCTTTCTGATGAGGGTTCTAGCGGCCACTGCAGTGATGACCGCGGCACAGACCAGGCACAGCGCCGTCCCTGTACAAGAAAAGGCGTGGGAGGCCACAGGTCAATGCGCCGGTCCTCAGCATCCCGGAGGGTACTATAAGCAGGGGCTGTAATAAAAGGGGGGGGTTAGAAACCCCTACGATCTGCGCATCCACCACGGGGGGTGATGACTAACAATTGACCACCTCAGGGGGAACAAGGGGTATTTCCTATCCCAGTCCCCTGGGACCCCTGGAATTTATTGGGGAGATCCCATTCCTTGAGTACAAGAGCATGGAAACGAGCCTGCTCTAAAAATTCCAAGCGTGCTGTCGCTGTATGGAAACGCTCCCCTCTTGGCTTGTGAGGCCTCACCAGGGAGAGAGATAGACAGGACCTTAAAGACGTTAACCAACAAATCTCACACTGGCCCCAGTATTCAGGGCCAGAATCGCCATGACTCCTCGGCCTCTCATCAGATGAGCCTGATCAGAGACCAGCTCTCCTTCATCAGAAGGGGTATAGTCACACGGAGTAGTCAACTCCTCAGTTCCCATAGGACAACAGAAAACAGGAGGCGTCAAGGGCCACTTCTTACCAGGGCCCCTGTGCCCTGACAACCTCGCCATAATCTGATCAGCCATAGGCAGGCTGGAAGACACAGCAGGCTGCAAATCCCAACTTGTATGTGACTCAGCAGGAGTGAGAATTAAGCATGGGGAAATAAGTGTATTGAAACGAGGTGCAGCCACTGGCAAGCCTGATTGCAGAACCAGTGCTTGCTCGGCACATGGTGCGCAGAGCCGTGCCCTGTCAGCATCAGCATGGGGTTGACCACACGCTATACACAGCCGGTCTTGTCCCAGAGGGACCCGATCACATAATTCTGAGATGCCTCCATATGGTGATTATCTAGGCACAATATGCCAGCAGGGATTTACGCAATAGGCAACCCTGGATGCCCCAAAGACCTGCTAGGAAGTTGGGAGAATTTTACAAGGCCCGCTATAATTTAACCCAGGCCGGGGAATCCACTGGATTCAACTGTCTGAAAGACATAATGGGAATAAAGGGTGTCAGAGACATGCGCAGTAATAAGAATCCTGAAAATCGCCCGTGAGGGCACTTACAGACCAAGGTAGGAGGAGGGCCGTAACCACGCGCCCAACTAACATCAAAATGGCGCCAAGCAAACCTCGAAGGGCGGGCCAGAGCGGGCCGTGACGCGGAGCGCACCAACCCAGGCCCCCCCCGAAGAGCGCGAAGCTCTAAGGCAGTAGTCAATATTGTAAAGAGAAGCAGAGTGTATGACATACATAGCATAGATGATTTTTGCCAATGGAGACGCCGCAGAGTCTGGGGTCAATATTGTAAAGAGAAGCAGAGTGTATGACATACATAGCATAGATGATTTTTGCCAATGGAGACGCCGCAGCGTCTGGGGTCAATATTGTAAAGAGAAGCAAAGTGTATGACACACATAGAATAGATGATTTTTGGCAATGGAGACGCCGCAGCGTCTGGGGCGCCGCCGCCCGGCGCAGCACATCCAGTAAGGAAAGAGATGAGCGGCGGCAGATAACAATAAAAAAAGGCAAACAGCGCGGCTCTGACACCAAGTTACAAGTCAAGGACAATACTAAGGCCATAATCGTGTAATCACAGTACACTTGAGACCCCCACACACACACACCCCCTTTCTTTCCCCCCGATCTACGGGGGGAAACGAGGGAAGATGGCGACCCTTTGGATAGGGCCCACTGCTACACGGGACACGGGGCAATAATGCGGGAGGGGCATCCACTAGAGGCTCACCATCAGCCTAAACCGCCTACCCTATGGTGGGGGACTGTGGTGGAGCATGGCTCCATAAGCATGCATGGTGCTGCCTACCTTCACCCGACCAGCGCAGCCCAGGCTGGGAGGCACATCAAACGAAGGACGGGTGGGAATAGTCCAACAGGGCTGCAGGCTGTAATTGCCCCGCTCACCTGCGAAAGATTGATACTTCATGTCTTCGCAGTCGGCACTGCAGAGAAATCTGGGGATTTGTGGGAGGTCCCTGGGTATATGAAGGGCATGTTTTTGCATGTCTGCAGTGCACAGCGCCATCTGGCGGAGGATTACCCAAGTGTAAGTATTATATCTGGAGCAGGACGTACTGTATACTTAGAATATTGGATCAATGACACCCTGGAGTTGCAAGCAGCAGCAGCAGGAGCCCAAACATTACTTTAAAGAGACACTGGAGTTGGCAGCAGGAGCCCAAAAAGTGGATGAATCACACCCTGGAGTTGCAAGCAGCAGCAGCTGCAGGGGCCCAAACATTGCTTTAAAGGGACACTGGAGTTGGCAGCAGCCGCAGCAGGAGCCCAAAAATTGACTGACACACCCTGGAGTTGGCAGCAGCAGCAGCAGGAACCCAGAAATTGGCTGGAAGGCACCCTGAAGTTGGCAGCAGCAGGAGCACAAACATTAGCTGGAAGGCACACCCTGGAGTTGGCCGCAGCAGGAGGCCAAAAATTGGCTGAAAGGCACACCCTGAAGTTGGCATCAGCAGGAGCCCAAAAATTTGCTGGAAGGCACACCCTGAAGTTGGCATCAGCAGGAGCCCAAACATTGGCCTAAAGACATAAATATGTTTTGCACCATTTGGAAAGTGTAAAACGTGGCACCATGCTGAATCTAGTCGCATGCATCAGCCATTGGTGGGTGGAAATCCTGGCTGATCCATCCCTGATTCATTTTGACAAAGGTGAGTCTCTCCACATTTTTAGTTGACAGACGAGTTCTCCTCACCCTAACTATGGCCCCCCGCTGCACTAAACACCCGCTCAGATGGCACGCTACTGGCCGGGCAGGACAGCTTTTCCAGGGCAAACTCTGCTAGTTGCGGCCACAAGCCAAGTTTGGCTGCCCAGAAGTCCAGCGGAACTTCAAGGTGTGTTGGCATGGTCATGTCAAGGTATGACATGACCTGCTGGTTGAGGTCCTGCTCCAGGTCTTCCTGCTGCTCATGAGCAGCCTCACTATGCGGGTGTAGAAAGCTACTCATTAGCGACTGAAGACTGAGGCTGCTGCTGATGGAGCTGCTGCTGCTGCTCCTGCCAACCCCCCCCAGCAGCCATGGCAGTGGAAGGTGAGCGCAGAGGTCCCCCCGAGTCAGACCTGCGAGAGTATGGACCATGGCGCAGATAGGCATCGGCCAACTGACTACGCAGAATGTCTTTGTAATAGTTCAGTTTGTCCTCCCTCTCGGCGGGTTTAAAAAATACCCCCATTTTGTGCCGGAAGCGAGGGTCCAATAAGGTGGACAGCCAGAAGTCATCACGCCAACAAATCGAAACAATTTGTTCACTACGCAAGCACGTGAGCATGATTCCTGCCATTTGCGCAAGTGACTCGTAGGGACTACCTGTCTCCATCTCCACTGCATACTACCACGGTGTGTCCGGGTCCTCTGTCTCGCCTTCCTCAAAACCCTCTAGCTCCTCTAGCTGCTCCTGCTCCTCCTCTCCTATCCGCTGACTAGATAAACCAGCCATTTTGCCAAGCCTAAACTGTGCTTCACTGGGCCACTCCTCCTCTTCCTCCTCCTCCTCCAGTTCAGCTCCAACGGGGTTCATGTGGCCGTAAGATGTAGAAGCCATGTCTCCAGTGCCCTGACCAGCCAAGGTTTCCAACATGTGCTGTAGTACATGAAGCAGTGAAATCACGTCCTTCATCCTGTAATCCTGCCGACTGACAAATAAAGTGGCTTCCTCAAAGGGCCTGAGCAAATGGCAGGTGTCACGTATGAGCTGCCACTGGTTGACATTGAAGTTACACAGGGGAGTCCCCCTATCCGCTTGGATCATCAGGAAATCCGTGATGGCTTTTCTCTGTTCATATAATCGGTCCAACATGTGAAGGGTGGAATTCCAACGGGTGGAAACATCGCAAATCAGACTATGTTGGGGGCTACTGTTCTGACGCTGTAGCTCAAGAAGGGTGTGTTTGGCGGTGTATGAGTGGCTGAAGTGCATGCAAAGTTTCCTTGAAGTTGTTAGGATGTCTTGCAGATGGGGGGAAGACTTCAGAAACCGCTTGACAACCAGACTGAAGACGTGAGCCATGCAGGGGGCATGGGTCAGGCTTCCTTGGCGCAGCGCAGACAAAATGTTCTTCCCATTGTTGGTAACCATGATTCCCATTTTAAGTTTTCTTGGAGTAAGCCATGTTTGGATTTCCTGATGAATAAATTTAAGTAGTTACTCCCCTGTGTGACTCAGTTCACCAAAGACAAACCATGTGAAGCACAGCGTGACACCTCCGTGCCCTGCACACGTGGTAGACTGGAGGGGCACTGAGACTTGAGCCTACAGTGGAGGGTGAGGAGATGGCGGAGGATGAGGAGGCAGAGTCGCACGGTGTCACAGGCCCAACGGGCAGGGAGCGCGGAGGCCGAAGAGGCGTGCCCTGTGCAAGTTGCTGCTGCTGCTGCAAAGGGACCACATTCACCCAGTGGTCTGTAAACGACATGTACTGTCCCTGACCGTAGTTACAGCTCCAGACGTCGGCGCTGCCATGCACTTTGCTACACACCGACAGGCTCAATGACTGGCCCAACTTCTGTTCAACAAAAGTGTGCAGCGCTGGTACTGCCTTCTTGGCAAAGAAATGATGGCTTGGCACAAGCCATCAGTTCTCTGAAAGGTGCAGAGTCCACCACCTGAAAAGGGAGCGACTGCAGCACCAGCAACTTGGACAAGAGCACATTCAGCTTCTGCACTGTAGGATGAGTGGGTGCATACTGCTGTCTCTTGGACATGGCTTCGCTGATGGATTGCTGGCGGGATGCATGACTTGGAGGAGGAGGAGCAGGAGCGACAGAGGATGGGTATGACGCACAGCTGCCTTCGGCTGAGGTGCTGGAGCCTTGGCTGGCAGAAATTGGGAGCGGCGTGCCACTTGGTGAGGAAGCAGGCTGGACCACCTCTTCGGAGCCTCGAATCTCCCAGGCCGCTTTATGGTGACGCATCATATGTTGACGCAGGGCCGTAGTGCCAACATTCGGGCCCTGGCCACGCTTCACCTTCTGCCTACATATCTTGCATGTGGCCATGTTACCCTCCTGTGGATGCTTCAGGAAAAACTGCCACACTGCCGAGTAGCTACTTTTCCCACCAACAGGCCGCACTGATTCACTGCTCCAGGAACCCCTGCTCCACTACCTCCCGATAAGGTAGCTTGCCACGCAGCAGGTGTTCTACCCCGGCCCCGTTTGGCTCCAGGCTTTACAATTGTGCCCCCATGCTTACTACCAACCATGCTGCTAACACCTTGCTGCCTCAGCTGCTGACTCCGGGGCAACCTGCACCCCTATTCTCCTGATGATGACGATGAAGCCCCTTCATCACCCGGCTCCCAAGTGCGACCGGTTTCATCATCATCATCGAGTTGTGGCTGCACGGCACTGATGTTCTCGGTTTCCACAACAGTGTCTGGCGCAGGAGCTGGAACGCTCGCAACACCCACGACACTGTCTACATCACTATTTGTCTGCCTAGCTAAAGAAGCCACCGCCATTTCTTGGCTGGGCAGTAGCTGCTGACTGTCCTCTATCTGATCGTCCTCCTCACTAAAGAGTGGAGCTGAACCCAAAGCATAGGATACGTCGCTGGGGGAGGGAACGGCGTAGGACAGAGGCAATGGGAGGACAGGGACTGCTCTCGGGGCATGCCAACTCAGGGTTGTGTCAGAGGAACCTACCGACCCTAGACTGGGGGTGTCAGATGTAACTTGTGATGATGTTGATGAGCGCGTTAACCAACCTACCATGGCAGATGCATTACTGGTGAAGACACGACCGCTAGCAGATACTGGCAGTTCAGGTCTCTCACCGTGACTCCTGCTGCCAGTCGCTCCTAGTCTGCTGCGACCTCTGCCTGCTGAATCTTGGCCTCTGCCACTCCTCTTTGAACATCCTTGCACTTGTCTGCCTGACACTTTTATGCATTTGAAATGCGCAATAGATACGATAAAAAATTTGTTTACTTTAAAAAGAAGAAACTAAATAAAGTGAGGAACTGCTTCTCTGCACCAGATACTATGAAAATTGGCAATATGAGATAGCCTGCGGCCTAGTGTTTTGGCAGCAGACCAAAAACCAATTTAAAATGCAATACTTTGATTAAGCTGAGGAAGGATCAACAAGCGAATTTAGTATAACAGATAGGCTGAATAATGCAGGTTTGGAATGCCCTGCGGCCTGGTGTTTTTTTTGTTAAAGCAGACCAAAAACCAATTCAAAATGCAATACTTTGATTAAGCTGAGGAAGGATCAACAAGCGTATTTAGTATAACAGATAGGCTGCCTAATGCAGGTTTGGGATGCCCTGAGGCCTGGTGGTTTTTTTGTTAAATGCAGACCAAAAACCAATTCAAAATGCAATACTTTGATTAAGCTGAGGAAGGATCAACAAGCGTATTTAGTATAACAGATAGGCTGCTAAGTGCAGGTTTGGGATACCCAGGTGGGCTGGTGTTTTTTTTGTTAAAGGCAGACCAAAAAATATTTAAACTTATCCAGTTATATATTATGATAAATGCTTGTGTGTACAGATAGGGTTAAATAAGCCACTGCATAGATGGCATGCACAGTGGCAAGGCAGATTTACAGCACAAAGAACTGAAATCGAATTGAAAACTGATCTGGCTGTCACTTCTAAGCTGTCCCTGGCTGGATGGTTCCGGTTTTTCCCTATCTTTCACTATCTTTCCCTGGCTCTATCTACCTCTCTGTCTGCCTCTCTGACTCTCCCTACCTATCTCTAACTCTCTGTGCCTGTCTCTAACTAGCTGTGCTCTGGCCGCAATGCAAGGCTGGAATGCGCACAAGCAAGTTGGCCGTCGCTTTATATAGCACGGTGACGTCACCGGGCTTCCTGGCTGCTGATAAGGCTGCATGTGACTTACCCATGATACCTTGCCCCAGGGGATATGTCTGGACATGTTCATCCACCATTTTAGAATGCCTGTAATTGAAATAAATGGAGTTTAAAGGAAAACTTTGATCGATCGAATCGCGGGGAAATTCGGATTCATTCAGAATCGAATTTTCCATGAAATTCGGAACGAATCCGGGTTCATCCGGATCGATGCGCTCATCCCTACTCATAATAATGTAGGCACAACCCCCCCTCTTGGTTTAGACTGAGAAGTGGGTCTTGGCTTAAAGGGCTCTGTATGTGGTCAAGGCGAAAACATTTCACAGGAGTTCCTGGTAGCAACTGGGTGAAAAATGTATGAAAGAAACTCTACAGATAGTAGTGGAGGCTGATTCACTACTAACGCCAAGTATCGACAGATGAGCTTCTGTATAGCGGCGCTTAGAGTGACTGCTAGTAGACGCTCCACACCATACTTATCAAAAAAGGACACACACACACACAGCGTTGGCCCTCTAAATCTGGTCGCTATAGCATAGAGCGCCAGACGCTGTGTGATTAAAGTCTGTTTTTGAACACATATCCACCAGTAACAAAGCAAAAACACCTGGAATGACATTGTTGTAACACTGTGACAATAACACTTTAGTGCCAGACCTGTAATAACAATTCTGCATAAAAATATAAACAGTCAAAAAAGTTTCTAAAAGTGTTTGTTTGCAGCCAGGAGAGGTCACACAATGATTTGAGCAAAACAAAAAAAATTGTCAAACACGCTGTTTAAACACAAGCAAAAGAACGACCATTGAAATGTATGAGAGAGCGCTACAGAGCGAAAGGTAATACCTGGCGCTCTGAAAGCTAGCGCGCCGGCACTATACGCTAAGCTGCCTGTAATGATGAATCGGACGCTGCATGGAGCTGTTAGAGGCGCTCACCAGAATCGGCTTCATAAATGCGGTTTTGCGCACAGCGCACAGCGTTCACCAGACGCTGCCTGACGCTAGGTGGCACTACCTGCCACTATCCCTTCGTTAATAACCCCCATAGTTTCAGAAAGTAATTTAATACGGATGATATTCCTTCTTCCTCTGTTATCAAAATCCATTTTGATCTTTTTGATTTGATCTTTTAATGTTTGGTTTTCAGCAGATAATGAGTTAACGTGTTTCTGCACATTCTGGAGAGCTGAGGAAAAAGCATCTTGTTTCAGTACAGTACATTTCAAATGAAAGTTTCGTAACATAATGTTTTAGTGCATCCTGAATTAAAGCGGACCAACAGTCAAAAATGAATTAAATCAGACCAACACAACAAACAGTGCTCATATGTATCCCTTTCCAGGGCACTTTAGATTGCTGCACATAAAAAATAACTTACCTTCTTCTAACGCCTGCTGGGGTAAATTTTAAAAACAAGTTGGCCGCTCATGGCTTGCAGGACACCTGCAAACAGGAAGTCATGCTGTGCTTCCTGTTACAGTGCATTTCACTTATGTCACTTGGGATAGGAAGCTCCAAAATGGCCGCTACCTTTCTTTTCCAACTGTGCCAGGCTGTTGGTCCGGTTTAAATGTTTCCTGACTTTTTAAGTTCCAGTGAAATGGGGGTCACATGGGCGGTGCTGAGGAAGATGGACGGGAGATGGTGGTAACAGGTGAGAACAGGACTAAAGGGCAATGGTTGAGGGGGAGGTAGGATAGTGGGAACCAGCTATCACAGTTCAGGGGGATGAAGGGAGTGTTTATCTTCATACACGCTAGGTCATGCAAAATACCCACGGGTGTTCCTGCAGCAGTCATATCCTGATGTTCACCACTTCAGCAGCTGACTAATACAGAAGCCATGCCCATAGCAGCCATGCCCACCTTTTGAACCCTCCGATAAAATTCCTGGGTGCACCACTGGTTATACTGATCCTGTACTCTGTATAGCTATGGGGAAAAGCAGGCACAACAAGGTGCTTGATGACTTAGCTAGGGTTGGGACCTTGCCAGAAGGTTTGAAGGTTTCCTCTCATCCAGAGGTGCCAATTGGCTTTCCTTTCCCAGTGTGGTGGGACTCTCTAGTGAACAGAGATGTCCAGGGATCAGACACCATGGTCAATTTAGTACTAGATGCAAAGAGTGCAGTTTGGAAAACCTGGACTTTAGGTGAAAAATAAAATTGAAGTTCTTCTTTTACACCAGGTGCTGAATCACCCCATAGGTAGGCAAGAATAGTGAATAGCGCTCTTTACACCAAGGACAGCATAATGCACCTGGTGCTGAACCAACATTCAGTTTAGCATTAGGTTTTGGAGTAAGAAATACACTTCCCTTTCGTTTTCTACCTAGAGTGCATGTTTTACTAAACTACACTCCTTGCACCTGAACCAACCGCACAGCACAGATTACTGGGGCTGCAGTGGAAGTCCAGCCCCCCCCCCCCCCCCCCAAGATAATTTAGTACAGAGGGAAGAGGTAAAAAAAACCTTAAGTATTCCACTTAATCCAGTGGTGTTCTCCAGGGCACGGCCATCCTGGTGAGGCTGCACAGAGCTCTGCCTCTGCTCTGTGTTCATACAGGGGGGTTCACTGAGCAGGACATACCACCATGTGCAGCCTCCATGTGGCCCCCCTTCCAAAGCGCCAATAATGACACTTGTGCAACATTTTTTTCAATGTCCCGCCTTTCAACCCCAGTGCTCGGGAGGGAGTAGAAAGACTGGACATCCGCTTAAAGTATTGACCTTATTATGATCACTATGGGGATCACTAGCCAAGATTATCAGAAATATAATTTTGCTTATGAGAACAAAAATTCCTAATTTTGCCTATGTTTTTCCCTTAACACATTCATTTTCATTATGTAACATATGCTACAATTGCTAGGAAAAATAAATCAGTAGTGTCATGTATCAAGTCTAAGAGACAATTTTCATAAGCAGATAAACTGACCTTTCGCTGAGCGAGCGTGCAAACACACGACTCATATGCGAGTGGACAATTTGCTCTCGAATGCAGAAGAGCTGTCAGCTTTTTGCTTGTTAAAGCAATTGTTTGTGAGATCGCTAGTACTGTGCTTGTGGCCGATTTCTGTTTCCACATGTCAGCTGTTGCAGCCAATCATACATTTTATGCCAGACAACAATATCGACCAATAAAAAATTCTCATCACTAGCTTGCAGTGGGCATTTACACGGATACATTTTAGTCTTATAGTGTAGAGATTTTTTACTCGCAAATCAATTCGTAGAAATGATGCTTAATATAACTGAAACCTTAGATCAAGGTACAAAAACTATTTGTAACATTAAAACAAGTAATTAAAATCCATCTACATATAAAAATGTACTTTCATTCCATAGATTACAATGATTCTGAAATAAACTAATCAACCTCCAACATGTATTCTCTACATAAACAATTGCCAGGCTATGAGATGATACAATGTGATATTTAACCCATGATCTATATAATTGTGTTCTGCACCTGCAAATAAATGTATGAGATGATCGTTGCCACAGCTTGTGCTCTACGCGATGATGAATCATAGAAAAACGATTCATGCGGAGGAGTCTGTATTCGCTTCCTCGCTAGAGTCAGAGGAGACATCTCACTTAGGCTCGTTAGCTAAGGGAAAAGCAGCATTGCATAGTTTTTCTAATAATCATATTTTTTGCTCTATAAGATGCACTTTCTTGCCCAGAAGTGGGAGGATGTTAGGGCATCATATAAAGCGAATGCTAACTTTTAAATTTTTGTTTACCCATTCACTTATAGGGGGACTATATGCCCACAATTCTTTTCCAAAGTGTAGCCAAAACATATTGCTTCTAAATAATAAAAAAAAATATGTTAATAATGAATACACATCGGCTCGAACATACACATACAAAAAATACAAGGTTAAAGTGCTACTGCAGGCAAAGGTAATTGTCACACCATTGTGTCAAGCTAAATTGGGTGCTCTCCTAAACTGTTTTCTGTTTTGAAATTGAAGAAGAAATGGACGAGATATTGCGGTTTACAGGTTTACCTCTAATTTCTCTTCTGAAAAAAGTGGCCCTTGGATCTGTGATGCTGCATAATCAGTATAATGCTGTGCTTCTCCCATCTCCCCTGTTGCTAGGCGACATTGGAGGCTAGACCAGCACTCAAGACACACATGGGTGCAATCCCAATTGCCTTCTGCACTCCCAAACATGCATGTGTGAACTCCCAAACATACAAACAAACATACATATATTGAGTGAATAGTGGCTGCAAGTCACTATGGCTGCAATTCAGACTCCATTCCAAGTCTGACTCCTTCTAAGTCTGCAGCGAATTTAACCTGAATTCACTCTATGGACCCAGAACCACATCACTCTTCCTCCATATCACCACCACCTGCATTCTGATATGTCTCCTCTCTCATTCACAGGTACGCATTTTGGCCTCACCAGCAACTTTTAACCCTTTCCTGCCTGTGTAATACCTGCTGCCATTCTCTCATCCTGGTACGCATTTTGGCCTCACCAGCAACTTTTAACCCTTTCCTGCCTGTGTAATACCTGCTGCCATTCTCTCATCCTGGTACGCATTTTGGCCTCACCAGCAACTTTTAACCCTTTCCTGCCTGTGTAATACCTGCTGCCATTCTCTCATCCTGGTACGCATTTTGGCCTCACCAGCAACTTTTAACCCTTTCCTGCCTGTGTAATACCTGCTGCCATTCTCTCATCCTGGTACGCATTTTGGCCTCACCAGCAACTTTTAACCCTTTCCTGCCTGTGTAATACCTGCTGCCATTCTCTCTCATTAGATTTACTATTTTAAACTTGATTTTTCCCTTGTCATCTTAACTGTGCATATGCCTTATTTAAGAGTTATGTAATTATTTTGAAAGCCCCATCTCGTTCCCCTGCCCATATCTATATTTGTGACACTATCATCTGTTACTATCTCCTAAATTTAAACTGACCAATATTGCCCCTTGTGTGTTCACTGAACCATAGCATCTAGCAACATTCCATGTGATGTTTTATTACCTTATGTGCCCTCCCTGACCAAACTTTTAGGACTGACCTAGCCCCACCCTTAAGGCCCAAGTGTTGTGCATGAACTAATCACAGGCACTTAGAAACTGGTCATATTGAGTGAATAGTGGCTGCAAGTCACTATGGCTGCAATTCAGACTCCATTCCAAGTCTGACTCCTTCTAAGTCTGCAGCGAATTTAACCTGAATTCACTCTATGGACCCAGAACCACATCACTCTTCCTCCATATCACCACCACCTGCATTCTGATATGTCTCCTCTCTCATTCACAGGTACGCATTTTGGCCTCACCAGCAACTTTTAACCCTTTCCTGCCTGTGTAATACCTGCTGCCATTCTCTCTCATTAGATTTACTATTTTAAACTTGATTTTTCCCTTGTCATCTTAACTGTGCATATGCCTTATTTAAGAGTTATGTAATTATTTTGAAAGCCCCATCTCGTTCCCCTGCCCATATCTATATTTGTGACACTATCATCTGTTACTATCTCCTAAATTTAAACTGACCAATATTGCCCCTTGTGTGTTCACTGAACCATAGCATCTAGCAACATTCCATGTGATGTTTTATTACCTTATGTGCCCTCCCTGACCAAACTTTTAGGACTGACCTAGCCCCACCCTTAAGGCCCAAGTGTTGTGCATGAACTAATCACAGGCACTTAGAAACTGGTCATATTGAGTGAATAGTGGCTGCAAGTCACTATGGCTGCAATTCAGACTCCTTTCTAAGTCTGCAGCGAATTTAACCTGAATTCAACCTGGAGGAAACCTGCACCAGATTCTGCTTGTCTGAATAGCCCAGCATCAACTAAAATGATCAACATCTACCTCATCACACTGCTTCCTCTTACCCTCAGAATCCTAGGCTCACAGTATCCCCCTGCTCCTGGTAAGTCCCTATATATCTCCCCCTCTCTGCTCTCCTCCCCCTACCTCTCTGCTCACGAATTCCTTTCCTTGGCAAAATCACACACCACCTCTATATCCAAGCACAAGGCACATTATTCCACCCTCAAAAGCCACAACCATCTCTTTTCTCTCCTTTTACTCTTACTTGCCGCCGGAGACATCAGTCCTAATCCAGGCCCGCTCTTTCGCCCCCCCTCCTCCATAACTATACATTTTTCATCAAAGCCAAAAGTCTACAACCGTGTCAAACCAGGATACACATGCAACCCATCTAATCTGATACAGCTCACTCACTCTCCATCCCTTCCCGCCACTGTCACCTGCGCACTGTGGAATGCACGCTCAGTGCGCAATAAACTCACCTATATTCACGACCTGTTTCTCTCTATCTCTTTTACCTTCATGGGGTTCACAGAAACATGGCTTACCCCATCAGACACAGCCTCACCCGCTGCCCTCTCACATGGGGGACTACATCTCAGCCACACCCCCAGATCCAACAACAAACAGGGTGGGGGTGTGGGCATCCTTCTATCCAAACTCTGCTCCTTTAACCCACTCCCTGCCTTGCCATCTCTATCCTTCTCATCTTTTGAAGCTCACTGTGTCCGCTTATATTCTCCCTGTAACCTGAAAATCGCAGTCATCTACCGCCCTCCTGGAACTACTACTCTTTTCCTCGACCACTTTTCTACCTGGCTCCTTCATTTTCTGTCCACAGACATCCCTGCAATCATCATGGGTGACTTTAACATATCTGTTGACACTAGCAACCATGCTGCCACCAGACTACTGTCACTAACCTCATCTTTCGGCCTCAAGCAATGGTCTACTGCACCCACCCACAAAGACGGCCACACAATTGACCTCCTCTTCACTAACCTCTGCTCTCTATCAAACCTCTCATCCTCTTTGCTCCCCCTCTCTGATCATAATCTGCTGACTATGACCCTCTCTCCAATGCCTGCAAACCCCCCTCCACACAAACCCACAATTCAACGCAGGAACTTAAGAAACCTAGACCTTCAGTCCTTTTCTGCCTCACTTCAACCTCTTCAGACCTTGACCTCATTCACGGACATAGACGCTGCATCATCACACTACCATAATACTCTCTCCTCAGCTCTGGACTTTGTCGCCCCCCTCACCTATAGCCGTCCCCGCACCAAAAAACCCCAACCCTGGCTAAATGCAAGCACAGCCACATTGAAACAGCTGTCTCGAGCTGCTGAACGGCGATGGAGGAAATCCAAAGCCAATCATGACTTTCTATTCTACAAACAAGCCCTTCAGGAACTCAGGACGGCCCTTTCATCTGCTAAGCAAGCTTATTTCTCTTCACTGATTTCTGCACAAGCCCGGAATCCCAAACAACTCTTCAACACTTTCAGTTCCTTACTCCGCCCACCACCCCCTCCTCCAACCTCCCAAATAACAGCAGAAGAATTTTCTACATTCTTCAAAGGAAAAATTGACAACATTCGACTCGGCTTTGCCCCTCAGAATCCCTCACCACTTCAAACAATCCCCCTGCCTCACTCTCTTACTTTCTTCACTCCAATAACTGAGCTTGGACTAACCTCTCTCATTTCTAGGGCCCACCTGACTACCTGCTCCCTTGATCCTATTCCATCCCACCTTATTCCTCAACTGTCTCCATCCCTCACTCCAGCCTTAACATCCATATTCAACCTTCCTCTCTCCACTGGTACCTTTCCTTCTTCCTACAAACATGCAGCTATTACTCCGATACTCAAGAAACCCTCTCTCGACCCCTCTGCCCTCTCCAGCTACCGCCCTATCTCGCTACTTCCTTTCTCCTCCAAACTTCTTGAACAACATGTCCACTCAGAACTGTCACAATACTTATCCACTAACAACTTATTTGACCCCTTACAATCAGGATTCCGCCGTAACCACTCCACTGAAACTGCCCTCACCAAAGTCACCAATGATCTACTCACTGCCAAAAGCATTGGTCACTACTCCATCCTCATCCTTCTTGACCTCTCCTCAGCCTTTGATACTGTCGACCACTCTCTGCTTCTTGATATTCTCTCCTCTCTTGGGGTTCAAGGGCTTGCACTCTCTTGGCTCACCTCTTACCTCTCTGATAGATCATTCAGTGTATCCTTTTCTAACACGGTCTCATCCTCACGTTCTCTTTCTGTTGGTGTGCCGCAAGGTTCTGTCCTAGGCCCCCTACTTTTCTCAGTCTACACCCACGGCCTTGGCAAACTTATAACTTCACTAGGCTTTCAATACCACTTCTATGCGGATGACACTCAGATATATCTCTCAGGCCCCAATCTCTCCTCTCTCCTATCTCGCCTCCCCAATTGCCTCTCAGCTATTTCTTCATTCATGTCATCTCGCTACCTCAAGCTAAACATGGACAAGACAGAACTGGTCATTTTCCCACCATCTAACTCCCCTCCCCTCTCTAACATGTCTATTTCTGTCAACAATTACACAATAACAGCAACTCACCAAGCTCGGTGCCTGGGAGTCATTCTGGACTCTGCCCTCTCTTTCAAACCACATATTCACTCCCTGGCCACCTCCTGTCGCCTCCAACTTAAAAACATCTCCCGTATCCGTCCTTTCCTCTCACCTGACACCACTAAAATGCTAGTGCATGCCCTGGTCATATCCCGTCTGGATTACTGCAACATCCTTCTTTGTGGCTTACCAACTAACAGACTGGCACCCCTCCAATCTATCCTGAACTCTGCTGCTCGCCTCATCCATCTCTCCTCTCGCTACTCTAGTTCTGCGCCTCTCTGCCAATCCCTACACTGGCTGCCAGTCCCACAGCGAATCCTGTTCAAAACTCTAACTCTCACATACAAAGCTCTCTCCAACCAGGCCCCTCCCTACATCTCATCTCTATTCCAACAGTATCAACCTAGACGCAGCCTCCGCTCCTCTGCCGACCTACTTCTGTCCTCCTCCCTGGTCACCTCCTCTCATGCCCGCCTCCAGGACTTCTCACGTGCAACCCCAATCTTCTGGAATGCCCTCCCCCACCCAATCCGCCACTCCACAACCCTCAAAACCTTCAAAGGCGCCCTTAAAACTCACTTATTCAGACAAGCATATAATCTGGCCTAACCAATCTTCTAAAGGGCACATGCCACAAAGCTCAATACTGACTGTTTGTGATCCTTCCCCCTCGTCTTCACCCCTCTTCCTTTAGATTGTAAGCTCGCAAGGGCAGGGCTCTCTCCCCAATTGTATCCTGTATTCAGAATATCCATTGTCAACTCTGTACAACTGCATTTGAATTAGTATATGTACCGTATGTTTCTGCCCTGTCTGTAATTACTACTTTGTAAAGCGCTACGGAAGATGATGGCGCTATATAAATAAACAATAATAATAATAATAATAATAATACATGCGCACACTCCCTAACATGCATGCACACACTCCGAGTGCATGTGGGCACTCCCATACATGTATGTGTACACCCCTAAAGAGCATACTCACTCTCCCAAAGCACATGTACACACTTCCAAACATGCATGCACTCCCAAAGTACATGCACACAATCCCAAACATGCATGCACACACTCCCAAAGCACAAGCGCAATTTCAGCAGTGTGGGCAGTGGAGGTCTGTGCAGCCACCTCCCATTCCACCCCACCTACTGAAAGGCTCTGGCATCACTGCTGCTGCCTAGCACAGCTGCTTTTGCTCCCGGCCGAGAGGAAAAGATGAAGGTGGGCACTGGGGTGCTCTCACTCAGGGCTGAGAGGAGAAAGTGAGGAGGGGCGCAGCACTGCTCGAAAGAGGGGGATCACTTCTCTCGCTCCTGGGCACCAGGCGGAAAAAGGGAGGACACAACGATGATCACAGAGAGGAGGAAGGGGGGCACAGTACCACTCTGAGCGGAGAGGGAGCGCTTCTATTGCTGTTTGTGCCTGCCGCTGCTGCTGTTGCTGTCCCCGCTCTCTGATGCCACCTCTGCGCGTGTGAAAGGTGCCAGAGTGTGATCATACACATCACACCTGTGAGAGGACAGGGAACACCAAACAAACAACACAGGAGAGTGCCAGATAAACGAAAAGAAAAAGACAAACCTACCAGGTGGTGGTGCAACAGGAAATACAGTGGACTGGAAGTGATAACAGAACACATGTTGCTGGTTCATTGAGGCCAGTTTTCACAAATGGCACTTTTTATTCCAAAAAAAAGTAGTGCACTTTCACACCAAAGGGGCCATGCACTTCTACCATCTTCTATCTATTGGTTGATTTAGCCCCAGGCATAAAAAGAACATTTATATAATCTGTTATTACCTAAGGTGCACTTTTTACAAATGGTGCTGAACCATGATCACATCATTACTCGCAAATTGCAGCAGAGCTTTTTGGTTATTCAGTTTTACAGTGCAAGTGTTTATTAGTTAATTTAGCCTGCGTCCCCCCCCCCCCCCCCCCCCGTGAGTGGCTGCATATTTAATTTTTGATAAGCCCTAGGGAACTCTCTCCTTTTAGCTGTGCCTCCTCATGCATGTGGGAATCATGGCTTGGCTGATGCAGTTCCTCAGCATTGGAATTTTCTGGGGGACTTAGTATGAGGAATAATAAGAATTGAGCAAGCCGAATAGGGTTTAACAGAAAATGCAAAGTACTGGTGAATGAAAGATGCAGCCCCTAACAGCCAGCATGGGGTAAGCAGAAATCAGGCTAATTTAACTCTTTGCCTGGAGTGTCCCTTTAATAAATACCCCCACAAATAAGTAGAATAAGGAGCCAGTCTGGTAGTTTTGCAAACAAAAGAAATATATCAAATAAAGCTACGAAGAAAAGCTACAAATGATTTGTATGCCCTGCATATAAAATATTGTTTGTCTAATTTGTGGCTGGTAGCTGTCCCCAGTATCAGGTTTGTTATAGCTTTTATTATTACTGCTGCTAGAGTCTAATAACACTACAGAACAAGAACAGCATACCGATCTGCATATAAATAGCCAGTTCCTCATTAGGGTCATCATGATCAAATTATCCTAAGAATGGAAATAAGGATCCATAGGATTGCATATAAAGTGAAAAATGAAAAACCTAATGGTCCTGTAAGCAGGCATGACCACATATAAAGGGGTTTCATTATCACATTATTATGACGCCCTAGCTCGCCCACTAAAAGTATTTTTATCAGTCACTCCTTTTTTTAAAGTACTGTTCCTACCAAATTATAATACCAATGTTGTCAATCAAAGTAAAAAGTATTTGTTGCCACAGTGACAGCAGCCCTGTAAAAAATCCTGGGCTGCAAGTTTTAAAACTGCCGCCTCGCTCCTCACACTGTAAAATCTAACAAGCCGTATACAAGTCCTGCTACTACACTATAAAGCGTTGGCCATCGCTCTGTTACATTGTAACAGCCAGGTGTGTGGCTGCTGTTAACAATGTATAAGAGCAGCTCTTTGCTTTGTTACATTGTGGGTCATGCTAATTATTATTATTTTTTAACTTACAGTGCCCCTGCACTGCTGCACTGATCACTTTCCTGCTTCTGGTGGTGGGTGAGCCATGCATAGGCCATTCCCCCTCCCCGAGCTAGGAACATGGTCAACGGTGACGGATCACTGAAAGTTATGGCGGTGTGTGTGGGGGACACGGGGCATTGGAGGACTGGCAGGCAGCAAATGTAAGTTTAACTGCTTCCTGCTCGCCAGCCATTGCTCTGAAGGGTGACTGTACAGTGTTTTTTTTAAACCAGGTGGTATGCTTGTCTAAATAGATGGGTTTTCAGGGTGCTGTTGAAAGTTTTAAGGGTCAAAGAATGTTGAATTGTATGGGGAAGAGCATTCCACAGGAGCTGATCTGCATGTGTGAAGTCCTGGACACGAGTATGAGAGGAGGTGATCGGGGTTGGGGGCAGGATGAGGTTACAGGCAGATCGTAGCCTGCGTCTATCACTGAAATGTAGGAAGGGGTGTAGCTGTAGATGGCCTTGCAGGTTAGGGATTTTAAATTAATTCTTTCAGATATTGGCAGCCAGTGCAAGGATTGACAGGGATGGGTAACAATGGAAAGGCAAGAGGAGAGGAGGGTGAGGAGAAGCAAGTGTACTTTAGGCTTTGCATGCAGGTTTGAATTTAAATCTACATCTCTTTCACACACAAAAAAGGGCAAAAAATGATGTCAGTTCTTAATTTTCCCACAAAATTACACCTACACGTGAGGGGCTTTTTTTTTTACAGGTGACGTACTTAGTTTTTCCAATGAGGTAAAGATAATTTTTTGAAAGGTTTGGAAAAATGTCCCATCTCAGGTGCAAGAGATTGTTTGGGAAAAATTAGAACAAGCATTTTTATTGCACATTTTCGTGTGGTGAAGTAATAAAGTTCAATTGAATGTAGGTTTCAACTGGACCAACACCAGTTTTTACTTTAACGGATGTTGGTCCCGCTGTCTGGTGTTTGCAAGAAGCTCGGAGGTGGGTATCTAGAATGCTGGAGCCTCCCTCACAGCTAACCACACAGAAAGCTCATAATACTCACGGCGAGAACGGAGTCCCGCGATTGCCCGCCGGGCGGTCACATGGGCAGGACCTGCCAGTGGCCGGCTCAGAGTACGCGACTGCGGCCCACGTGACCGCCTGGCAACCAATCGCTGGACTCCATTCTCGGTGCTGGCTCAAAATGAATGTGAGTATTACAAGCTTTCTGTGCGGTTAGCTGCGAGGGCGGCTCCAGCATTCTAGACAGCGGGACCAACACCTATTAAAGTCAAAATGGGCATTGGTCCGGTTCAGTTTGTACTGAAAGTGCTGCTAAACTTTCTGTACTTCACAAAATAAATGGCATGACCTACACTGTATAGCAGGTATATATACCTGCTATAAAAATTTAATCAGCTCAAAGTTTTCTGTGTGAGTGATCTCTCCATTGAGCTGGTGCCACCATGCTACATCTGTATCACACTGTGCCCCTCTTCTCCTGCTTTACAATATACGGATTGGAGTCCTGTTGGTACAGTGTTGTCTGAAGCTGGCCAGCTCCCTGTTTTCTTACATTGTAACAGCCAGGCATGTGGCTACTGTTTACAATGTTTCAAGGGCAGCTCTCTGCTGTGTTACACCCAATAGCAACCATGTGCCTGCTATTACAATGGCACATGGTTGCTTTATTAAAATCATGGCAGCATAGAAATTCAATATAAACTACTGCTACATAATTCCTCTCTAGAAGCTTTACCCTATCACAATTTTATGGAAATAATCTATTATTTAATATACAAATGTACAATAAATAGCATCCAAAAATAAGCTTATAATAATTAATTAATTAACAATGCACTAACCCTTTCAGTGCCAAGCACGTAGTTTCTACGTGCTCGCTTAACCCTAACCCTTAAAATTAAAAAAAAAAAAAAATGGGTTCCCCTCTACGTCATTTTTTTTATTTTTAAAGGGTTAGGGTTAGCCTAACCCTTAAAATTAAAAAAAAAAAGTATTTTTTTTAATTTTAAATTCAAAAAAAAAATTCAAAAACATTTTTTTAAGGGTGAGGGTTAGGGTTAGGCTAACCCTAACCCTTAAAAAAATAAAATAAAAAAAATGACGTACGGTCCCACCCTTTTTTTTAATAACCCTAACCCTTAAAATTCCCTGGGAGGGGGGACTGTATGTCATTTTTTTTTTTAAAGTGTTAGGGTTAGGCTAACCCTAACCCTTAAAAACAAAAATGATGTAGGGTCCCCCTCCCAGGGGGGGGGACCCATTTTTTTTGGAATAACCCTAACCCTTAAAATTCCCAAAAATTTACATAGGGTCACCCCTCCCGGGGGGGGGGGGGGCTCCCCATTTTTGGGGGGGGGGGGGGATTTTAATTTTTGTTTTTTTTTTTATTTTTAAGGGGACCCTATGTCATTTTTGGGGGGATTTTTGAGGGTTAGGGTTAGCCTAACCCTAAACCCTTAAAATTACCCAAAAAATGCCCCCCTCCCTGGAAGGGGGGACCCTATATCATTTTTAATTAACCCCTTATGTTTATAGTGTGGATAGTATTTTATTTGTAAATGTAATAAAGTGCTCTTTTCAGTTTGGGGGGTCTCCATGGCAAGAATGGGGGGCTACTGATACATATGTGGTACCGTTGTAATCGGGAGAAATGGGGCTATCACATGCAATATGGTTTTCATTTAAAATAAAGGAGACAATTGTCTAAAAAATATATATTTTTTGTTTTTTTTTGGTTTTTTTAAGCAGAAATATTCAAAAAACAGTAGAAAAATTACAAACAAGACATTTCATGTTAAAGCCTAAACTCTGCTGCAAAAAATGTATATGTATTGTATATAATTTTTCTGGAAATTCCAGCAAAAATCACGGTTAATCATGCCGCAAAATGGGGAAAAATGACCTGTCAACAGAGGGTGACAAAACTTCAAGTAGGCTGACAATTAAAAGAGTTAATAGTAACTATGCATGTTGGGTATTGTTCTGCTCGGGGTTCCTTGTGCTTTCAGATTTAGCTTGTTTTTTCTTGTTTGCATATTGATATTTTAGGAAAACATGGTCTTTATTCTGCTTTTTTTATAATTGTTTTTAGGGAAACCCTGTGCAACCTAAGAATTCTTCAATGGATTACTTCCAGAAAGATGAGCCCACTACAACAAGCTCAGTACTCCTAGAAAGCTTAACATGTGTACTTTCAGGGAATATATGGTTTATGGGGATATTCTAAATTTAAAGGGTTGTTTTGGTTGAGAAATCGCAAGGTGCGCACTTTGTCTGCAGAGCTGAAATTTTTAAGTAAAATTACCGTTATGCGCATGCTTTACTTTGGGGTGTTTGGCAACTCTTCCCTTGACAGTACCTATGCATGTTTGGTATTGTTCTGTTCGGGGGATGTTGCTTTTTCAGATTTTACTTGTTTTTTTCTGTTTGCATATATTTTTTTTTTTAGGAAAATGTGGCTTTGATTCTTCTTTTTTATTCTTTTTTAGGGAAACTCTGTGCAACCAAAGAATTGATTGAGGGATTACTTCCTGAAAATTGCGCCCATGTCAACAAACCTGGAACGCCTAGAAAGCCTGAGGTGTATACTTCCAGAGAATATATAGTTTGTGGGAGTATTTCAAATTTAAAGGGTTCTTTTTCTGGAAAGACAGCAAGGTGCGCTTAGCGCGGTGCATAGTTGTATTTTATCTGAAAATCTCCTAAAGCGCTGCTTCAGTTTGGGGGAGTCTCCTGGGCAGGAAAGGGTGTCTACCAATATATATGTGATAACGCTGTGACCGGGATTAATTGGGGTTTCACATGCAATAAGATTTTATTGACACACTTACATTTTTTATTACAAAAAACACTACAAATTGCAAAAAAAATAGATTTTTTTTTATTTTTTTTCACATATTTCACCCAAAAGTATTGAGAATACACCTAAAAATTACAAACAAGACATTTCATGTTAAAGCCCAGACTCTGCTGAAAAAAACAATATATCATTTTCCTGGGAAATCCCTGGAAATCCCTTCAAAAATCACAGTTGAACATGGGGAGCGCAAAATAGTGCAAAATGGTCTGGCACCAAGGGTGACAAAAACTCCAGGTAGGCTGGCAGCGAAAGGGCTAAACTGCAATTTGACCATGGATGATACATGTATATAAATATCCTGTCTGTCTTTCAAATGCTAAATATACATTTTAAATATTGCAAATGTGATAAGGTGTATGAAAAAGTAAGAAATGGTGTCTATTTTTCCCCTGCTATGCTCTATCAGGCATGATCCATGCCAGGTTTTCAGGACCAGTTCACATTCCCCAGTCTTCTACAGGTTTGTTCCCTGATCCCAGGCCTCGCACAGGTGATGAGGCAGATTGCAGGGGAAGCCTAAATAAAAGGAGCCGCTGAGCCTGTCAGTTTGCTGTTGACCAGCCTGCAGTAAGGAACCCCAGGCCGTAATGCTCAATGTGAATGAGAGAACTGGACTAAAGCCGAAGGACTTTGCTTCTGTCACCCCAAACTTGGATTAGTGGGGACTAACAGCGTGGGCTTGTATGCCCTGGAAGTGGACCTTGTACAACAGGGACTTTTTCAGCTTGCTGAACTTTCCTACCCTGGACTTTGCTAAGAGTCGGTGAGGTAACCACTTATACTGCAATTTGTGCTGCAACCATCTCTGATGTTAAGAGATGCTTTGGCTGTGGAATTCTTATTTTCAATAAATTACGTTTGAATTGAAGGAGAACTGTCGTCTGAGTCACTGCCGTTCGCCCCAATCCCTGACAATTGGTGGAGGATGCAGGCATTGTGACTGTTGCTAGGGGCAACGTAGTGACTAAACACTGCATTTAACAGTGGATGTCTTGGGTGCAAACGGCAACAAAGATGTCTTGGGTGCAAATGGCAACAAATGTGTCTAACCTGTCGCAAATGGAGGAGATGATAAAGAAGCTTGTACGGGCTAATCTCCAACAGCAGCAGGCCACACTTAACCCTTTGTGAACTGGTAAGGGACCCATGAGACCCCTATACCAGTTCACAAGGCTGGGGGCTAGCCATTAACCCCCGGCACCCCAATTACCTGCCTCCCCAAAGCCCAGGGGGGGGCAGAAGAGCCTGGCCCGTGGCTATGTGGGCTTGTAGTCGGCAGGGTGGGGGGCCACCAAAGCTGGCTCCTGCACCCTGTTCTACAAGCCCCCATAGCTGGTCCCAGGCTGGTTATGCTGGGTAGGGGGGACCCCATGTCAATTTTTAGTTGTTTTTTTTAGGGTTTTGAACCCTTAAAATTCCAAAAAGATGGGGTTCCCCTTAACACCTTATGTTTATAGTGTGGATAGTAGTTGTATTTTATTTGTAAATGTTATAAAGTGCTCTTTTCAGTTTGGGGGGTCTCCTGGGCAAAAATGGGGGACTACCAATACATATGTGGTCCCGTTGTAATCGGAAGAAAGGGGGCTTTCACATGCAATATGGTTTTCTCTAATAAAGTAAATTTTTTATTTAAAATAAAGGAGACAATTTTCTAAAAAATAATTAATTAAATACTTAATTAAAAAAATTTACTTTTTACGCAAAAATATTTAAAAAAAACTGTAGAAAAATTACAAACAAGACATTTCATGTTAAAGCCTAAACTCTGCTGCAAAAAAATATATCTATAATTTTCCTGGAAATTCCTCCAAAAATCACGGGTAAACATGGTGCAAAATGGTGAAAAATTACCTGTCAACAGGTTTACTTGAAAACATTTCAAGTAAACGGGCAATTAAAAGGGTTAATAGTACCTATGCATGTGGGGTATTGTTCTGCTCGGGGGATCTTGCGCTTTCAGATTTAGCTTGTTTTTTCTTGTTTGCAGATTGATTTTTTAAGAAAATGTGTTTTTATTCTGTTTTTTTTATAATTTTTTTGAGGGAAACCTTGTGCAACCTAAGAATTCTTCAAGGGATTACTTCTAAAATGATGAGCCCACTACAACAAGCTGGGTACGCTTAGAAAGCTTAACATGTGTTCTTTCAGGGAATATATGGTTTGTGGGGGGTATTCCAAAGGTAAAGGGCTGTTTTGGTAGAAAAAGTACAAGGTGTGCACTTTGTCTGCAGAGTTGAAATTTTCAAGTAAAATTACCCTTACGCACATGCTTTACTTTGGGGTGTTTGATAACTCTTTCCTTGACAGTAGCTATGCATGTTGGGTTTTGTTCTGTTCAGGGGACCTTGCTTCTTCAGATTGGGCTTGTTTTTTCTTGTTTGCATTTTTTTTAGGAAAATATGAGTTTGATTCTGCTTTTTTATTCTTTTTTAGTGAAACTTTGTGCTACCAAAGAATTCATTGAGGAATTACTTCCAGAAAACTGCACCCATGTTAACAAGTTTGGTACACCTAGAAAACTTGAGGCGTGTACTTCCAGAGAATATATAGTTTGTGGGGGGTATTTCAAATGTAAAGGGTTGTTTTTCTTGAAAAACTGCAAGGTCCGCATAGTGCTTAGCATATTTGTATTTTATCTGAAAATCTCCTAAAGCGCTGTTTCAGTTTGGGGGAGTCTCCTGGGCAGGAAAGGCTGTCCACCAATGCATATGTGGTACCGCTGTAACCGGGAGAAATTAGGATTTCACACGCAATAAGATTTAATTGACAAAATTGCTTTTTTTATTACAAAAACACTACAAATTGTAAAAAAAATAGATTTTTTTTTTTTTTGCACATATTTCACCCCAAAATATTGAGAATACACCTAAAAAATGACAAAAAAAGACATTTCATGTTAAAGCCCAGATTCTGCTGAAAAAAAGAATATATAATTTCCCTGGCAAATCCCTTCAAAAATCACAGTTGAACTTGTGGAGCGCAAAATAGTGCAAAAGGGTCTGGCAACAGAGAATGAAGAATGGTCCAGGTAGGCTGGCACTTAAAGGGTTAAGCACATGCTAAAGAAAGTTGTAGAACGGGATGGCCATGATTGGGACTGTTTATTGCCGTATCTCATGTTTTCCATCCGGGAGGTACCCCAGGTGTCTACAGGGTTTTCGCCTTTTGAGCTAGTGTATGGTAGGCACCCCCGGGGTTTGTTAGACATAGCCAAGGAAACCTGGGAGACTGAGGCCACCCCATACAAGAGTATAATTGAACATGTGGGCCAGATGCAGGACTGAATAGAAAAGGTAATGCCGATAGTCAAGGAGCATATGCAAAGGGCTCAGGCGGCCCAGCGCAGGATATATAATAGATCGGCCAGGGTGAGGGCCTTTAATTCTGGGGACCAGTCCTGGTATTAGTGCCCACGGTTGAAAGTAAATTTCTTGCAAAGTGGCAGGGTCCCTATGAGGTCGTAGAGAAGGTGAGCGAAGTGAACTACAAGGTTCATCAACCTGGTAGAAGAAAGCCCTACCAGATTTACCATATAAATCTGATCAAGCCGTGGAAGGATCATGAAGTAGTTACCCAGGCTAGATATAAAGAGGCGGTGCAGACCGTTCCCCCAGTCAAAATAGTCCTTGTCAGGCCACCAAACGCAGGAGGTCAGGGAGTTTCTGCAGAGAAATAGAGATAAGTTTAATAAAGCATCATATCAAAACTGAACCTTGCACTAAGGTTAACCTTAAACCGTACAGGATACCAGAAGCACGTAGAGAGGCGATCTCCTTGGAAATAAAGCACATGTTAGAGTTGGGCATCATTGAGGAGTCTTCTAGTGCCTGGTCAAGCCCCATTGTTTTAATACCAAAGCCCAATGGGACCTAGAGATTCTGTAACGATTTCAGAAAACTCAATGAGGTCTCAAAATTTGATGCGTATCCCGTGCCCCGGGTAGATGAATTGATTGAGAAGCTCAGGAGAGCAAGATATATCACAACCCTGGATCTCACAAAAGGGTATTGGCAGATACCGTTGTCTGAGGACGCTAAAGAAAAAAACGCGTTTGCCACCCCAGAAGGGCTGTTTCACTATCTGGTAATGCCGTTTGGGTTACATGGGGCCCCTGCTACCTTTCAGAGGCTGATGGACATGATCTTGAGACCGCATCGTAATTATGCCGCTGCTTACCTGGACAATAGGCTCGATTCAGAGAGACAAAAAAATACTTCCGTTTTAGTGCCGATCTGTTTTTTTTGGAAATGTTTCCGCTCTCGTATGAGTGTGTGAGCGATTCTATGCATGCATTGCAATCCTTCTGTAAAGTTTCCATCCGTTCGTACGTACGGCAGATTACAAATACGAGGATGTCATTTTCCAGCGTGACTTTTCCATTTCATTTTCACATGTTACAACGTAGGCTTTTGTTTTTTCCCTTTCCATATCGTATCCTCCCACGAATCCTTTACGTTTCCCATTAGTTTCTGTTTCCCTTTTTCATTAAATATTCGTCCAGACGGAAATATTTACGATCTTGCGCCTGCGCACTACAAACTTAACTCATTAAAGTGCTCGCCTACATATTTGCCACCCTCACTTCTACTACAATGTTTAGCTAAATCACTTAGCACTATCCTCCATCTTTCCTTTTGGACCCTTAAAGCTCACCCAAATCACTTAGCACTATCCTCCATCTTCCCTTTTGGACCCTTAAAGCTCACCCAAACCACTTAGCACTATCCTCCATCTTCCCTTTTGGACCCTTAAATCTCACCCAAACCACTTCGCGGTTAGGTTCTTCTTCCATTTTAGCCCCCTAAAACTTACCCAAATCACTTCTCGGTCATGTGAATATTCATCTTTAAATATTTCTGGGCCCATTAGTTTTGTGTTAATGTATTTTGAAAATGAAATGACACTGTAACATTTTTTTTTATTCCATCATAAAATATAAAATTTAAAAAAAAACTATAAAAACCAAAATACATAGCAATGGCAGGCCACAGAACATTATTCTTTATCTGTGGTCCCCAACGAGTTGCGCAGCTCCTGCATCTCGCCCACCAGCTGAATGACCCTGACACTCAGTTGTGCCACTCTGGCACGTGTGGTCCCTGTTTAAAAACGTAAATTAAAATATTGGTATAACCTTGTTGGGGTCATACTGCAGTGCCCCCCCCCCCCCCCCCCCCGTATGGTCCAAACACCTAAATCTGGACTTCAAAAGACAGAGGGCCCTCGCCACCACAGCCCGGGTTTTGCATAGTGCCCGATTAGAGAACCCCTGGCCCGCATTCTGCAGGCAAAGAACGGGCATCAGGAGCAAGGGCAGGAGTGGATATCCAGAATCCCCTGAAAGTATTTAAAAATACTAACATAAAATACACATTCTAAGCTACAATATTTTTTAACATGTCATCAAGGGCTAAAAACAGCCATAGGTTAAGACATGAGTCATCAACTATATTCGTTGCCATACAGTGAAAATGAATTGATGGAATGTGAGCAAACTTACCCAGGAGCCATCCACCAGATAATTCTCCTGACTCAAACTGATGAAATAAGCCAGAGCTCTGCAATATATAAGCATGATGGGACGACCCTGGATGCCCTGCAAGAACACTAAGGAATCGCATAGCTGGACCAAACACTGCTTGTATGTTGTGCGAGTGGCACATCTTGCGGTTCCTGCAACCAAATATAAAATAATTGCACAAAGCAATGGTAACCAACTAAAACAATAACTCCTACAACAAATTAAGATTCAAGTTCAACAATCCAAATATAATTCACAAAGGACATAAGTCTAAAAAAATCTAGCAATTATATGGATGTGTGGGAAAATAAAGGTTTACATGCTAAGGACTAATTAAGGTCAGCATTAAAATGCTTCGATAAGGCATACATGAAATGTATTGATTTAGGTATGCATTGCTATACAATTTATGGCCTCGGCCATGCTGATACATGCAATGCCTGGGTGCTAAAGGTGCGCCGACTCCTCCACATAGCCGCAAAACATGTTCAACAATAGCAATCTGAGCCCTCAAAGGTCTCGTAAGTGGATCGGAAATAAAACGGATTTATAGGGTGGTGGTCCGTCGGAAATCAGCTCTCTGAATCAGACGCAAGCCCATCCCAACAACGTAAGTTATCTGAATGAACGAAAAATATCAGATTTTGTTTGGAAAATGATCCGAACTAACGGAAATGTTCCGATTTGCTTTCGTTCATTGAAAGCGCATATACGCATTTTCCTGAACGTTCGTACGAATGAAAAATTAACGAAAAAAACTAAAAAATTACAAACACCCGCTAAAACTTTCACAGACAGCTACGGAAGTCCAGACGAATGTGTCCCTGAATCGAGCCTAATGTGGTCATTTTTCCGTCTGATTGGAAGAATCACTTCTTCAAGGTACACTCTACTCTATCAGTAATGCTGGCTTAACCATAAACCCTGAGAAGTGTGCAGTCGGTCTGGAGGAGGCAAAATACCTGGGCTATCTCATTGGTAGAGGGTTGGTTAAACCTCAGATTAATAAGGTGGAGGCAATACAGAACTGGCCCAGACCACTTACAAAAAAACAGAGCCTTCCTTGGTATAACCGGCTGCTACAGTTGGTTCGTGCCCAATTTTGCGTCAATGGCTGCCCCATTAACTGACTTAACAAAGGGTAGTAAGCCAGTAATGGTGGAATGGACCCCAGAGGCAGAAAAGGCTTTTCAAAGCCTAAAAACTGCCTTGTGTAAACAGCACGTCCTGGTGTCCCCGGATTGTAAACAATTTTTGGTACAGACGGATGCGCCTGATTCAGGTTTGGGTGCAGTTCTGTCACAAGAGGTGAATGGGGAAGAACACCCAGTATTGTACCTAAGCAGGAAGCTGACCCCAGCAGAAAGAAATTATGCTATAGTGGAAAGAGAGTGTCTCGCCATTAAGTGGGCGTTAGAAGCCCTAAAATATTACCTGTTGGGTCGAGAATTTGTCCTGATGACAGATCATGCTCCTCTGGCCTGGATGAAACAAAATAAGGAGAGAAATGCAAGAGTGACCAGATGGTTTCTCTCCTTGCAAAACTTTAGGTTTTAAGTGGAACATAGGCCGGGGAAGTTACAAGGGAATGCAGATGCTTTGTCTAGAGTTTACTGTATGATCGGTGAAAATTGTCAGACCTCGGATCTGAAGAAGAGGGGGGGATATGTGGTAAGGTGTATGGAAAAGTAAGAAAGGGTGTTTATTTTTCCCCTGCTATGCTCTATCAGGCACGATCCATGCCGAGTTTTCAGGACCCAGTTCACATTCCCCAGTCCTCTACAGGTTTGTTCCCTGATCCCAGGCCTCGCACAGGTGATGAGGCAGATTGCAGGGGAAGCCTAAATAAAAAGAGCCGCTGAGCCTCTCAATTTGCTGTTGACCAGCCTGGAGTAAGGAGCCCCAGGCCGTACTGTTCAATGTGAATGAGAGAACTGGACTAAAGCCACCCCAAAATTGGACTAGTGGGGACTAACAGTGTGGGCTCGTATGCCCTGGAAGTGGACCTTGTACAACAGCTTGCTGAACTTTCCTACCCTGGACTTTGCTAAGAGCCGGTGAGGTAACCGCTTATACTGTGTTTTGTGCTGCAACCATCTCTGATGTTAAGTGATGCTTTGGCTGTGGAATTCTTATTTTCAATAAATTACGCTTGATTTGAAGGAGAACTGTTGTCTGAGTCACTGCCGTTCGCCCCAATCCCTGACACAACCAATTTAGAGTAATAAGTCATCTAAATCAATAAAAAGAATGTGAATATACAATCTATATATTGATCAATACGTTCTATATATGGGGAAAAACATACACTAAAATGAATAAGAATTATATGCATATAAACCTCCCACCTGACATAAGATATATATCTAATCCACCAATATAGAGTGGAGGGAGTGATCTAAGTAAGCAGGGAACCCTCTAATTTTCTGTGGGGTAGGTACAGTAGGTGGGGAGGGCAAAGTGCCCCCCAAAAAGGGTGCCCAGGTTGCACTTTATTTTTATTGCTTTATTAGGATACGTTTCACATATGGATTATAGCTAGGTATGGTTGCGGTGGCATTTGTGTGAGCCCCATGACATTGCCTTGTGATGTTAAGATCATGCAATTGGGTAAAACGAAAGCTGCAAGATGAGTGGACAGTGTAGCTAGACAGTGTGAAAATCACACAGGATGCTTGGCTTCATAGTGCAAGGAATCACCAATAGGAAGAGGATGGATGAGGATGTAAAGAGTTCTGTCTAGGCCACAGCTGAAATACTATCTGCAGTTCTGGCGATTAGGATTCAGGATTAGGATTTTAAGAAATTTACAAACTATAATTGTTAAGTATATAATGTTCCTCTACCATGCCCCTTGATTGAACTGGTTGGACATGCATATGTGACTAAGGGGTCTTTTCAGTAAAATGTTCCTGGTAGTTTACTCAAGTGGAAAAAAACATAAGCAAGAAAGTTAAAAGTTCACTTTTAGTAGTAAAAAATGCTATTGCCTTCCATTGTCTTTTTAGTTGGGGACAGAAACAATGACAACAATAACAGTACCTAACAAAAATACCAAAATTTTTAATGTAAGATGTTATTTTAATTGGTAAAAAATCCTGCCATTTCCATGATGATGAATATTACCCCATGTTCTCTGCCAATTTTCCCAGCAGTTTTCGATTGGAGTTCTCACAACCAAACGAAAAATCACACAAAAAAATTCTCGCTGACAAAAATGGCCTACTGAGGGGGAAAAATGGCCAAAAACGGGCTTTTAACGTAAAAGCTAAATCAACCCCATCAACGTTTTTTAAAACTCTGAGTCGAACCCTATGTAACTATGGTGTCATCATGATACTTTGTGGATCCCACTTATTATGGGAAACATAATGAATTAAGGCTGGTTTCACACCAGCATGGATGCTTGGCATTTGCGTTTTCAGGCAAGCCCCGCACAGCCACTTGTAGAAAGTTGCCTATAGTAATCTATGGGTGCTTTCACATATTCTTTGGGCGTTTGCAGAGCACTCCACAAAAGCCAAGCCAACAGCTTCTTAAGGCCGCACTGCTTGTGTTTCCACTCTATTGAGGGGAGAACGCAAATGTTAACGCCCTTCAGACTCAGTGATTGTGGGTTGCTCGCTCAAAAGCACAAGCGTCCCATAATCGCACTGGTGTGAAACAAGCCTCACACAAGAAATATGTTTTTCATTAACATGGTACTGTTCCATGTGAATTTGCAAGCTAATATCAGCCTGTGACCTTGTGTCTACATATCTGTCAGCTAATTGTATGTGCATTGGTTTGACAGTAATTTGGCTTAATGTAAACTTGTTTACAGTATTCAGCATTTTTTCACTTTAAATAACAAGAAAAAAATGTGATTCTAATGCTTATTGAGTTCACAGCTATATAGACAATAGGTTGATTAAAATCATGGTAGCGTTGATGCAGTGGTTGGATGACAAAATCAACACCCATGATCCACAATCCCTTCTGTCTCTGGGTCTGTGGTAGATGCATCTGGGAGATGAACAGGCTATACACATGGAGCTGTAAAGCAAATTTGGGTTAAGAGGAATGCATTTTGTTTTATAGGGGAGTATAGGTTCCCTTTATACCGAACTCAAGATGATCACCCTACTAACTGGCAATTGTAAGGTGTAGAGATGATGTTATTGTCGAGTGTTCCCATTGTGTAGGGCAATATCTTTAAAGCTATATTGCCATAGAAATTTTAAAATTTGTGTTGGAGGGCTCCATTCTAGTCTACCACAACCTGGCCTCAGACTTCAATTTGTGGTCAGGAATAGTGTGGAGGAGTTAGAGGCAGTAAAGCTGAAGAAGAAAATCCCTTTACTTACGGCAGGGCAGCAGGAGCAAAGAGTACAGTCATATAACTTGAAAATTGACCCTCCAGCTATTTTTTATCATCACCACTAATTTTTCCAGCCTTTGTTAACCCTGTCTCAACTTTGTTGGACATGATGGACCTATGTCTTTTTCAACCATATTCCTTTCCTTTAAATGTGCTGCAGTCCATAAAATTATGATTTTTTTTAAATAAACATGGAAAAAATATCTAACTTTCACTTTCTGATATGTGTTTGCTTTGTTGTGAATAAAATGACTAAATTAGATTTTTAGATCAATGCATTCTTGATTACATTTTATACAACATACAACCTTTTTTGAAATGTCAGATGTAGTGCTGCAATGTGTGGCTGCTGAACTCCAGGGATCATAAATGGTATTGTCACCACTATGGAATCATAACCCATTGTGGCTTGGCAGACCTTTGAGACTTCAGTGGTCAGGTGAATAGCTGGAACCAGGTGGGTGTTTTTTTCATCCAAATCGTCCCTAGCAAGGTATGGAAGAATGAGGGGAGAGGGTTCTAAGCAGAATTTAGAACTTTTAGCACCAAGATTTCAGTACTTGTGCTTTCTTTGGCATATTGTTGCTCTGTAACTGGGGATCAAAGTCACCATAAGGGCAGTACAGGTAAGAGTACTGTTTAGGGCCTGGCCACAAAAGGGGGCCTATGAGCCAGCCCTGTCTGACCATCTTTGGTTTATACTAGCCCATCATATAAATTTTATAGCCTGATGCATGCTACAGCCTACCTCTACCACTCATCTCACTCCTCTCCAAGCTCCACCCATCAACCCCCATCTAGCTCCAATGAGGACCTACATTGGAGGGTGTTCCAGAAACATAGGGCTCAGAAATGTCTGATGGAGGCCCTGGCGGAGAGGCATCTTAAACCAAGTAGCAAGAAGAATTCTGGCCCCAGCAAAGAATAGCATATTATTATATTATTTTAAATCCATTCTAATGGTGGTCAGCATGGAAGTACAAAACAAAGTGACACACAGTCTGTGGCCTTGGTGGGTTTCTTTTAAAGTTCCTGAAATTTGTCTGCTTGCCTTTTTCTCGATCTTCAACCACCGTGACCTGATGCAGGCTTAAAGTGGACGATAACCCAGGATTTTGACTATGCTGAGTTTTGGGCCTTGCCTCCCATGTGAAACTCCCCAGGTCGCCTGAATGAACTTATCTCTTCCCGGTCCTATGGCGCATGCACGGCAGCTCATCTAATCAACGTGGTCTGATCCACTCAAGCTCCTTTGTCCAGGAGCTTGTGCGCCCACATCCCCCGCTACCCTTTAACAGGGAGCGTGCCCACACCGGCCATTCACAAATGCCTGTCACGAGCATGTGCCCTGCTAAAGGGATAGGGGGATGTGGCTGCTGCTTGCACATGCGACGTTGGACCGGAAACAAAGGTGAGTTTTCGGGTGACCTGGGAGGTTTCACACAGCGGGGCACTGCAAACCTGTTCAGAATAACACGTGTAAGGAAATGTGGTGTTAAACCTGTGCAACTACAGTACATTGTAAGGTAAAACTACTTTTAAATATTTCTGCAAGCAATTGTTGAAAAAATTGCCGCCCATAGCTGCATAGCTGAGATGTCTAATGCTTTACTAATATACCTTTTAAAAAACCAATCGAACATATGGCCCTCCTATAGATTGCTTTTTGATATTGCTTAGTATATTTTCATGCTATAAACCAACTGGGGTGCATCGAGGCATTAAGATGAGATGCTGGTCTATGCATTGATTTGCTGCTTGGTGGAGTTGTAAATTCTGTCAGCGGAATAATTGGTATAAATATTCTTTTGGCCAAGGACACACAGGAGGGAAAAGAGGGCGCTGAAAAAAATCTCACTAGAAAATAGATCTGATGATTTGTTTAGCTTTAGAAACAGCAGGCTGCCTATATGGCTGAGATTTTATAGATTTTCTATTGTCTACAAAGAGCTTCGGTGCTAAAGGAATTTGCTACACATTATTGACAGTGATTAGATTATTTAAGTGATTATATATATATATATATATATATATATATATATATAGCACTGCTATTTATTATAATATATATACCCCCTATACATAAAGTATATTCACTATACAGTTCACCATTTCCAAAACCTTCAAGCCTTTAAAGGGACTGTAAACCCAAAGGCAATATTAAAGCATCAAGCAGCTTACCTGATGCTTGTCCCATGTGTCCCTCCTCCATTACCTGCAGTGCAGGGGTGAAGCCATAGCAGGTCTGTCCCATGGTGTTCTCATTGTGAGCTAGCACAGCAAGCCACAGCAGTCCCATAAGGCTCGATTCAAAATCCCAAATGTCATTATGTTCGTATTTGCAATCGAAAGTTTTGTTGGGTGTTTGTCATTTTTTTCTTTTTTTTGGGGCATTTTCGACTCGCACGAACGTTCGAACATAGACGTATATGTTCGTTCGTCCATCGAAATAAATTTTGTGTTTTTACGCAACTTCGGGACTTTTTTCCTTCGAAATCGTAAATGTTTCGATCGGTCAAATCATTTACGTCATTGCAATGGGCTGGCGATTAATTCAGAGAGCTGATTGGCAAGTATTCCGACGCCCATATAGTCATTTCCTTGTCGAGCGTCTTACGGCACCTTTTTGACCTCGGGACTAGGCAGCCAAGCGTGATGGAGAGTGACTTTGAAGAGCATCAAGCTCTTCTTCTGTTTGGCATTGATGGGATCTTGAGGTCAGAGCCCAGATTGCACCGGCGGCGACGCATGAACATCAATGGCATGCATGACGTTGAGCTGTTCGAGCTGACCAGGCTTAATCGCGCTTCCCTCCATAAATTGTATAGTGAGCTGCGGCCATGGTTAGCCCGCACCACAAGGAAGGGGCATGCAATTTCAGGTATGACCAAGATGCTTGGCTGCCTGCAATTTTTGGCGAACGGCTCGTTCCAGAGGCTGGGTGCCCTCTCCGTGGGGATCTCACAGCCTACGCTGAGCCGCGCACTATCACATTTTTTGGAAGGCATGGCTACCCTAACCCCCAAATATATTTTTTTCCCAGATGATATGGTAGCCAGATGATATGGTAGCCGAAAGTTTTGTTGGGTGTTTGTCATTTTTTTCTTTTTTTTTGGGCATTTTCGACTCGCACGAACGTTCGAACATAGACGTATATGTTCGTTCGTCCATCGAAATTAATTTTGTGTTTTTACGCAACTTCGGGACTTTTTTCCTTCGAAATCGTAAATGTTTCGATCGGTCAAATCATTTACGTCATTGCAATGGGCTGGCGATTAATTCAGAGAGCTGATTGGCAAGTATTCCGACGCCCATATAGTCATTTCCTTGTCGAGCGTCTTACGGCACCTTTTTGACCTCGGGACTAGGCAGCCAAGCGTGATGGAGAGTGACTTTGAAGAGCATCAAGCTCTTCTTCTGTTTGGCATTGATGGGATCTTGAGGTCAGAGCCCAGATTGCACCGGCGGCGACGCATGAACATCAATGGCATGCATGACGTTGAGCTGTTCGAGCTGACCAGGCTTAATCGCGCTTCCCTCCATAAATTGTATAGTGAGCTGCGGCCATGGTTAGCCCGCACCACAAGGAAGGGGCATGCAATTTCAGGTATGACCAAGATGCTTGGCTGCCTGCAATTTTTGGCGAACGGCTCGTTCCAGAGGCTGGGTGCCCTCTCCGTGGGGATCTCACAGCCTACGCTGAGCCGCGCACTATCACATTTTTTGGAAGGCATGGCTACCCTAACCCCCAAATATATTTTTTTCCCAGATGATATGGTAGCCAGAAACGCCATTAAGCTTGGTTTTTATAATATCGCCGACATGCCCAACGTCATTGGTGCCATTGACTGTACCCACGTCGCCCTGGTGCCTCCGGCTGCCGACGAGTACATATACAGGTAAGTAATGGTTTTTTTTTTTGGTTCAATTTTAGGTTAACCCTCCTTGTAATGGTCCCTCCTTGTAATGGTCCCTCCTTGTAATGGTCCCTCCTTGTTATGGTCCCTCCTTGTAATGGTCCCTCCTTGTAATGTTTCCACCTTGTAATGGTCCCACCTTGTAATGGACCCACCTTGTAATGGTCCCTCCTTGTAATGGTCCCACCTTGTAATGGACCCACCTTGTAATGGTCCCTCATTGTTATGGTCCCTCCTTGTAATGGTCCCACCTTGTAATGGTCCCTCCTTATCGAAATGTGTGTGTTCATTTTTCAAAATGCCTTCCTAATGTTTTCTTGTCTTCCTTTTTTACCAGGAACCGCAAAATGGGCCACTCCTTTAATGTGCAGGCAGTGGTGGGGCCGGACATGCGGTTCCTTAGCGTCCTCGCCGGCTACCCAGGCTCAGCCCATGATGCGTACATCCTTAGACGATCAGGATTGTACCGACGGTTTGAGTCTGGGGAATTTTCCGGTGCATGGCTCCTTGGTAAGTTAACATAAACCACATAATGTAGTTGTGGATGTTTGTTTTTAATTAGCATTTGGCAGTAATGTCTGCCAAACTTACACCTTAAACAACCTTCTGGCCATGTGAAACCACACTTGAATGTTAGTTATTAACCAACCAAGCGTTTCGCCAAGTTTGGCCTGCATTAGCCACATTCTAAATTATCTGTTTGTCTAATTTAATAATCCCTCTTACACCACCCTCGTGTGGAATCGTGCACTTAACTTGAGCATAGTTTAGGACCCATCTTTGCTAAGCTGGTTTGCACTTCCACACGAGAGTAGAGCGGGATAAAGTGCATGTGGCGTGTTTCTGCTGTTTTGGTCTCACACAAAGCATATAAGGGGTCAGCAAAACCTACATCCTAAGCACACTTTGAAACCCAGAGCTGGGATCCTTATGTATGATTGTCCCTCATCCTCACTCTTTGTATGTTGTCCTTTTGTAAACCTCTAGGACATATGTTTAGTTTGGGACTGGGACAGTGGCAAATGTTGCCTCATGTTGATCACACAATTGACAAATAGCCTCCTATTGATGTTGCTGGTGCCTTGATGGTCTTACATGTTTTTTTTCCTAATCTTATGTATAAGGTGATTCAGGATACCCGCTGCTGCCGTGGCTCTTGACGCCAGTACTCCGGCCCCAGGATGCCTCCCAGGATGCCTACAACTGTGCGCACCGCAAGACCAGGGCTGTGGTAGAGAGGGCCTTTGGTCTTTTGAAGACTAGGTTTCGTTGTTTGGATCATACCGGGGGCGCCCTGCAATATGATCCGAAAAAGGTCATAGACATAATAATGGCCTGTGCTGTTCTGCACAATTTTGCAATTTCACAACGGGTCCCCCGGTATGTAGAATTTGCTCCCTCTCCACCCAGCGAAGACCAGGAGGACTCATTTCTGGACACACACAGTAGTGTGTCTGGCCAAAGTGTGCGGACTAATTTGATCGCGACCCATTTTGCTTAATGTAACCTGTATTGGCCTTTCTTTAACATTGTGTTGTTGATTTAGTTTTCTTTCCCTTTGTGTATGTTTCGTTATGTTTGTGGTGTTCAAATAAGTAATGAAGTAATTACTCACCACAGGCCTAATGCTTTCCAACTCTCTTTTTTGGATGTGTGAACTGTGTGAATGTCCAAGTATATATTTCTCTGTGACACCCAAAAAAGAGACAATAAAATTTATGAGCCACAGGTGTCTTTAACTGTTTATTTTATAAAAATAAGAGCTCAAACTTGGAGTTGCTGCTCACTCCAATTTGCAAACAAAATATATGTAACCACAAAGGATTAATGGTTAGATCAACCATGGCAATAATTAAATCAACAAAAAATCCTGGTTGGCCACATTTGCCCCTGCCACAGGTGTAAACCTGGTACAGGTGTAGAAGCTTGAGTGGCACTTTCAGTGAGGATTCCGATATGGCCTTGGCTAGTGGCCTACCTCACCACTCTAAGGAGCTATATGGGCGCAAATCAAAAACACACAACCCAAGGCATACACCAAGGGTATCTTGGTTTGCCTCACCAGACAAGTCAATACAGGGGGGATTAAGAGCAAAGATGTTGTACAGATTCATGTTGTGGAGACATTAATATGGGTGATGGCCATAGTACCCAGGTGGTGGCCCTTGCTGATTGGACCTAACGTGGGCCTGTGTGGCATTCTGAATCTGCAACTGGTCCAAAATGTTGCGCATGATATTTACCATTTCACCCCTGTAGGCACGGTTGTCATTGTTGGCAGTCTCCATGTGGCTGTTGAGGGTCCGCAATTCGTTCTGCACAGCCTGTAATGTCGTATTTAGGGTCTCGATCCGGCCATGCAGTGCCTCTCGGTTTCTTTGGTTTTGGTGCTGGAAGGTAACCCTCTCGTGGTGCCATGCGTCCAACATTGCCATGCCCCTCCCCTGGTTGCGCCGTAGCGGATTCCGCCTCCCCAATCCCCTGGTTCGGGGTCGTGCCGAGGCTGTTGGTCTGGGCCCCTCAACAGACACAGGCATGCTTTCACTATCCTCAACAGCAGAGACAACACTGGGGACTTGACTGTCAGTCTGTGCATGCTGGCCATCATGTGCAGCCACCATGCTGCCAGATTCCCTCTGCTGCTGCTGAGTTGGTGGTGAAACATTTTGGACCAGTTGCAGATTCTGGCCCAGGGGTAGATCTTCAGAAGGGCACATAAAGGATCCATCCTCCTCCAGCTCCTGGATTTCATCCATGAGTGTGTGGGTCTGTATGGACAGAGACAAATTATATGTTAGCTTGCCCACTACATATGTCAATCTGTTAGTAGTAACATGCAAAGTAACATGGCTAACCGACATTTGCTCAATAAACTTACCGAATATATCGGTTCCTCCCTCCTAGGCTGCACGGAATTTGACGGCATGTCCACACTGGCAGTGGATTCCACAGTAGCTGAGCGATGATGGTGGCCTGCATGAGAAGCAAAGACACTATGTAAACACACACCTATGCATTGTTGACGGGTCTAAAGACATATGCCGAATTAGTTAACGGGTCAAAGCTGTCATGGGCACTTCAACAACGGGGCCAAATAAGCTTCAATTTCCATGCCATTATCTTTAAAAATTTTTTGGCTACAACTACTTCAACATTGTTCAACTCAACTAAGCCAAACATTCAAGTTCAGCTTGTTCTGTGGCTGACCACATCCCTTATAGGCCATTAAAGCGGACCTTCACTCTGATTAAGAGTCTAGCTTATATGTTTCCCACACCCTGTACATACAGATTGACCACATTACAAATCTTCCTACCTGCATCTACTGCATGTTATGAGCCTTTAAACATCAAAGATGGCGGCTTATGGAATCCGCCATCTTATCAGGCAGCCTGCAAACAGTAAGTGCCTCCTGACTGTGCTGCTCTGCATTCTTGGACTGGTGACCGTTACCTGACCCCAGCTCTGCTCTGTTTGAGCAAAGAACAGCTATAATCCGCCCCCCTGTACCTTATCCCACTCTTCTCTCCTCAGTAAGTGTGATGCTTCTGAGTCAAGATGCCGGCGCATGTATCCTAAATTCCTGGTCAGAGTTGCAGGCCAGTGTTAGAAAGAATAATAAGTTAGTGACTAAAACTGAAATAAATAGTAATTTGACATGCTGGGGAACTGTTTTTGCATACTTTGGCCTTTGCATTAAATCACAATGAAGGTCCGGTTTAAGTGTACACACTCAGCCTGGACATAGCAGGGACCTGGTTTTTGGGAGGCCTAGCAATGTATGTTTTCCTAATTCAAAACAAGCCTGTTTGTTGATTTTTTAACAACCCAAGCTCACACACAAGTCCACAACAGATCAAGATTGAAGTGTGTGATGTCATGGAGTGTAAAGACATAACTGCCAGGTTAATGGGAACCAACAAACTTTTACACTCGGGTTCAATGTACATTCACGTCTTGTATGTGGACCAAAAATCAAAAGTTAAGTGGCCACACACATGCCACACCCTGGCCCAACACAGAAATCACCTACAAGCCACAGCCTAGGTGCCTGGCTTCCCAGATGTGTTACTGTCTAATTGTGCATGCTCACTAATTGTAAAGGTCACATAAATCTTACTCACCTGCAGGACGGGTCGGGGAATCTGTGTCCCTTAGGGCCGCGTGGCCTTCGACGGCGACTGGATGCATCAATCCATAAATCATCTCCTCAGCCGGGGTCAACTTGAGTTTGGAGGGAAAACCTCCTCCAGTTTTCATGCTGCAAAACAGAGTTAGGCTAATTTAGAACCAGGTGGCCAATACAACATCCAGTCTAATCCTAAAGCTAACATTTTTACCTGTCAATCCGCCTTTGATTTTCTTTCTTCCGCGCAGCATATTTGAGGTCCGATATCTTGCGCTGAATCTGTACAACATCCTTTAACTCTTCCCCCGCTGCATTCACTTGTCTGGTTAGGTCGGCCAAGATGTTGGCTCGGCGCTGTTTGGTGGTGTTTTTGGATCTGCGCCCATATAGCTCATCATAAACTAAGGTCAGGCCACTAGCCAAGGCCATAATTTGGGCCTCACCAAAACGCCCACTCAACTGCCCTCTTCGCAATGTGCGCCCTGTTGTTTTGGGTTGTGGGTCCTCCATGGTGTCATCCAAATGGGGTGACATCCTTGCCTGGGTTTGTGGGGTATAATGCAGGGAATGGTGGCTGCCTGGGGATTGGCCAGGACTGGGCAAGGGACTGGGTGTTCTGGCCTGGCTGGCCACAGAAGTCCCAGGTGTTGATGTGGCATAGTAACCTTGCCTTTCCACCTGTGCCAGTGCCAAATGTGGGCGAGCAGGAGAGTTTCGTTCAGAGCCTGAAGTAGTGCTGCCCTTGGAGGTAGTAGGGCGGACCAAGGGTGAGGGCGATCTTGCAGGGCCGGCCCTCTTCTGTTTTTTTTTTTGGCACACTCTTGGGGGGCTGCGGGACCTGGTTCGGCCTCTTTGTGGGCTGCATGGCCTGCTGCGGCGTCTAGGGGGGCTGCGGGACCTGGTTCGGCCTCGAGGGGGGCTGCGGGACCTGGTTCGGCCTCTTTGTGGGCTGCGTGGCCTGCTGCGGTGTCTAGGGGGGCTGCGGGACCTGGTTCGGCCTCGAGGGGGGCTGCGGGACCTGGTTCGGCCTCTTTGTGGGCTGCGTGGCCTGCTGCGGCGTCTAGGGGGGCTGCGGGACCTGGTTCGGCCTCTTTGTGGGCTGCGTGGCCTGCTGCGGCGTCTAGGGGGGCTGCGGGACCTGGTTCGGCCTCTTTGTGGGCTGCGTGGCCTGCTGCGGCGTCTAGGGGGGCTGCGGGACCTGGTTCGGCCTCTTTGTGGGCTGTGTGGCCTGCTGCGGCGTCTAGGGGGGCTGCGGGACCTGGTTCGGCCTCGAGGGGGGCTGCGGGACCTACTGCGAACTATTGTGGGTGTTGTAGTGGGGCAGGGTGGGGTGGGTCTTCGGACCCCCTTACCCGTTTTTGGCCCAGTAGCCATACTAGCCTTTGTGGCCTGTGTCTTTGCTTTGCCTGGCTGCTCCTTTTTTTGCCCATAGCTGGTAGTTGGCTTGGCCGGCGTTTTGGTACTAGGCCGTAATTTTGCTTTGGGCTGCTGCGACCTGGTTTTGGGCCCTTCGGAAGGCTCCTGCCGTTTGGCTGCCTTCTTCCCCGTTTGCTCCTTTCCAGTTTTGCCAGGAGGTTTTTTGGGTGCCATTTTGATTTTAGAAAATAATCAGCTGTGTGTGCAGGGACCTTTAAGTAAGCTAGCCAGCGTGTGACGTACGTTCGCACGGCCGTGCGGAACCCGCTGAGGCATTGCGTACGTTCGCACGGCAGTGCGGAACGCGCTGGGGCGTTACTTATCTGCTGCCGAGAAAAAGAAGCAAGATGGCACCCACTATCTTCACCCGCCAACAAGAAGAGATCATCATGTTCGTAAGTGTATTTGATGGACTTTTGTTAGATTAGGAAATGCTGCTCTACATGTGAAGGAAGCGCAGGAATAAATGGCTTTGGTTAAAAATGTGATAAACTACATGCACAACCAAAGGCACGCAACACACGTGCCAAACAACATTTAGGCCATATTGTGAAATTACTGAACCCTAGAAATGTGTGTGTGTTAATGTAATTACACAAAAAAATGTATTGCTGACACATATTGATAGGTATTTAGAAGTAAAGTCGATGTTTTATTTCTGTTTTGTAGACCATGCTGGAGCGCAGGTACGACTACCTGCCCAACACATTTGAAAAACGCAACGTCGCCCTGGAGATAATCTCAACCATCCAACAGCAGACCAACACCACCTTCACCCACACGCAGATCATGCAGCATTGGTCGGACCTCAAACGGCTGCACATGCCCCGGGTGCGGAGGTTCTTCGGAATCCATTTTCCAAGTAAGTAGATTGCGATTGCATGCAATATGTAACTAAGACAGAAGGTAGGACTTTACTTAGAATGCCTTTTCTTTTCTAGTGTTGGAAATGGATTACCGAATTCGCCGCACCCGGAGGCGCAGAGGCCGACCAGTGCTGCATGATTCTGCAGCTGGGAGTGAAGGTGGTGGATCTCCAGGGCGACGGGCCGACCCCTCCTCTGTGGCCTCCTCAGACCAGCCCCTGGACCTTACCACAGAGGAGGGGCGGCACAGCGTGGGCAGGGAGTCGTACCCTGCCTCGCATGCGGGATCCTCTGGTATGTCACTCTTCATGTCTACACCAAAAAAGAGAATTGCTAGCTCCTGATATCACCAAACTGAATCCTTTATTCTGTATTTGTAGATGTTTCGGTTGCGGGTGAAGTAGTGGGTCAGGAGGCAGCAGATAGGAGCCCACAAGACCCTGGAGAAGGTGAGTGATGTGACCCAGACTTAGCTAAAAACATTGGAGGACTGCGGAATCAGACATCCAAACTAACCATTTGGCACATGTTTCTACAGGCACTTCTTCACAGCAGAGCCAGGAACCAGGACCTCAGGGTGTTGTCCCCAACGAGCCATCTCTCGGCCACCAACCAAGTAAGTAGTCATGTCATTCTAGAGATTTCGGTCTAAATTCCCATGAACACAAAAACACATAATGCCCTAGTCAATGCCAATATAAGAGGGACCTGTGTCCACTGAATTAGCTTAATTAGTTGCCCAACTGTCCTGTGGCCACTGAATTAGCTTAATTAGTTGCCCAACTGTCCTGTGGCCACTGAATTAGCTTAATTAGTTGCCCAACTGTCCTGTGGCCACTGAATTAGTTTAATTAGTTGCCCAACTGTCCTGTGGCCACTGAATTAGCTTAATTAGTTGCCCAACTGTCCTGTGGCCACTGAATTAGCTTAATTAGTTGCCCAACTGTCCTGTGGCCACTGAATTAGTTTAATTAGTTGCCCAACTGTCCTGTGGCCACTGAATTAGCTTAATTAGTTGCCCAACTGTCCTGTGGCCACTGAATTAGCTTAATTAGTTGCCCAACTGTCCTGTGGCCACTGAATTAGCTTAATTAGTTGCCCAACTGTCCTGTGGCCACTGAATTAGCTTAATTAGTTGCCCAACTGTCCTGTGGCCACTTCCTAACCTTAATTCCTGTGATTAATCATATGTGCATTATACTTAATTTGTTTCTTTAAATACATTAAATACACAGGTGATAAACATGTATTGTTCTCCGAATAATTTGATTTTCTGATTTTTTGGCAGGGACCACAAGACAGCGACTTGCTGATATCAATCGGAGGGTCCTTGAGTTGGTGGCCGATCTGCAGGCGATGCGGGACACGTTGGGGACAACAGAAGAGGAAGACTAGTGTCCTGGTTCCTGGCCCTGTTGATTTGTACATTTGTACATAGTTGTCTTTGGACATAATTTTATTTGTGACCAAAAAATTTTATTTGTATATAGTTTTATGGTTTTAAAAAATTTTTTTATTGTATATAGTTTTAAAAATTAAATTAAAAAACAGTGTATATATTTTGAGTAACCAAAAATCAATGTGTATATAGTTAAACATTTTTTAGTGCCAAAGTGGCCAAAAATAGTTGGCTAACAAATGCCAAATGAGCAATAAAAAACAAAAAAAAACTAAAAACATGTTGTCCCATTTATTTGCACACATACATTTTACAAAAACAAGGGACAATGACATATTTGAAAATCAAGATTGTGTTGTCCGTGAAGTGATTTGGGTAAGTTTTAGGGACCTAAAATGGAAGAAGAAACAAGGCGCTAAGTGATTTGGCGAAGTTTTAGGGACCGAAAATGGAAGAAGAAACAAGGCGTTAAGTGATTTGGGTAAGTTTTAGGGTGTGAAAATGGAAGAAGAAACAAGGCGCTAAGTGATTTGGGTAAGTTTTAGGGTCCTAAAATGGAAGACGAAACAAGGCGCTAAGTGATTTGGGTAAGTTTTAGTGACCTAAAATGGAAGAAGAAACAAGGCGCTAAGTGATTTGGGTAAGTTTTAGGGACCTAAAATGGAAGAAGAAACAAGGCGCTAAGTGATTTGGGTAAGTTTTAGGGACCTAAAATGGAAGAAGAAACAAGGCGCTAAGTGATTTGGGTAAGTTTTAGGGACCTAAAATGGAAGAAGAAACAAGGCGCTAAGTGATTTGGGTAAGTTTTAGGGTGTGAAAATGGAAGAAGAAACAAGGCGCTAAGTGATTTGGGTAAGTTTTAGGGTGTGAAAATGGAAGAAGAAACAAGGCGCTAAGTGATTTGGGTAAGTTTTAGGGTGTGAAAATGGAAGAAGAAACAAGGCGCTAAGTGATTTGGGTAAGTTTTAGGGTCCTAAAATGGAAGACGAAACAAGGCGCTAAGTGATTTGGGTAAGTTTTAGGGACCTAAAATGGAAGAAGAAACAAGGCGCTAAGTGATTTGGGTAAGTTTTAGGGTGTGAAAATGGAAGAAGAAACAAGGCGCTAAGTGATTTGGGTAAGTTTTAGGGTGTGAAAATGGAAGAAGAAACAAGGCGCTAAGTGATTTGGGTAAGTTTTAGGGTGTGAAAATGGAAGAAGAAACAAGGCGCTAAGTGATTTGGGTAAGTTTTAGGGTCCTAAAATGGAAGACGAAACAAGGCGCTAAGTGATTTGGGTAAGTTTTAGGGACCTAAAATGGAAGAAGAAACAAGGCGCTAAGTGATTTGGGTAAGTTTTAGGGACCTAAAATGGAAGAAGAAACAAGGCGCTAAGTGATTTGGGTAAGTTTTAGGGACCTAAAATGGAAGAAGAAACAAGGCGCTAAGTGATTTGGGTAAGTTTTAGGGTGTGAAAATGGAAGAAGAAACAAGGCGCTAAGTGATTTGGGTAAGTTTTAGGGTGTGAAAATGGAAGAAGAAACAAGGCGCTAAGTGATTTGGGTAAGTTTTAGTGACCTAAAATGGAAGAAGAAACAAGGCGCTAAGTGATTTGGGTAAGTTTTAGGGTGTGAAAATGGAAGAAGAAACAAGGCGCTAAGTGATTTGGGTAAGTTTTAGGGTGTGAAAATGGAAGAAGAAACAAGGCGCTAAGTGATTTGGGTAAGTTTTAGGGAGTGAAAATGGAAGAAGAAACAAGGCGCTAAGTGATTTGGGTAAGTTTTAGGGTCCTAAAATGGAAGACGAAACAAGGCGCTAAGTGATTTGGGTAAGTTTTAGGGACCTAAAATGGAAGAAGAAACAAGGCGCTAAGTGATTTGGGTAAGTTTTAGGGACCTAAAATGGAAGAAGAAACAAGGCGCTAAGTGATATGAGTAAGTTTTAGGGACCTAAAATGGAAGAAGAAACAAGGCGCTAAGTGATTTGGGTAAGTTTTAGGGTGTGAAAATGGAAGAAGAAACAAGGCGCTAAGTGGTTAGGGTGAGCTTTAAGGGAGGTCAAGGGAAAAGGCAGAAGAGCGCTAAGTGGTTAGGGTGAGCTTTAAGGGAGCTCCAGGGAAAAGGCAGGAGAGCGCTAAGTGGTTAGGGTGAGTTTAGTGATGGAAGTGAAATTATGTAGGCGAACACTTTAATGAGAGAAGTTTGTAGTGCGCAGGCGCAATATCGTAAGAATTTCGTCTGGACAGATACTTTAGGAAAAAATGAAGCAGGATGTAGCGGGAAAATGATAGGATTCGTGTGAGGATACGATGGGAAAAGGGCAAAAACGAAAGGCTACGTTGGTAGTTGGGAAAAATAAATCTGAACATTTTCAATGGAAAATGACATCCTCGTCTGCGTACTCTGGCATACGAGCACACGGACGCGCTACGGAAGGTTTACGAAGCATGCATAGAATCGATCGAACGTTCATGCGAGAGCGGGAAATTTTGAAAATCTTACGACGTCGGCACCAAACCGAAAGTTTGTTTGTGTCTCTCTGAATCGAGCCTATAGTCATTGCATGCTCAAGACTCATAATGCTGCCCCCTAACATGTCCTTCCCAGCTCAGCCACAACCCAGAAATTGAAGTAATGAAAGTGGCTTTGCTTAGCATACATAAGGTATTTATTGTACATATAATCTGAGATTTTGAGATGCTTTAAAGTAGCTTATTTTATACAGTTCCCACAGAGGGTAGGGAAGTTAGTGTATGTGCCTGGACAGAGACTTGGAATGGGATGACCAGTCAAATTTAAAGTAAAAGTAAAGGGACAATCTGCCTGTCTGTGTTTTATATGATGCAAAGTAAAATCTACCATTAGAGAACATTCATCGGAATGCCCCGCTGGTGGGTTTTGTTCCACTTTAATATTGGTGATGTATTTAGATTACTTACTGATATAGTGAGGCTGACGCTTTCGAGTTTTCAAGTTTTAAGTGTATTTACTCTTTGGGTTTTTTTGTGCTTTATACATTTGTACATTTGCCATACATTGTACTTTGTTGGTTTTTTAAGGGTCATTTTATAGGTTTAGTGGGGGATTGTTTGTGATTTGGGTTTACAAACTAATTCCTGGTTTATAAGTGGGGGATGAAAAAAACAGAGACAGAAAAAGCTGAATAGAGAGGGAGGCACAGAATATGTGAGAAAAAGGGGAATGGATGGAATTTAACAAGAGAGAGAGAGATGGAGGTGGGAGAGGGAAGAGAAGGTTCAAATGTGGAAGTTAAAAGAAAAAGGAAATGTCAAAATGAAGGGCAGGCTGATTCATCATTAGCGGCAGGTAGCGACAGATGAGTGTCTGTATAGCGGCGCTATGAGTGACCGCTAGCGGTCGCCACGATCAGCCGTCAGTCGCGATTTCAGGGCTCCTCAGTCGCTACCTGCCGTTATTGGTAATCAAGCTGCCAATGTTAAATGCGATGTTTCAGATGTGCTTTAGAGTGCTGTTGAGTTGTTACACCATATTCAATACAGCGCCTGAGCTTTTCTATGCTGTTGGATAGAAATCAATCTGTAAAAGTTTAAGATCTGCTATAAAATTAGCCAAATAACACATGTAACCAGAGTTTTTGATGAAAATTTTTATTTTTAAAATGAAGCACATCTAGTAATGGTTTTGTTTTTGGTTTTGAAAAAGCAGATGTTCCCATCTTCGTGGTGCCTGTAATGGAGACAAAGGTGTAGTTAGTTTGTGTTGTTTACAAATAAATTATTCTAAACACCCTTTGTTTTTTATTTCAATATTTTAGATACAAACCACCTTTTTTGTTTATAGATTTAAAGCAAACCCCTTTGTATTTTTCAATCTAAAATACCAACCACATATTTTTTAATATTAATTTAGGCTACCCATTTTTTTGGTTCGCAATTTTAGACCACCCACATATTTGTGTTTTAATGTTTAGAATGGCCCTGTAGTACTCTAGTTGTTGCATAGTTAAGGTGAGCTAGCTTACCGAAAAAAAAGAGGTACTCATGCTTTGCCGTCACTCAAACCCAGTCTGAGTGTCCTCATTACTGTCTGCAGCCATGTTGGGGACTTCTGGCACCAGTGCTATTTCCTCGGGGGGTTCGATTCGGTGGCATATGCAAATGTTGTGTAGGACACAGCAGGCAAGGATAATTTTGGAGACCTTTTGTGGACTGTACAACATCTCTCCTCCTGGGCTTGCCAAACAGAGAAAGTGTGTTTTCAGCAGGCCGATGGTTCTTTCCACAATGCATCTGGTTTTGCGATGTGCTGAATTGTAGTGTACTTGGGCAGAGGTCTGTGGGTTTCTGACCAGAGTCATTAGCCACGTTTTCTGCCCATATCCCTTGTCTGCTGTCGATTAAACAAAGTGAGAGAGAACAATTAGTAAAGTACCATGAACATAATGTATACATTAAAGCTTCTGTTATCTAGTTGTGCAATTTAGGTGTCAACATATTTAACTTGTTATTATGTCAAGGATTATTAATTACCCAGTAGCCATCCAGGTGGCATTTCATTGTTCTCAAACTGTCGGCACAGGACTGATTGCTGGAGCACATAAGAATCAAGGCATGAGCCAGGGAAGCAAGATCTCACGGCCCTCAGCTTCATGTCATGGTCACATATCACCATGACATTCATGGAATGGAATTGTTTCCTATTCCTATAATGCAGCTCCTGTGCACGGGGAGGGTGGGAAGGGATATGTGTACCATCCGCGCACCCTAGCACATTAGGTATCCCTCCCATGCGGTAGAACGCACGTTTAATATTGGCAACCTCATCCTCATCCTCCAGGAAATTTTATATAAACGGGGATAAGGTCGCAAATTGCCAGGACTACCTTGTAAAATATGCAGCTCATTGTAGCCTGGCTGATCCCGCTGAGGAGGGCAGAGGTTGCCTGGAAATTGCCCCATGCCACTATATTTAGCATGGCACATAGGCGAACAATGCCAGGGATGGATTGGGTGCGTCTGGTGGATGGATCGATTTTGGTCTTAATCTGCTCATATAGGGACTGTAGTGCTGCACGATTCAGATGAAATCAATTTCTGATCTGCTCGTCACAAATCCCATATAGAGAGGCGGATGCCAAAGGATCGGGGTGCCCTAAGCCTCACAGCATCCTCTTCCCTTGACTCCTGTCCTTCCTCTGCGCTGCCACAACAATACATCCATAACCCAAACATCACCCCCGCATCCAACTCACACTCACTGGCCATAGCTCATGCACTCCCAAAATAAAAAAACAACAATCTCAACACACACACAACCAGTCCACATACACAAACATAATCCTCACACAATCACACAAGTGCAGCTCACCACAAAACCAGATGTATAGTGGTTAGAACCATCAGCCTGCTGAAAGTATGCTTTCAAAGTTTGGCACAACCAAGAGGGAAGTTACTGCACAACCCACAAAAGGTCCCCAAAACAATCCACACTTGCTGTATCCTACACAATATTTGAGATGCCACCCAAACAAATCTCCCAAAGAAACAGCACTGATGCCAGAAAAGCTCAACAAAGCCACAGACAGTAATCAAAAAACCCAGCAAGCCAGTTTCTGCCAGCTATGTCAAAGTAACAAGCAACAAACAGCACAGCCTTTGCCACAATGTATCAAGATAAGAATGAATAAAGTAATTTATACTTAACTTATACAAAGGACTGGTCCGCTTAGCCGCCTCTTGTGTTTGTTAGCTGTTTCCGGTCTGAAATTAGCTTACCACAGGTGTTGTGGAAACACCTAGCACATCCATAATAGCGTAGTTGTGCGGATCTGGTTGCACAGACATCTATTGTCCAATCCAAGGTAAAGTTTTTAAATTTCAAATAGCCGTTTTTTAAACCCCATTTCCAATGTTGCTCAGAGACATGGATACTAGTAATTCCGAATGTCTATCTGGTTTGTTAAGTAGCTTATTAATTACTTTATTGACTTCAACACATGTTTGCCTGATACATCATTCATTGTAGTCAAGATGTATCCACAAACACCTGTACAGTATGTGTCAATCAATTAACTGGCCCTGTTTGTGATTGGTTAATAAAGCACATAAATACTGGCAGACACATTCTGCACTTGTTGCCATTCTGTAGTTTGCATGCGTCCTTGTGTGTTTGTTGTTTGGTGGTGTGTGCAACTACAGGATGGAGCCAAATTCTGGGAATTTGCCGGCCACTGCTGTGTCTCCTGGGGGTCCCAGTACCAGTGGTGTGCATTGTGGCCGCAGACCTTCCTCAAGGAAAAGGGCACAGGCTGAAGATGAAGCCCCACCCAAGCCCAAGCGTGCCTATGCCAAGAGGGAGCCAGAATTTAATTTGGCGGATAATAATACTCTTGTGCGTCTGACACTGGCTAATTGGAAGTTATTATTTGGCCCCCAAAGTCAGTATTTAGGCAAACAACAGCCTGCAAAAAACGCTTCTACACTTTGCAAAGGGCCCTTATGCTGAAGATGAAGTCTGATCTTCTTGTTGACAGTGGGACGAAGCAGGCTCCAAAGAGTAAATACAGGCCATATGAGGAGAGGCTAAAGTGCAAGATTCCACTTTGCCGCCTGCAGGGTGTGGATGCTGGGGATGACACCACAGGCTGGGGTGAAGGTACATTGTGATTACTTAATTCAGGTATAACCATTTTTGTAACTAACCTCTTTATCATCCTAAAAGTAGGTCATGGTAAGTATCATATTATACCTATGTCATTTTTAGTAAACATTTCTCTTTGTTTATACATAGTGGCACATGAGGACTCACAGGACTCTGATGATGATGGCTCCCAGATTCCTGCCCTTCCCCCAGCCTCAACATTTACCCAGTCTGCGGTTGAAGGTAAAGAGTCTTGATTATTTGATTCCATGGTATTGGTCTTGATGGTTATTTTCATAGCGCACATTACCAATGCCTAAATGTCTGAATTTGTTTAACATAGATGCCCTCAGAATTGCACCAGCATCTCCTCATGCATCTACATACTCTTTGGATGCCAGTAAGTGTATGTGTCAATGTGGTCTACCTAAAGTAATTTAAATGTCTGGATGTAGCTGAATCATGCTTTTTATTTGTAGGCCAAGTCCCAGCTTCATCTTTGGACCCCACTTCCTGTGTTGCAGGCCTACAGGACCCTGTTGGTGTGTAGTGCAAAGCATACTGTTTCCTTGGTGTATTTTGTTTATTAATGTGTATCTCTTAAAATTTCTAAATGGCAAACCATGAGACCTCACATTGAAAGCTGTATAGTTGTTTATGTTTTGTCAAAAAACAGTTACTATTTCAGAGTGATCAAGGAAACTGTTAAATACATGTTTTTTATTTTAGGTGAGATTTCAATACATTTACATTAACAATACTATGGCAGCTTAAAGTAATAACAATTATGATTTCTGTTGTTAGGCCCGAATACAGGAAGTGCTGGTCCTGAAAGGGCCCTTCAAAGCACGGCTGCTAGGGATGAGGGTAAGAATGTGTTTTTATTTTTTAATGTAAGGATGTTGTATCTCATTAAATTTTGTGAGCCTATTGACATTTGGTATGACCCATGTATTTTTAGGGCAAAGCTCTAGTGATGGGCTAAGTCTGGACATCTCCGATGTGGCGGGTATGTGTGCTTATAAATGTAATTATGATCTATGGCCACACGATGAGTTGACCTTTATTGTTTAACAATGAGCTTTCTTCCCTAAATATCATACATGTAAAGGGTGTGTGTGTATTGACCAATTGGTCAAATTTTACAGGTATTCAATCTATACAGGTTAGACAAAGTAGACACACAATACCAAAAAAACAAAAATTAAAACTGTTTTTCTATTTAGCATATGTGATGTTGGCGCCACTATCGGATGATGATTTGCCCCTTTCTGGCAGCCAGACACCTGAACTATTTGAGGAGGACCACACTCAGGTAGCACTGATTAGTTGGTTATGGTTGTGAAAAGCTTAAATTTATTTTGCACACTCATGTAAAACTATGTAACATACAACATACTTTGATCTTAGGAGGAATCCTTGACGGCAACCCAGGATGTGGCCTCCTCACAAGTACCATGTGGTCGGACTTCAGAGGCAGCACCAACGGTACATGTTAATCTAACCATAGATGTGGTTGTCATACTTTTATATGCTAAATACAATCAGTATTATAATATCTTGCTTTTTATTTTAGCCTACTCCACAACCAACTGCAAGAGCTGCCCCCACCAGTTCTGAGCTCTATGAGTTAGGGAGCCGGATGCTGGAGACCTACAGTTGCCAACAGCCGCGTGATAGACTCCAGGAGCACATTGCGGCGTTGGAAACACAATCGTTGGTGGACCAACAACAAATACATGACCTGAGGAAAGAAGTATGGGATCTTCGCACCCAACCCCAGCAAGAATTGTTGCATGCTATACATCAATCCATTGAGCGCCAGGACGAAACTTTGTTGTTGTTACATCAGCTAATACAGCAGCAGTCTATTTTTTTTACTGCACTGTCGGCCCCTAACACCGCCCCTACAAATGACTCAGCACCAACAAGGCCACCCAGGGACTAAAATGTATTTACTTTTTGGAAGCAAACCAAATGATGCTAAAATTTGGTTTGTCTTTTTTTAATTTAATAAATTTTGCTTATCTTTACAATGTTGTGTTTGGTACCTAATTACATAGATAGTAACCCATACATTAAGACATGTCTATATCTATATATGTGAATGTGTTTTAAAAATAACAACAGTAATAGGTTGGGACACATTAGAATGCTTCAAGAATGTTAGGGGTAACAATGTGTTTCACATTCTAATAACTAATGGGTTAATGTTAACTTTAATAATGTTTTCAAGGTCATGCTAGTGCACTCAGAAGCGCAAAACTGTTTGCTTCTTATTCAACAACAGCGACTGGCGTTACAGGGAATAACAGGGAAAAAAAAAACATGTATCAAAAGTACAGCGCCACAGCCAGCGACAGGTAGCGACTGGTCATAGCGACTGGCCCTCGGCGCTCTAACCCAGATTCAACAAGAAATTTCTATGAAACAGCGTGGCCGCTGTTTTTTGGCTGACTGCGGCATAGAGTGCTAGACACGGTTAGATTAAAGTGATTTATTGTGGTGGAAACAAAAATTCGGAAACATTACATACAGTTCAGGAATAATGTCTACCACATTTGTAGTTTGAAAAAAAAAAAAAAAAAAGGGCATGAGAAATGGCATTTGAGGCTCTGCCATAGAAATGTATGGGAGAGCGTCAGGTAGCGAGAGGTAATACGTGGCGCTCTGCAAGGCTGAACACAGGCGCTGTTCGCTGAGGCTGGGATAATGATGAATCTAACGCTACATGGCGTTCTCCCAGTTGCTGAACAGGATCGGCTTCATAAATGTGTAATTGCTTGCTGGAGCCGGCGTTCTCTAGCCGATACCTCTCGCTATCTGTCGCTAAAGAGTCACTACCTGACGCTATCCCTTCATAAATAAGGGCCTAAGAAATGGAAGGAATTCAGAAAAGAAGAAAAAAAGAATAGGAAAATGAAAGAGAGATGGAAAGGTCATTCAGAAATGAGAGCACTGTGGAGGGAATGAGGAAAAAAGAAGAAGCAAATGTGGAAAAGAGGAGAATGGAATGTGGAAATGAGGAGAGGGATCAAATTTGGAAAAGAGAATGAGATGTGGAAATGAGAGCGAGGGAAAAAAGGAATGTGGGAAGGAGAAGGAAAAAAGAAAGCATATGAGAGCAAAATGAAGGGAATATGGAAAAAAGAAAAAGAAGCAAATGTGAAAAAGACAGGGAGATGTCAACAGAGATGTCCCTTGGATTTACTTCTACTTCGTTTAATGGTGAATCCCATAGGAATCAATGTTATTTAGGGAGAGATTGTGACATTTTTTTTTAGCATCTTTTACTAACTTTTTGAGAGTAAACATTATAAAGTTACCAGCATGTGAAAATACTAATAATGTTTTCAAATAAACTTTTATTCTTAAGCTTTTCAAACAACCCAGGCACTCCCAAGATACCCCACATATATTCTGAGACCCCTCCAATGAAGACATTTGCTATAAGAATGCCCCAGGGGAAGCATAGCAGCCGACCTTGGGATCTTTTAGATTCCAGATCTGGCCCTGTTGAGTTTTGTTTCACTTTAAATGGTTTCTACCCCTGTATACCAATTAACCACCAACACTAGTACAAGTTAAATGCTTTGTTTTTTACAGTTTGTCATGTACAGCATGGCATCTCCACTTGTACAATCTACATTACATCCATATAATAACTGGATCACATACACATAATGATGGCTGTTTTATTTTTAATGATAGCTGATTTTTCTGATAATATTGGTAAGTGCTCGCCCTAGTGGGCGAAATCAGCCCACAGCTTACAACACACCGCTGTGGTGTTGTGAGGTCAGGGGTTCCTTGCTGGCTCTATTTCTTGGCCTTTCCCCTGTGCTATGCTGCTCCACCAGCAGGTGTCCCTCTGCTGCAAGGGTGCTGGGGTTTATCCCGCACCTGTGATTAACAAGGCCTTATCATCATATGCTGATCAGCCCTTGCAGCTGGTGGAGCATTATATGTCATCTACACTTAGACCCAGGGCTGCTTCAGCCTAGATTCTGGACTCTTAAACTGCTTTGGACTGGATTCCTGCACATTTGATGTTTGCTTGCTTCACCCCTGGCATCTTCACCCTTAAGTATCTAACCCTTCCCCACCTGGTCCCTCACTCATGTGATACTAACACCCATTTATCTGTAGTATTATCCTGATTTGCTTGGTTGCTGTAATTCCTGTTTGCAGTGTTGCCACTATTAAACCTTGTTTTTGTGCTATATCTGCCTCTGTCTCTTAGTGTTACAGCTCTCAATACTGGTTGGTCATATTGTGTGGGATTTCTCTGCTGAGAATCCCCAACAGGTGTGACCAAGATTTGCCACTTAATAACTCAACATAAAGTTCATGTACATAAATATAATTTAGAACAGGGGTACTCAACCACTTCTTGTAAAGGTCCTTTTACAGGAATCCGGTGAGAGGTGAAGGTCCGGGTGGGGGGGGGGGGGGGTGGGTTGTTGCAGTGGGTGGATAGTTAGAAATATAGATTCCACAGGCAAAACTAAAAAAGGCTGGGATGTATTGGGCAGAGCTGGGGGCAGCAATGGATGGGGCAGAGCTGGGGGGGCAGGAATGGATGCGGCAAAGAGACAGAGAAACAAAGTTTGTGTGTACCTTCCCGTTCGTGCAGTACTTCATATTGCAAGGCTAGGTGCCAGGCAGCAGATTCATGACAGTGGCAGGGAGACTAAGCACTACATCGCCGATCAACTAAAGGGGGCAGTGCTGAGCATGGCAACACAGAAGCAACTGAGTGCAGGGCAGTCAGGGCAGGGGTCCAGAAATCTGGTGCCGGGGTCCGCCAGTTGAGTACCGCTGATTTAGAATAACTTTTCCTACAATATTGCTTTCATTTTTGTCCACACCCAGCCACTAGGGGGAGCACCAGACAAAAAAGCTAAATATGTAGACAGGGAAACAAAAATATATTTTAATATTGAGCTATCAAGGAGAGTTGGGGGGAGCTTCCAATGTTTCCTACAGTTGTTCTTTAATGCCAAATAGTCTATATATCTCTATATTTCTAATGGCAGTATAACAAAAGGCTGGACAAAATGATGACCTAATTGGAGCTTTCCTTAACAAAGCAGTGTTTTTGTGAAGTCCAATCATAAAAACATATTCATTACAGTTATCTTCTGTCTAAACATCTTCTTTTTGATGGTGATTAGAAAATCAGCATGTCCTGTGCTTTGGTGTGGAATTGACCTGAGTCATCTTGCTTTTATATTAATAGTTTGAACTGTCGAAAATATCGTTAGTTGATTTTGATTTTGTAAAAGTTTTCCACATTTATTTTCTCTGTTTTGAAAACAAGTTGTTTACTTTATTTTTCAAATTTTAAGCCAATCATTGGAGGAACAAAATGCATTTAGTAAGGCCCCTACCTGCAACGGGAGTGAGTAGCGAAAACTGGAGTGAGTGGCGGAAGCCCCAGGTTCTGCTGATTACTTCGGGATGAAGACTGAAGCGATCGCCTGGAGCAGGGCAGCACCCAGTAATGATAGCTAAGTAGTAAAAAAAAAAATAAATAAAATAAATATATATATATATATATATATATATATATATATATATATATATATATCAATATTCCTGGAAAGTACTGCAAAAATCAGTTAAATATAAATAGCGCAAAATGCTTAAAATTGTCTGGCAACAGAGGGTGAAAATCTTTAGCCTGGCACTGAAAGGGTTAAAGGAACTGTCCTGGCAAGCTTTTACAGAAAAAAACTTTGACCTTTTGTCTACTGCATCTGTGTTATTGAGGTCCAGGTGTGTAAAACTTACCAGTTCCGAAAAAAGTTCAGTAGGGTGCAGTCTTTTTTTAATTACAAACTTTATTTAGAAAAGTGTGAATATAACAAAATTAGCAAGTATGCTGCACACTTACTAAGACTGATCAATGTTTAATTTTTGATGAGAAAACAAAATAAAATAATACAAACATACAACAGTTCCTCTACATAAAAAACATATACACAGCACAATAAGCAAGACTATCAAAAAACTACTCACAGACATTGCCAGTCCCAGCCCTCCTGAAAATGGTATACTCCAATAAAACTACTCGGGCTCAGGTGCGTTGCCGAGCTGTGAGAGCGCACACAGCCCCTGCAGCACACAGCCAGGAAGCTGTGAATGGACTCTGCGTGCTCATGGCCCGACGACACGCTGGAGCCCGATGTCACGCTGACAGGGAAGGAAGGGAGGGTGGGCGTGAATGGAGTTTGCTGCGGAGGAGCAGAGCTGGCCAGATGCAGACTGAGGGAAAGGGACAACATTTGAGATGAGGAACCAGTGCTGAAGGATGATGAGCAGAAAGTGAAACCGGGGGTGCAGAGAAGAAGCTGTCAGAACGGAAGTTTGGAGCAGAAGAGACAAGCGAAACCCAGCAGATTTCATGATTTCAAAGTTTACTATGCTCAGCTTTGTCTTTTGCTTTGCCTAAAGTATGACTTTAATTAATAAATGTGAAATTAAAATAAATCTCTATATGACTACAACGATACACAAATAATCCCTAGTACACTGAGCACAAGTCATACAAGGCCAGCTATTTAAGAGTAAAACATTATAAAAACAGTTACTAAAAAGAGATCATGTACCCTACCTACCCATGATTAAAATAATGCTGTTATTACCAAATTGCAAAGTACATCATACAATATAAAAAGGCAAATCCAGATCAATCATCAAATAGTTAATAGCATATCAATAAGTACATTAGGCCAAATAATGGGCCATGAAATGAATCAATAGCAGCACAGGAGAGCAATCAACAGATGACAAGGGAAAAGCAAAACATTCTTTATTTTTGCTACCGGTCACAGGAGGCTGCCATGTTCCCTTTCTTCCCCCCTGATTCCATTTACTGGGTGATGGATTTTTGAAATTTTTGCTTTCTCGGCCTAATGTTGATTATAAACGATTTGATGTATTTTAGAGATCGAATATTATTGAACCATTGCAATACAGGGTCAGTTTAATAAGCCCTTTGCAGGGTATTTGATGAAGTCTAGATGGCTTCCTACAGAAGAAGGTTAAATAGCAAACTACATAAAATCAATTTAAAAAGACGGACAACCACAACCCTGCTTTACTGTATTCCTGCCTCCAACTTTTAGTAGTTTCCCCACTTCATCTATAGTAGCACTGTGCCTGTCATCTACCCGCCTGCTTTTCACTTGTCATTGGCTGCCATCAAAGCCATCCTGAAGCATCTGTTTCTGCAGTGCTCCCCAAGCATGGCCTAGCCTTGTCTTACCTCCATTTACCACTACCAGCATGGTACTGGCACCAGCATATTACCCATGCTACTGCTAGTTCTGTCACACCCACATTTCTTGGCCATCCCTTGCATGTATGGTGTCGGTGCCTGTTCTGGTTGCAAGCAGTTCAAACTGGCAGGACGTCTCTCTTCCAGCTTCCACTTGGAAGACACATGTTCACTGTTCCAGGGGTCGTAAGACTGGGGGACCTGTAGGAATACATAGATTATGGTGTGCCAAGACAAACAACACTAGCTGGGGAACCCACCAGCAAAGCATAAAACATTAAAGAGATGTCAAAATATACACTAAAAGTATCAGGTTAATTAAATGTTAATATTTTGAGGATACTAATGAGTTAATAAGCAAAATCTGGAAAATCATCTCTGCCTTACTGTATAATAATAATAATATAATTATATGTCAACACAGAGCTCCCTTAGTTATGTGCAATGTTCTTAACTGTCCCAACACACTTGCACCAAATTGTGAAATGCTTTTCAAAAAAATCCCAAAGTACATGCACACCCAGCAGCAGTGCTGGTCACAATCCTTCACCGCAAAATGAATCCTCTTACCGACTACATTCAGTCATCAGGGCTTTAAATGATCTTAGTCTGCGATTTCCATACTCTTATTCAGATCTCAATGGCTCACTAGATGCCAGCCAAATAGAACTTAGTTAGATCCCAAAGGACACAGCTCTTCTGTTAGTCACACTTCGATGGCTCAATCAATATAAGTGGCACATAAAACGTAAAACAGAAGGAAAAAGGACAATCTAGTGTAATTCCGTAAAATGGAAAACTTTTAATACTGAAGAAATGCACTCACATGCGCACAAAGGGAATAAAACATCCATAAAATACAAAGGGTGGCTCTCACCGACTCCTCACAAACCCAGACCTGGCCAGATCCAATTAAAAGACATAAACAAACTGAAGCGTACCGCCTGCTGCCGCCGACGCGTTTCGCTGCCAATAGCAACTTTAACGAGGCTGGCAGCATGGCGGGAGAACAGACATTTAAATACCTTAACCAATAACTGAAAGCCGTAGGAGTGTGTGGTCAGACCAATGACGCGTGGCCAATCCTAAAGCCGGCGCCGAAATGAAAGAAGCCCAAAGAAGTTGCCACGTCAACCGCATCAAAGAGAGTCTGGCGCCACCCCTCGCTCCCGGCGTCTATGTTTTCATTAGAAAGACACACAGCCTCTTCTCCCCCCACATAGGTTACGCAGCTGTTAGGCTGTGCAAACCACGTAAAGGAGAGGAAAGCACTAACAACGGCTCCACGTAGATTGCGTAGTTATTAGCTACGCAATCGGCGTAACAGACAGTTTAAAAAACGGCATTGGCTTAAGCAAATGGCCAGAGAGGTCTCAGCATGCTCAAAGCAGAGAACAAAAACCTAAGCACAATGCTCAAACTGCCAATTATCTAATCAGGCGAACCTAAAAACTATAAAACAAAGGTTATGAGGCCTCAATAAATAGAATTAAAAGGTCCAATACAAATAAAAATTTAAATAAATACTTGCATAAGAGGTGCAAGGAATCCATAAAAAATTGTTACATTACAATCATAAATGGGTTTCCTACATCCCCCAAGCATAAACCAAAAGTAGAGAGCATATTACATAAATGGCAAACCCTGACACAAGGGACGTCCCCTATTTATCGTCCCTACATAGGCAAAAAGAATGAAAAAAGTCTACTCATTTCATACACTTTAAAAATACATTTAAATAAATGGGCCCACAGACCATTAAGAGTTATCTATGAAACAATTTAGATCAAACTCGACATTTAAACCAGAGGGTGTCAGTGAATTTAAGATGTATATCCATTTTCCCTCCCTCTGGGAAATGTCTCGTTTCAAATTAGAACCTCTCCAATGTATTTCAATGTGATCAATGCCAATGTACGACATTTTTGTAGGGTCGCAATCATGGGATTCCTTAAAATGGGCGGAGAGGCTATGCAAATCGTACCTGCGCCTAATATTATATATGTGCTCACGCATGCTGGGTACGAAGCTCACGTGTGATCCTCCCCACATATAATAGGCCACATGGGCACCAAATTAGGTATACCACATGTTTAGTGTGACACGTGATAAATTGTGACATTTAAAAAATTTGACCCGTCTTAAAATCTTCAAAAGTTTTTTGGGGTTTGGTTAGCGGCCTGCAAGTCCTACATCCCACACACCTCCCACATTTATAAAAACCAAGGAGTGTGTTAGTTGTTAGTGTTACACGTAATGGGGGATCAACAAAACTTTTGGTTAGCTGATCCTTCAAATTGGGCGCTCGTCAGAAAACTATTTTGGGTTTCTCAGGGAGATTTGGACCCAACACTGAGTCCAACCTCAAAATATGCCAGTGTTTTGCCATAAGGCGTTGAATGTCCCTATACTGGGAATTAAACCCCGTGATAAAAGCAGTCTTTGGGCCTTCCTGTGGTTCCCTCCTCCCATTGGAGACCAAACCCTCCCTAGGTGTATCCCGCACAGCTAACCTCTGGGCATCGACCACTTCCTTTAACCTTTAACCACTAACCTTTCTCTATAAAGTGTTTCTTGAGAAGTTCTGATTGATCATCAAAATCCAGAACCGAGGTGCAATTGAGCCTAATTCTCAGGAACTGACCTTTGGGAATAGCCGAAAGCCAATTGGGATGATGACAGCTGGAATGGGGGACAAACCCGTTTCTATCAGTTGGCTTAAAATAAGTAGTCGTAGTCAGCTTATGCCCAACCTTCTTAATAGACAAATCTAGAAAATTGACTGCAAATAAACTGGCCTCAACGGTAAATTCTAAACTAAATTGGTTCCCATTGGAATCGAATTTTTCCTGGGTTCTCTTCCAGATGACCATAACATCATCTATATAGCGTTTCCAACAAATCAAGTTGGGCCATTCACGTCCAAATATAAATTCTTCTTCCCACTTACCAACGTAGAGGTTCGCCATGCTCGGAGCAAACTTCGCACCCATGGCGACACCTCTACGTTGTAGAAAAAACCTCCTCCCATACCAAAAATAATTATGTTGGACTGCGAATTCAAGACATCGCATGATGTATTCTACCTGCTCCAAAGGTAGATGAGAGCTAGTTCTAAGGAAATGTTGGACCGCACTTAAACCCAACTCATGTGGGATAGCAGTATATAGGGATGACACATCCGCAGTAGCTAAAATGTAATGGTTTTCAACAGATACATCCTCACATAACTGAATTACCTGTGCAGAATCTTTTAAATAGGCTAGCAAGCCCACAACCAAAGAGTGAAGAAAATAATCTATCCATTCACCTAGCCGACATGTTATGGAACCTAATCCAATGACTATCGGCCTACCAGGGGGTTTAGTCAAACTTTTATGGATTTTGGGTAATATATAAATCGTAGGGATCCTGGGGGCAGAGGGTGTCAAATAGTCAAAACTTTTTTAGAGAGGATCCCCTTCGAGGCCCCTTCTTGCAGTTATAACCCCAATTTGACCTTAAACTCCCGGGTCGGGTCCCTTTCAAGCTCGATATAGGTGTCAGTATCTGACAGGAGTCTTTCCACTTCTAGATAATCACATTTATTCATGACAACCAGCCCCCCCTTTATCCGTGGATTTGAGGACAATGTCATGTTTGGTCTCAAGCTCTTTGAAACCTTTAAACATAGTAATTGGCCATTTCGGTTTCCTAATTTCTATTTGCTTTAGATCCCTTACTAATGCCGCCTTAAAAGTCTCTATCTGTGAGTTTCCTACATTTGGGAGGTTAAACAAAGAATTATTCCTCAAGCATGAATGCTGAAAAATACCCTCTGATTGATCCACCTCCCTCAGTGGTTCACCAGCGGGGACCCCTGTTGGTTTAGGAAAAATTTTGGGACATGTAATTTCCTACAAATTTATTCACATCCACAAAAAGATTAAATGTATTCATTTCCTTTGGAGGGGCAAATTTTAAACCTTTATCTAGTAGGATCAACTCCTCCCTAGATAATATAACGGTGCTCAGGTATTGCCACCTTGGTCTTCGAATGTTTCGCTCCTCCCCGTCTCCCCCTTGGTCTTCTACTTTCCGTTTGGCTCCTCTCACTCCTAAGTCCCATTTGTCTTGTGGCGGCGAGTGATTCCGCCACCCGACCCTGGCGGGGGCCTCGTGAAAAGGGGTTCCTAAATTTGGGGAGCCTGTCCGTACTGGGAGGTGTCGATTAAGGCCCACAGCAGTACCTTGTTGGGGCTGCCTCGGCCTCACTGATGGCTGTGGGGATGGTACCTCCGCATTCCGCCTACTTGTTTTCCATCCCTCCCATGGAGTCTGCTGTCCATTTCTGAAATCCATCCGTCTAGATGGATAGTATCCCCGAGACTGATGATTTGAACCCACTCTCTCAATCCCTTGGCTTACATGTCGATTTTTTCCATCCGGGAGTGGCAGGTGTAGTAGGGATTGCGTAGCTAATAACTACGAAATCTACGTGGAGCCGTTGTTAGTGCTTTCCTCTCCTTTACGTGGTTTGCACGCCTAACAGCTGCATAACCTACGTGGGGGGAGAAGAGGCTGTGCGTCTTTCTAATGAAAACGTAGATGCCGGGAGCGAGGGGCGGCGCCAGACTCTCTTTGATGCGGCTGACGTGGCAACTTCTTTGGGCTTCTTTCATTTCGGCGCCGGCTTTAGGATTGGCCACACGTCATTGGTCTGACCACACACTCCTACGGCTTTCAGTTATTGGTTAAGGTATTTAAATGTCTGTTCTCCCGCCATGCTGCCAGCCTCGTTAAAGTTGCTATTGGCAACGAAATGCGTCGGCGGCAGCAGGCGGTACGCTTCAGTTTGTTTATGTCTTTTAATTGGATCTGGCCAGGTCTGGGTTTGTGAGGTGTCGGTGAGAGCCACCCTTTGTATTTTATGGATGTTTTATTCCCTTTGTTCGCATGTGAGTGCATTTCTTCAGTATTAAACGTTTTCCATTTTATGGAATTACACTAGATTGTCCTTTTTCCTTCTGTTTTAGGTTTTATGTGCCACTTATATTGATTGAGCCATCGAAGTGTGACTAACAGAAGAGCTGTGTCCTTTGGGATCTAACTAAGTTCTATTTGGCTGGCATCTAGTGAGCCATCAAGATCTGAATAAGTATGGAAATCGCAGACTAAGATCATTTAAAGCCCTGATGACTGAATGTAGTCGGTAAGAGGATTCATTTTGCGGTGAAGGATTGTGACCAGCACTGCGGCCGGGTGTGCATGCACTTTGGGATTTTTTTGAAAAGCATTCCACAATTTGGTGCAAGTGTGTTGGGACAGTTAAGAACATTGCACATAACTAAGGGAGCTCTGTGTTGACATCTAATTATATTTCCCTTGAACTCTGTGGAGGAGGAGTTTTTACACGTTGAGCACCCGTCCCTTTAAGAACTTTATAAAGATTTTGTTTACGTATATGTGAGCGCGGTATTTGTAATTTACTCTAATAATAATAATAAGTATTATTATTATTATTATTAATAATTTATAACATTGAGAAACTATATAATTAATAATTTATATTGCCTCATTTAGCTTTTTCTGTATTACAGAGTATTAAATCAGAGTAGTAACTACCAGGTTAACACATGTAGAACTATACATAGACTATAACAAACATAATTCTACTAAAGATCATAGATAAGATAAGATTAATAAAACGTTATTCCGCCAAGTGAGTACAGGATACAAATAAGGAATGCTTTTTGGCAAGGAGATACACCATGAGAGCTATTAGCAATTACATATAATAACAAAGCAATAACAGGAATTGAAGTAAAGGTTTAGTGCTGGTTAATTTGCATAGGATAAAATTATTAGCAACAATGCAAGTCTGTAAAGACTAAGAAGCTCTCATACTAATTTTGTTTAGAGCCATAACGACCAGAGGAAAAAAAACTGTTTTTATGTCTGAAGGTTCTAGTCGAATGAGCCATGAATCTGCATCCAAAACGTAAGAGCCTGAAGAAGGAATGCCTTGGATAAGTCATGTCCTCAGTTACTCTCTTGGCCCTTGAGGCCATTCTGCTCATGAATTGCTCATCCAAAGATGGTAAGGGGGATCCCATTATATGCTCAGCAGTCCTGGTTATCCTCTTCAGCCTATGCTTGTCCTTGGCTTAGCCTGACCGTACTAGACTGTGAAAGAAGAGGTCAAGATCGATCCTATGGCAGCATAGTAGAATGTTTTTAGGATTTCTTTAGACATATAGGGTCTTTTCAGTTGTCTCAAGAAGTATAATCTTTGCTGGGCCTTCTTTTGGATAACGGTAGCATGCTTACTCCACTTCAAGTCCTGCGAGATCTGAGTACCTAGGAATTTTGTACTGGCTGCGATTTTGGCTTCCTCCTCGCCAATCAAAATGGGATGGTGCATTTTGTGAGATTGTCAATTATGATTTCAACTGTCTGAATATTCAGAATGAGGTTATTCGCATTGCACCAATGATCAAGGGTTTTGATCGCTGTTACTAATGAGGCCTACTTAGGTGGTATCATCCGCGTATTTGATGATCTTGACCGTAGGATCTGACGAGGTGACAAGGTGAATTCATTGGTATATAGTGAGAAAAGAAGGGGAGACAGAACACACCCCACACAGATCAATTTATACATATGAAAAAATGATACAATACCCATATAAGGAGTTTTTTTTGGGGGGTAGCAATCATTGAACTTGTTTTTTTAATTATAATTTTTTTTATTATAATTTTTTCCTCATTAGCAGTTCAGTGGGGACGCTGCAAATTTTTTCAGCAAATCAATGGTGGCACTGTGGCTGTGAGTTGGTCCTACTCCCTTTATAGGAAGGAGCCAGGCGGAGAGGCGCACTGGTCTTTTGAGGAATGGAGTGCCACGTCCTGGGTGGCGCCTTTCTATAGTTCTATAGTACCTCTCCATCTTAAAACCCAGTCATGTCTATTTTATTCTGGTGTGTTGAAATAAACAGTATTCAAATCAAGTTTGAATACTGTACCTGCTAAATGAAGTGGGGATCATTTCCGTAGAGAATTTTAATGCCTAGCCAAAATAACTTCATCAACAGTTTATGAGATGATGCATTTTAGTTGATGTTCTTGCTATTTATATTGTTTTTCTTATTACATTTTGTAACATAATATACTGTGAAAGAACACTTTTATTATTTTAAGATACTTACTTCACATAATATAATTGATGGAACCTGCATTTTCTATTCTTGAGTTTATTCTTTCAGTAAGGTTATTAACATAGTCATAAATAATGTTTTTATTAGAGTCTGTATATACATGCAGCCAAGAGAACAGTATTTATACAGCCGTTCTATTATACTAAACACTTTTTTATTTACGGCTTATAGTTTGAGGGTTAAAATAATATTTGTAGCAAAGAACAAATAAAGGAAAAGGTGAGAAAGAACAGGGAAACATAATTATCATGGCCATTACCACTTAAACCGAACCTTCAGCATCATTGAATGAAAATCCCAAACCATTAAAAAACTATTCAGCAGCAGCTAAAAGTTTGTAGTCATTTACTTTTTATTCTTTCCCCCACTGGGCTTTAATTCTGTTCAGGATTCAAATATACAGGTGCCGCCATCTTGCCTCAGAAGCATCACATTGAGGAAAGTACTCAAAAGTGCAGGGGGTGGGTTATAGCAGTGCTTTGCACAGATAGAGCAGAGCTGGGGTCATGAAAAGGACAACAATCCCAGAATGCAGAGCAGCATATTCAAAAGACACTTCCTGTCTACGGGCAGCCTGAGACTCCATGGGCCACCATCTTGGATGTTAAAAGGTAAAAAACGCAACAGATGCAGGTAGGATGATTTAAGGTGGGCATCTGTATGTAAGGGGTGGGGGAAACTTACAAGATAGACTATTATTCAGGATGAAGGTCCGCTTTAAATGGTACATATAAGCACCTAAAACTGTAGTAAAATGCACAAAGCGACCATCTAAAGTGCATGAAATGCACATAAATATTTTTTAAAGTAAATTTAAAGCATACATATCTTACATCTGATTCTATCTGGTCTGCTCCCTCATAAGGGTGCTGTTGCATGGTTTTAATCCGCATTTTATAGCCACTCCTATAGCCATTTCTTTAATCAGGCCTTCTACAGTACAGAAATCAGGCCTGCAGTAAAATGCGCGAGCTACTTTATATTGCCTAGGAATGATGACCTATACTTTTTCCCTGCATTTTTCTAAGGAACTGACTTGCAAACTTTTCCTGTCCCGACAGATCCACACTGTGGCCATATCAGTTGAGCGCCTCACATCCACTTTTCTCTAAAGAAAAAGGTTGGGGAGCAACAATTATGTGGCCCCCTGACCTTCTGGGCCCTGGTTCGGCGGCACCCTCTGCACCCCCTCAAGTTACACCCCTGCATGTAGTGTAAGATTACATTTTATTAAAATAAAAACTTTTACTTCCGTTTGCTTCTTTTGTATAGTACTGGATATATATATGGGTTGGCGAAGGTCTATGAAAAAAAGTGTTTATGATGTACTGTATTTGGTGAGTGTAAAATGAAACTTGACTTGACTACCACCATCATCATTTTCAGAGGGCTCGGCAATGAATGTTTTAAAAAGGAAAGATGAAAATGATGTATTTTAAGGTAAGCTGAGATCATCCTCCCTCTATAAATCAGACCTTTATTTGCTAATGCTGGAGAAAAAGAATCCTTCCGAGACAGGGGGCTCAAAACCCCATGTATTCTAAAGCTCAGCACACAAGCTATTCATATTATCACTCCTCGTTGAGCGTTTGCCAGTTGCAGGTTATGTGATCCGAACATCGCTGTGGGGAAACGTACTTCTTTGCAAAGTTAATGTACTGGAAACTAGTTAAGAAATCTATTGCTGTTGCCTTTGGCTTTTTGCTCTTTAATCCATTATTGTTTTCACAGGCCATTAGAGTCTGAAGTTTGAGGAGGTTCTGAATTGTTTAAGGACAATAAAATTGACATTTGCTTCCTCATGTGCAAAGATAAATGATTTGCTCATCCTATACTTAAATCGCAGCAAGCTAAATAGCCATTGTTAAAATATGTGATCGAACTGTGTACTGAAGTACGCCTAAGTATAGGATGCGGCATTTGTATAGACGTACATATCTTATGTCACAAACTTGGACAAAAAACTGACTTTATCTATCATTAATGGGACCTATAATTATGCAAGACTGGCAATCTCTTCCTCTGGCCTCCAATGGCTGGACTTAGCAGATGTACAGTAGTACAAGGTCAACAACAGAGGCAGGTACTCGGGAGCAGCCGAAGCACAGACATGACAGTTCAGCAAGTGTTGAGACTGTCAGACTCACACAGTGGGTAAACTCAAGTTAGGGTCTAGGTGTATTGCTAAATCAATCCAAATAAGGGATAAACTATTAACATGTCATCTAAATTTAACCAGGTAGTTCCCATCAGTTGGTCCGAAGGCCTTTAATTGTGCATGGCAGGTGGCGTACGCAGCTTTCACCCCCACGTGTTGCCTTCCACCTGACCAGTTTTATTTAATTATGACATCACACTTGCTACCCCTATTTTACAGCCATTTCTGGGACCCAAAGTTCAGGTCCCCATAATTTACATTGGGTTCGGGTCTAGTCCGGGTGGCAAGTTTGGCCTATATTGAAGAACCTGAACTTCTACTGGTTCACTTACCACTATTCCCCACCTTTCCCTTGGCCTCCCTGCTTTTCCTTGCCTATCTATTAGTCATCATGTGATGAAAATTACAGTGCTTTCATCTTGCATTCTGTTTCCAAGCTGAATTTGCTGGCTATTTCTAGATGATCTTCTAGACAGTTAAATGATGACTAATTGCAGCAATACTGCCATTAAAGCCCTAGGAGAGAAGAGAATGACAAGCACGAAAAGAAATATGGAAAAGTAATTTTAACTACTGTTCTACTGCCAGAGTAGTTTTATTTTTTTCTATAGAATATTCATTTTTCAAAGACAAAACAAATGAATATATAAAATGAATATATAAAAAACGGAAAATACAAAAATGCTATTTTAAGGACAGGTATCTAAAAAATGTCTAAAACTAATTAATGTACGATAGCTTTGACCTTGAAACATAAAGTATTTTAATAATATACTTTAATTCAACAAAATCAACAACATTTCCCCTCCCCTTTCTAATCTAAGAAGTGCGCTGCACCAGCTAAGTGATGGCAGAGCACCGTGATAAAAGGGGGAGGGAGGGCACCAGGTGCCATTTATGCACTGCCTTTAGTTCTACAGTCTGAATGATTGTGTGTGTTATTGCCCCCTGGAATTTATCTTCAATTTGGGATTTCAGACATATAACATAAGCCATAAATCAACTTTTCTGCATAAACCAGTTACAACCAGACACCGAAGATAACTGGAATGGACGGCGGTAGTAGGGACACAACTTCATCTTGTTATACCTGTCTGTCAGGGAGGCACAGAGAGCTGTATGCCCGCATGCGAAATGTTGGGTCCGAACCATATATGGGGCTCGGTGTTACTTCTGTTGTCAGATTTCTAATTAGAAATAAAACACCAGGCACTGTGTAATATCAACTCAAAGAGCGTGTCTAAAAGTGCGCCCTCTGGCTTTATTTGGCCACATCTTATATACAGCTTCTGGGACATTGTTCAGACATGCGCAGAGAGATTCAAGATCACGCCACACATTTTCTCAGCAGAGGTTTCAATAACAGGAACAAGGCGCCATTGTCTTTTGAGGAAATGATGACCTTGCTCAGATCAACAGAATAGAATATAGTTTGTAGCATCAGCATTATGGAATAGAATGAACATAAAGACACCGTTCCTAACATTAACCCTATCAAAACAAACAGTGGGACTAAAGGCAGTGAATACAAAATGACACCCATCTCCCCCCTCCCCCTTTTATCAAGGAGCTCCACCGTCACTTTGTCCAGGCAGCTCACTTCTCAGATTGTTTTTTTTTTTTAAATAAAGAATTTTAGTAAAATATGATTCAATGTTCGGGCTCTCATTTATACTGTGTGCAACAGGCAGGTCAGGACAGTCAGGAGTGTGTGATCTGCTTCAGAGCTGAGAGTGTTACAATCAGAACACTTCAGCCAGAGGACTATAAGAGATCAAGCCTGTAGGATGGTGTTAAAAAGCAGGGACACTCGGTACAATTTGTGTGTGTTCTGGGGAGGCTGGGATATGACCCTAGGACAGGGCCATGATTGTGAAGGGACTGTTCCTATGCTAGGGAAGGGCTGGCAAGGTATTCACTCGCCCTGATGAATTAAACCAGACCAACAGCCTGGCACAGTTGGATAAATAATAAATTAATAAATAATAAAACTCCACCAAGCTCACTTGCCTCATCTGCATGCATGATTCCGAATCATTGTTAGCACTTACATTTGCTCCTGCATCCACTCATGCCACCTCACCAATTTTCTAGTGGTAGCGGCCATATTGGAGCTTCCTCTCCAAGCGTCTCAGCCATGCTGCTGCCTGGATTAAATGGACGGGCAGGCTGATTCATTGCTAACGCCAGGAAGCGTCAGATGACAAATACAAAAAGGGACACTCTGGTGTATCCCGTACAAACGCCCCAAGACCTCTGCACTCACCCTCAATGAGTCAATCTGTACAAAGTATGTAAAGAATGTATAAACGGTATTTTATTAATATTTTGCAATAGAAATAACAATAACCCCATATGGGCCACACAAATTTAAAAAACATATATACAACACATTAAAAAGCTGGGTGGTGGGGGCTCCCTTGGGCTGTTATTTTTTTATATATTTTTATATATATTTATTTTTATTTATTTTTTATTCATTATTTTTTATTTTTATATATATATATTTTTTTTTTTTTATTATTATTTTTTATTATTATTTTTTCATATTGATATTCATAAAGAGTTTTGTTTGTCTGGTCTCTTTTACAGATGTTCTGTCCACAGATGTTTATCTTTGGGCTTGGGTGGCATGCAGACATTAAAATAACAGCCCTGTCTTGATCCATACGCGGCTAGGAATGAGAAGAAATCCAGTCCAACGTATATATATCCGTGGGGTTGCATAACATATTATATCAAGATATTTGCCCGGATCTGGTCCAAGATTGGCTATGAATGTGAAGACATCCAGTTTGCCAAGAGGAGTCTCTTTCAATATAAATTCTTTACCCATAAGGGTGATTGTGTGGGTGATGTGATTTTATGGTTACCATTAGGGATGAGCGAATCGATCCGGACGAACCCGGATTCGATCCGAATTTCAGGAAAAATTCGATTCGGATCGAATCCGAATTTCCCCGCGATTCGATCACTCGAAGTTTTCCTTTAACATCCATTCATTTACATTACAGGCATTCTAAGATGGCGGGCGGGACATGTCTGGACATGTATCCCGCGCCAGTGCAAGCTGGGGCAGTCACATGCAGCCTATCAGCAGCCAGCAAGCCCGGTGACGTCACACAGCGGTATTTAACGGCGGCCATCTTGCTTTTCCTCATTTCTCTATTGCATTCGTGACAGACAGACAGAACGCTGTGTAGCTGAGGCAGTTAGACAGGCTGGAGACAGGGACAGACAGGGACAGGCTGGAGACAGGCAGGAGACAGGCAGGAGACAGACAGGAGACAGACAGAAAGCCAGGGAAAGGTAGGAAAAACGGAGCTGGCTGACAGGGAGATTTTTTTTTTTCATCCAGCCTTTGTTAGCGTTTTCAGGCTGCTTATAGTAACTAACTGTGCATATATACTGAACTGATCTTAAGTCTGCTGTGAGGCATCCCATTCTGTGACTAAAGCAGCCTCTGTTTAAGACCATATAAGCATTTGCTCTTATCATATTTGAAATTAGCCTGATAAAGACACTTTTGCTGGCCAAAGCACTACTGTACCCTGCCAGCTCGATTCCTGCCCGGGGCATCCCATTCTGTGACTAAAGCAGCCTCTGTTTAAGACCATATAAGCATTTGCTCTTATCATATTTGAAATTAGGCCTGATAAAGACACTTTTGCTGGCCAAAGCACTACTGTACCCTGCCAGCTCGATTCCTGCCCGGGGCATCCCATTCTGTGACTAAAGCAGCCTCTGTTTAAGACCATATAAGCATTTGCTCTTATCATATTTGAAATTAGCCTGATAAAGACACTTTTGCTGGCCAAAGCACTACTGTACCCTGCCAGCTCGATTCCTGCCCGGGGCATCCCATTCTGTGACTAAAGCAGCCTCTGTTTAAGACCATATAAGCATTTGCTCTTATCATATTTGAAATTAGGCCTGATAAAGACACTTTTGCTGGCCAAAGCACTACTGTACCCTGCCAGCTCGATTCCTGCCCGGGGCATCCCATTCTGTGACTACAGCAGCCTCTGTTTAAGACCATATAAGCATTTGCTCTTATCATATTTGAAATTAGCCTGATAAAGACACTTTTGCTGGCCAAAGCACTACTGTACCCTGCCAGCTCGATTCCTGCCCGGGGCATCCCATTCTGTGACTAAAGCAGCCTCTGTTTAAGACCATATAAGCATTTGCTCTTATCATATTTGAAATTAGCCTGATAAAGACACTTTTGCTGGCCAAAGCACTACTGTACCCTGCCAGCTCGATTCCTGCCCGGGGCATCCCATTCTGTGACTAAAGCAGCCTCTGTTTAAGACCATATAAGCATTTGCTCTTATCATATTTGAAATTAGGCCTGATAAAGACACTTTTGCTGGCCAAAGCACTACTGTACCCTGCCAGCTCGATTCCTGCCCGGGGCATCCCATTCTGTGACTAAAGCAGCCTCTGTTTAAGACCATATAAGCATTTGCTCTTATCATATTTGAAATTAGCCTGATAAAGACACTTTTGCTGGCCAAAGCACTACTGTACCCTGCCAGCTCGATTCCTGCCCGGGGCATCCCATTCTGTGACTACAGCAGCCTCTGTTTAAGACCATATAAGCATTTGCTCTTATCATATTTGAAATTAGCCTGATAAAGACACTTTTGCTGGCCAAAGCACTACTGTACCCTGCCAGCTCGATTCCTGCCCGGGGCATCCCATTCTGTGACTAAAGCAGCCTCTGTTTAAGACCATATAAGCATTTGCTCTTATCATATTTGAAATTAGGCCTGATAAAGACACTTTTGCTGGCCAAAGCACTACTGTACCCTGCCAGCTCGATTCCTGCCCGGGGCATCCCATTCTGTGACTAAAGCAGCCTCTGTTTAAGACCATATAAGCATTTGCTCTTATCATATTTGAAATTAGGCCTGATAAAGACACTTTTGCTGGCCAAAGCACTACTGTACCCTGCCAGCTCGATTCCTGCCCGGGGCATCCCATTCTGTGACTACAGCAGCCTCTGTTTAAGACCATATAAGCATTTGCTCTTATCATATTTGAAATTAGCCTGATAAAGACACTTTTGCTGGCCAAAGCACTACTGTACCCTGCCAGCTCGATTCCTGCCCGGGGCATCCCATTCTGTGACTAAAGCAGCCTCTGTTTAAGACCATATAAGCATTTGCTCTTATCATATTTGAAATTAGCCTGATAAAGACACTTTTGCTGGCCAAAGCACTACTGTACCCTGCCAGCTCGATTCCTGCCCGGGGCATCCCATTCTGTGACTAAAGCAGCCTCTGTTTAAGACCATATAAGCATTTGCTCTTATCATATTTGAAATTAGCCTGATAAAGACACTTTTGCTGGCCAAAGCACTACTGTACCCTGCCAGCTCGATTCCTGCCCGGGGCATCCCATTCTGTGACTAAAGCAGCCTCTGTTTAAGACCATATAAGCATTTGCTCTTATCATATTTGAAATTAGGCCTGATAAAGACACTTTTGCTGGCCAAAGCACTACTGTACCCTGCCAGCTCGATTCCTGCCCGGGGCATCCCATTCTGTGACTAAAGCAGCCTCTGTTTAAGACCATATAAGCATTTGCTCTTATCATATTTGAAATTAGGCCTGATAAAGACACTTTTGCTGGCCAAAGCACTACTGTACCCTGCCAGCTCGATTCCTGCCCGGGGCATCCCATTCTGTGACTAAAGCAGCCTCTGTTTAAGACCATATAAGCATTTGCTCTTATCATATTTGAAATTAGCCTGATAAAGACACTTTTGCTGGCCAAAGCACTACTGTACCCTGCCAGCTCGATTCCTGCCCGGGGCATCCCATTCTGTGACTACAGCAGCCTCTGTTTAAGACCATATAAGCATTTGCTCTTATCATATTTGAAATTAGCCTGATAAAGACACTTTTGCTGGCCAAAGCACTACCGTACCCTGCCAGCTCGATTCCTGCCCGGGGCATCCCATTCTGTGACTAAAGCAGCCTCTGTTTAAGACCATATAAGCATTTGCTCTTATCATATTTGAAATTAGGCCTGATAAAGACACTTTTGCTGGCCAAAGCACTACTGTACCCTGCCAGCTCGATTCCTGCCCGGGGCATCCCATTCTGTGACTACAGCAGCCTCTGTTTAAGACCATATAAGCATTTGCTCTTATCATATTTGAAATTAGGCCTGATAAAGACACTTTTGCTGGCCAAAGCACTACCGTACCCTGCCAGCTCGATTCCTGCCCGGGGCATCCCATTCTGTGACTAAAGCAGCCTCTGTTTAAGACCATATAAGCATTTGCTCTTATCATATTTGAAATTAGGCCTGATAAAGACACTTTTGCTGGCCAAAGCACTACTGTACCCTGCCAGCTCGATTCCTGCCCGGGGCATCCCATTCTGTGACTAAAGCAGCCTCTGTTTAAGACCATATAAGCATTTGCTCTTATCATATTTGAAATTAGGCCTGATAAAGACACTTTTGCTGGCCAAAGCACTACTGTACCCTGCCAGCTCGATTCCTGCCCGGGGCATCCCATTCTGTGACTAAAGCAGCCTCTGTTTAAGACCATATAAGCATTTGCTCTTATCATATTTGAAATTAGGCCTGATAAAGACACTTTTGCTGGCCAAAGCACTACTGTACCCTGCCAGCTCGATTCCTGCCCGGGGCATCCCATTCTGTGACTAAAGCAGCCTCTGTTTAAGACCATATAAGCATTTGCTCTTATCATATTTGAAATTAGCCTGATAAAGACACTTTTGCTGGCCAAAGCACTACTGTACCCTGCCAGCTCGATTCCTGCCCGGGGCATCCCATTCTGTGACTACAGCAGCCTCTGTTTAAGACCATATAAGCATTTGCTCTTATCATATTTGAAATTAGCCTGATAAAGACACTTTTGCTGGCCAAAGCACTACTGTACCCTGCCAGCTCGATTCCTGCCCGGGGCATCCCATTCTGTGACTAAAGCAGCCTCTGTTTAAGACCATATAAGCATTTGCTCTTATCATATTTGAAATTAGGCCTGATAAAGACACTTTTGCTGGCCAAAGCACTACTGTACCCTGCCAGCTCGATTCCTGCCCGGGGCATCCCATTCTGTGACTAAAGCAGCCTCTGTTTAAGACCATATAAGCATTTGCTCTTATCATATTTGAAATTAGGCCTGATAAAGACACTTTTGCTGGCCAAAGCACTACTGTACCCTGCCAGCTCGATTCCTGCCCGGGGCATCCCATTCTGTGACTACAGCAGCCTCTGTTTAAGACCATATAAGCATTTGCTCTTATCATATTTGAAATTAGCCTGATAAAGACACTTTTGCTGGCCAAAGCACTACTGTACCCTGCCAGCTCGATTCCTGCCCGGGGCATCCCATTCTGTGACTAAAGCAGCCTCTGTTTAAGACCATATAAGCATTTGCTCTTATCATATTTGAAATTAGCCTGATAAAGACACTTTTGCTGGCCAAAGCACTACTGTACCCTGCCAGCTCGATTCCTGCCCGGGGCATCCCATTCTGTGACTAAAGCAGCCTCTGTTTAAGACCATATAAGCATTTGCTCTTATCATATTTGAAATTAGCCTGATAAAGACACTTTTGCTGGCCAAAGCACTACTGTACCCTGCCAGCTCGATTCCTGCCCGGGGCATCCCATTCTGTGACTAAAGCAGCCTCTGTTTAAGACCATATAAGCATTTGCTCTTATCATATTTGAAATTAGGCCTGATAAAGACACTTTTGCTGGCCAAAGCACTACTGTACCCTGCCAGCTCGATTCCTGCCCGGGGCATCCCATTCTGTGACTAAAGCAGCCTCTGTTTAAGACCATATAAGCATTTGCTCTTATCATATTTGAAATTAGGCCTGATAAAGACACTTTTGCTGGCCAAAGCACTACTGTACCCTGCCAGCTCGATTCCTGCCCGGGGCATCCCATTCTGTGACTAAAGCAGCCTCTGTTTAAGACCATATAAGCATTTGCTCTTATCATATTTGAAATTAGGCCTGATAAAGACACTTTTGCTGGCCAAAGCACTACTGGACCCTGCCAGGTCCATTCCTGCCCAGGGCATCCCATTCTGTGACTAAAGCAGCCTCTGTTTAAGACCATATAAGCATTTGCTCTTATTATATTTATATTATAAGACACTTTTGCTGGGCATAGGCTTACTGCTGCCTGCCAGGTGCACTTCTGTTGAGGCATCCCATTCTGTAACATAGCATACCCCTCTTTATTTACACTAAGCAGCTCTCTTATTTACACTAAGCAGGCCTGTTGGAGGCTGAGTGTTACTGCTCACTTTTGGTGTGCATTATATTCTGTTTCATATAGACCCACCGCTGCCCGGGGTTTTTTTAAATATCACCTACTACCACGCCAGTTAGACTATGTCGGGCAGACAAGTGCCTGGAAGTGAAAAGAGGAGTGGCAGAGGCCAAGATTCCGCAGGCAGAGCTCGCATCAGACTGGGGGCCAGTAGCAGCAGGAGTCACGCTGAGAGACCTAATCTGCCAGTATCTGCTAGCGGTCGGGTCTCCACCAGTAACGCATCTGCCGTGGTAGATTGGTTGACGCGCTCATCAACAACATCATCACAACTTACGTCTGAGACCCCCAGTCTAGGGTCGGTAGGTTCCTCTGACACAACCCTGAGTTGGCATGCCCCGAGAGCAGTCCCTGTCCTCCCATTGCCTCTGGCCTACGCCGTTCCCTCCCCCAGCGACGTATCCTATGCTTTGGGTTCAGCTCCACTCTTTAGTGAGGAGGACCATCAGATAGAGGACAGTCAGCAGCTACTGCCCAGCCAAGAAATGGAGGTGGCTTCTTTAGCTAGGCAGACAAATAGTGATGTGGACAGTGTCGTGGGTGCTGCGAGCGTTCCAGCTCCTGCGCCAGACACTGTTGACGAATCCACGAACATCAGTGACGTACAGCCACAACCCGGTGATGATGATGATGATGACGATGAAGCCGATCGCACTTGGGAGCCGGGTGATGAAGGGGCTTCATCGTCATCATCAGGAGAAGAGGGGTGCAGGTTGCCCCGGAGTCAGCAGCTGAGGCAGCAAGGTGGTAGCAGTCAGCATGGGGGCACAATTCCAAAGGCTGGAGCCGGCCGGGGCCGGGGCCGGGGTAGAGCACCTGCTGTGCGGCAGTCTACCTTATCGGGAGGTAGTGGAGCAGGGGTTCCTGGAGTTGGCAACAGCAGCAGTGAATCAGTGAGGCCAGGGGGTGGGAAAAGTAGCTACTCGGCAGTGTGGCAGTTTTTCCTGAGGCATCCGCAGGAGGGTAACATGGCCACATGCAAGATATGTAGGCAAAAGGTGAAGCGTGGCCAGGGTCCAAATGTTGGCACCACGGCCCTGCGTCAACATATGATGCGTCACCATAAAACGACCTGGGAGAACCGAGGCTCCCAAGGGGTGGTCCAGTCTGCTTCCTCACCAAGTGAGCTCCCAATTTCTGCCAGCCAAGGCTCCAGCACCTCAGCCGAAGGCAGCTGTGCGTCATACCCATCCTCTGTCGCTCCTGCTCCTCCTCCTCCAAGTCATGCATCCCGCCAGCAATCCATCAGCGAAGCCATGTCCAAGAGACAGCAGTATGCGCCCACTCATCCTACGGCGCAGAAGCTGAATGTGCTCCTGTCCAAGTTGCTGGTGCTGCAGTCGCTCCCTTTTCAGGTGGTGGAATCTGCACCTTTCAGAGAACTGATGGCTTGTGCCGAGCCGAGGTGGAGAGTCCCAAGCCGTCATTTCTTTGCCAAGAAGGCAGTACCAGCGCTGCACACTTTTGTTGAACAGAAGGTGGGCCAGTCCTTGAGCCTGTCGGTGTGTAGCAAAATACATGGCAGCGCCGACATCTGGAGCTGTAACTACGGTCAGGGGCAGTACATGTCGTTTACGGCCCACTGGGTGAATGTGGTCCCTTTGCAGCAGCAACTTGGACAGGTCACGCCGCTTCGGCCTCCGCGCTCTCTGCCCATTGGGCCTGTGACACCGTGCGACTCGGCCTCCTCATCCTCCGCCATCTCCTCACCCTCCACTGTAGGCTCAAGTCTCAGTGCCCCTCCAGTCTACCATGTGTGCAGGGCACGGAGGTGTCACGCAGTGCTTCACATGGTTTGTCTTGGCGAACGGAGTCACACAGGGGAGGAACTGCTTAAATGTATTCATCAGGAAATCCAAACATGGCTTACTCCGAGAAAACTTAAAATGGGAATCATGGTTACCGACAATGGGAAGAACATTTTGTCTGCGCTGCGCCAAGGAAGCCTGACCCATGCCCCCTGCATGGCTCACGTCTTCAATCTGGTTGTCAAGCGGTTTCTGAAGTGTTCCCCCCATCTGCAGGACATCCTAACAACTTCACGGAAACTTTGCATGCACTTCAGCCACTCCTACACCGCCAAACACACCCTTCTTGAGCTACAGCGTCAGAATGGTATCCCCCAACATAGTCTGATTTGCGATGTTTCCACCCGTTGGAATTCCACCCTTCACATGTTGGACCGATTATATGAACAGAGAAAAGCCATCACGGATTTCCTGATGATCCAAGCAGATAGGGGGACTCCCCTGTGTAACTTCAATGTCAACCAGTGGCAGCTCATACGTGACACCTGCCGTTTGCTCAGGCCCTTTGAGGAAGCCACTTTATTTGTCAGTCGGCAGGATTACGGGATGAACGACGTGATTCCACTGCTTCATGTACTACAGCACATGTTGGAAACCATGGCTGGTCAGGGCACTGGAGACATGGCGTTTACATCTTACGGCCACATGAACCCCCTTGGAGCTGAACTGGAGGAGGAGGAGGAGGAAGAGGAGGAGGAGGAGTTGCCCAGCGAAACACAGTTTAGGCTTGGCGAAATGGCTGGTTTATCTAGTCAGCGGACAGGAGAGGAGGAGCAGGAGCAGCCAGAGGAGCTAGAGGTTTTTGAGGAAGGAGAGACAGAGGACCCGGGCACACCGTGGCAGTATGCAGTGGAGATGGAGACAGGTAGTCCATCCGAGTCACTTGCGCAAATGGCACGAAGCATGCTCACGTGCTTGCGTAGTGACCCCAGAATTGTTTCCATCTGTCGGCGGGATGACTTCTGGCTGTCCACCTTATTGGACCCTCGCTTCCGGCACAAAATGGGGGCATTTTTTAAACCCACCGAGAGGGAGGACAAACTCAACTACTACAAAGACATTCTACGTAGGCAGTTGGCCGATGCCTATCTGCGCCATGGTCCATACTCTCGCAGGTCTGACTCGAGGGGACCTCTGCGCTCACCTTCCACTGCCATGGCCGCTGGGGGGGTTGGCAGCAGCAGCAGCAGAAGCTCCATCAGCAGCAGCAGCCTCAGTCTTCAGTCGCTAATGAGTAGCTTTCTACACCCGCATAGTGAGGCTACTCATGAGCAGCAGGAAGACCTGGAGCAGGACCTGAACCAGCAGGTCATGTCATACTTTGACATGACCATGCCAACACACCTTGAGGATCCGCTGGACTTCTGGGCAGCCAAACTTGATTTGTGGCCGCAACTAGCAGAGTTTGCCCTGGAAAAGCTGTCCTGCCCGGCAAGTAGCGTGCCATCTGAGCGGGTGTTTAGTGCGGCGGGGGCCATAGTTACGGCGAGGAGAACTCGTCTGTCAACTAAAAATGTGGAGAGACTCACCTTTGTCAAAATGAATCAGGGATGGATCAGCCAGGATTTCCACCCACCAATGCCTGATGCATGCGACTAGATTCAGCATGGTGCCACGTTTTACACTTTCCAAATGGTGCAAAACATATTTATGTCTTTAGGCCATTTTTTGGGCTCCTGCTGCTGCTACTGTCAACTCCTGCCAACTCCAGGGTGTGATTCATCCAATTTTTGGGCTCCTGAAGCCAACTCCAGTGTATATTTGGGCTCCTGCTGCTGCTGCTGCCAACTTCTGCCAACTCCAGGGTGTGATTCATCCAATTTTTGGACTCCTGAAGCCAACTCCAGTGTATATTTGGGCTCCTGCTGCTGCTACTGTCAACTCCTGCCAACTCCAGGCTGTGATTCATCCAATTTTTGGGCTCCTGAAGCCAACTCCAGTGTATATTTGGGCTCCTGCTGCTGCTACTGTCAACTCCTGCCAACTCCAGGGTGTGATTCATCCAATTTTTGGGCTCCTGAAGCCAACTCGAGTGTATATTTGGGCTCCTGCTGCTGCTGCTGCCAACTTCTGCCAACTCCAGGGTGTGATTCATCCAATTTTTGGGCTCCTGAAGCCAACTCCAGTGTATATTTGGGCTCCTGCTGCTGCTGCTGTCAACTCCTGCCAACTCCAGGGTGTGATTCATCCAATTTTTGGGCTCCTGAAGCCAACTCCAGTGTATATTTGGGCTCCTGCTGCTGCTGCTGCCAACTTCTGCCAACTCCAGGGTGTGATTCATCCAATTTTTGGGCTCCTGAAGCCAACTCCAGTGTATATTTGGGCTCCTGCTGCTGCTGCTGCCAACTTCTGCCAACTCCAGGGTGTGATTCATCCAATTTTTGGGCTCCTGAAGCCAACTCCAGTGTATATTTGGGCTCCTGCTGCTGCTGCTGTCAACTCCTGCCAACTCCAGGGTGTGATTCATCCAATTTTTGGGCTCCTGAAGCCAACTCCAGTGTATATTTGGGCTCCTGCTGCTGCTGCTGCCAACTTCTGCCAACTCCAGGGTGTGATTCATCCAATTTTTGGGCTCCTGAAGCCAACTCCAGTGTATATTTGGGCTCCTGCTGCTGCTGCTGCCAACTCCTGCCAACTCCAGGGTGTGATTCATCCAATTTTTGGGCTCCTGAGGCCAACTCCAGTGTATATTTGGGCTCCTGCTGCTGCTACTGTCAACTCCTGCCAACTCCAGGCTGTGATTCATCCAATTTTTGGGCTCCTGAAGCCAACTCCAGTGTATATTTGGGCTCCTGCTGCTGCTACTGTCAACTCCTGCCAACTCCAGGGTGTGATTCATCCAATTTTTGGGCTCCTGAAGCCAACTCCAGTGTATATTTGGGCTCCTGCTGCTGCTGCTGCCAACTTCTGCCAACTCCAGGGTGTGATTCATCCAATTTTTGGGCTCCTGAAGCCAACTCCAGTGTATATTTGGGCTCCTGCTGCTGCTGCTGCCAACTTCTGCCAACTCCAGGGTGTGATTCATCCAATTTTTGGGCTCCTGAAGCCAACTCCAGTGTATATTTGGGCTCCTGCTGCTGCTGCTGCCAACTTCTGCCAACTCCAGGGTGTGATTCATCCAATTTTTGGGCTCCTGAAGCCAACTCCAGTGTATATTTGGGCTCCTGCTGCTGCTGCTGTCAACTCCTGCCAACTCCAGGGTGTGATTCATCCAATTTTTGGGCTCCTGAAGCCAACTCCAGTGTATATTTGGGCTCCTGCTGCTGCTGCTGTCAACTCCTGCCAACTCCAGGGTGTGATTCATCCAATTTTTGGGCTCCTGAAGCCAACTCCAGTGTATATTTGGGCTCCTGCTGCTGCTGCTGCCAACTTCTGCCAACTCCAGGGTGTGATTCATCCAATTTTTGGGCTCCTGAAGCCAACTCCAGTGTATATTTGGGCTCCTGCTGCTGCTGCTGCCAACTCCTGCCAACTCCAGGGTGTGATTCATCCAATTTTTGGGCTCCTGAGGCCAACTCCAGTGTATATTTGGGCTCCTGCTGCTGCTACTGTCAACTCCTGCCAACTCCAGGCTGTGATTCATCCAATTTTTGGGCTCCTGAAGCCAACTCCAGTGTATATTTGGGCTCCTGCTGCTGCTACTGTCAACTCCTGCCAACTCCAGGGTGTGATTCATCCAATTTTTGGGCTCCTGAAGCCAACTCCAGTGTATATTTGGGCTCCTGCTGCTGCTACTGTCAACTCCTGCCAACTCCAGGGTGTGATTCATCCAATTTTTGGGCTCCTGAAGCCAACTCCAGTGTATATTTGGGCTCCTGCTGCTGCTGCTGCCAACTTCTGCCAACTCCAGGGTGTGATTCATCCAATTTTTGGGCTCCTGAAGCCAACTCCAGTGTATATTTGGGCTCCTGCTGCTGCTGCTGCCAACTTCTGCCAACTCCAGGGTGTGATTCATCCAATTTTTGGGCTCCTGAAGCCAACTCCAGTGTATATTTGGGCTCCTGCTGCTGCTACTGTCAACTCCTGCCAACTCCAGGGTGTGATTCATCCAATTTTTGGGCTCCTGAAGCCAACTCCAGTGTATATTTGGGCTCCTGCTGCTGCTGCTGCCAACTTCTGCCAACTCCAGGGTGTGATTCATCCAATTTTTGGGCTCCTGAAGCCAACTCCAGTGTATATTTGGGCTCCTGCTGCTGCTGCTGTCAACTCCTGCCAACTCCAGGGTGTGATTCATCCAATTTTTGGGCTCCTGAAGCCAACTCCAGTGTATATTTGGGCTCCTGCTGCTGCTGCTGCCAACTTCTGCCAACTCCAGGGTGTGATTCATCCAATTTTTGGGCTCCTGAAGCCAACTCCAGTGTATATTTGGGCTCCTGCTGCTGCTGCTGCCAACTCCTGCCAACTCCAGGGTGTGATTCATCCAATTTTTGGGCTCCTGAGGCCAACTCCAGTGTATATTTGGGCTCCTGCTGCTGCTACTGTCAACTCCTGCCAACTCCAGGCTGTGATTCATCCAATTTTTGGGATCCTGAAGCCAACTCCAGTGTATATTTGGGCTCCTGCTGCTGCTGCTGCCAACTTCTGCCAACTCCAGGGTGTGATTCATCCAATTTTTGGGCTCCTGAAGCCAACTCCAGTGTATATTTGGGCTCCTGCTGCTGCTGCTGCCAACTTCTGCCAACTCCAGGCTGTGATTCATCCAATTTTTGGGCTCCTGAAGCCAACTCCAGTGTATATTTGGGCTCCTGCTGCTGCTGCTGTCAACTCCTGCCAACTCCAGGGTGTGATTCATCCAATTTTTGGGCTCCTGAAGCCAACTCCAGTGTATATTTGGGCTCCTGCTGCTGCTGCTGCCAACTCCTGCCAACTCCAGGGTGTGATTCATCCAATTTTTGGGCTCCTGAGGCCAACTCCAGTGTATATTTGGGCTCCTGCTGCTGCTGCTGTCAACTCCTGCCAACTCCAGGGTGTGATTCATCCAATTTTTGGGCTCCTGAAGCCAACTCCAGTGTATATTTGGGCTCCTGCTGCTGCTGCTGCCAACTTCTGCCAACTCCAGGGTGTGATTCATCCAATTTTTGGGCTCCTGAGGCCAACTCCAGTGTATATTTGGGCTCCTTCTGCCCCTCATAGTGATGCCACTTCAACTCTCTGCAATTGTGCCGCTCTGCGATTCTATTAGCGATGCCTCTGATCTGCATGTGATATTTCTTAAAAGTATTATTTAACTAACCCAGCACGCATCCTGTGCGTGTTACAGCAAGGCTGAATGGTTTACAACCCTATTGAGGCTGTAGGAGGCTCAGAAATAGCCGTTTTTAATAGCGATTCGTCGCGAATTTATTCGGGTCGAAACGATTTTTGTCGGAAAATTCGGCGAATCAGTCGAATCGAATTTTTCAAAAGTTCGCTCATCTCTAGTTACCATAAGCCTGAGAGGCTACTGAGTCTCATCAAACATAATTGAATATATTGGGGTGTATGGAGACATTTTAAGTCTAACTCTCTTATCTCAGTAGATCCTTTTAAACACCCATTGAGGTGTCTTTAACAATAGGCTATTTAGTGTATTCATTTTTGTATCAAGCTTTTGCTGGCAGAAGCCGTTTGGCATAATTTAGACCAGCTCCAGTAATCTATATATCTTGTATCAATTAGTTCTTCGCCTCTTACTCCTTATTTGTTTTAGCCCTGGTCACATCATCTTTTACTTTATTTAATTCACCTTCAATTGTTAGATGGTATTATTACTCTGAATATATTTGGTGGATGTCACACATTAGGATTCATTTTTATTAAGGGTGACCACCTAGTTATATGTTCTCCCCCTTTTTTCAGTTTGAGTATTAGATGTTATATGTACAGTATTAATTGTGTTTCATCATCATTATATCTACATATGAATTTTGTAGCAATTGTTTTCGTTTTATTTTTATTTTCAATCACTATTGAATAATTGTACACGTTTTTGATTCAATGTATCACTATTATTATTGGTTAATGTTGGTGCCAGCAAGTTGCATTCATTATTAGGTTCCTTTGTCCCGATATTATTAGACCATTACTTACCAATAGCAGTTATGAGCATTGCTGCCATCAATATTATTTATACTTTGATTATTACTATCTTTAATGTGTCCTATGCCTCCCAATGTTATACAACATTGTATAATAATATAGATATGTATTTTTTACCCCTATGGGCTTTTTGTATATATTGTACATATATTCATAGATAGCAAATAAAGGTATGTTTCCTCCCCACCCGCGTGCCTGCACGGGGCGGTCGCGTCGCTGCCGGCGGTCGCGCGCCCCGCCGGCGCTTCCCCGGCACCTCCTGTCATGGGGGGTGTGTGGGGGGGCGTGGCGGCGGGGCGCGCGGCCGCCTGGGCGAGCGCGGCCGCTGCCGTCCATGCAGCGGGGTCATGTGACGCACGTCCGGCGTTTACCGCTGCTTCCGGCTTGCTTGTTGTTCCGGGTGCATTGGCGGACCACGCTGGCGGGGGCGGACGGTGCGGTGGGCGTGCGTGAGTACTTCTATACACATATAAGGGGCTGTTTTTAGATATTGGGTGTCCCGTCCAGGAGAAGTGGTGAATCCACGCAGCGCGTCGGCGGTTTTCACCTTGGGTGTCCTGGGCAGCTCGGATGTCCATGCTGTATTACGGTGATGTATTCAGTTTCTAGATTTTCTTAGACTATTTTTGCATTGCTCCTTTTTGGGCCTGCCAGCCGGTGTTCGTCCGCCTCGCCATTTCACCTTCCCCTTTCTCTCTCATTCCCCTTTCTCAATCACTCCCTGCACATATCCTAGCACACACTCACATTTTTCATTTACCCTTTTTCCACTTTGGTTTCACTTCAGCATTGCACAGTTCACACTCATTGGCTTGGCTGACGCGCGCTGGCTTGGTATTCATGAGCATGCAGGTTATGCCCCCATGTATGTGTGGCATACCCCTATTAATATGTAATTAGATTATTATTCTTTACTATTTAGCAATTGGCGGGTCCGAGCCCCCACCACCCAGCTTTTTAATGTGTTGTATATATGTTTTTTAAATTTGTGTGGCCCATATGGGGTTATTGTTATTTCTATTGCAAAATATTAATAAAATACCGTTTATACATTCTTTACATACTTTGTACAGATTGACTCATTGAGGGTGAGTGCAGAGGTCTTGGGGCGTTTGTACGGGATACACCAGAGTGTCCCTTTTTGTATTTGTGTTCACTTTATACATGTACCCAGATCCCTGGCACCCCCTCTTTCTATTATCACATCTGTGATTTGGCCACACAGTAGGCTGTGCTTATCCGGTTCTATTTAACTAGGAAGCGTCAGATGAGCGTCTGTAGAGCGGATTTCAGAGCGCCCGCTAGTAGTCGCTGTGCTCGCCCATGGATCATTGTTTCTGAGCGCCTCAGTCACTGTCCAGCATTGATGAATATGATATGTTAGTCGCTATACTACGTTGTATGTGAGCACACCTGACGCAACTGACTACAGACCTCGCCAGCGCTCAAAATCATGTAATTGTAGTCCATAGCACCAGAGGCTGTGTGATTAAAGGCTGTTTTTGAACATGTATCCACTAGTAACAAAGCGAAAACATATGGAATTACATTGTTATTACATTATAACATGAACACTTTAATACCAGACCTGTAAGGACAATTCTGCATAAAAATATAAAAAATCAAAAAAGTTTTCAAAAATGTCATTTTCTTGCCCAGAATACATATCAGAAGGTTTTGGTTTTTTTTCGGCGAAAAACTAAAATTTGGGATCGGGAAAGGGATTTAAGGATCGTTCATAGAAATGTATGGGAGAGCGCCAGGTAGCGAGAGGTAAGACGTAGCGCTCTGCAAGGCTGAACACCGGCGCTGTACGCTGAGGCTGGGATAATGATGAATCGGACGCTACATGGTGTTGTTCCAGTCGCTGACCAGATTCGGCTTCATAAATGTGTAATTGCGTGCCGTCTCCGGCATTCATCTGCCACTACCTGGCGCTACCTGCTGCTGTACAGGCACTACCTGGTGCTATCCCTTTATGAATAAGGCCCATAACTGACAATGCACAGTAACAGGAAACCCAGCTGCACTTCCTGCTTCCATTTTGTTTCTAAAATTTACCACAGAAGAAGTTAGAAAAAGGTCAATTAATGTTTAAGTGCAGCAATCTAAATTGCATTTGAGCATTGTTTGTTGTGTTGGTCCGGTTTAAGTCATTTTTGACTGTTGGTCTGCTTTAAGGTCCCCTTGAGGATGAAAACCAGCAGCAGGTTTAAGGTCAACAATAGGTCTTTATATACTGGCACAGTCATTTACACGGCAACGCACAATGGGAACTCCTGGCCCTCAGGGTCTCCATTTCTCCAGTTACTCGCAGCTTGGTTGGCACGTACCTGATTAAGTCTGGATTCTCTCCTGTTTCTGAGGTAACTATTAGATCCTTCTCTCTTTATCTTCTCTCAGTCTCTTCCCAGACATGTCCAGACTTCTATATACAGGGCTGAAACCAACCAACTATCTCCGACTGGCTTCAACTGCTCTGGGTCCTACCACATTAACCTTGTGTAGGATGGGCTACACTAGGACATCTACTGCCCACATCCCCTTACTGCGGCCCATTTCCCACTGCAAACTACCTGCCCCCTCTAAATTTCTAAATTTCTAAAGTGGAACTTCAGTCAAAAAACAACCTGCAGGCAGGGACTGTATTAATTCACTGTGAAAATGTTTCCAAAAACTTACAGATAGCTGGATGCCAACACCCCTCCATGGCCTAGTCCTCAGGCTGTTCTGTGGCTGCCACCGCCATAGCGGTCCATTTTGCACTAGATGCTATAGATTTCCTATGAGGCCGGTGCATCGGCTTTCTGTCTATTTACGCCTGAAAGCTCGCCTCTCGTGGGATTTCATGCAGTTTCATTGGCCTGAGGCGCCGACTTCCCCCTCCATCCTTCTGTCAGCATCTCAGTATCTTCAGTGAAGGGATGCATCCGACCTCTAGCGTGCAGAGCAGCAGCAGGAGCGCTGCTACTGTGCATGTGTGGACGACGCTCCCAGGTGCCCCTGTGTCTGGGAGAAAAGATGGCTGCGATCAGCGGCACATACATGAGGGACCCGAAGGCCGGCGCGGGGGGGGGGGGGGGGCGAGTTTGTCTTATAATGGCTGCAGGCATGTTTATTCATTTATTAGGGGCTCTGGGCTGGCTTTGACTATAGGAAAAAAGCTCATCCCCGTTTGCCCGAAGTTCCGCTTTAAAGTGGACCAACACCCACCACTGATCAGCCCGGGAATCTATAAGATTCCCAGGCCAATCAGCTCCCTCCCCGCGGGGCATCCGAAATCGCTGTGTGAAACCCCCCGGACGCCCACAAACCTTACCTTCTCCCGTTCCAACGGCGCATGCGCGGGCCGCTGCCGCCTCTCGCGCGTCCCTCTAGCAGGGCGCGCACCCGCGCCGCCCATTTGTGAATGGCTGGCGCGGGCGCGCACCCTGCAAGAGGGACGCGCGAGAGACGGCGGCGGCGGCCTCAGCTTGTCCGTCGGCGGTGAGGTACGTTTTTGGGGGCTTTCTGGGGGGTTTCACACAGCCCCAATCGGGGTGCCCCGCAGAAGTGGACCAACACCCAGGATAGTGAAAATCCTGGGTGTTGGTCCACTTTAAGGGACACTAAGGGGGTATGAAGGTCTTGCGCCAGGTAGTGCCTGGTAGCAGCAGGCAGCGTCTGGTGAATGCTGGGCGCTGTATGCAAAACCACATTTATGAAGGAGAGCGCCATGTAAAGTCCGATGTATTATTACAGGCAGCTCAGCGTATGGCGCCGGCGTTCTAGATTCCAGAGCACCAGGTATTACCTGTCGCGACCTGCTGCTCTCCCATACATTTCAATGGACGTTCCTTTTCTTCTGTTTTTTTTTTTAGTCTTTTTTTATCTCAAATAATTGTGTGACCTCTCATGGCCTAGAAAAAGTCAGGCACTTACAGCGACTGCTAGTAGACGCTGTAAGCAGGTATCAGGCGCTGTAACAGAGCGCCTCAGTCGCTGTAGTAACCTGGGCGGCATTGATGAATGTGATGTATGTTGGACGCTCTAACACCAGTCCAGCACTGCAGGGAGCGAAAGGTAGTGCCAGCGCAGTGTCTGGCACTCGGTGCTCCACACCATACTTATCAAAAAAGAACACACACACAGCATCTGGCGCTCTATGCTATAGCGACCAGATTTAGAGCACCGAAGCTCTGTGTGTGTGTCCTTTTTTGATAAGTATGGTGTGGAGCGCCGAGTGCCGGACGCACTGAGCTTGCGCTACCTTTCGCTCCTTGCAGCGCTGTACTGGTGTTAGAGCATCCAACATACATCACATTCATCAATGCCTGCCAAGTTACTACAGCGACTGAGGCACTCTGTTACACCGCCTGATACCGGCTTACAGCGTCTACTAGCAGTCTCTGTAAGCGCCACTATACAGAAGCTCATCTGCCGATAACTGGTGTTAGTAATGAATCAGCCTCCATGGTTCCCTTCATCTTTCCCAAATAAACCACAGTGTCAATGGAAGATGGTGATTCCACCATCCTGTTACATTGGCAGGTAAGTGAGGTGTATTTTTTTAGTTTACCTTGATTGAATTGATTGTTTGTTAAGTTGGAGAAGTTGCAGAAGCTCTCAAATCAATCAATTTGAATAATCCCTGTAGAAATCAAAACAGATTCATACTGTAGGCAGGAGGTAAATATCTTTTGTAAAAATATGAAATTTAATCAAATCACATAGAATATATTATTAAGAAAATAAGTTCTGAAACTTTGGAACATTTAGGTCTGATAATTCCCTCACCCAATTATCATGTAATATTAAAAAGCGTTGTCAGATATTGCATATTTACACTGACATGCAAATATTCATTATATCATGTAGTGAAATTAAAGGTTACAGCGCAGAACATAGCGCTAATATTTGGTATTTAAATTAACTTTGATTTGTAAGAGGCTCATTATGTTGTCATAACTTATACCCAGGAGTTTCCAGGTATGATTTCTTCTTTACAAACAAATTAAATTAGGACATAAAATAATAAAGCAATACAAACATTTTCCTCCCTTCAGTCATGTTCAGGATGAAATGTTCTTCATGCTCAGGGAATATGAATTAAACATTAAACACAACACATGTCTACTTATGCCGAAGTTATTTCACCAGACGCTCCTTGCTTTCAAGTTCCAGATCCCGAGAATGTAAACATATAGAATAAATGTACCATCCAAATGAATCTTAGAACATTCAATAAATAAATGATCATAATTTAACAATAAACATAATTTTATTTGTATGCATTAACAATGCAACCTGTGGCCCGGCCGTCCATAATCACCTCTACTCTTATCACCTTTTCCTGCCTCATCTTTTCTTGTCTGACCCCTGTTCATTTCTTCCCACCTCCCATGTTCCTGCCTCTCCTCTTTTTACCTCTGCCAAACTCACTTCACCTCCGCTTACCACTACTGGTCTGCCTGCATAACCTATATCCATCTCGCCTCTTCTTTACCTCACCTCTACTTATCACGTCTCTTCCCACTATAATTTAGCCCACCTAACCTCTGCCCACTTCTGCTCACTTTTTTCCGCCTCACCTCTGCCTACCTCTGCTTACCTCAACTTTTTCCGCCACACCGCTGCCAACTTCTTCCCACATCACCTCTGCTCACCTCACCCCTGCTCACCTCACCCCTGCTCACCTTTTCCCACCTCATCTCTTCCCACCTCTGTTCAATTCACCCTTTCCTGCCTCATCCCTGCCCAAATCTTCCCACCTCACCCCTGCTCACTTTTCCCCACCTCATCTCTTCCCACCTCTTTTCAATTCACCCTTTCCTGCCTCATCCCTGCCCAAATCTTCCCACCTCACCTCTGCTCACCTCACCCCTGCTCACTTTTCCCCACCTCATCTCTTCCCATCTCTGCTCAATTCACCCTTTCCTGCCTCACCCCTGCCCATGTCTTCCCACCTCACCTTGGCTCACCCCTGCCCACCTCTGCTTACCTCACCTTTTACCACTTCACCTTGCCCATGTCTTCCCACATAACCTCTGCTCACTTCACCTTTTTCCGCCTCACTCCTCCCCCCTTCTTCCCATCTCACTTTGCCCACCTCTGATTACCACATCTTTTCCCTCCTCACCCTTTCCCACTTTTTCCCACCTCACCTTTTCCTGCCACCCCCCTGCTCACTTCTCCCAACCTCACTTTTTCCACATCTGTTTACTTCACCTTTTCCGTCTCACCCTTTCCCACTTTTTCGCATCTCTGCTCACCTCATCTTTTCCTGCCTCCCCCTGCCCACTTCTCCCCACCTAACTTTTTCCACCTCTGCCTCACCCCTATCCACTTCTGCCCAGGATGGTGTCCTCAACACAAATTCACACATTCCCTCTCAGACAACAGAGACAGTCAGAAAGAGAGAACGTAGAAGAAGATTGAAGAAGGGAAGGAGAGATTGAGAAAGAAAGAAAGATGAAATCTGGAAAAGAGAGAGATTGGAAACCCAGAATAAAGAAAAATAGAGGGAATGTTGTATTGATAAAGATGGAGGAAATGTGTAATAGAGAAAGGCAGAGTGAATGTGGAACTTAGAAAGATAGAGGGAATGTGGACTAGAGAACAATGAAGGGAACGTGGACTTGAGAAAGTAGGAATGTGAAAATATGGAAGAAATGCGAAAATCAAATAGAGAACGATGAAATGTAGAATAGAGAAAGATGAAGGGAATGTGGAACTGAGAAACATGAGGGTTGATTCAGAGACAGATACGTCTCGACTTTCGTATGTGTCTGTGTATGTTTTTGTGTGTGTTTGGCCTATTTTTTGGTTTTTATGTTCGTTTTTCCATGCGTATGTTCCCGTTACCACTAATGCGTATATGCGCTTTCGATAGACAGATCGAAATTGGATCATTTGCATTAGTTCAGATCATTTTCCCATCAAAATCGGATAATTTTCGTTCGTTCAGATAACTTACGTTATTGGATGGGCTTGCGCCTGATTCTGAGACCTGATTGCCGAGGGACCACCACCCTATAAAACGGTTTCATTTGCGATCCACTTACGTGACCATTTTGCACTCGGCTTGCTTGCTTGCTTGACCATGTATTGCGGCTTTGTGGAGGAATATGAGCGCCTTCAGCTCCAAGGCATTGCATGTGTCAGCAGGGCCAAGGCCAGATTGCACCGGCGACGCATGCATATCGATCGCATGCATGATGTTGAGTTGTTCGAGCTGACCCGACTTAATCAATTACCTCCATAAGTTGTATAGTGAGCTGCGGCCATGGTTAGCCTGCACCACAAGGAAGGGGCAAGCAATTTCAGGTATGACCAAGATGCTTGGCTGGCTGCAATTTTTGGCGAAAAGCTCGTTCCAGAGGCTGGGTGCCCTCTCTGTGGGGATGTCCCAGCCTATGCTGAGCCGCGCGCTATCCAAGTTTTTGGATGCCATGGCTACCATTAGTTCAAAATATATTTCATTTCCGGACGACATGGTAGCCTGGAACGCCCTTAAGTTGGGTTTTTATAATATCGCCAACATGCCCAACATCATGGGTGCCATTGATTGCACCCACGTTGCATTGGTCCCTCCCGCAGCCGACGAGTACATCTATAGTTACATAGTTACATAGTTAATACGGTTGAAAAAAGACATATGTCCATCAAGTTCAACCAAGGGTGTTGGGGTAGGGGGAAGTTATTTTTATTTTACAGGGGAAGCTATTTATTTTATTTTTTGTCTTTATTTTTATTTTTTATTGATAACCGCTAATAGTAACTGTTAATGTTATTTTCTTCTAAATAAGCATCTAATCCTTTTTTGAAACTGTCAGCGGTTGATGCTGTAACACGCTTCTGTGGGAGGCTATTCCATAGATTTATAGTTCTTATGGTAAAAAACGATTGTCGCCTCCGGAAACTAAATTTCTTTTTTTCCAATCGAAGGCAGTGCCCCCTTGTCCTTAGAGAGGATTTTACCTGAAATAGTGTTCCCCCATATTTTTTGTATGGTCCATTTATATATTTATACAAGTTAATCATGTCCCCCCTCAATCGCCTCCTCTCAAGACTAAACAGATTTAATTCTCGTAATCTTTCCTCATAACTTAGATCTTTTATTCCCTTTATTAGTTTGGTGGCTCTCCTTTGCACCTTTTCCAGAGTCAAAGCGTCCTTTCTATGAATGGGCGCCCAGAACTGGACGGCATATTCCAGGTGAGGGCGCACCAGTGCCTTGTAAAGAGGCAAAATTACATCTCTATCCCGTGATTCCATGCCTCTTTTAATGCATGATATTATCTTGGTGGCCTTGGAAGCAGCTGCTTGGCATTGCATGCTGTTATTTAGTCTGTGATCTACTAGATCCTTCTCAATAAGTGACTCTCCCAGTTTTACTCCCCCGAGGACATATGTGGCCTTCAGGTTATTAGACCCCAAGTGCATTACTTTACATTTTTCCACATTGAACTTCATTTGCCAAGTGGACGCCCAGACACTCAATGTGTCCAAGTCAGCCTGAAGCTTGTGAACATCTTCAATAGACTGCACTGTGCTACATATCTTTGTGTCATCTGCAAAAATAGAGACAGTGCTTTTAATTCCATCTTCTATGTCGTTTATAAACAAGTTGAATAATAGTGGGCCCAGCACTGAACCCTGGAGTACACCGCTTACAACTGGTAACCATTCAGAGTAGGTATCATTAACCACAACTCTCTGCACACGATCCTTCAACCAGTTTTCAATCCAGTTACAAACTGCGTTTTCTAATCCTGAAGATCTCAATTTCCCCAATAGGTGTCTCTGGGGGACAGTGTCAAATGCTTTTGCAAAATCCATAAAAACTATATCCACAGCCGCCCCTCTGTCCAGGCTTCTACTCACCTCCTCATAGAAGCCAATCAGGTTAGTTTGGCAGCTTCTGTCCTTAGTAAAACCGTGTTGGTTGTCACTTATAATATTATGGATAGTTACATATTCGTGTATGTTGTCCCTTAATAGTCCCTCGAGCAATTTCCCCACAATGGATGTTAAGCTAACAAGTCTGTAATTGCCCGGAGAAGACCTAGAGCCCTTCTTAAAAATGGGCACCACATTTGCCTTGCGCCAGTCCCTTGGCACTATACCAGTTGCTAGTGAGTCTTTAAAGATCAACAACAGAGGTGACGAGATAACAGAACTGAGTTCTTTGAGAACTCTTGGGTGAAGTCCATCTGGTCCTCCAGTCTTATTCACATTTAAATTATTTAGTTTTTCTTGGATGATATCCACGTTTAGCTTGTTAATTATTATACTTGGGCTATTGCTATCAGTGGCATCTCCTGTGTTGGCTCCTTGCTCTTCTCTTGTGTACACAGAGCTAAAGAATCCATTTAACAGCTCTGCCTTATCCTCATCCCCAGTGACCATTTCCCCATTATCATGAATTAAGGCACCTACCTGTTCTGATTTAGTTTTCTTCGAATTAATATATTTGAAAAATCGTTTAGGGTTTGTTTTGCTTTCTTTGGCCACATCTCGTTCATTTTCTGCTTTTGCCAACCTTATTTCTTTCTTACACACTTTATTTACTAGTTACTTAAGTGTTACAGCTGAGAGTTCAGCCTTGTAATGTTTAAATGCCCTTTTTTTGTTCTTTATTGCCCGTATGTTACCCGTAGGAATACATTTTGCAACGTTGCTACTCACAATTGATTTAAAGCACTCCCATTTGGCATCTGTATCCTTATTTCTGAACAGATGCTCCCAGTCTATTGGCTTGATGCAGAGCCTCCCCGTTCAGCTCCCCCGTGCGTTTTCCCATTGGTTTTGGGCTTTGATCGGGTCAGGAAAGGGTGCTACGTTGATTTTAGTGTGCGCTTATGAGCTCAGGTGTGCGCTCAGCCGCCTTTCCGATTGTCGGCTCGCACGAGGCTGTTTCCCGGGAAAACGGACGCCTCGTTCATTGGTCAGTTTTTTTCAGTGATGCAGAGCCTTGATTTCCGATTGAAATCACCCTAATAAAATGGGGCCGCCGAGCCTTTACTTACGGCAAGTCAGAGCAGCCGTATTTGCACTCGGGCAATAATATGCAGTCCTCTGTTGGAGCACATCAGCGGCGCCAGCTCCGCGGTCTTGTCCTGCTGAGTATGGCAGAAACCAGGCTGCACCGCACGCCTTTGGACATCGAGGGTATGAGTATTTGATATATTTTAGGGGTTTTTTGGGGGGGTCCTTTTTACAGGGTCTCCCTGATTTTTTTTTTTTATTGCCTGTGTGCAGGAATTGGAAGATGGGACATAGCATAAATGTGCAGGCACTGGCTGGCCCTGATTTGGTTTTTGGGAGTCATTTTGTTGGCTTTCCCTGCCTAGGAATTCCTGCCTACATGAGCGATTCAAATCTGGCGATCTTTTTGGTGGCTGGCTACTGGGTATGTGTTTGAAACTTGTATTGGTTACGCACCCTGTCTGACTGTGTTTTTTCCCTTAACCCACTATTTGTTAAATATTTTCGTAGTATATTTGGAGCCTAATTATTGAGCTACAAGTTAAATGGGTTAAGTGATTGTACCCTATTGCGTCATGTTCTTGCCAGGTTGGATGTGCATGTAGTCTCATTACAAATGTCCTTTCCTCCCACCCTACCCCGCTCACCTATTTGTCCCTCTTTTCTATTGTTGCAATGCACACCTTTTTTTTTATTTATTTATTTTTTGGTTTTAGGGCAGGAGACTCTGCCTATCCTTTGGTCCCCTGGATGAAGACCCCCATCCTGCACCGATCTTCACAGGCAGAGGAGCGCTACAATACTGCCCCCAGGAGGACTTGCTCTGTGTTGTAGCAAGGCTTTGTTCTCTTGAAGATGAGGTTCCGTTGTCTTGATGAGACTGGGGGGGCACTACAATAGACGCCTGCAACGGTCCTAAACCTAATCATGGCTTGTGGGCTACTCCACCACCTTTAGTTTCAGCCCTCCCCACCCCTCCTTTTTCTTGCACCCAAAGTGGCACCGCGCAAACCATACGTGCACAACTAGTGTTTAGTGTTTTTTCAGAGACCACAAATTTTTTTTGGTTTTTAGTTTTTTTTATTTTCCAAACAAATTTTGTTTTGTCATTTGTTTTTTTGGGACCAAAAGAAAAATTACACGTGGGGTCAGACAGTCAGAAAATGTATTCCCCACAAATTAGTGGTATGTTGGGTTGCATGGTGACGAGGAATGATGTTGTGCCTGCAAATTGGCTGCAATGTGGGCCAGGCTTTGATTAATCTCACCCATATGGCTGGTTAGGGCAGAGATATTTCTGTTTAATTCCTCTAATTGGGCGTTGAGGTTTGTGAGTTGGGTGCACACAGTCTCATTGAATTGCTGTGTTGTCGCAGCAAAGGCTATATTTTCCTGCCTCCATGTTTCCTCCAAAATTTGAAGTTGCCTTCTTTGGGAAATATGGTGTCTAGACTGGGTTGGAGCAGTGGGACGGGTGGTTGGTTCTGGTTCCGAAGGTGGTTGTGGAAGTGGTGGCTGTGCCGGGGTTGACTGCGTTGCTGCCACTGGTTCAGTAGTGGTTAGTGACATATGTGGGGTGTCCTCCTCCAAATCTCGTATATGGTCGATGATGGGTGGGCTTCCTGTGGTCTGTAAAGAAATATAGCATCCTTTTAGTTTATTTCTGTCCACAAAAGCTCTCAAATATCAATGTTAAAAGTACACACCAAGGACCATTGACTTACCTCATCGCAATCCACAATTTGGGTTTGTGGTGTAGAAGCCTGGTGTGCCCTTGCCCTCGGTGCTAACGCAGGGGTTTGGGGGCCTGGTGTGTCCTGTTGACTTGGTCCTTAGAATGTAAATAGGAAGATTAGCTAAATGGCCAAGTACAGTGTGTTGTGTAACATAACACTGCCTTCTTGAACTTTTTGTAATAGGTCATGGCAAAATTACATTCCGGTCTGTGTCTTGTGCCTCTGCCAGGCCCTGGATGCTGGCCGGGTGTATGTATGTATATACGTGTTCCTCGGCGGGAGTAAGGATTATTTTAGTGGGTAAGCCACCCCTTGTCTGTTGGCTGGGGAAGATTAAATCACACCTAATAAGTGTTACATCCTTTTAACCATGCGACTACAAATGCATTTAATTTGCCCTTTACCTCTGCTACACCCCTGTCTGTTGGCTGGGGAAGATTAAATTACACCTAATAAGTGTTACATCCTTTTAACCATGCAACTAAAAATGCATTTAATTTGCCCTTTACCTCTGCTGACGGCGCATGTCCATTTTTTTTTACTGTAGTATTTCAGGTCCCCAAATTTCCTTTTGATTTGTTGAATATTTCGCCTGACAGATCCCACACTATTTACTTGGTGGTAAATATTCATCCAGATCTCCAGCTTAGCCTGCTTAGTGGTGGATTTGGAGGTCCTGCCAAATAGGGCATCATAATGCTCACAAACTGCATTTGCCACCGCCATGCTTTGAGCATCGCAAAAACGTGCAGTTAGGGAGCCACGGCGTAGTTGTCGGCCACATGGGTGTGTGGTGTCCCCTGCATCTGTGGAAATTGATGGTTGGCTATCTGGTGAGTCGTGTGTGGTTCTGGGGCTTATGGGGGAGGGTGATGTGGTGTGTGTGCTGCTATGGCTTAATGTCTGGGTTCCTGTTGAGCTATCAGATGTGGAGCTGCATGTGGAATGTGAGGTACTGGAATTGGGAGAACCAGAGGGTTGAGGTGGAGGGGTGGGTGACCTTGGTGGGGTGGTGGGTTTGGCAATACGCTTTCCCTTGCTGATGTGTTTTGTTTTGTGGGTATGTTTTGTGTGTTGAGGCTGAGGATGCTGCAGGGTCTTACTTGACTTTGCACCCTTGTGTGTTCGTGCTTTTTTGGCAGGTGGTGGTGAATGGGTGAATGTCTCCTTGGTCCTGCGTTTTTTTGAATGTGCCTGTGTGTGTGGAGTATCCTGCGTTTTAGTTGGGGCATGTTCTGCCTGTGTCTGGTGCCTGCTCTTCTGTCTTTGGGAGGATGAGGCATGTGTGCGGCTGCTATGTGCCTCGGCCCTTGGTTGGCTCTTTTTGCTCCCTTTAGGTCTGCCCATAATGATATGGTATCCAACACTAGAGATGAGCGAACTTTTGAAAAATTCGATTCGACTGATTCGCCGAATTTTCCGACAAAATCGTTTCGACCCGAATAAATTCGCGACGAATCGCTATTAAAAACGGCTATTTCTGAGCCTCCTAGAGCCTCAATAGGGTTGTAAACCATTCTGCCTTGCTGTAACACGCACAGGATGCGTGCTGGGTTAGTTAAATAATACTTTGAATAAATATCACATGCAGATCAGAGGCATCACTAATAGAATCGCAGAGCGGCACAATTGCAGAGAGTTGAAGTGGCATCACTATGAGGGGCAGGAGCACAAACATTGCTTTAAAGAGACACTGGAGTTGGCAGCAGCAGGAGCCCAAAAATTGGATGAATCACACCCTGGAGTTGGCAGCAGCAGCAGGAGCCCAAACATTACTTTAAAGAGACCCTGGGGTTGGCTTCAGGAGCCCAAAAATTGGATGAACCACACCCTGGAGTTGGCAGGAGTTGACAGCAGCAGCAGCAGGAGCCCAAATATTACTTTAAAGAGACCCTGGGGTTGGCTTCAGGAGCCCAAAAATTGGATGAATCACACCCTGGAGTTGGCAGCAGCAGCAGCAGGAGCCCAAACATTACTTCAAAGAGACCCTGGGGTTGGCTTCAGGAGCCCGAAAATTGGATGAATCACACCCTGGAGTTGGCAGCAGCAGCAGCAGGAGCCCAAATATACACTGGAGTTGGCTTCAGGAGCCCAAAAATTGGATGAATCACACCCTGGAGTTGGCAGCAGCAGGAGCCCAAATATTACTTTAAAGAGACCCTGGGGTTGGCTTCAGGAGCCCAAAAATTGGATGAATCACACCCTGGAGTTGGCAGAAGTTGGCAGTAGCAGCAGCAGGAGCCCAAATATTACTTTAAAGAGACCCTGGGGTTGGCTTCAGGAGCCCAAAAATTGGATGATTCACACCCTGGAGTTGGCAGCAGCAGCAGCAGGAGCCCAAATATACACTGGAGTTGGCTTCAGGAGCCCAAAAATTGGATGAATCACACCCTGGAGTTGGCAGCAGCAGCAGCAGGAGGAGCCCAAACATTACTTTAAAGAGACACTGGGGTTGGCTTCAGGAGCCCAAAAATTGGATGAATCACACCCTGGAGTTGGCAGCAGCAGGAGCCCAAATATTACTTTAAAGAGACCCTGGGGTTGGCTTCAGGAGCCCAAAAATTGGATGTATCACACCCTGGAGTTGGCAGAAGTTGGCAGTAGCAGCAGCAGGAGCCCAAATATTACTTTAAAGAGACCCTGGGGTTGGCTTCAGGAGCCCAAAAATTGGATGATTCACACCCTGGAGTTGGCAGCAGCAGCAGCAGGAGCCCAAATATACACTGGAGTTGGCTTCAGGAGCCCAAAAATTGGATGAATCACACCCTGGAGTTGGCAGCAGCAGCAGCAGGAGCCCAAATATTACTTTAAAGAGACCCTGGGGTTGGCTTCAGGAGCCCAAAAATTGGATGAATCACACCCTGGAGTTGGCAGCAGCAGGAGCCCAAACATTACTTCAAAGAGACCCTGGGGTTGGCTTCAGGAGCCCAAAAATTGGATGAATCACACCCTGGAGTTGGCAGCAGCAGCAGCAGGAGCCCAAATATACACTGGAGTTGGCTTCAGGAGCCCAAAAATTGGATGAATCACACCCTGGAGTTGGCAGCAGCAGCAGCAGGAGCCCAAACATTACTTTAAAGAGACACTGGGGTTGGCTTCAGGAGCCCAAAAATTGGATGAATCACACCCTGGAGTTGGCAGCAGCAGGAGCCCAAATATTACTTTAAAGAGACCCTGGGGTTGGCTTCAGGAGCCCAAAAATTGGATGAATCACACCCTGGAGTTGGCAGAAGTTGGCAGTAGCAGCAGCAGGAGCCCAAATATTACTTTAAAGAGACCCTGGGGTTGGCTTCGGGAGCCCAAAAATTGGATGATTCACACCCTGGAGTTGGCAGCAGCAGCAGCAGCATGAGCCCAAATATACACCGGAGTTGGCTTCAGGAGCCCAAAAATTGGATGAATCACACCCTGGAGTTGGCAGCAGCAGCAGCAGGAGCCCAAATATTACTTTAAAGAGTCCCTGGGGTTGGCTTCAGGAGCCCAAAAATTGGATGAATCACACCCTGGAGTTGGCAGCAGCAGCAGCAGGAGCCCAAATATTACTTTAAAGAGACCCTGGGGTTGGCTTCAGGAGCCCAAAAATTGGATGAATCACACCCTGGAGTTGGCAGCAGCAGCAGCAGGAGCCCAAATATACACTGGAGTTGGCTTCAGGAGCCCAAAAATTGGATGAATCACACCCTGGAGTTGGCAGCAGCAGCAGCAGCAGGAGCCCAAACATTACTTTAAAGAGACACTGGGGTTGGCTTCAGGAGCCCAAAAATTGGATGAATCACACCCTGGAGTTGCCAGCAGCAGGAGCCCAAATATTACTTTAAAGAGACACTGGGGTTGGCTTCAGGAGCCCAAAAATTGGATGAATCACACCCTGGAGTTGGCAGCAGCAGCAGCAGGAGCCCAAATATACACTGGAGTTGGCTTCAGGAGCCCAAAAATTGGATGAATCACACCCTGGAGTTGGCAGCAGCAGCAGCAGGAGCCCAAACATTACTTTAAAGAGACACTGGGGTTGGCTTCAGGAGCCCAAAAATTGGATGAATCACACCCTGGAGTTGGCAGCAGCAGGAGCCCAAATATTACTTTAAAGAGACCCTGGGGTTGGCTTCAGGAGCCCAAAAATTGGATGAATCACACCCTGGAGTTGGCAGAAGTTGGCAGTAGCAGCAGCAGGAGCCCAAATATTACTTTAAAGAGACCCTGGGGTTGGCTTCAGGAGCCCAAAAATTGGATGATTCACACCCTGGAGTTGGCAGCAGCAGCAGCAGCAGGAGCCCAAATATACACTGGAGTTGGCTTCAGGAGCCCAAAAATTGGATGAATCACACCCTGGAGTTGGCAGCAGCAGGAGCCCAAACATTACTTCAAAGAGACCCTGGGGTTGGCTTCAGGAGCCCAAAAATTGGATGAATCACACCCTGGAGTTGGCAGCAGCAGCAGCAGGAGCCCAAATATACACTGGAGTTGGCTTCAGGAGCCCAAAAATTGGATGAATCACACCCTGGAGTTGGCAGCAGCAGCAGCAGGAGCCCAAACATTACTTTAAAGAGACACTGGGGTTGGCTTCAGGAGCCCAAAAATTGGATGAATCACACCCTGGAGTTGGCAGCAGCAGGAGCCCAAACATTACTTCAAAGAGACCCTGGGGTTGGCTTCAGGAGCCCAAAAATTGGATGAATCACACCCTGGAGTTGGCAGCAGCAGCAGCAGGAGCCCAAATATACACTGGAGTTGGCTTCAGGAGCCCAAAAATTGGATGAATCACACCCTGGAGTTGGCAGCAGCAGCAGCAGGAGCCCAAACATTACTTTAAAGAGACACTGGGGTTGGCTTCAGGAGCCCAAAAATTGGATGAATCACACCCTGGAGTTGGCAGCAGCAGGAGCCCAAATATTACTTTAAAGAGACCCTGGGGTTGGCTTCAGGAGCCCAAAAATTGGATGAATCACACCCTGGAGTTGGCAGAAGTTGGCAGTAGCAGCAGCAGGAGCCCAAATATTACTTTAAAGAGACCCTGGGGTTGGCTTCGGGAGCCCAAAAATTGGATGATTCACACCCTGGAGTTGGCAGCAGCAGCAGCAGCATGAGCCCAAATATACACCGGAGTTGGCTTCAGGAGCCCAAAAATTGGATGAATCACACCCTGGAGTTGGCAGCAGCAGCAGCAGGAGCCCAAATATTACTTTAAAGAGTCCCTGGGGTTGGCTTCAGGAGCCCAAAAATTGGATGAATCACACCCTGGAGTTGGCAGCAGCAGCAGCAGGAGCCCAAATATTACTTTAAAGAGACCCTGGGGTTGGCTTCAGGAGCCCAAAAATTGGATGAATCACACCCTGGAGTTGGCAGCAGCAGCAGCAGGAGCCCAAATATACACTGGAGTTGGCTTCAGGAGCCCAAAAATTGGATGAATCACACCCTGGAGTTGGCAGCAGCAGCAGCAGCAGGAGCCCAAACATTACTTTAAAGAGACACTGGGGTTGGCTTCAGGAGCCCAAAAATTGGATGAATCACACCCTGGAGTTGCCAGCAGCAGGAGCCCAAATATTACTTTAAAGAGACACTGGGGTTGGCTTCAGGAGCCCAAAAATTGGATGAATCACACCCTGGAGTTGGCAGCAGCAGCAGCAGGAGCCCAAATATACACTGGAGTTGGCTTCAGGAGCCCAAAAATTGGATGAATCACACCCTGGAGTTGGCAGCAGCAGCAGCAGGAGCCCAAACATTACTTTAAAGAGACACTGGGGTTGGCTTCAGGAGCCCAAAAATTGGATGAATCACACCCTGGAGTTGGCAGCAGCAGGAGCCCAAATATTACTTTAAAGAGACCCTGGGGTTGGCTTCAGGAGCCCAAAAATTGGATGAATCACACCCTGGAGTTGGCAGAAGTTGGCAGTAGCAGCAGCAGGAGCCCAAATATTACTTTAAAGAGACCCTGGGGTTGGCTTCAGGAGCCCAAAAATTGGATGATTCACACCCTGGAGTTGGCAGCAGCAGCAGCAGCAGGAGCCCAAATATACACTGGAGTTGGCTTCAGGAGCCCAAAAATTGGATGAATCACACCCTGGAGTTGGCAGCAGCAGCCCAAATATTACTTTAAAGAGTCCCTGGGGTTGGCTTCAGGAGCCCAAAAATTGGATGAATCACACCCTGGAGTTGGCAGCAGCAGCAGCAGCAGCAGCAGGAGCCCAAATATTACTTTAAAGAGACCCTGGGGTTGGCTTCAGGAGCCCAAAAATTGGATGAATCACACCCTGGAGTTGGCAGCAGCAGCAGCAGGAGCCCAAATATACACTGGAGTTGGCTTCAGGAGCCCAAAAATTGGATGAATCACACCCTGGAGTTGGCAGCAGCAGCAGCAGGAGCCCAAACATTACTTTAAAGAGACACTGGGGTTGGCTTCAGGAGCCCAAAAATTGGATGAATCACACCCTGGAGTTGGCAGCAGCAGGAGCCCAAATATTACTTTAAAGAGACCCTGGGGTTGGCTTCAGGAGCCCAAAAATTGGATGAATCACACCCTGGAGTTGGCAGAAGTTGGCAGTAGCAGCAGCAGGAGCCCAAATATTACTTTAAAGAGACCCTGGGGTTGGCTTCAGGAGCCCAAAAATTGGATGATTCACACCCTGGAGTTGGCAGCAGCAGCAGCAGCAGGAGCCCAAATATACACTGGAGTTGGCTTCAGGAGCCCAAAAATTGGATGAATCACACCCTGGAGTTGGCAGCAGCAGCAGCAGGAGCCCAAACATTACTTTAAAAAGACACTGGGGTTGGCTTCAGGAGCCCAAAAATTGGATGAATCACACCCTGGAGTTGCCAGCAGCAGGAGCCCAAATATTATTTTAAAGAGACACTGGGGTTGGCTTCAGGAGCCCAAAAATTGGATGAATCACACCCTGGAGTTGGCAGAAGTTGGCAGTAGCAGCAGCAGGAGCCCAAATATTACTTTAAAGAGACCCTTGGGTTGGCTTCAGGAGCCCAAAAATTGGATGAATCACACCCTGGACTTGGCAGGAGTTGACAGCAGCAGCAGCAGGAGCCCAAATATTACTTTAAAGAGACCCTGGGGTTGGCTTCAGGAGCCCAAAAATTGGATGAATCACACCCTGGAGGTGGCAGAAGTTGGCAGTAGCAGCAGCAGGAGCCAAAAAATTACTTTAAAGAGACCCTGGGGTTGGCTTCAGGAGCCCAAAAATTGGATGATTCACACCCTGGAGTTGGCAGCAGCAGCAGCAGGAGCCCAAATATACACTGGAGTTGGCTTCAGGAGCCCAAAAATTGGATGAATCACACCCTGGAGATGGCAGCAGCAGCAGCAGGAGCCCAAATATTACTTTAAAGAGTCCCTGGGGTTGGCTTCAGGAGCCCAAAAATTGGATGAATCACACCCTGGAGTTGGCAGCAGCAGCAGCAGGAGCCCAAACATTACTTTAAAGAGACCCTGGGGTTGGCTTCAGGAGCCCAAAAATTGGATGAATCACACCCTGGAGTTGGCAGCAGCAGCAGCAGCAGCAGGAGCCCAAATATTACTTTAAAGAGACCCTGGGGTTGGCTTCAGGAGCCCAAAAATTGGATGAATCACACCCTGGAGTTGGCAGCAGCAGCAGCAGTAGCCCAAATATACACTGGAGTTTGCTTCAGGAGCCCAAACATTGGATGAATCACACCCTGGAGTTGGCAGCAGCAGGAGCCCAAACATTACTTTAAAGAGAAACTGGGGTTGGCTTCAGGAGCCCAAAAATTGGATGAATCACACCCTGGAGTTGCCAGCAGCAGGAGCCCAAATATTACTTTAAAGAGACACTGGGGTTGGCTTCAGGAGCCCAAAAATTGGATGAATCACACCCTGGAGTTGGCAGAAGTTGGCAGTAGCAGCAGCAGGAGCCCAAATATTACTTTAAAGAGACCCTGGGGTTGGCTTCAGGAGCCCAAAAATTGGATGAATCACACCCTGGAGTTGGCAGGAGTTGACAGCAGTAGCAGCAGTAGCCCAAATATTACTTTAAAGAGACCCTGGGGTTGGCTTCAGGAGCCAAAAATTGGATGAATCACACCCTGGAGTTGGCAGAAGTTGGCAGCAGCAGGAGCCCAAATATTACTTTAAAGAGACCCTGGGGTTGGCTCCAGGAACCCAAAAATTGGATGAATCACACCCTGGAGTTGGCAGCAGCAGCAGCAGGAGCCCAAATATACACTGGAGTTGGCTTCAGGAGCCCAAAAATTGGATGAATCACACCCTGGAGTTGGCAGCAGCAGGAGCCCAAACATTACTTTAAAGAGACACTGGGGTTGGCTTCAGGAGCCCAAAAATTGGATGAATCACACCTTGGAGTTGGCAGCAGCAGCAGCAGGAGCCCAAACATTACTTTAAAAAGACACTGGGGTTGGCTTCAGGAGCCCAAAAATTGGATGAATCACACCCTGGAGTTGCCAGCAGCAGGAGCCCAAATATTACTTTAAAGAGACACTGGGGTTGGCTTCAGGAGCCCAAAAATTGGATGAATCACACCCTGGAGTTGGCAGCAGCAGCAGCAGCAGGAGCCCAAATATTACTTTAAAGAGACCCTGGGGTTGGCTTCAGGAGCCCAAAAATTGGATGAATCACACCCTGGAGTTGGCAGGAGTTGACAGCAGCAGCAGCAGGAGCCCAAATATTACTTTAAAGAGACCCTGGGGTTGGCTTCAGGAGCCCAAAAATTGGATGAATCACACCCTGGAGTTGGCAGGAGTTGGCAGCAGCAGCAACAGGAGCCCAAACATTACTTTAAAGAGACACTGGGGTTGGCTTCAGGAGCCCAAAAATTGGATGAATCACACCCTGGAGTTGGCAGCAGCAGCAGCAGGAGCCCAAATATTACTTTTAAGAGACACTGGGGTTGGCTTCAGGAGCCCAAAAATTGGATGATTCACACCCTGGAGTTGGCAGCAGCAGCAGCAGGAGCCCAAGTATACACTGGAGTTGGCTTCAGGAGCCCAAAAATTGGATGAATCACACCCTGGAGTTGGCAGCAGCAGGAGCCCAAATATTACTTTAAAGAGACCCTGGGGTTGGCTTCAGGAGCCCAAAAATTGGATGAATCACACCCTGGAGTTGGCAGCAGCAGCAGCAGGAGCCCAAATATACACTGGAGTTGGCTTCAGGAGCCCAAAAATTGGATGAATCACACCCTGGAGTTGGCAGCAGCAGCAGCAGCAGGAGCCCAAACATTACTTTAAAGAGACACTGGGGTTGGCTTCAGGAGCCCAAAAATTGGATGAATCACACCCTGGAGTTGCCAGCAGCAGGAGCCCAAATATTACTTTAAAGAGACACTGGGGTTGGCTTCAGGAGCCCAAAAATTGGATGAATCACACCCTGGAGTTGGCAGCAGCAGCAGCAGGAGCCCAAATATACACTGGAGTTGGCTTCAGGAGCCCAAAAATTGGATGAATCACACCCTGGAGTTGGCAGCAGCAGCAGCAGGAGCCCAAACATTACTTTAAAGAGACACTGGGGTTGGCTTCAGGAGCCCAAAAATTGGATGAATCACACCCTGGAGTTGGCAGCAGCAGGAGCCCAAATATTACTTTAAAGAGACCCTGGGGTTGGCTTCAGGAGCCCAAAAATTGGATGAATCACACCCTGGAGTTGGCAGAAGTTGGCAGTAGCAGCAGCAGGAGCCCAAATATTACTTTAAAGAGACCCTGGGGTTGGCTTCAGGAGCCCAAAAATTGGATGATTCACACCCTGGAGTTGGCAGCAGCAGCAGCAGCAGGAGCCCAAATATACACTGGAGTTGGCTTCAGGAGCCCAAAAATTGGATGAATCACACCCTGGAGTTGGCAGCAGCAGCAGCAGGAGCCCAAATATTACTTTAAAGAGTCCCTGGGGTTGGCTTCAGGAGCCCAAAAATTGGATGAATCACACCCTGGAGTTGGCAGCAGCAGCAGCAGCAGCAGCAGGAGCCCAAATATTACTTTAAAGAGACCCTGGGGTTGGCTTCAGGAGCCCAAAAATTGGATGAATCACACCCTGGAGTTGGCAGCAGCAGCAGCAGGAGCCCAAATATACACTGGAGTTGGCTTCAGGAGCCCAAAAATTGGATGAATCACACCCTGGAGTTGGCAGCAGCAGCAGCAGGAGCCCAAACATTACTTTAAAGAGACACTGGGGTTGGCTTCAGGAGCCCAAAAATTGGATGAATCACACCCTGGAGTTGGCAGCAGCAGGAGCCCAAATATTACTTTAAAGAGACCCTGGGGTTGGCTTCAGGAGCCCAAAAATTGGATGAATCACACCCTGGAGTTGGCAGAAGTTGGCAGTAGCAGCAGCAGGAGCCCAAATATTACTTTAAAGAGACCCTGGGGTTGGCTTCAGGAGCCCAAAAATTGGATGATTCACACCCTGGAGTTGGCAGCAGCAGCAGCAGCAGGAGCCCAAATATACACTGGAGTTGGCTTCAGGAGCCCAAAAATTGGATGAATCACACCCTGGAGTTGGCAGCAGCAGCAGCAGGAGCCCAAATATTACTTTAAAGAGTCCCTGGGGTTGGCTTCAGGAGCCCAAAAATTGGATGAATCACACCCTGGAGTTGGCAGCAGCAGCAGCAGCAGCAGGAGCCCAAATATTACTTTAAAGAGACCCTGGGGTTGGCTTCAGGAGCCCAAAAATTGGATGAATCACACCCTGGAGTTGGCAGCAGCAGCAGCAGGAGCCCAAATATACACTGGAGTTGGCTTCAGGAGCCCAAAAATTGGATGAATCACACCCTGGAGTTGGCAGCAGCAGCAGCAGGAGCCCAAACATTACTTTAAAAAGACACTGGGGTTGGCTTCAGGAGCCCAAAAATTGGATGAATCACACCCTGGAGTTGCCAGCAGCAGGAGCCCAAATATTATTTTAAAGAGACACTGGGGTTGGCTTCAGGAGCCCAAAAATTGGATGAATCACACCCTGGAGTTGGCAGAAGTTGGCAGTAGCAGCAGCAGGAGCCCAAATATTACTTTAAAGAGACCCTTGGGTTGGCTTCAGGAGCCCAAAAATTGGATGAATCACACCCTGGACTTGGCAGGAGTTGACAGCAGCAGCAGCAGGAGCCCAAATATTACTTTAAAGAGACCCTGGGGTTGGCTTCAGGAGCCCAAAAATTGGATGAATCACACCCTGGAGGTGGCAGAAGTTGGCAGTAGCAGCAGCAGGAGCCAAAAAATTACTTTAAAGAGACCCTGGGGTTGGCTTCAGGAGCCCAAAAATTGGATGATTCACACCCTGGAGTTGGCAGCAGCAGCAGCAGGAGCCCAAATATACACTGGAGTTGGCTTCAGGAGCCCAAAAATTGGATGAATCACACCCTGGAGATGGCAGCAGCAGCAGCAGGAGCCCAAATATTACTTTAAAGAGTCCCTGGGGTTGGCTTCAGGAGCCCAAAAATTGGATGAATCACACCCTGGAGTTGGCAGCAGCAGCAGCAGGAACCCAAACATTACTTTAAAGAGACCCTGGGGTTGGCTTCAGGAGCCCAAAAATTGGATGAATCACACCCTGGAGTTGGCAGCAGCAGCAGCAGCAGCAGGAGCCCAAATATTACTTTAAAGAGACCCTGGGGTTGGCTTCAGGAGCCCAAAAATTGGATGAATCACACCCTGGAGTTGGCAGCAGCAGCAGCAGTAGCCCAAATATACACTGGAGTTTGCTTCAGGAGCCCAAACATTGGATGAATCACACCCTGGAGTTGGCAGCAGCAGGAGCCCAAACATTACTTTAAAGAGAAACTGGGGTTGGCTTCAGGAGCCCAAAAATTGGATGAATCACACCCTGGAGTTGCCAGCAGCAGGAGCCCAAATATTACTTTAAAGAGACACTGGGGTTGGCTTCAGGAGCCCAAAAATTGGATGAATCACACCCTGGAGTTGGCAGAAGTTGGCAGTAGCAGCAGCAGGAGCCCAAATATTACTTTAAAGAGACCCTGGGGTTGGCTTCAGGAGCCCAAAAATTGGATGAATCACACCCTGGAGTTGGCAGGAGTTGACAGCAGTAGCAGCAGTAGCCCAAATATTACTTTAAAGAGACCCTGGGGTTGGCTTCAGGAGCCAAAAATTGGATGAATCACACCCTGGAGTTGGCAGAAGTTGGCAGCAGCAGGAGCCCAAATATTACTTTAAAGAGACCCTGGGGTTGGCTTCAGGAACCCAAAAATTGGATGAATCACACCCTGGAGTTGGCAGCAGCAGCAGCAGGAGCCCAAATATACACTGGAGTTGGCTTCAGGAGCCCAAAAATTGGATGAATCACACCCTGGAGTTGGCAGCAGCAGGAGCCCAAACATTACTTTAAAGAGACACTGGGGTTGGCTTCAGGAGCCCAAAAATTGGATGAATCACACCTTGGAGTTGGCAGCAGCAGCAGCAGGAGCCCAAACATTACTTTAAAAAGACACTGGGGTTGGCTTCAGGAGCCCAAAAATTGGATGAATCACACCCTGGAGTTGCCAGCAGCAGGAGCCCAAATATTACTTTAAAGAGACACTGGGGTTGGCTTCAGGAGCCCAAAAATTGGATGAATCACACCCTGGAGTTGGCAGCAGCAGCAGCAGCAGGAGCCCAAATATTACTTTAAAGAGACCCTGGGGTTGGCTTCAGGAGCCCAAAAATTGGATGAATCACACCCTGGAGTTGGCAGGAGTTGACAGCAGCAGCAGCAGGAGCCCAAATATTACTTTAAAGAGACCCTGGGGTTGGCTTCAGGAGCCCAAAAATTGGATGAATCACACCCTGGAGTTGGCAGGAGTTGGCAGCAGCAGCAACAGGAGCCCAAACATTACTTTAAAGAGACACTGGGGTTGGCTTCAGGAGCCCAAAAATTGGATGAATCACACCCTGGAGTTGGCAGCAGCAGCAGCAGGAGCCCAAATATTACTTTTAAGAGACACTGGGGTTGGCTTCAGGAGCCCAAAAATTGGATGATTCACACCCTGGAGTTGGCAGCAGCAGCAGCAGGAGCCCAAGTATACACTGGAGTTGGCTTCAGGAGCCCAAAAATTGGATGAATCACACCCTGGAGTTGGCAGCAGCAGGAGCCCAAATATTACTTTAAAGAGACCCTGGGGTTGGCTTCAGGAGCCCAAAAATTGGATGAATCACACCCTGGAGTTGGCAGCAGCAGCAGCAGGAGCCCAAATATACACTGGAGTTGGCTTCAGGAGCCCAAAAATTGGATGAATCACACCCTGGAGTTGGCAGAAGTTGGCAGCAGCAGCAGCAGGAGCCCAAAAAATGGCCTCAAGACATAAATATATTTTGCACCATTTGGAAAGTGTAAAACGTGGCACCATGCTGAATCTAGTCGCATGCATCAGGCATTGGTGGGTGGAAATCCTGGCTGATCCATCCCTGATTCATTTTGACAAAGGTGAGTCTCTCCCCATTTTTAGTTGACAGACGAGTTCTCCTCGCCGTAACTATGGCCCCCGCCGCACTAAACACCCGCTCAGATGGCACGCTACTTGCCGGGCAGGACAGCTTTTCCAGGGCAAACTCTGCTAGTTGCGGCCACAAATCAAGTTTGGCTGCCCAGAAGTCCAGCGGATCCTCAAGGTGTGTTGGCATGGTCATGTCAAAGTATGACATGACCTGCTGGTTGAGGTCCTGCTCCAGGTCTTCCTGCTGCTCATGAGTAGCCTCACTATGCGGGTGTAGAAAGCTACTCATTAGCGACTGAAGACTGAGGCTGCTGCTGCTGATGGAGCTGCTGCTGCTGCTCCTGCCAACCCCCCCAGCGGCCATGGCAGTGGAAGGTGAGCGCAGAGGTCCCCTCGAGTCAGACCTGCGAGAGTATGGACCATGGCGCAGATAGGCATCGGCCAACTGCCTACGTAGAATGTCTTTGTAGTAGTTGAGTTTGTCCTCCCTCTCGGTGGGTTTAAAAAATGCCCCCATTTTGTGCCGGAAGCGAGGGTCCAATAAGGTGGACAGCCAGAAGTCATCCCGCCGACAGATGGAAACAATTCTGGGGTCACTACGCAAGCACGTGAGCATGCTTCGTGCCATTTGCGCAAGTGACTCGGATGGACTACCTGTCTCCATCTCCACTGCATACTGCCACGGTGTGCCCGGGTCCTCTGTCTCGCCTTCCTCAAAAACCTCTAGCTCCTCTGGCTGCTCCTGCTCCTCCTCTCCTGTCCGCTGACTAGATAAACCAGCCATTTCGCCAAGCCTAAACTGTGTTTCGCTGGGCAACTCCTCCTCCTCCTCTTCCTCCTCCTCCTCCAGTTCAGCTCCAACGGGGTTCATGTGGCCGTAAGATGTAAACGCCATGTCTCCAGTGCCCTGACCAGCCATGGTTTCCAACATGTGCTGTAGTACAGGAAGCAGTGGAATCACGTCGTTCATCCCGTAATCCTGCCGACTGACAAATAAAGTGGCTTCCTCAAAGGGCCTGAGCAAATGGCAGGTGTCACGTATGAGCTGCCACTGGTTGACATTGAAGTTACACAGGGGAGTCCCCCTATCTGCTTGGATCATCAGGAAATCCGTGATGGCTTTTCTCTGTTCATATAATCGGTCCAACATGTGAAGGGTGGAATTCCAACGGGTGGAAACATCGCAAATCAGACTATGTTGGGGGATACCATTCTGACGCTGTAGCTCAAGAAGGGTGTGTTTGGCGGTGTAGGAGTGGCTGAAGTGCATGCAAAGTTTCCTTGAAGTTGTTAGGATGTCTTGCAGATGGGGGGAACACTTCAGAAACCGCTTGACAACCAGATTGAAGACGTGAGCCATGCAGGGGGCATGGGTCAGGCTTCCTTGGCGCAGCGCAGACAAAATTTTCTTCCCATTGTCGGTAACCATGATTCCCATTTTAAGTTTTCTCGGAGTAAGCCATGTTTGGATTTCCTGATGAATACATTTAAGCAGTTCCTCCCCTGTGTGACTCCGTTCGCCAAGACAAACCATGTGAAGCACTGCGTGACACCTCCGTGCCCTGAACACATGGTAGACTGGAGGGGCACTGAGACTTGAGCCTACAGTGGAGGGTGAGGAGATGGCGGAGGATGAGGAGGCCGAGTCGCACGATGTCACAGGCCCAACGGGCAGGGAGCGCGGAGGCCGAAGCGGCGTGACCTGTCCAAGTTGCTGCTGCTGCTGCAAAGGGACCACATTCACCCAGTGGGCCGTAAACAACATGTACTGTCCCTGACCGTAGTTACAGCTCCAGATGTCGGCGCTGCCATGCACTTTGCTACACACCGACAGGCTCAAGGACTGGCCCACCTTCTGTTCAACAAAAGTGTGCAGCGCTGGTACTGCCTTCTTGGCAAAGAAATGACGGCTTGGGACTCTCCACCTCGGCTTGGCACAAGCCATCAGTTCTCTGAAAGGTGCAGATTCCACCACCTGAAAAGGGAGCGACTGCAGCACCAGCAACTTGGACAGGAGCACATTCAGCTTCTGCGCCGTAGGATGAGTGGGCGCATACTGCTGTCTCTTGGACATGGCTTCGCTGATGGATTGCTGGCGGGATGCATGACTTGGAGGAGGAGGAGCAGGAGCGACAGAGGATGGGTATGACGCACAGCTGCCTTCGGCTGAGGTGCTGGAGCCTTTCCTGGCAGAAATTGGGAGCTCACTTGGTGAGGAAGCAGACTGGACCACCCCTTGGGAGCCTCGGTTCTCCCAGGTCGCTTTATGGTGACGCATCATATGTTGACGCAGGGCCGTGGTGCCAACATTTGGACCCTGGCCACGCTTCACCTTTTGCCTACATATCTTGCATGTGGCCATGTTACCCTCCTGCGGATGCTTCAGGAAAAACTGCCACACTGCCGAGTAGCTACTTTTCCCACCCCCTGGCCTCACTGATTCACTGCTGCTGTTGCCAACTCCAGGAACCCCTGCTCCACTACCTCCCGATAAGGTAGACTGCCGCACAGCAGGTGCTCTACCCCGGCCCCGGCCCCGGCCGGCTCCAGCCTTTGGAATTGTGCCCCCATGCTGACTGCTACCACCTTGCTGCCTCAGCTGCTGACTCCGGGGCAACCTGCGCCCCTCTTCTCCTGATGATAACGATGAAGCCCCTTCATCACCCGGCTCCCAAGTGCGATCGGCTTCATCGTCATCATCATCATCACCGAGTTGTGGCTGTACGTCACTGATGTTCGTGGATTCGTCAACAGTGTCTGGCGCAGGAGCTGGAACGCTCGCAGCACCCACGACACTGTCCACATCACTATTTGTCTGCCTAGCTAAAGAAGCCACCTCCATTTCTTGGCTGGGCAGTAGCTGCTGACTGTCCTCCTGTATCTGATCGTCCTCCTCACTAAAGAGTGGAGCTGAACCCAAAGCATAGGATACGTCGCTGGGGGAGGGAACGGCGTAGGACAGAGGCAATGGGAGGACAGGGACTGCTCTCAGGGCATGCCAACTCAGGGTTGTGTCAGAGGAACCTACCGACCCTAGACTGGGGGTCTCAGACGTAAGTTGTGATGATGTTGTTGATGAGCGCGTCAACCAATCTACCACGGCAGATGCGTTACTGGTTGAGACCCAACCGCTAGCAGATACTGGCAGATTAGGTCTCTCAGCGTGACTCCTGCTGCTACTGGCCCCCAGTCTGATGCGAGCTCTGCCTGCGGAATCTTGGCCTCTGCCACTCCTCTTTTCACTTCCAGGCACTTGTCTGCCCGACATAGTCTAACTGGCGTGGTAGTAGGTGATATTTTAAGATCCCCCGGGCAGCGGTGGGTCTATATGAAACAGAATATAATGCACACCAAAAGTGAGCAGTAACACTCAGCCTCCAACAGGCCTGCTTAGTGTAAATAAGAGAGCTGCTTAGTGTAAATAAAGAGGGGTATGCTATGTTACAGAATGGGATGCCCCAACAGAAGTGCACCTGGCAGGCAGCAGTAAGTCTATGCACAGCAAAAGTGTCTTTATCAGGCCTAATTTCAATTATAATAAGTGCAAATGGTTATATGGTCTTAAACAGAGGCTGCTGTAGTCACAGAATGGGATGCCCCAAAAAAGAAGTGGACCTGGCAGGGTCCAGTAGCGCTATGCCCAGCAAAAGTGTCTTTATCAGGGCTAATTTCAATTATAATAAGTGCAAATGGTTATATGGTCTTAAACAGAGGCTGCTGTAGTCACAGAATGGGATGCCCCAAAAAAGATCCAGTAGTGCTATGCCCAGCAAAAGTGTCTTTATCAGGGCTAATTTCAATTATAATAAGTGCAAATGGTTATATGGTCTTAAACAGAGGCTGCTGTAGTCACAGAATGGGATGCCCCAAAAAAGATCCAGTAGTGCTATGCCCAGCAAAAGTGTCTTTATCAGGGCTAATTTCAATTATAATAAGTGCAAATGGTTATATGGTCTTAAACAGAGGCTGCTGTAGTCACAGAATGGGATGCCCCAAAGAAGATCCAGTAGTGCTATGCCCAGCAAAAGTGTCTTTATCAGGGCTAATTTCAATTATAATAAGTGCAAATGGTTATATGGTCTTAAACAGAGGCTGCTGTAGTCACAGAATGGGATGCCCCAAAAAAGATCCAGTAGTGCTATGCCCAGCAAAAGTGTCTTTATCAGGGCTAATTTCAATTATAATAAGTGCAAATGGTTATATGGTCTTAAACAGAGGCTGCTGTAGTCACAGAATGGGATGCCCCAAAAAAGATCCAGTAGTGCTATGCCCAGCAAAAGTGTCTTTATCAGGGCTAATTTCAATTATAATAAGTGCAAATGGTTATATGGTCTTAAACAGAGGCTGCTGTAGTCACAGAATGGGATGCCCCAAAAAAGATCCAGTAGTGCTATGCCCAGCAAAAGTGTCTTTATCAGGGCTAATTTCAATTATAATAAGTGCAAATGGTTATATGGTCTTAAACAGAGGCTGCTGTAGTCACAGAATGGGATGCCCCAAAAAAGATCCAGTAGTGCTATGCCCAGAAAAAGTGTCTTTATCAGGGCTAATTTCAATTATAATAAGTGCAAATGGTTATATGGTCTTAAACAGAGGCTGCTGTAGTCACAGAATGGGATGCCCCAAAAAAGATCCAGTAGTGCTATGCCCAGCAAAAGTGTCTTTATCAGGGCTAATTTCAATTATAATAAGTGCAAATGGTTATATGGTCTTAAACAGAGGCTGCTGTAGTCACAGAATGGGATGCCTCACAGCAGACTTAAGATCAGTTCAGTATATATGCACAGTTAGTTAGTATAAGCAGCCTGAAAACGCTAACAAAGCCTGTCAGGCTGGATGAAAAAAAAAAATAATCTCCCTGTGACAGCCTCCGATTTTTCCTTCCTTTCCCTGTTTTTCGCTGACTTTCTGTCTGTCTCCTGTCTGTCTCCTGCCTGTCTCCAGCCTGTCCCTGTCTGTCCCTGCCTGTCTAACTGTCTCTCCCTCAGCTACACAGCGTTCTGTCTCTCACGAATGCAATAGAGAAATGAGGAAGGAAAAGCAAGATGGCCGACTTAAATAGCGCTGTGACGTCACCGGGCTTGCTGGCTGCTGATAGGCTGCATGTGACTGCCCCAGCTTGCACTGGCGCGGGATAGATGTCCAGACATGTCCCGTCCGCCATCTTAGAATGCCTGTAAATGTAAATGAATGGATGTTAAAGGAAAACTTCGAGCGATCGAATCGCGGGGAAATTCGGATTCGATCCGAATCGAATTTTTCCTGAAATTCGGATCGAATCCGGGTTCGTCCGGAACGATTCGCTCATCCCTATCCAACACAGAGCTGAGTGCCTTGTGCTTTAAATATGTTTCCCGTGTGGGCGTGGTCAACAGCGGGTGCGCGCCTGCGTGCACGCACGCACGCACGTCACCGCGGGGGAACGTCAGAGCTATACCTTGCTAACCAAGAAAAGATGTCACACGCCATCTTTACCCGGGAGCAGGACGACATCATCATGGATGTGAGTATGCGAGCGTGCGTTTATGTGCGCGCACACATTCCTTCTAATAAAAAAAAAAAACGCAAGAATAGTCTGAAACAACTTAGTTTGTGATGTGAAATACAAGCCCACCTTAGTTTAACACATGTCTGCAGCTACAAACTAGCCTACATGCAGATAGCAGAACTAGGGCAATGTGAGGCAGCAAGAGGTTAATAAAGTGACTTTAGTTAGGCCAACAAACTTGTTATTGTATTTTGTGTATTAATGGTGGGTCCTTGTATCTATTTTTGACAGATGATGCTGAGGAATCGCTACGACTTCCTGTCGTCAGATTATGACAAGCGGACGTTGGCCCTGGTGGTGGTGGACGCGATTGAACGAAGATCCCAAACCACCTATACTTTCACCCAGATCGCCCAACACTGGTCTGATTTAAAAAGAAGACATAAGCCCCGAGTGAGGCGGTACTTCGCAAAACATTTTCCATGTAAATGTTGAAAATGTAAATGCACCTATAACCCTGGCCTCGCCTGGGCGTGGTTTAATGATTGTGTTTGTATTTCAGCCCATGAATGGAATTTGCGGTTCCGCCCCACCCGGACCAGGACACGCAGCCCAGTGTTGGGCGAAACAGGTGAAGGTGTAGGTGGCCCACTGCCAGGGTCAACGGCCACCCCCTCCTCTGTAAGGGACTCGGAGGAGCCGCTGGACCTCAGTATGCAGGGGAGGGGGCAATCTGACGGCAGAGAGTCGAGCAGAACAGAGCCTCAACCGGACTCCGGTAAGGGAAAGAAAGTTAGATATGTGGTAAGACATGCATTAAATACAGATACTCATGTGCATTATTGTTTTAGATTCAAACGTCGCTGGAACATCCCAAGGGATGAGTGAGGAAGGGGGCGAGGAGGAAGAGGTTGCTGGGGAAGGTGAGTAGATTGATACCTAGAAGCCTAACATAATATTATATTAATGAAAGAACAACAGTCTCCAATATCAGTGTGTTTGTCATTCATACAGATTCCCAACTGCCACAGAGGGAGGATGAAGGGAGACTCCGCCCCCGACGCAATGTGCGGCCTAAACCTTGTAAGTGGTGTTTATTTAAACTAAAGTAAATGAGCAAACAATACCATTAGAAAAAAAAAAAATTAACATTTCCATCAAAATGTATCCAAAAAAGCCCTTAAAGCGGACCTTAACTATGAATAAGAGGCTATCTTAGATAGTTCCCACACCCTGTACATACAGATTGACCACCTTACAAATCATCTTACCAACCTTTTCCAGAGCACAGCTCGGCTCTGTGTGAGCAAAGCACAGCTATAACCCACCCCCTGTACCTTATCCCACTCTCCTCTCAGTAAGTGTGATGCTTCAGAGTCAACATGGCGTTGCACGTATCCTAAATTCTGGGACTGAGTTGCAGCCCAGTGGGGGAAAGAATAATAATTTATTGACTAAAAAATGTATATATATTAGTTTAAGATGCTGTGGAAATGTTTCTGAAGAGTTTGGCCTTTTCATTAAATCACGCAGAAGGTCCGATTTAAAAAGTGCACAAACCAAAAAAAAAAAAAAAAGACCAAAAAACAATGCTAAAGTAATGTTGTTTTTCATTCACAGATCAAAGAAAACAGGCTACAGACCCCGAGGCCTAATTTTAAATTTTTTGTTACAAAATGTAAATATGTTTTTTTACGTTTTAAAAACAAAAATGTTTTTATTTAAAAAAAAACAAAAAAAACTATTTAACTAATAAATAATTATTAAAATTTCGAGAGTTGTGTTTCCTGCAAAAGTACCATCACACAACATCAGCACACATTTACATGACACACAAAAGGTTTAGATATGGGATAATAAAACATAAAAATACACAAACAATAAAGGTATGCATTAAGGACAAGGAAGAAGGAACTACTAGATGATTAAGGTATGCATTAAGGACAAGGAAGAAGGAACTACTAGATGATTAAGGTATGCATTAAGGACAAGGAAGAAGGAACTACTAGATGATTAAGGTATGCATTAAGGACAAGGAAGAAGGAACTACTAGATGATTAAGGTATGCATTAAGGACAAGGAAACCCCCACAAAAAAAAAAAAAAAGATGTGTGTCAAATTTGCATTTGTGGCCATATGCATATTCCAATGGAGTTTGAGGGATGTGCGCTTGCGTGTAGCCAGATTGGCAACTGAAGAGCCATGGAGATGTAAGTATACTTGCTAAAACCACCAAAATGGAAGGTCAAATTCGACGGAAACCAAGCAGGTACGTTCAAAAAGCCAGGAAAAATCAGGGAAAAACGGGCCGCCCGTGTGAACGTGAACGGGAGCCCCGATCAAATTGAAGGCACCCGAGAGAGCAAAAAAAGCTTTCCGAGTAAAGTGAAATTGACGGATCAGTTAGGGAGCCATTCCGACGGAGGCTCTGCATCACATTTGAGCCACGATTCAAACGGGAGCCCCGGACAATCGGAAGGTTTTAAGGTCAGACCGGGGGAGGCTCTGCATCAGGCCATATGTCCTTGAGTGCAGCTCTGAGCCTGGGGAAGTTGGCCTTTCTAAAATTTAATGTTTTTGCCTTCCCAGGCAGAAAATCTTTCTTACAGTTTATGTTAAATACAATTATATTGTGGTCATTGTTACCAAGATTTTCACAGACTGTTATTTCCCCCATCAGGTCATCATTATTTGATATTACAAGATCTAGAATAGCATCACCCCTAGTAGGTGCCTCCACGAACTGATTCATATAATTATCTTGTAGCAAGCTGAGGAATGCTCTCCCCCTTGTAGTGGAAGCAGAACCATGTCTCCAGTCGATTCCTGGATAGTTGAAGTCCCCCATCACCACCACTGTACCAGCCTGTGATGCCCGCTCTATCTGTTTATGCAATTGACCCTCTATTTCCTCAGTTATATTTGGGGACCTATAGATTACACCAAACTGTATTTTAGCATTGTTTAAATCGCCCCCTACTTCTACCCACAAGGATTCTACATCCTCACAATCTTCTGCTAGTATCCCCTCATTAATATATGCTTTGAGTTCTTGCTTTACATAAAGACACACGCCACCCCCTTTCCTTTTTGCTCAGTATTTCCGAAAAAGAGCAAAACCTTGTAGATTGACAGTCCAGTCATGTGTGGAATCCAGCCATGTCTCAGCCACACCAACAACATCAATATTCTCTGCCAGCACCAGAGCCTCAAGCTCCCCCACTTTACTTGCCAGACTTCTGGCATTTGTGAACATACACTTTATGTTCCTATCTAGTTTGACACATTGGGGTATAGTATTAGTTCCTGCAGTAATGCATCCGTCTAATTTTTTACTGCTGGTTTGCAACTCATGGATCTCCTTATCCATCATAGCAGTCCTCCCCCCTTCTAATTCTCCACCCACCATCATATGCTGTCCCCTAAGTAACCTGTCTTCACTTTTGTTTTCACTCTTGCCCTCCCCCCTCATCACTAGTTTAAATAACTCTCCACCCCCTCTAGTATCCTCTTACCCAGCACAGCAGCCTCCCTTCCATTCAGGTGCAAATTATCTTTAGAATACAGTTTGTACCCCAATGAAAAGTCAGCCCAGTGCTCTAGGAACCCAAATCCCTCTGCCCTGCACCAGGACTTAAACCATGCGTTTAACTCTCTAAGCTCCCGCTGCCTTTCATGTGTAGCGCATGGCACTGGCAGTATTCCAGAGAATACAACCTTGGAGGTCCTTCCCTTCAACTTGGTGCCTAATTCCTTAAATGTATTCTTAAGGATCCTCCATTTTCCATTAATTCTGTCATTGGTCCCCACATGGACCATGACCGCTGGGTCATCCCCAGCCCCTCCCAGTAATTTGTCCACCCTTTCCACCACATGCCGAACCCTGGCACCAGGCACGGTTGAGGCGGTCTTGGTGACAAATTATTCTATCAGTCCGCCTGATAATAGAATCCCCTATGACCACTAACTGTCTAGTCCTACCTGCAGTCCCAACAACCCGCTCACTAGCTGGGCTGTTCTCCCGGCTGTTAGGGAGAACAGTATCCGCTAGGGCTGCCATTTCTGAGACTGACACTCTTGCATCATTACCCAACTTGGCAATTTTGCTAGGGTGCGCAGACACAGGTATGGCCTTCCTTTTCTGTGCACCGTTTCTACTCCCTCTATCTACATTTACCCAGCTACTTATCTGCTCCTCCTGACCCATTTCTCCACCCTCTGTATCTACCCCATTTACTACCTGCTCAGTGAGCAGAAAACTTTTTTCCATATTGTCAATCCTCCTCAGTCTTGCATTTTGCTCCTCCAGAGCTCTAACCCGAGCTTCCAGGTTTGCAATTTGCTCACATTTTCCACAGAGGTATTCACCCGGGAACTGCTGCTCCTGAAGTGTATACATATGACAAACTGTGCACTGAAGTAGACCTCCAATATTGCTAGCCATTATCCTAGTTACAATACAGCAGAAAAAACAATTTTAGTACTCACAGTTGCAGCAACTTTGGCTTTTACCTTCTTATTTTAGCACATAAGAACACTTGAACACTTGAAGTCCCAATCTAAAGTCCCTTAATGAAAAGTCCCCTCACTTAAAATACAACCTCACTTAAAATACAACTGGAACTCGCAAAAGCTCCTGAACTCACTTTAAACAATCTTATTTATATAAAGCAATACTTCCCTTCAAAAAGGCAGTCTCTGTCTGGCAAACCAATCTATAGGTAAGTTAATTATGACATTTTGTTATATAGTTTAGGCAAACTGTATTGTAACTATCTATTAATCCCTCCTTCTCAAGTGTCCCTGCGAAACACTTTACAATGTATACCTTAATCCCTCCTTCTTAAGTGTCCCTGTGAAACACTTTACAGTGTATACCTTAATCCCTCCTTCTCAAGTGTCCCTGTGAAACACTTTACAGTGTATACCTAAATCCCTCCTTCTCAAGTGTCCCTGTGAAACACTTTACAGTGTATACCTTCATCAATGTTTTTAATGTAGGCCTTAGCAAAACATTTTAATGCTGACCTTAATTAGTGATTATAATGTTAATATTTATTTTCTCCCACATACATATAATTTTTGGTTGTCAAAATACTTATGTACTTAGTGTTATTTGGATTGTCCTATATGTTTTTGGGAGGGTGTTAGGAGTAAGTGTTTGAGTAGTTTACCTTGGATTGCTAAAATGTTTTTTTTTTCTCTTTTTTCCAGGAACCGCAAAATGGGCCACTCACTGTGGTGCAGTGGTGGCCCCGGACATGCGGTTCCTTAGTGTCCTCGCCGGGTAGCCAGGCTCAACCCATGACGCTGGGCATCACACTTACTGAGGAGAGGAGAGCGGAATAAAGAGCAGGGTGCGGGTTCTAGCTGTGCTTTGCTCAGGCAGAGCAGATCTGGGGTCCAGCAAAGGTCAGAAATCCCAGAATGCAGAGCAGCACAGTCAGAAGGCAATTCCTGTTTGCGGGCTGCCTGATATTCCCTGAGCCGCTATCTTGGATGTGTAAAGGCTCATAACATGCAGTAGATGCTGGTAGTATTTTTTTTATGTGAGCAATCTGTATGTACAGGGTGTGGGTAACATATAACATAGGCTCTTATTCAGACTGAACGACCACTTTAAACAATATTGTTGTTTCGAATGTGTATTTAATGTAAGTATTTTATTATTCTTTCAGGGGATTCCAGCTATCCGCTTCTTCCCTGGCTCCTGACGCCCGTCCTTCAGCCACAGAATGAGGCACAGGAGGCCTACAATCAGTCACACAGAAAGACCCGGGCCGTTGTAGAGAGGGCATTTGGGCTGCTCAAAAGCCGCTTCCGTTGTTTGGACCATACCAGGGGGGGCACTCCAATATGACCCCAACAAGGTCATCGACATAATCCTGGCCTGTTGTGTTCTGCATAACTTTGCCATCATGCAGCGTGTCCCCCGGTATGTGGATCTGCCCCCCTCACCAGCCAGCCAGGAGGCAGATGACCAGTACACTGGCACAGCTGGTGCCTCTGGGCAAGCAGTACGGGACAATGTGATCACCACCCATTTTGCCTAAATTTTGTTTTCTTTGTTTGTTTATGTTATTTTGTAATTTTCAATATGATTTGCCTTTGTGAAGGCCTTTGTCTTTATTTTTTAAAAAGTAATGAGTTCATTACTAAAAATTTGCCACCTTATTTGAGCCTCATGCAGTTTATTTTCGCATGTTTGTTGTTAAAAACCTTCATTAATCTCAAAATAACCCAAACATTAATGCATCAACTTCAAGAACAGCTAAAATCACATTCAAAATATTTTATTGAAATATGCAAATTGGTAGTTGAAGGGCACTTGCAGACTCAAAATGTACATAAATTGTAACACAGAAATATACATTGGGGCAGACTCATGGCCCCTAGCAATTGTCCACATCCAGGAGTTGTAAAGTAACGCACTCCAGGCCGAAGTTTCAATGCCCAACCATATAAACATACATAGGGAGCAACCATTTCAAGGGGAATAGTTGTCCAGGAATACATAGGGCCACATACACACCCTCTCCTGCTTGGCCACATTTGCCACCGGCACAGGTGGCAAGCAGCCATACCTATGCCACATCCACGCCTGTAGGTTAGTGGGCCACCCAGACAATACCCCCCAGTCTTAATACCAGTCCAGTCCAATCTTTGCCATGGGCAAATGTAGTTTTTTCACAGCCAAGAATGTCCCCCAATATTTCCAACAAACAGGATGAGCCAGCCACCATTTGATTAGGCCCAAGCCTGCAGCGTGGCAGCTTGAGCGGCAGCTTCAGTGAGGCTTTAGCTCAGGCATTGGCTAGTGGGGTATGTCAGCACTCTATTGAGCTATATGGGTGAATTCAAAATCAAACCAGCAAAGCCATAAAAAAGGAAATATTGGTAGCACTCACCAGACAGGTAAATAGAGTGGGGATGTAGAGGAAAGATGTGGAGCAGATCCAGGTAAAATAGATCTTAAAATTTATGTTGCCCATAATAAGGTTGTGGTGGGCCTTGGAGGTGGGCCAACACCTGGGCATGTGTGGCATTCATAATCTACCACTGCTCAAGCATCTGTCTGTTGCTAGTTCGAAATGCATCTAGTATGGCAGTGAAGTTTGCACTTAAGGTGGCCGTTTGTTTTGCCATCTGTCTGTTTAAGGTGGCCGTTTGTTCTTCCATCTGTCTGTTTAAGGTGGCTATTTGTTCAGCCATCTGGCTGTTTAAGGTGGCCATTTGTTCCGTCATCTGGCTGTTTCTCGTCCTAAATTCAGTCAGCATGTTGGTGAATGTATTATGAAATTCTCGAACTGTGCAGTAATCTGCTCTGTGGTTTGTTGAGTCACCTGCCGAAAGTAACGGCTGTCATGGCTCCATGCTGTCTCCAGGATCAGCACGCGCCTCCCCTGGGAAACTGGTCTACGTTGTTGACTACGTCTTCCAATTCCCCGGGTTTGAGCGCCTGCAGGTGCTGGACCTCTAGGGTGAGCAACAGTCCCAGATGTGCTGGCCAAAACCTCTGCAGCAGAGCTACCACTGGGGACTGTAAGCTCAGTCTCAGCCTGCTGCCCACGATGGGCTGGCAGCATGCGCCCAGCTTCACTCTGCTGCAGAGGATTTGGTGCAGTAGGATGCTGGGACAGTGGCAGATTAGGTTCCAGGGGGGTCATTTCAGAAGGTCCCATCAAACTGGCATCCATTAATGTGTGGGTCTGTTGGGACATGTGAAAAAAATGTTTCAGTTCATTCACATGCATCAGCAGTTTCATCAAAGTCCACTTACCCTATATATCTGTTCCTGGATCCTAGGCAGCAGGGAAGTAGATGGCTTGCTCAAACTGGAGAAGGCTTCCACACTAGCAGAGGCTGGATGCTGGGCTGGGTTTAAAAGTAAAAGGCACGTAAACACACAAACATCCATTGATGAGCTGGATTACTCTATATGCTTTAAAAAACACGTGGCCAAGCAGGAATGCCAGCTCCCCCCACGGTCCAAGTTGACCTTCACTATGAATGTCAGTATCTCTTACATGTATGCCTCACACTGTACATACAGATTGGTCACCTTAAATACTACAAACATGCATGTACTGCATGTTATGAGGCTTTACCCATCCAAAATGGTGCATTAGGGGCCCACAGTCAGCTTGCAAATAGCATTTGGCATGTAGACCTTTCCCTGACCCCAGATCAAGTTTGTCTGACCAAAGCACAGTTGCAACCCAAGTGTTATAAAGACAAAGAAGTAAGTGTTGTCTATGATTGACTATATTCACATAACAGGCAGTGCTTTGGTAAGATAAAGAGTTTAATAGTGAGCATAAATACTGTCCAAGGTCGTGTATGGGCTGCAAACCTTTTAAATGACCATTAACTACTGCACCCTGGAAAGTGGAGATCAGGAATGCCATTCCTCAGACATTAAACACCCGGCTAAAACAGTAACCTCTCCTCAAAGCCACTCCCTAGGGGCATGTGTTCATATGGGCCTGTGAGCCTCATTTCACACGTTTACAATAGTTCACTTTCAAACAAACATTACTAACCTGCAGGAATGGTATGGATGTCCGTGTCCCGTCTGCCAGAGAGGCCCTCTAATGCGACGGGGTGTATTAATGCCAGCACCATCTCCTTAGCTCGTGTATACTGTAATTTGGTGGGGAAGCCTCCACCAGCTTGTAAGCTGAAAAATAGAGGTTAACAAATTTTGGCCATTGTGGTCAATACAACAAGCAGCAAAATGCACAACTCAAATATGTACCTGTAATTGCGCCGTTAATTCTGTTTCTTCCGTGCTGCATACTTCAGGTCAGATATTTTGCGCTGTATCTGCTCCACATCTTTCCTCTCATCCCCCACTGCATTGACCTGTCTGGTGAGCTCCTCCAAGATTTGTGTCTTTCTCCCTTTGCTTGTAGATTTTGAATGTCGCCCATATAGCTCATCATAATGGAGTGTGAGGCCACTTGCCAATGCGAGAGCTTGGGCCTCACCAAACCTGCCACTCAACTGGCCTCGCCACAATGTTCGGCCTATTGCTTGCTCTTCTGACTCATATATGTTTGTTGGCAATTCGGGGGACATTCTGGGCTGGCTCTGTGGTGATGAAATGGGCAACACGTGGCTTGAAAACGACTGGACTGGACTTGCAATAAGACTGGGGGTCCTTGCCTGGGTGGCCACCGAACTTCCAGGTGTGGATGTGGTATATGTATCGGTGGTTGCCACCTGTGCCCGTGGCAAATGTGGCCGGGGAGGAGAGGGTGTGCTTGGGGGGGGCTTCGGGCCCTGTGCCTATTTGTGGCCTTTGAAGTGATGCTCCTTTGGCCATGTGATGTTCTGGCACGTGGATCAGGAGAGGCAGTGCTGGCTGGGCTGGGGCTTCGGGCCCGCTGGCTCTTACTGGCCTTGCCACTGGAGCACCGTTTATGAAGGGATGTGGTAAGGCGGGGAGGAGGAGAGGGTGTTCTTTGTGGGCTCGGGCTTTTCACCCTCTGCTTCTTTGTGGCCTTGTACGCCATCGTACCTGCCTGCTTATATGTTGGTGCCTTCTTTGCTGCTCCTTCCTTGCTTTTGGTTGTTGGTTTTGATGTTCCGGCCTTTGTGGCCAATGTCGCCTTGTGTTGGCCACTTTGGCTGCGCATTTCCCGCACCTTGCTAGTAGCTTGGTGTGACCTTGTGGTCAGAATGGGGGGAAGAAGTCTCCTTATGCCGCTGGGCCCTTTTGCTGGTGGCCTCCTTTGCTGGTGTTGCCTTAACACTGTTTTTTTGGTGCCATGCTGACAATCTCAAAGATAATGAGCTGTGTGTCTATGACCCTTTAAATCCTAATGACTGGGTATGACGCTTGCGCGTTTGCGTACACGTGCCCACGATCTTCACCCGCCAACAACAAGAGCTGATTATGCTCGTAAGTGTATTGTAAGGAAGTTGATTTGCCATCTAAATGCATGCCTAGGCCTTAAGGAAGCGCAGGAAGAAACAGTTGTTTTAAAGAAGCGAACCAAGTCACTTGCATCTAGAAGGATAGTTTGAGGCTAGAAATGTGTCTGGGAATGTCATTTAGTCAACTGATCTAATTGTGACAGATAATTGTATGCAGTTTAACAACTATTTTTATTTTGTGTTTTTTAGACAATGCTTCAGCGCAGGTACGACTACCTGCCCAACGCATACGAGAAGAGGAACGTCGCCCTGGAGATCGTTCCCCGGATCCAGCACGAGACGGACACCACCTTCACCCATAGGCAGATTATGCAGCATTGGTCGGACCTGAAGCGACTCCACATGCCCCGGGTGTGGCGATTTTTTGGTCTTCATTTCCCAAGTAAGTAAATAGCGATTGCATGCTAGATGTAACTAATACAGAAGGTAAGCCTTTATTTATAAATGCGTTTCTTTTCTAGTGCTGGAAATGGAGTATCACATCAGACGCACCCGGAGGCACGCAGGCCAGCCAGTGCTGCATGAATCTGCAGCAGAAAGTGAAGGTGGTGGATCTCCAGGGCCACGTTCCTACCCCTCCTCTGTAGCGGCCTCTGACCAGCCCCTGGACCTTTCTACAGAGGAAGGGCATCACGGCGTGGGCAGGGAGCCGGCCCAAGCTACGGAGCCATTAGCCTCTGGTATGTGACTCATAGGGGGTTATTTAAAAAGTATAGCGTCAGGTAGCGCCTGGTTAAAGAGACGTAGCGACAGATAGCGACTGGTGAACACCAGACACGGCACGCAATTCCACATTTATCAAGCAGAATCTGTTTAGCGACTGGGATAGCGGCATGTAGGGTCTGATTCATCATTTTCAAAGCCTCTGCGAACAGCGCCAGCGTTCAGCCTTGCACAGCGCCAGGTATGACCTCTCGCTACCTGTTGCTCCCCCATACATTTCAATGGACGAACCTTTTCTTCACTTTAAACTGGGTTTTTTTTTTTTTCCCCAAAAATCACAAATAATTCTGTGACCTCTTCTGGCATTGAAAAAGCAGTTTTTTCCAATTTTTTACATTTTTTAAATATTTCTTCAGAAATGACATTACAGGTCTGGCATTAAAGTATTCATGTTACAATGTTGCTACAATGTAATTCCATATATTTTTGCTTTGTTACTAGTTGTTAGATGCTTGAAAACAGACTTTAAACACACCGCCTCCTGCGCTATGGGCTACAAACAAGTATTTTTCAGCACCAGAGATTTGGGAGGCTGTTTTTTTCCTGAATATAGTGTGAGTCGGTCGCTATGAGCAGTCACTAACATGCGCTCCCATACAGCGCTGTACTGGTCAAATAGCGACTCCTCACAATGTATTCAACATTACTGAACAGCGACTGAGTCGCTATAAAGTAGCGACCCACGGCTGAGCACTGCGACTACTAGCGGGCGCTCTGAAAATGACTGCTACAGACGCTCATCTGTCGCTACCTGCTGCTAATGATGAATCAGCCTCCCCATGTAACCGCACACATACATTCTATTAAAAGCAAAGCCGATTCCCTTAATCTCTTTTTCTAGATGAATATGTAGCGGGTGAAGGATCTGTGGAAGAGACTGCAGCAGATCATGCCCAGGAGGCACATGGAGAAGTTGGGTGATGTCACACACACATTCTAAGTGTCATTTGCTTACTGTTGACTCAGACATTAGAAGTGACCCTATTTTACATGTCTCTACAGCCTCAACTTCCCAGCAGTGGCAGGTCCCAGAGCGGAGGGTGGTCCCCGAAGCAGAGCTCGTCCACCAACGAAGTAAGTAGAAATGTACAATTTTGGAGTATGTGGGAAATGACATCATCACCAATCTACCTAAAGCCATAGTCAGTGCCATTAGCAAGATGACATATGGCCTCTTCCTTTTATTAATTCGTTAGCATAATGACATATGGCCTCATTAGACAGCTGTTAAACATGTATTTGCTGACAAATAATGTATTTTAAGTTTTTTTACAGGGACCACATGTGCCAGAGCAGCACAACTTAGTGCAAGGGTCCTTCAGTTGGTGGGCGAGATGCAGGAGCTGCGCGACTCATTGGGGACCACAGATGAAGAATAATGTTCTGGGGCCTGCCAATGCTGTGTATATATTTTGAGACATGTTGTCTTAAGTTTTTATAAATTTTAAATTATTATACAATTTACATTTTTATATAAAACCAAAAAACAAAAATCAGAGTTGAAAAATTTTCACCAAAAAGTTTTTTTTTTTTAAAAGTCAATGGAAAAATGCCAGTTTTGATATAAAAAAATTGTTTCTGTGTCATTTCCTTCTTGAAATACATTCATTAAGCGTTGGTTACCACAAAACGAATGGAAAACACAAAATTTACATATGAAGATTCGCAAGAACTCGAAGTGATTTAGGTAAGTTTTAGGTGCGGGAAACGGAAGAAGAATGAGACCGCGAAGTGATTTAGGTAACTTTTAGGTGCGGGAAATGGAAGAAGAATCTGACCGCGAAGTTATTTAGGTACGTTTTAGGTGCAGGAAATGGAAGAAGAATCTGACCATGAAGTGATTTAGGTAAGTTTTAGGTGCGGAAAATGGAGGAAGAATGAGACCACAAAGTGATTTAGGTAAGTTTTAGGTGCGGGAAATGGAAGAAGAATCAGACCGCGAAGGGATTTAGGTAAGTTTTAGGTGCGGGAAATGGAAGAAGAATTTGACCGTGAAGTAATTTAGGTAAGTTTTAGGTACGGGAAATGGTAGAAGAATCTGACCGTGAAGTGATTTAGGTAAGTTTTAGGTGCGCCAGTGGAAGAAGAATGAGACCGCGAAGTGATTTAGGCAAGTTTTAGGTGTGCCAATGGAAGAAGAATAAGACCGCGAAGTGATTTAGGTAAGTTTTAGGTGCGGAAAATGGAAGAAGAATCTGACCGCGAAGTGATTTAGGTAAGTTTTTGGGGTGGGAAATGGAAGAATATACTGAGCGCGATGTGACTTAGCTAAGCATTGTAGCAGAAGTGAGTGAACCAAATATGTAAGCAAACACATTAATGAGTTAAGTTTGTAGTGCGCAGGCGTAAGGTCGTAACAATTTTCGTCTGGGCGATTATTTATAGAAAAAGGAAATCTGAATCTAACGGGAAACGTAAATGATTCGTTCGAGGAGTCGATGGAAAAAGGGCGAAAACGAAAGCTGGAAAATACCAACGGACGAAGACTTTACTGAAGGCTTGAGACGCATGCTTAGAATCACGCGTACACTCATACGCGAGCAGGAAAATTAAAAAAAAAAATCAGATCGACACAAAAACTAAAGTTTTTTATGTCTCTCTGAATCAACCCTATGGAGCGAATATGGCAAAGAAATACAGAAATATGAAATGTGGAAAAAAGAAAGATGAAGGGAACGTCGAATATAGAAAGATGGAGGTCTTTTTCCTCTTTTCCACAATCCCTTCATTGTTTTTAATTCCACAATCCCCTCAGCTTTTTCTATTCCACATTCCCTCCATATTTCTTTATTCCACATTGCCTCCATCTTTCTCTATTCCACATTCCCTCTATCTCTCACTATTCCACATTCCCTCCATCTTTCACTATTCTACATTCCCTCTATCTTTCTCTACTCCACATTCCCTCTATTTTTCTCTATTCCACATCTCCTCTATCTCTCTCTACTCCACATTCCCTCTATCTTTCTCTAATCCACATTACTCTATCTCTCTCTATTCCACATGCCTTCCATCTATCTCTATTCCATATTCCCTCCTTCTTTCTCTATTCCACATATCCTCCATATTTCTCTATTCCACATTTCCTCCATATTTCTCTATTCCACATTTCCTCTATCTCTCTTTACTCCACATTCCCTCTATCTTTCTCTAATCCACATTACTCTATCTCTCTCTATTCCACATGCCTTCCATCTATATCTATTCCACATTCCCTCTATCTTTCACTATTCCACATTCCCTCCATCTTTCACTATTCCACATTCCCTCTATCTCTCTGTACTCCACATTCCCTCTATTTTTCTCTATTCCACATCTCCTCTATCTCTCTCTATTCCACATGCCTTCCATCTATCTCTATTCCACATTCCCTCCTTCTTTCTCTATTCCACATTCCCTCCTTCTTTCTCTATTCCACATTCCCTCCATATTTCTCTATTCCACATTCCCTCCACATTTCTCTATTCCACATTCCCTCCTTCTTTCTCTGTTGCATATTCCCTCCTGAAACGGCATTCTAATGGTGGTGGGGGGGGCTTTAGGTCCACATTTATAATACCGCCAGCTTGGTCAAAGATTTAGGATCGGACTTATATAAAATATAGATACTGTATATAGATACTGTATTTAATGAAACAATCTTTCTGCACTACACTCAACATAATGCACATTGGTCTCAAATAACGCGTCCGATAACTTAATGCTGAAAATAAGCTGTTTGAAATTGAGGAGTTACTGTGAAAAATAGTTAAAGGATGTTAATCCAAATAAAATTAATATAACTGCCAGTTCTCTTCCATAAATTTAACTAGCATCCAAATACATGCATATAACCTAAATATCCCATGCGCCTGCAGTCCATTAAAGTGACAGATGCGGGCTTACGATAGAAAAATGTCATAAACAAAGAACCTGTTATAACAAATGCTTGGTCCAGCCCTTCATCTTACACACAGAACACCAGGTATATTTTTACATACTTCCAGCTCAGTCTCTTCTGGCTTTATAACTTTATGCATTATTTTATGTAAATTTAATATCTGCATAAACGTTGTACAGTATCATTTCCTTTTATGTACTATGTTTGCATGAGCCATGGCAGGTTTTATGCAAAATAGCTCCCCCCCCCCGACAATCTTATGGTGCTGCTGCTGTCTCATATGTGCCATGCTGGGCATCTTTAACAGCAGGTAGTGCCCCCTCCCCATGACCGACCCCCAACAGTGGCCCTGACTGTAATTGTAATTATAAATTATTATGATCTACACCCATTTTTGGGGGTGTTGGTTGCTAATGTACTATGCATTGTGATGGCATCCAGATTGCAATGGTCCAATACCCACACCGCTCCTGTATGGGGGGTGGGCACTGACAAATTAACACTAATCCTTTAAGTGCCAGCCTAACTAGAGATTTTGCCAGGCCATTTTCACCATTTTGCACTATACTAGTTTAACTGTGGTTTTGAGATTTCCAAGGAAATATATTTTTTCAGCAGAATCGGGGCTTTAACATGAAATGTCTTGTTTGTCTCTTTTTGGTGTATTCTCTATATTTTTGGGTGAAATATGTGCAACAACATTTTAAAAAATCTACTTTTACATTTTGTAGTGTTTTTTTGTAATAAAAAAATGTTTGTAATAAAATTATATTGCGTTTAAAAGCCCCATTCCTATCTGTTACAATGGTACCACATATGTATTGGTAAACACTCCTGCCCAGGAGACACTGTCACATGTCACTAGGGTCAAGAGCTAGAGAGAGGTCTGTGTTCAAAGCCAGAGGGTCAGAGCCAGAGCAGGGTCGTAATCCAAGAGCCAGAGGGTCAGAGCTAGAGCAGGGTCGTAATCCAAGAGCCAGAGGGTCAGAGCCAGAGCGGGTCGTGGGGACGAGCCAGAGCGGGTTTCGGGGACGGAGAATGATGCATCATTCTCCGTCCCCGAAACCTGCTCGAGATCTGTGAGGTGCAGAGGGACGCTAGCGGGAGCGGTGAGAGCTGTTCGCCGTGATTTTATATGCGCTGTTTTTAAAGTTTTATTGTGAGTTTTCTGCCATTTATTAAAACACTGTTTATACAAACTAGCAGTGTTGCACTAGATTTCCTTTCTCTTTACATGCATGTTCATTTATAAACCCATTTGGAGTGGATCGATTGGAGAGAATTTGAGACCCATCTGTTTGGAGGCAATGTGGTTTTTACTACAGAAGGTTGAATATTGAAATCCAAGAGAGATTCCATGCTATTGAAGGCCATTTTATTTCATTGTTCTGGTAAGAGTCTGGTGTCACTGGTGAAGGCTACTAGATGTGCATGAGTTTTTGACTATTGGATTTCAGCTTGAAAAGATCTAGCTCTGTGTCTTTATATTATTATTATTCATTTTTGGACTTTTTTTGGACTGAAGTCTGACACGTTGAGCATTTTGGACTCTAACTAGCGCGGTATTGGTTATGAAACGTTGTTTCTAACCCCATAACAGGCATTGTGCAGAATCCTCCTAATCAACCAGTAATCAACCAGGCAGCGCACAGAATTCCCCAATCCCCTATAACAAGCAGTGTGCAGAATAACCCCAATCATAACAGACAGTGTGGCAGAAAGAGGCTTAGCCTGATCTTCAGGGTGGGGGAGGGGGGAGCCACTCTGTGCAGCCAGTCCAAGAAGGCTGTGGGAGAATGATGAGTGGCAGGAGGCCAGGACATTTTCTACCCACTGTTGGGAGGAAAAAGTGCATCTTATGAAGCAAAAAATGGTTAATTGTTTTTGGGTAGTTTGTTTTTTCCTACAGTAAATGGGTTTAAGGGCTTGTTGTTTTGTGAGACACCTGGTGATTCTCTGTTGAGAAAAACACCTCTACATGCGCTTTTTATATTACGTTGAGTGCATTCACTTTTATTAGAATTGAGATCATTTTTAATTGGATTACATTCTATTCTTTTAAAAATCCACTGCTAAGTGGGATTATTTTAGAAAATTACGCACATTACACTGGAGAGATTTTGGAAGCTTTGATTAAAAGAGCTCAAAATGTAATATTAAGCATCTTGAATATCATTCTTTGCTAGAAAAAAATAGAATTTATTTTTTTCTGATAATCCTGGCTAGTGGTGTAAAAGGGGGAGTGGCACCATCCCTGTTAAAAGGGTTAACTAAAATTTCACTGGGGTCAAGAGCTAGAGAGAGATCGATGTCCAAAGCCAGGGGGTCAGAGCCAGAGCAGGGTCGGAATCCAAGAGCCAGAGGGTCAGAGCCAGAGCGGGTCGGAATCCAAGACAGAAATCGGAGTCAAAAGTCACACCAGGAAGACACATAGGAACAGAGGCAAGCGTCACGCCAAGAAGTTTCAGGCAACTTCCTAATGGCCTTAGGCATCCAGGAAGTGTCTGCCATCCATGCTCAGAACACACACATGGTCATTTTGGTAAAAGGGGGGTGGTGCCACACCTGTTAAAAGGGTTAACTAAAATTTAGGGTTAGCGTTAGAGTAGTATAGTTCAAGGGACTTTTTATTTAGGGACTTAGGTTGCTACATCCCTGCCACAGAGGGGTAAAGTTTTAGGCACTGGATAGAAACTGCCCACCTCAACACTAACTGATTCCTGGGTCTGATATAAGGCAGACCCAGAGAGTTCAATGGTTTTTCAGAGTGTTAACACAGAGCTTGGATGCTGCTGAGCCATGAGGCTGAAGAGATTGCGGACCAGTACCCAACTGGTGCATACCCCTTTAAGGGGGTGCTTAGGGAAGCACCCCAGAAGAATTCCTACCTGAAGCACCTTGGAGGTCTCTGAGGAGTGGTACCCCTTGTAACGAGCTGAAGCCAGATCGGTTGGTGGTGACTGGAGGGAGTGAGACCCAGCTGGAAGGATTTCTGGAGGTAGACTGCTTGGTAGGGGCCAAGCTTTGAAGGTGGACACCTCAAGTCTACATGCCAGGGACCGCTTTATTTGAAGTGTCCCTAATAAAGTGTGAAAGGCATGTTAACCCTTCTTGTGACTCTTTGGTATGATTAAGAGCCCGTCGTGGCTCGAAATGCGTCACATGGTTCCTTATCTGCATCGCTTGAGCTATTAGGTGTGGATTACTATGCACTTATTCCATATGGGCTGACAATGATCTTTTAAGCAAAACTATTAAAAGCTATTTTTTATTCACGATTGGCTGGACAACACACTTGAATTTTCTTCTTGTGACTCTGCCTAGAATTATTTCAACACTCAAGAGGACCTGAAGTGGCTCAGTACTCCTGCTGCAAGAACAACCCGGTGAAATAGAAACATACAAAGTTGATGGCAGAAGGAGACCATATGGTCAATCTAGTCTGCCCTTATGTGTATACTGTATGTTCTATTTATCTTAGGACAGATGTGTGCTTATCCCAGGCATTTTTAAATTCAACTACCTCTGTTGGAAGTTTGTTCCAAGCATCTACTACTCTTTCTGTAAAATAATATTTTCTAACATTGCTCCTGATCTTCCCCCCGACTAGCTTCAGGTTGTGCCCCCTTGTTCTATCATTAAGTTTCTTTTTAAAAACACTTCCCTCCTGAGTAAGCACATGAGAACCCTCACTCCACCTGACCCAAGAAGCCCCCTCTTGCAGAATTTCACTGGCTTGGCGCTATCCCACACACCGCCCTACACAGATCCCCTTACTCCAAGAGGACACCCCACTGTCTATGGTTGTGTTCCCTACATTTTTAGTAGGACACATCCCAAAGTCTGCGTGTGCAGGGGGCGGCTGCCCTCTACAGTGGTCTACGTAGTGGACAAAATTACCAAGTGAGCATAGATGCTCCTGAAGTATTGGTTGGGCAATTGTAGTCACCCTCACCCTTGGAAGTGGCATCGGAGCCGCGTGCGCGGGTGCTTTGTCTGCCTCTCCCTCTTTTGCATTTGCTCTTTAGACTGCCCTGTGATTTGTTTGGTAACTTTTTGGAATAGCTGCTGGCACTTGCACTTTTTTCATTTTCTTTGACCACCAGTCGATTTTCCTTTGGGAGTTTTCTGTGCAATATATATACATTTTTATTTACTCATTGATTAATTTATTTTTGTGATTATATTTATGATGCACTGGTCTCTTTATAAGTGACCATTTGTGATGTTCTCTATATTGATGCACTTTATTTTGCCACTATAAGCACTTTATCACATTTAGGAGGTTTCATTGGAAATGTGATATTATTTATTTATTTTGTGCCGGCACAAAATTATTTAGGGTGTGTTGTACAAATCAGGGGCTTTTTGTACCTAAATTGCAGTTTATTCATAGCCCTAATAGGCAAAAATAACAAACAAAAAAATTAGTCTTTTGGAGATTATAGGGAGTGTGTGCAGCAGTTTAAATGTCTTGTGTTGTATGTATTTTTAGCCCAATTTTTGTAATAAAATATGTAACTTTGGCTTGGTGCTCCACATTGGGAGGAAGGTGTGGTCTCTTTCACGTCCACTTCATTTTTTGTCTGGTTCTTTATTAGGGAGTGAGCACATTTATATTGAAGACAGGTGGTGCACCCCTTTTTCTAAAATTTATGGGCAATTGTAGTCCACGCTGAAGTGAAGTCATGTAAGACATGTGAGTTGTGGTCTGACTTAGGCCACTAGGGAGAACAGTAATCAAAGTCAATAGGAAAAACAACAAGGAAACTGGCACAAAATGGAAAGTTTGAAGGGGCTCATTATAACTTAAAGTAATGGATTCTGAATTGTGTCTACAGACGTCCTTTTAAAGGATCGAGAACATAAGAACGAGCCAGCTAGTTCTCTATGCATTATCTCTAATTGGTCATCTTATGGTCACTGCACTTACATTTAATATGTGTTCTAATTTTCTTACAGTCTGCGCGGCATATTGATTTTGTAGCACACATGGTGGCAACTTGCAAATACGTTTCAATTTACTTTGCTTTATTGGCTGATCTAGTAAATTAAAAAGTGACTAAGGGAGGATATTATACTAATGTAGAGCTGGGGTCTTGTTCCTGAGCATCAGTAAGGTTACAGAACTGTGATTTCTACTGATGGAGGATCACAGCAATGTATTACAATAATGCCAATGTGCGGTCTGAGATGGCCATTATCAAAATATATAATGTGGATATGGTAAAAAAGCCAAAGGTTTACTTTATACAAAGTTATTAGGGAAGAAGCCTAAAAAAACTCAATTAAGAGGTTGACAAAAGAGTTTATCGATCTTTTCAGTAAGTTTTAATCTACCTGCAAGCCACAGAGATAAGCATTTACAACATTTTTTTCTTTTATTAAAGCAGACCCAAAAGTGATGCAAAACCAAAAATTAGATTTACGTACCCTGACATGTTGTTAACCCAATTTTGACATTCTATACCCAGCCCCCCCCCCCCCCTGCTCCACAATGAAAGGCATTGGGTCATGATGCAGTTTAGCAATCACTGGTCCTGCCACTCAAACCCTCAGCAATCTGTGACTTCTGGTAAATTGTTGGATCTATTGCTGGGAAATGAGAGGAGAGAGGATAGCAAAACCATTCAAAAGGTACTGCAGGGGATAGTAGTCAAACAGATGGGTTTTAGTCCATTTTAATATCCCTTTTTTAATAATTTTAAAGAATTACCTGGGCGGTACGCATGGATTGATTCCATCAAAAACAGCAGTTTAAAGTACTTTGTCATTTTCTACATTTGGTCCAGTATTAAAGATTTATAGGGGTTACGCTTGGGGTGTGTGTCTATATTGTGTCTTTTAGATTTTAACTGTTTAAATGTTTTTTTCTGTAACCTTGAAAAGCATAAACAAAAATGTATATAAAAAAAGATTCCAAGGAGGAATCTTTGCCCAAACCGTTATCCAGTGTCGTATTCAAATGTGGCACAAGAAGCTCAAGCAGTGGCATCCCCTCCTATCTTACTGTGTATGGTTTTCATAGTCTGCCTGGCAGGGGCACACACAGCAGGAAATAGGGGGTGTCTGTGCCACTTTATTGTGGAGGCTTGGGCATATAGGCAGCAATTCTGACCTTGGGGCCTCCCAAATCAAGCAATTTTTTTATTTTTGTTTACATATTTAACTCAAAAATATAAAAAAAACTGGAAAAATACAAACCAGACATTCCATGTTAAAGCCCAAATTCTGACAACAAACAATATACAATCACAGTTAAACATAGCACCAAATACTAAAAAATGGCCTGGTAACAGAGGGTGACAAAATCTCAAGTAGGCAGGTAGTTAAAAGAGTTAAAAATACCTATGCATTATGGGTATTGTTCTATTCGAGGGACCTTAGAAACATTTTTAATCTGCTTTTTTCAAGCAAACTGTGCAACCAGGGAATTCCTCAGGGGTTTGTGTCCAGAAACTGAGCTCATGACAACAAGCCTGGTCTGTCTATAAAGCCTGAGGTGTTTACTTCCAGAGTTTATGTAGTTCGTGGGGGGATTTCATAATGTAAAGGGCTGTTTTTCTTGAAAATCTGCAATGTGTGAATAGTAGTTGTATTTTAAAATCTCCTAAAGCGCTGTTTCAGGGTGGGGTGTGTCCTAGGCAGGACAGGGTGTCTACTACATCCTATATGGTACAGTTGTAACCAGGAGGAATGGGGCTTTTACACGCAGTACGATTTGCATTAAAAAAAAATGTAAAAAACAACATTTTTACATATTTCACCCAAAAATATTGCCAAAAAAACAATATATAATATTTCTGGAAATCCCTACAAGCATCTCAGTTAAACATGTGAAAAATGGTCTGGAAACAGGGTGGCAAAATCTTGAGGTAGGCTGGCAGTTAAAGGGTTAAGGAGTTTTCTGTCCTCTTTTTTGTATATTACCAACACTTTTGGAATCTGTTGTAGGCCCTAGAAATAGTGTCTTGGCAGCATGACATATACTGGAAAAGGAATTGAGTTAGTGTACACCGCAGTGCCCGTGAGTTAGAGGGTATCGTATTATGGTGTCCTAGTGTACACTACATATCCATGCAATCATAGCTGCATGATTTCTGACACAGCTTGTATATTAAGCAAGGTGACAGCCATTATTATGTATTTATCACCTTTTGTTGTCAATCTTTGTATTTGCAAATATTGGTCTCACTATGCTAGTATAGGCCTTATTGAGCATTGAATCATATGCATATGCATTGCTCTAAATAGGTTTTGCATGCACGCTCCAAATATGTCATCCCTGTGGACATGGTCCCATGATTTCAACAATTTGAATGGTTGCTGGGGTACAGCACAGTCAGTAGCAGGACAGGATGGGGTAAAGCAGTCATCCGTACACAGGCCATGCCCACCAGACAGGTGGAACCAAAATTTGCAGCTATACCCACATGCTTACCAATTCTTCAATCATTGAATGGCTGCCAATCGCATGACCAATCAGGATTGCTGAGTAGACTTGCACATCGATCCTGGATGGTTACTGACGGTCGCATGATTGGCTGCCATGCAAGTGAATAAGGAAGTGGTGTCTTGACTATAGAAGAAAATGAATAAAGGCTGTATTGTAACAAAGTACTATTAGGCTGTGGCCCAATTTTGATCAGTATGGGGAGCAATAACCAAGATTGTGAGAAAAAACAAAGCTAAGGAAACTATGGCGGTTATTCAAGAAGGGATAGCGCCAGTTAGTTCCTTGTAGCGGCAGGCAGCATCTGGTGAACACTGGCCGATGTATGCAAAGCCACATTTATGAAAGCGATTCTGGTGAGCGACTCTAACAGTGCCGTGTAGCGTCCAATGTATTATTACAGAAGGCTCATCGTATAGCGTCGGCGCTCTAGCAAAGGGCCAGGTATTACCTTTTGCTCAATGTCACTCTCCCATACATTTCAATGGTCGTTCATTTCCTTGTGTTTTTTTTGCTCAGATTATCGTGTGACATCTCCTGGCTGCAAACAAACACTTTTAGAAACTTTTTTGACAATTTATATTTTTATTCAGAATTGTCATTATAGGTCTGGCACTAAAGTGTTAATGTCACAGTGTTAAAACAATGTCATTCCATGTGTTTTCACGTTGTTACAGGTGTGTTCAAAAACAGACTTTAATTGCACAGCATCTGGCGTCTACAGCGCCCAACTTTAGAGCACTGATGCTGTGTGTGGGTCCTTTTTTTCATAAGTACGGTGTGGAGCGGCGAGAGTCGGTCGCACTGAGCTGGTGCTACCTCTCACTTGCTGCAGAGCTGTACTGGTGTTAGAGCGCCCAACATATATCACATTCATCAATGCGGGCCAGGTTACTACAGTGACCGAGATGCTCTGTTATAGCGCCCGATACTGTTACGGCGTCTACTAGTGGTCGCTCCAGGCGCCGCTATACAGACGCTCATCTGCCGATACCTGGCGTTAGTAATGAATCAGCCTCCACATGACATTATAGCACAGAATGTAAAATTTGATGGGACTCATCAGAAGTAAGATGACTTAAATTTCGCTTAAATGCTTTTTGTAATCCTTCTGCAATTTATGTGATTATACAAAAAAACACAGAACTGGGCATAAAAACATTGTACAACTTGAAAAAGACAAAAAAAAAGGCCTGCACACTATAGTGTCCCTTTCAGCCCCGGTCCATTTTGATGTCTTTGAATTGGCAGATAATGGACAGCAAGGAACAAAGAGAGTGAAATAATTCCATGTGCTCTGAGGTATTAAAAATGCTGCGAAACTGTGTTTTGCCTCAATTTGCGCTGTCATTTTTGCCTGTGATCCGTGTCCGGTTAGCCTTTAATTGTGTTCTGGAAAATGGCTTTGATTTTATTTAAACCCCCGCCACAATGCACTTTCAGAGATATAAAAATTGTCCTGTGTTTAAGCTGCTATAATTAAGCTTTTCAATTGGCCTTTGAATACCATCTTATTCTAAAAGTAACACGGTTTCACCCATTATAGCAAAAAATGTTTTCACTTTGCAGTGTTTTAAACATGAAAACATAAAATTATGCCGCAGTAACATATTGCAGATCCCCCTCCAACAAAAATCTAAGTGGGTGTTACAATTCAAAAAATAAACTCTCACTTTATTTCTCCATCGCTAAACCTCATTTTAAAGTGGCTCTCCAGTAAAATAACCCACGACTCCCCCCCCCCCCCCGGTCACTTTGATGGCACTGGAACTGGACGGGGGGCTTGAGAAAAAAGAAACCTTGCCTAACCCTGTATGCATGCAGTAACACCCATCGTCGATTATCTTGAAAATGAGGCACAAGGAAATGTGAATATAGAAAAAAGGGAAGCATAGAAAGGAGAAAATGAGAAAAAGATAGAAAAAAGGGATGGTAGAAAAGAGAAATAAAGTGAGGGAATATAGATAGGAAAGATAAATAGAAGGAATGTGGGAGAGAGAGTGTACATTCTGGAAAAAAAGGAAAGAAAAGCAAGAATAATCGCATGAATAAGAAAGATCGGAGGCAAGAAAAGCAAAGAACAAGAAAAAAGGAAGAGAAATAATAGAAGATGCTGGCAGCCACTAAAGAAAGGGACGAAAGAAATATGGAGAATAGAGCCAGCTGAAGGCCTCTCTCTAAAGGGGTATCTAAATGTTCTCCTGGCACCCTCCTTACTGAGATACTAGAAGCGATCTCACAAGGCACACATCTGAAAGACTGGAAAAGACATATGTCCATCAAGTTCAAAGGGTGTTGGGGTAGGGGAAGTTATTATTTTTTTTTTTTTTACTGATTACGGCTAATAGTATCTGTTATTTTCTTCTAAATAAGCATCTAATCCTTTTTGTCAGCTGTTGATGCTGTAGTAAGCTTCTGTGGGAGGCTAATCCACAGATTTATAGTTCTTATGGTAAGAATGATTGTCGCCTCCATTCAAAGGGAGCACCCCCTTGTCTTTAGCGAGGAATTTACCTGAAATAGTGTTTTCCCATATTTTTTGTATTGGCCATTTAAATATTTATACAAGTTTATCATGTCCCCCTCAGTTGTCTCCTCTCAAGACTAAACAGATGTAATAATAATTCTTATAACTAAGATCCTTCCTTCACCTTATTAGTTTGGTGGCTCTTTCTGCACCCTTTCCATAGTCAGAGCGTCCTTTCTATGAACAGGTGGCCAGAACTGGATGGCATATTCCAGATAAGGGCGCACCAGTGCCTTGTAAAGAGGCAAAATGACATCCCTATCCTGTGATTCCATTCCTCTTTTTATGCATGATAATATTTTGATGGCCTTGGAAGCAGCTGCTTGACATTGCATGCTGTTATTTAGCTTGTGGTTTACCAGTACCCCCAGATCCTTCTTAAGTGTTACTCCTAGTTTTACTCCCCCGAGGACATATGTGGCCTTCAGGTTGTTAGACCCCAAGTGCATGACTTTACATTTCTCCACATTGAACTTAGTTTGCCAAGTGGATGTCCAAGTCAGCTTGAAGCATGAGACCATCTTAAATAGACTGCACTGCGCTACATATCTTGGTGTCATCTGCAAAATAGAGACAGTGCATTTAATTCCATCTTCTATGTCATTTATAAACAAGTTAAAAAGTAGTGGGCCCATCACTGAAGCCTGGGGTACACTGCATACAGCTGGTAACCATTCATAGTAGGTATCACTAACCACAATTATCTGCACACGATCCTTCAGCCAGTTTTCAATCTAGTTAGAAACTGTATTTTTTAACCTTGAAGACCTCAATTTCCCCAGTAAGCGTCTATGGGAGGGGGGGGGGGGGTAGTGTCAAATGCTTTTGCAAAATCCAGAAAAACTATATATACAGCTGCCCCTCTGTCCAGGCTTCTACTCACCTACTCATAGAAGTCAATCAGGTTAGTCTGCCCTTCTGCCCTTGGTAAAACCATGCTGATTGTCACTTATAATATTATGCATAGTTATATATTCGTGTCTGTAGTCCCTTAATAGCACCTCAAACAAGAGAAGACCTAGAAGGCCCGGAGAAGACCTAGAGTCTTTTAAAAAATGGACACCACATTTGCCTTGCACCAATGTCTTGGCACTATACCAGTTGTAAGTGAGTTTTTAAAGATCAAGAACAGAGATGATGAGATAACTGAGCTGAGTTCTTTAAGAACTCTTGGGTGAAGTCCATCTGGTCCTTCACATTTAAAGTGGACTGTCACCCACCCCTGATCGGCCCGGGAATCTATAAGATTCCCGGGCCGATCACCTCCCTCACCGCGGGACATCCGAGATCGGGATGTCCCGCGGTGAGGGACCCCCCCCCCCAAAACCCCAAAAAAACTCACCTCCCGCGCGCTCCTCTGGACGTGCGCGCGCCCGCGCCGGCCGTTTGTGAATGGCCGGCACGGGCGCGCGCCCTGTCAGAGCGACGTGCGGGAGGCGGCGGCGGGCGCACTGTTTTGTCCGCCGCTTGTCCGTGGCTACGTGGGAGCATGGTGAGGTGAGTTTTGGGGGCTTTCTGGGGGGTTTACACAGCGGGACATCCCTAATCGGGGTGCCCCCCTGAAGTGGACCAAAACCCAGGATAGTCAAAATCCTGGGTGTTGGTCCACTTTAAATTATTTAGTTTTTCTTGGTGACTATTTCCCTATTATTATTAATTAGGGCACCTACCTGTTCTGATTTAGTTTTCTTTGAATTTATAAATTTAAAAAAAAGGTTTAGGGTTTGTTTTGCGTTCTTTGTCCACATCTGTTTCATTTTGTGCTTTTGCCAACTGTCAGGCCTGAGAATTCTCCTAAATGAACTCTCCGCCAGAGGAGCAGATTGTTTGGACAGAGCAAAGACACAGGACAAAGGAAATGTACTAAAGATGGGTTTATTAACAAAGGCAAAATGAAACAAAAAGATCTTGGATTCAGATACACTATGATAAAGCAAAGAAACAAGGCTAAATAACAAGATAAATAATAAGGAAACCACAAAGGTGCTGGTGCACTCTCCCAAGGGCCCAGAATAGGTGCCTGCAGCCCCCAGAAGCCAATAGGAGGCCTGCTGCAAGGATTGCAAATGGCCAAGCAGCCTCAGGGAAGCCAGGGAGAGACCTACTTTCCACTAGAGTCCATGGAGGTACAGACTCAGGTTCAGGTTCAGATTCCGGTGCAGGTTCAGAGCACCAACATGCACAGCACAAACAGATTGCAAACAAAATCCTGCTGCACCAGGTGAAGGGCTGAACCACTTAAATAGGCCTCACACCAAGTGCAGCAGTAGAGGGGGAGAGAGAGCAACCAGGGCTCTCTCCCCCTCTACTGACAGCTGGTGGCTGATGGAACTGCAGGCAAGGTGATAAATGACGCCAACAACCAGCCAGCATCAGTCGAACCCGGGCATCTTACACTACTCCCCTTCTCAGAAGCGGGGTCTTGAACGCGCTCGAGGCGGGGCCCAGCGACAGCTGACTAGAGGCGGGGCCTGTCAACGGCTGACTAGAGGCGGGGCCTATTGGTGGTTGACTCAAGGCGGGGCCCAGCGACAGCTGACTCAAAGCGGGGCCCAGCGACGGCTGACTCGACCATGGGCCGATCTGGTGGAAAGCTGCCATTGACCTCACAATCCTTATCATCAGAATAATCAGTCCATGCATCATGGTCTGCATCACTGGCATCAACCTCACAAACAGGATCACCATCATCATCTTTGTAGAACCAGGAGTCTTTGTAGAACCAGGAATCGGGGTCCTGGCTTCCAGCAGCAGGCACTTATCGGCTCCATGAGGAAACAGCTGATCCCTGAGCCAAGGCCCCCGGCAAAGCACACAGCACCTCTGAGTAACCCTTAGACACTACAGATCTATCTAAAGCGAGAGGAGCTGGAGGAATCTGATTAGGGACATAGGGTTTAATGGAACAAGCCTGTTTACCCTGCAACAAAGGCATATTGTGATTAAAGGCCACATCAACCAGGATTTTGATGAGGAGATGAGTGGTAGGAAAATCAAAATCCCCTTGATCAACCAGAGAATGAATAAAGGTTATCATTTCTAGATACATATGTTTAGAATATCCCACAAATAATGCATGCAAATAAACAACAATATCAGCCCTACCTGTGAGAATGCCAGTTCTAGAGAGGGCTTAGAGAATGCGTTGGCCATGGCTACGAGTGCTTACCCCGTACTATGAGTAATCCAATGTAGAAAAGCCAGCCAGCGTTTAGCAATAACAATTCCAAGTTTATTCCAAAAGGTAAAAAGTCATCCACATGTAATTAGGGTGGTTAAAGGCAAAATTAGGGTAAAACCTGGTGTCAACACATTTCAGATGCCTGGTCCTTACTCATGACATAAAGGTTTACCCTTGGATTACTCAAGGTGATAAATGACGCTAGCCACCAGCTGGGCATCAGTCAAACCCGGGCATCTTACACCAACCTTATGTCAGGCTGTGGGATATTTTTTACTCCCAACCTGACTGGAACTTGATTTAACAAAATGGGGGTGGGGTAAGCACAGCCAACGTTGCACACTGCATTCAGCTTTTATAGAGGCTCTGAGCTCATGCACAGTGGCTAAGCAGCCCATTCATGCGCCGTTGGAATGAAAAGAAAGATGAGTTTTTTAGTGATCCCGGAGAATACACCCAGCAGGCCATCTCAAATCGGGATGGCTCATGCAGAAGGTACAAATCCCAAGATAGAGAAAATCTTGAGTTTTGTTTCTCTCAAAAGAGGACCCAAACCCCTGAGTTTCCCCACTGTGTCAAACCCCCAGGGTTGCCGGTAAATGTACCTTTCCAAGCAGCTCCCACAGCGTTGTAAACCTGGCATCTCAGGCCTGAGGAGCGTACCCCCGTCTAGCCATTCAGATACTCTGGGGGCAGACACATGCCACACACCACAGGGAGGCTGGGAATGCAACTGCTTCTGATCCCTTATGCCGTGCTCTGTTTCTAAACAGAGCTGTTTCTAAAACTAGCTGATTGGACGAGAGCCTATGCATGTACCGTGGGACTGTTGAAAGGCTGGACGTTTTGGGAGGCTATCTGAGGGGTTTCACAAAGCAGGGCATCCCAAATCAGGATGTTCCCAGGGCAAGGATCCAAACCTGGGATAGAAAAAAATAACAGGTTTTGGTCCCATTTAAAAAAATGAACTTTAGGACTGCTCTCTATAGATTGTTAAATATGCCAACTGTAGACGTTCTTATATATCTATGTTTTTAGGGGTAAAGCTGATGTTTGCCTTTAAGACCACCTGAATTTTACAGCAGGAGATGGGATTGAGTCACGTCTGATGTGCACTTCTCTCAGACAGAGCATCATTACAGCCGCAGCTCTCATTTTCCAAAACTATTGCTACTATTGAGCCTCAATTGCTGCCACCCATCACCACTGACACCAAATTTCAGAAAGGTCATGGAAAATATCAAACAACAGTGTGATGTAACCACTGGTGTGATTTACCTGGGTCCTTGATGCAAGATAAGAAATTGTGACTATCATAGGGTCATACAAGCAGGCTAGTGAGGACTAAGCTATGGATGACATAAATCATGAATTATACAATCCAATGTGTAAAATATTTTAATGATTACTGTATCAAATGCTATATTTCAAACTGTGATTAGGACAAAACATTCGTAGCTTGCACCCCCACGTGTAGAGAGTATTATGCTGCACTCAATGAAGGTCATTTATTAAGACAGTGACCCACTGAGGCTACCCTGACATTGGCTATTATTATTAGATCATCATGGAAACATAGAAATATAGAAGGTCAGCAGCAGAAACACCACATGGTCTGTCTAGTCTGCCCTTGTGTGTGTGTATGTCTTCTTTATCGTAGGATTTATCTAGCCATAAAGCACCTAATGTTCCCCGTTTCTTTCCAAAATGAACCCCCCAAAGCGAAGACAGGGTCTACTGCTAGAGTAATAAGGGGGGGGGGGTGCCAGAAGTCATTGCCAAGTTGTGCTTCTAGGTGCTGCTTTGAGGTTACAAGAAGAGAGAAGGCAGATATGAGAAAGTAAGCTGAAGCATGTTTTTTATATTTTGTCTGGGCAGTGCTTCAGCGCCACTAAAACTGGTATATACAACTGCGCAGTTCAGCGCTGTAAAAAAGGCGTAAGTCATAAATTTATGAGAAAAATTAAAACCCATAAACACAGAAATAACTCTATGCCCTGGAGCAAAAAGTTCTCTTTCTAATATTCCAAATATAACTCAATGTGTGTCCTTCACTGCTAAAGGCTCGCCAGACCACCAAGGCAATTAGGCATTTCCAATGTATCCTTACACTAATATTCACCACGTGGAAACAATAATGTGCAGCTTGGTTGTTAGCTGTGTTCCTCTCACTTTAAATTTTCTCCCATTTGTGTTACTTTGCAATGCACCACACATAAAATATAAAACAATAGACCAGGGATACTCAACCACCTCTTGTAAAGGCATCCAGTGAGAGGTGAAGGTCCAGGTGCGGGCCTGTCGCGTGGGTTGTATAGTCAGAAATCTGTGCACTGGGGGAGGGACTATAGATACCACAGGCAAAACTAAAAAAAGCTGGGGTGGATGGGGCAGAATTGGGGGGGGGGGGCAGATATGGATGGGGCAGAGCTGGGGGGGCAGGAATGGATGGGGATGGGATTGATGGGGCAAAGCTGGGAGAACAGGAATGGATAGGGCTGAGCAGGGGGAACAAGATCGTGGGACAGGGATAGATAGGGCTGAGCTCGGGCAGCGGGACAGGATTGGGTGGGGCAAAGAGACTGAGAAAAAAAGTTTGTGTGCACCTTGCAATACTGTGCTGCAGTTTAATCTTCCTTTGGGACTAGGGATCCGATACTGATACACTCACCGACTGGTTACGTGAGGCTTCTACCATCAAGAATCGTCACACATCCAGAGGCTCCGTCCAGCACGTTTCATCGCTGATGACTTCTACTGGTAATTAATTTGTCTCTATCTGGCATACACATTGGCGCTAACAGACGTACACGTCCTAAATGAGGCATAACGTGACGCTGTATTAAAACAATTAGTTCTAAATGGCTTTAATGACATTGACACTTTATAAATCAGGCTCTAAGTTTCTTTTTCATAACACTTCCCTTCTAAGTCTCACTTAGTTTTTTCACATATTTAATCATCTCAATTATGTGTCCTCCTTTAGGGATGAGCGAATCGATCCAGATGAACCCGGATTCGATCCGAATTTCATGAAAAATTCGATTCGGATCGAATCCGAATTTCCCCGTGCTTCGATCGCTCGAAGTTTTCCTTTAACATCCATTCATTTACATTACAGGCATTCTAAGATGGCGGACAGGACATGTCCAGACATCTACCCCGCAGCAGTGCAAGCTGGGGCAGTCCCATGCAGCCTATCAGCAGCCAGCAAGCCCGGTGACGTCACAGCGCTATTTAAGTCGGCGGACATCTTGCTTTTCCTCATTTCTCTATTGCATTCGTGAGAGACAGGACGCTGCTGTAGTGAGGGAGAGACAGAGAGCCAGGGACAGACAGGGACAGGCTGGAGACAGGCAGGAGACAGGCAGGAGACAGACAGAAAGTCAGCGAAAAGCAGGGAAAGTTAGGAAAAATCGGAGGCAGTCACAGGGAGATTTTTTTTTTTTCATCCAGCCTGAGTGTTACTGGCTGGCTGACTGGCTTTGTTAGCGTTTTCAGGCTGCTTATACACTTACTGTGCATATATACTGAACTGATCTCAAGTCTGCTGTGAGGCATCCCATTCTGTGACTACACCAGCCTCTATGCACTTATTCTAATAGAAATTTGGCCTGATAAACACACTTTTGCTGTGCATAGTATTACTGCTCACAGGTGCACTCCTGCCTGTTGGGGCATCCCATTCTGTGACTACACCAGCCTCTATTTACTGCTATAACCCTTTGCACTTATTGTAATAGAAATTTGGCCTGATAAACACACTTGCTGTGCATAGTATTACTGCTCACAGGTGCACTCCTGCCTGTTGGGTCATCCCATTCTGTGACTACACCAGCCTCTATTTACTGCTATAACCCTTTGCACTTATTCTAATAGAAATTTGGCCTGATAAACACACTTTTGCTGTGCATAGTATTACTGCTCACAGGTGCACTCCTGCCTGTTGGGGCATCCCATTCTGTGACTACACCAGCCTCTATTTACTGCTATAACCCTTTGCACTTATTCTAATAGAAATTTGGCCTGATAAACACACTTGCTGTGCATAGTAGTACTGCTGCCAGGTGCACTCCTGCCTGTTGGGGCATCCCATTCTGTGACTACACAAGCCTCTATTTAATACTATAACCATTTGCACTTATTCTAATAGAAATTTGGCCTGATAAAGACACTTTTGCTGTGCATAGTAGTACTGCTGCCAGGTGCACTGCTGACTGTTGGGGCATCCCATTCTGTGACTACACAAGCCTCTATTTACTGTTATAACCATTTGCACTTATTCTAATAGAAATTTGGCCTGATAAACACACTTTTGCTGTGCATAGTATTACTGCTCACAGGTGCACTCCTGCCTGTTGGGGCATCCCATTCTGTGACTACACCAGCCTCTATTTACTGCTATAACCCTTTGCACTTATTGTAATAGAACTTTGGCCTGATAAACACACTTTTGCTGTGCATAGTATTACTGCTCACAGGTGCACTCCTGCCTGTTGGGGCATCCCATTCTGTGACTACACCAGCCTCTATTTACTGCTATAACCCTTTGCACTAATTCTAATAGAAATTTGGCCTGATAAACACACTTTTGCTGTGCATAGTATTGCTGCTCACAGGTGCACTCCTGCCTGTTGGGGCATCCCATTCTGTGACTACACCAGCCTCTATTTACTGCTATAACCCTTTGCACTTATTCTAATAGAAATTTGGCCTGATAAACACACTTGCTGTGCATAGTAGTACTGCTGCCAGGTGCACTCCTGCCTGTTGGGGCATCCCATTCTGTGACTACACAAGCCTCTATTTAATACTATAACCATTTGCACTTATTCTAATAGAAATTTGGCCTGATAAAGACACTTTTGCTGTGCATAGTAGTACTGCTGCCAGGTGCACTGCTGACTGTTGGGGCATCCCATTCTGTGACTACACAAGCCTCTATTTACTGTTATAACCATTTGCACTTATTCTAATAGAAATTTGGCCTGATAAACACACTTTTGCTGTGCATAGTATTACTGCTCACAGGTGCACTCCTGCCTGTTGGGGCATCCCATTCTGTGACTACACCAGCCTCTATTTACTGCTATAACCCTTTGCACTTATTGTAATAGAACTTTGGCCTGATAAACACACTTTTGCTGTGCATAGTATTACTGCTCACAGGTGCACTCCTGCCTGTTGGGGCATCCCATTCTGTGACTACACCAGCCTCTATTTACTGCTATAACCCTTTGCACTAATTCTAATAGAAATTTGGCCTGATAAACACACTTTTGCTGTGCATAGTATTGCTGCTCACAGGTGCACTCCTGCCTGTTGGGGCATCCCATTCTGTGACTACACCAGCCTCTATTTACTGCTATAACCCTTTGCACTTATTCTAATAGAAATTTGGCCTGATAAACACACTTGCTGTGCATAGTAGTACTGCTGCCAGGTGCACTCCTGCCTGTTGGGGCATCCCATTCTGTGACTACACAAGCCTCTATTTAATACTATAACCATTTGCACTTATTCTAATAGAAATTTGGCCTGATAAAGACACTTTTGCTGTGCATAGTATTACTGCTCACAGGTGCACTCCTGCCTGTTGGGGCATCCCATTCTGTGACTACACCAGCCTCTATTTACTGCTATAACCCTTTGCACTTATTGTAATAGAAATTTGGCCTGATAAACACACTTTTGCTGTGCATAGTATTACTGCTCACAGGTGCACTCCTGCCTGTTGGGGCATCCCATTCTGTGACTACACCAGCCTCTATTTACTGCTATAACCCTTTGCACTTATTCTAATAGAAATTTGGCCTGATAAACACACTTTTGCTGTGCATAGTATTACTGCTCACAGGTGCACTCCTGCCTGTTGGGGCATCCCATTCTGTGACTACACCAGCCTCTATTTACTGCTATAACCCTTTGCACTTATTCTAATAGAAATTTGGCCTGATAAACACACTTGCTGTGCATAGTATTACTGCTCACAGGTGCACTCCTGGCTGTTGGGGCATCCCATTCTGTGACTACACCAGCCTTTATTTACTGCTATAACCCTTTGCACTTATTGTAATAGAAATTTGGCCTGATAAACACACTTTTGCTGTGCATAGTATTACTGCTCACAGGTGCACTCCTGCCTGTTGGGGCATCCCATTCTGTGACTACACCAGCCTCTATTTACTGCTATAACCCTTTGCACTTATTCTAATAGAAATTTGGCCTGATAAACACACTTTTGCTGTGCATAGTATTACTGCTCACAGGTGCACTCCTGCCTGTTGGGGCATCCCATTCTGTGACTACACCAGCCTCTATTTACTGCTATAACCCTTTGCACTTATTGTAATAGAAATTTGGCCTGATAAACAGACTTGCTGTGCATAGTATTACTGCTCACAGGTGCACTCCTGGCTGTTGGGGCATCCCATTCTGTGACTACACCAGCCTCTATTTACTGCTATAACCCTTTGCACTTATTCTAATAGAAATTTGGCCTGATTAACACACTTGCTGTGCATAGTAGTACTGCTGCCAGGTGCACTCCTGCCTGTTGGGGCATCCCATTCTGTGACTACACAAGCCTCTATTTAATACTATAACCATTTGCACTTATTCTAATAGAAATTTGGCCTGATAAAGACACTTTTACTGTGCATAGTAGTACTGCTGCCAGGTGCACTGCTGACTGTTGGGGCATCCCATTCTGTGACTACACAAGCCTCTATTTACTGCTATAACCCTTTGCACTTTTTCTAATAGAAATTTGGCCTGATAAAGACACTTTTGCTGTGCATAGTATTACTGCTCACAGGTGCACTCCTGGCTGTTGGGGCATCCCATTCTATGACTACACAAGCCTCTATTTACTTCTTATTCTTATTCTAATTCTGACTGTTGGGGCATCCCATTCTGTGACTACACAAGCCTCTATTTACTGCTATAACCCTTTGCACTTATTCTAATAGAAATTTGGCCTGATAAAGACACTTTTGCTGTGCATAGTATTACTGCTCACAGGTGCACTCCTGCCTGTTGGGGCATCCCATTCTGTGACTACACCAGCCTCTATTTACTGCTATAACCATTTGCACTTATTCTAATAGAAATTTGGCCTGATAAACACACTTTTGCTGTGCATAGTATTACTGCTCACAGGTGCACTCCTGCCTGTTGGGGCATCCCATTCTGTGACTACACCAGCCTCTATTTACTGCTATAACCCTTTGGACTTATTCTAATAGAAATTTGGCCTGATAAACACACTTTTGCTGTGCATAGTGTTACTGCTCACAGGTGCACTCCTGCCTGTTGGGGCATCCCATTCTGTGACTACACCAGCCTCTATTTACTGCTATAACCCTTTGGACTTATTCTAATAGAAATTTGGCCTGATAAACACACTTTTGCTGTGCATAGTGTTACTGCTCACAGGTGCACTCCTGCCTGTTGGGGCATCCCATTCTGTGACTACACCAGCCTCTATTTACTGCTATAACCCTTTGCACTTATTCTAATAGAAATTTGGCCTGATAAACACACTTGCTGTGCATAGTATTACTGCTCACAGGTGCACTCCTGCCTGTTGGGGCATCCCATTCTGTGACTACACCAGCCTCTATTTACTGCTATAACCCTTTGCACTTATTCTAATAGAAATTTGGCCTGATAAACACACTTGCTGTGCATAGTATTACTGCTCACAGGTGCACTCCTGGCTGTTGGGGCATCCCATTCTGTGACTACACCAGCCTCTATTTAATACCATAACCATTTGCACTTATTCTAATAGAAATTTGGCCTGATAAAGACACTTTTGCTGTGCATAGTAGTACTGCTGCCAGGTGCACTGCTGGCTGTTGGGGCATCCCATTCTGTGACTACACAAGCCTCTATTTAATACCATAACCATTTGCACTTATTCTAATAGAAATTTGGCCTGATAAAGACACTTTTGCTGTGCATAGTAGTACTGCTGCCAGGTGCACTGCTGGCTGTTGGGGCATCCCATTCTGTGACATACCATTAGCCTCTGCATTTACTGTAAGCTGCACAGTTATTTAAAGTAATTTGGCCTGTATGAGCCTGCTTACACACTGTTGCTGTGTGCATATATACTGATCTCAAGTCTGCTTTGGGGCATCCCATTCTGTAACATACCATTAGCCTCTGCATTCACTGTAAGCTGCACAGTTATTTAAAGTAATTTGGCTTGTTTCAGCCTGCTTACACACTGTTGCTGTGTGCATATATACTGATCTCAAGTCTGCTGTGGCATCCCATTCTGTAACATAACATAACCTACCTCTCATATTTACACTAAGCAGCTCTCTTATTTAAACTAAGCAGGCCTCTTATTTTCACTAAGCAGCTCTCTTATTTAAGCTAAGCAGCTCTCTTATTTAAACTAAGCAGGCCTCTTGGATGCTGATTGTCCACTTTTGGGTGTGCATTATATTCGGTTTCATATACAGTGGGGTATCCCAATTTGTAAGATAACCTACCCCAACCATGTAAACTAAAGAGGCCTGTTGCAGCCTGAGTTTCTCTGCTTGCGTATGGCCTGCATTACAATCTGTCTCTTTCAATGACACTGCTGCCTGGGGTATCCCAATTTGTAAGATAACCTACCCCAACCAAGTAAACTAAAGGTTACGTCCTTCCAGAAGGAAAACTTATGCCAAACACTATTTTTGTTGGGGGCATTGACCTTTGGATTGATCGGCATGAAATTAAGGATTTTTTTCAAAGTATGGCGCTGTAAAGAAGGTCAAAATTATTTCTCATACTTGGATTATTGTTACTTTTTGTTCAGCTTAAAATATACCAGGCCACACGGGCATCCCAAGGCACATGCTATTTTAACCCTATCTGTTATACAATATAAGCGTTGATCAGTATTAGCTGCTTTATTAAGCTACTTCAGTTTGCACTTGTTTTTGACTGCTTTTAATAAACCAGGCCGCAGGGCACCCCAAAGCTGCACCTTGCACCCTATCTGGTATACAACATAAGCGTTGATCAGCATCAGCTTCATTAAGCTACTTCAGTTTGCACTTCCTTTTTGACTGCTTTCATTTAACCAGGCCGCAGGGCACCCCAAAGCTGCACCTTGCACCCTACCTGTTTATACTAAATAAGCATCTACAGCCTCAGCTTTATTAAGTTATTGCATTTTGAATTGGTTTTGGTCTGCTTTAAATACACCAGGCCGCAGGGCATCCCAAACCTGCATGTTGCACCCCATCTGTTATACTAAATAAGCGTTGATCAGCATCAGCTTTATTAAGCTATTGCATTTTGCATTGGTTTTTGTACTGCTGCCAAAACACTAGCCCATATGGGCATCCCAAACCAGCACATGTCACCCTATCTGTTATACTAAATAAGCTTCTACAGGCCCTTTTTTTATTTATTTATTTTTATTTATATAGAGCTGTAATAGCTTTTATAGTGAGGTAAATTTGCCATTTTGCTACATTATATAGAGCACCCCCTCTGTAAATCTGAGGGGCAATAGTTTATATTATAAGGTAAATTCATGGTTTTGCACCATTATATGGAGCAGCCCCTGTGTAAATCTGAGGGGCATTAGCTTATATAGTGAGGTAAATTTGCCATTTTGCTTCATTATATAGAGCAGGCCCTGTGTAAATCTGAGGGGCAATAGCTTATATTGTGAGGTAAATTTGCCATTTTGCAGCATAATATAGAGCAGCCCCTGTGTAAATCTGAGGGGCAATAGTTTATATTATAAGGTAAATTCATGGTTTTGCACCATTATATGGAGCAGCCCCTGTGTAAATCTGAGGGGCATTAGCTTATATAGTGAGGTAAATTTGCCATTTTGCTTCATTATATAGAGCAGGCCCTGTGTAAATCTGAGGGGCAATAGCTTATATTGTGAGGTAAATTTGCCATTTTGCAGCATAATATAGAGCAGCCCCTGTGTAAATCTGAGGGGCAATAGTTTATATTATGAGGTAAATTCATGGTTTTGCACCATTATATGGAGCAGGCCCTGTGTAAATCTGAGGGGCAATAGCTTATATTGTGAGGTAAATTTGCCATTTTGCTTCATTATATAGAGCAGCCCAGTTGCCATCTAAATCAACTACTGTCCGGCCAGTACAGCTTTTCCAGGGCAAACTCTGCTAGTTGCGAACACAAGTCAAGTTTGGCTTCCCAGCAAATCCAGTGGATCCTGAAGGTGTGTTGGCATGGTCATGTCAAGGTATGACATGACCTGCTGTTTGAGGTCCAGCTCCAGGTCTTCCTGCTGCTCATGAGTAGACTCACTATGCAGGTGTAGAAAGCTACTCACTAGCGACTGAAGACTGAGGCTGCTGCTGATGGAGCTGCTGCTGCTCCTTCCACCCCCCCAGCAGCCATGGCAGTGGAAGGTGATCGCAGAGGTCCCCCCGAGTCAGACCTGCGGGAGTATGGGTCATGGCACAGATAGACATCGCCCAACTGACTACATGGGATGTCTCTGTAGTAGGTCAGTTTTTCCTCCCTCTCAGTGGGCGTAAAAAATGCCCCCATTTTGTGCCGGAAGCGAGGGTCCAATAAGTTGGAGAGCCAGAAGTCTTCCCGCTGACAAATGGAGACAATTCTGCGCTCACTAGTACGCAAGCATGTGAGCATGCATCGTGCCATTTGTGCAAGTGACTCGGAGGGACTACCTGTCTCCATCTCCACTGTAAACTGCCACGGTGTGCCTGGGTCCTCTGTCTCGCCTTCCTCACAATCCTCTAGCTCCTGTGGCTGCTCCTGCTCCTCCTCTCCTGTCAGATGACTAGATAAAATGGTCATTTTGTGAAACCTAAACTGTGGTTTGCTGTGCCCCACCCCCTCCTCCTCCTCCACTTCAGCCCCCACAGGCTTCATGTGGCTGTGAAATGTATGTGCCATGTCTCCAGTGCCCTGACCAGCCATGGTTTCCAACATGTCTTGTAGTACATGAAGCAGTGGAATCTCATCGTTCATCTCATAGTCCTGGCAACTGACTAATAAAGTAGCTTCCTCAAAGGGCCTGAGCAAACGGTCGGTGTCACGTATGAGCTGCCAATGGTTTACATTGAATTTACACAAGGGTGTCCCCCTATCCGTTTGGATCATCCAGAAATCCGTGATGGCTTTTCTCTGTTCCTATAGTGCAGTGGTCCTCAACCCTGTCCTCAAGGCCCACCAACATGTCATGTTTTTTGGTTCTCCAAATAGCCAGCTCTATTGCTCTGCAGCTGCACTAATTACTCCACCTGTGCATCTTTGTGGAGATCTGCAAAACCTGGCCTGTTGGTGGGCCTTGAGGACAGGGTTGGGGACCACTGCTATAGTGGATCCTGCATATGGAGGGTGGAATTCCAACGGGTGGAAACATCGCAAATCACACTATGTTGGGGTACACCGTTCTGACGCTGAGGCTCAATAAGGTTGTGATTGGTGGTGTAGGAGTGCCAGAAGTGCATGCTAACTTTCTTTCCTGTTGTTCGGATGTCTTTCAGATGGGGGCAAGACTTCAGAAAAAGCTTGACAACTAGACTGAACACGTGTGCCATGTCAGGACGCATGCTTCCTTGTCGCAGCGCAAACAAGATGTTCTTCCAAGTGTCAGTCACCATGGGTCCAAATTTGCAGTTTTCGTGGATTAAGCAATGCTTTCATGGATTGAGTTCTCATTTTTAGTAGTTCCTCCCATGTGTGACTCTGTTGGTCAAGGAAAACCATGTGAAGAACAGCGTGAAACCACAATCACCAAGGGGGCCTAAAAGGATATATATTGTCCACCATAAGTCCATAGTTACAGCTCCAGACGTAGACAACACTGTGCACTTTGGTACACACTGACAGGCTAAAGGACTGGCCAACCTTCTGTTCAACAACCATGCCATGGGACTCTCCACCTCGGCTCGGCACAAGCCATCAGTTCTCTGAAAGGTCCACCACTGGGTAATGCAGCAGACTGGACTTATGGTGACGCTGTCTGAGAGGAGAAATCCCTCAGACATCAAGATTAAAAATTCCAAGAATTTTTGAGGGCTAATTATTCAGAGGCAATGATACCTAGTTGTTTCTGATTTAATAACAAGGTGGAAACACACCCTCAAACAAAACTTCACTTTGGCAATACTATTGCATTTGTCTATTCATAATTTTATGTATATATACTAACTAACCTACTTTTTCTCCACAGGATTGTGGATGCAACATGAAAAACTGACACATCGCTGAGTAGCTGATTTTTCCTATCAACAGTCCCCAATAATTCACTGCTGCTGCTGCTGCCGCCGCCACCACCGCAGACTCCAGGGACCCTCTTCCACTACCTCGGCTTGCAACACCTCCTCCCACAACACTCTCCTCATCACTAATTGCCGGCTAGTGGAAGAAGAGGCGAGTGTCTCCTCCACTTCTTGGCTGGGCAGTAGCTGCTGAATTTTATGATTATCAGATCTTCATCAATGGATAGTGGAGCTGAACCCAAAGCATAACAGACAGACAACAGACAGTTGACTGGGGGTGTCAGATGCCACTTGTGATGCAGTGGACTGCTTTTGCAGCACTTCCAGACAAAGTTGCTTCATTGGCTGACACAATGACTGGTAAAGCTGTGGAACATATGGTTTAAAAGCAAAAATAACCATTTGTTTTTATATGAAAAAGACCCTGGTTTATACATACTTTTTTTTTCCAGAGACTGCCCTGCGTGGAAATGAATGGCGCATGGATCAGCAAAGCTTTCCTCCCAACAATGCCTGATGTATTCCAGTAGATAGATGACGGGGCCAGACCAACACTAAAGAAAGATGGATCGTGCAAAACAGATTTAAGGCGCTGCTCTCCAGTTACAGACATTCCTCCGCATCGGACCACAAGTAAGTATTGATAAAAAATCCTTTATGTTACTCTTACTTTTTATTAATATTCTTCGGATAAGACGGATCAGACATGATTCCAGATTAAAAATTCCAAGAATTTTTGAGGGCTAATTAGTCAGAGGCAATGATACCTTGTTGTTTCTGATTTAATTAAAAGGTGGAAACACACCCTCAAACAAAACTTCACTTTGGCAATACTTTTGCATTTGTTTATTCATAATTTTATGTAGATATTACTAACTAAGCTACTTTTTCTCCACATGACTCTCCACAGGGTGTGATTCATCCAATTTTTGGGCTCCTGAAGCCAACCCCAGTGTTTCTTTAAAGTAATATTTGGGCTCCTGCTGCCAACTCCAGGGTGTGATTCATCCAATTTTTGGGCTCCTGAAGCCAACTCCAGTGTCTCTTTAAAGTAATGTTTGGGCTCCTGCTGCTGCTGCTGCCAACTCCAGGGTGTGATTCATCCAATTTTTGGGCTCCTGAAGCCAACCCCAGTGTCTCTTTAAAGTAATGTTTGGGCTCCTGCTGCTGCTGCCAACTCCAGGGTGTGAATCATCCAATTTTTGGGCTCCTGCAGCCAACTCCAGTGTCTCTTTCAAGCTATGTTTGGGCTCCTGCTGCTGCTGCTGCTGCTTGAAACTCCAGGGTGTGTCAGTCAATTTTTGGGCTCCTGCTGCTGCCAACTCCAGTGTCTCTTTCAGCCAATGTTTGGGCTCCTGCTGCTGCTTGCAACTCCAGGGTGTGATTCATCCAATTTCTGGGCTCCTGCTGCTGCCAACTCCAGTGTCTCTTTAAAGCAATGTTTGGGCTCCTGCCCCTCATAGTGATGCCACTTCAACTCTCTGCAATTGTGCCGCTCTGCGATTCTATTAGCGATGCCTCTGTTCTTCATGTGATATTTATTCAAAGTATTATTTAACTAACCCAGCACGCATCCTGTGCGTGTTACAGCAAGGCAGAATGGTTTACAACCCTATTGAGGCTCTAGGAGGCTCAGAAATAGCCATTTTTAATAGCGATTTGTCGCGAATAAATTCGGGTCGAAACGATTTTTGATGGAAAATTCGGCGAATCAGTCGAATCGAATTTTTCAAAAGTTCGCTCATCTCTATCCTCCTTCTATTTTTTTCTCCAGCCTGCATTAATTAAAGCGGACCAACAGTAAAAATAACTTAAACCAAACCAATACAACAAACAGTGCTCATATGCATCCCTTCCCAGGACAATTGAGATTGCTGCACATAAACTTTACCTTTTCCTAAATCCTGCTGTAGTAAATTTTAGAAACAAAATGGTGGCTTATGTATTTGCGGGCCACCTGCAAACAGGAAGTGCTTTTTGGTTTCCTGTTACTGTGCATTGCCAGTTATGTCAGTTGAATCCAGGCCGCAGCATGGCTGAGATGCTGGGAAAGGAAGCTCCAAAATGGCCGTTACCTTTATTTTCCAACTGCGCCAGGCTGTTGGACTGGTTTAAGTCTCTCCTGAGTTTTTAGTTTAGGTTCCTTCACCATTTTTGTTGCCCATTTGAACCTTTTCCAGTGGAATAATGTATTTTTTTAGATAAGGTCTCCAGAACTGTACACATTCAGCTGTGGCCTAACCAGAGCTCTATACAGCACAACCTCCCTCTTCCTACTGGTACCTTGAGCTATGCAGCCAAGCATCATGCTTTCTTTCCCTACTGCCTGGTTATACAGCCCACTCAGTATCCCAAAATCTCTGCAGTTCATCTACTTTCATCATTACTTTCCTAATTGAGATCAAGCAGAGTTTGCACTGCCTCTAAGCTCCAGACCTAGTGAGGGCTGTAAAATTTGCAAGATTTAAAGTGGACCAACACCCACCACTGATCGGCCCGGGAATCTATAAGATTCCCGGGCCGATCAGCTCCCTCCCCACGGGGCATCCGAAATCGGGATGCCCCGCTGTGTGAACCCCCCCCAGACGCCCACAAACCTTACCTTCTCCTGTTCCAACGGCGCATGCGTGGGCCGCCTCCGCCGCGCGTCCCGCTAGCATGGCGCGCCCGATCGGGGTGCCCCGCAGAAGTGGACCAACAACCAGGATAGTGAAAATCCTGGGTGTTGGTTCACTTTAATGAGTACATCCAACAGGTTAAGAGCAAAAATACCATTCCGGTTGCACAATACTATTGGCATGATTCTGAGCCTACATGGAAATGCTAGTTCTCTCTAATTGCTCGTTCTCTCTAACATTTGTGATGTGAGCTGTGCTCCTGGTGCATCCAACTAGTTTTTCAGTTCCCCCACTTGAGTCGTGTGTCACCTCAACCTGGGGTGGCACCATTGCTGCAAATTCCCCTGGGTTGGATGAGTCTGCAGGGACAAAAAAAGCGCAAAAAAACAGCACTTAGCACAGCTGTTCTTCTTAATGTCTGTGTCTTCTGGTGAGTGTTTTTTGTCTTCTGTCTTACCTGAGTTCTCGACAGGAGAAGGGGGCTCAAAGCCCAACACCCCCCCCATCCTCCTCCTGGGCTGGCTCCAGGGCTGGCGGTTGCTGGGTGGCATCTTCGCCAGAGTAGCAGGAGTACAGTGGCAGTGGGATTCAGTGCCACCTTCCATGCACACCCTGGGTTATTCTCTTCTGTGTTTATTAGTACTGTCAGGATCTGGGGCCAACGGCAATGACTCGGAAGACAGTTCTTAGTCAAATAATAAGCAATTTATTAAAAATAAAGTTCAACAGGCAAAATCTTGCAGGATACAATGCAGTACAGCAAGCGGTTACCTCACCAACTTTAGCAATGTCCAGTGTAGGATAATTACAGCGCATTGCAAATCCTTGATATAAAAGGTCTTCTTTCGGGGCATACAAGTCCAGGCTGTTAATCCACAGGTTCCAAGTACAGATAACACACAAAGTCCTTCGGCTGCAATTCAGCACTGTAAGTATTGGGAGCAGCAAGGCACGGGTTCCTCATCCCAGCCCCTTCATCTCCACTCTGAAAGGCTCAGCAACTCTTTTTATAGGGCTTCTTTCAATTAGTCTCATCACCTGGGAAAAACCTGTGAGTAGGGGACCCGGAATGTGGATTGGATCTGTGATATCCCGACATGGATCGTGCCTGCCTGAAAAACTTATGGAAAAATAGACCCAATCCACCACTTTTCCATACACTTTACCACAGTACACACATCTCTGCGTTAGGGAAAGAGTTTTCTATGTACCAGCCACTTATCTGGGACGTACAGGCAGAAAAACTCCCTTACCCCGGGCATCTTCCTTCATTTCAGGACCAACAACAGCTGGAAGACCTAGGTGTGCTTGTAGCTGGTGTTGTGGATGTTATTGAGTTGTGCCGCAATCTCCTCTGCCACCGTCCTCTTTGCATGGGTGTTGGGGTTAAAGTCATACCACTCCCTCATTGCTGTCAATTGCACCATAGATTGAAGGTGCGATCCCCACCCCACAATCTAACTTAGTATCTGTGGTTTGTCCTACAATTTTCTTTGGGGCTACTTTGCCTACACAGGCCACTTACATTGCACTTGTGTTGTTGGGCAAATCTCACATCAATAGTTTACCTTTAAACATATCTGACCTGGTTCTGCTACTGGTTCCCATACCCCTCTGCATCCTGACATATGTGATCCACCATGGGTGACCTGAACAGTCAAGAGTTTCCTGTGGCACCTGCCTGCAGTCCGTGGAAGTAAGGTACAGGTATGGGCACACACTAATGGCAGAGGACACTTTTTTGGCCATGGCTTCACCAGGCAGACAGGGTTATGCTCGGCACATGTGTGTGCTAGTAAGCAGAGCCAAACCCTGTCTGCCGAGTCCACCTAGGCTTCCGACATTACAGTGCCCCACGCCATGTGCCTAGCGTCATATGGCTTCTCTCAGGTAGCCACTGGCACCTATCCTGACATGGCAGGACAAAGCATAAGATGTGTACTTACAAGCATGATGTATTCCTGCTCTTCCACTGTGAAGAGGGAGGGTGCAATTTTGCTGAGAATCTCTTCCCTTATATAAGTGTAAAGGACCCTAGGCAAAATGCTCCCTCTTCACCCCGTATCTCCCCCACACCCCTGTGCTGAAGCGTTCGAGGTATCCAAGGGGTAGCCAAAGGTCGTGCAGAGGCAGTCCAACCGTCTGTCAGGATACAGGGATGAGATGAGCTTGAGGTCAGGAGGACCGAAGGAAGAGAGCTGGGGTCATGCACAGATGATCACGGGGTCAGGCGGGGTCAGAGGACGAACGGGGTCATACATGAAAGCAAGCCAGATTTCCAACAGATTTTAGTGCATGCCCAAGCTGGGCAGCGTAAACTTTATATGGACAATGTGCTTGTGTTTGGTTGGGACCCTCCTAGGGCTTATTCCCTCCGGCTACTGTGCTTCCTGCCACTGGAAGCACACAGTCACGGAGCATAAAGAGGAGCAGCATACACCCACACAGCCACAGAGGAGCGATGGTGCCCAATAGTACCCAGCGGTGCCAAAAGGAAGCAGCAGTTGCTGCCGGGACCGGCGCCTGAGAAAGACATGTTTGTTAGACCACAGTCCACTTGGTGCACAGACTGGAGACAATGCAGGAATGAGAGGCTGGTAAGGAGGATTAATCTTACATTGTATGTGGTCTGCCAGGTTAGAGCCAGCACAGCAAGGAAGCAGAATATGTCTGTGTCCTATTTGAATACAGTGCTGGATCGGCGCAGCCCGAGATATGCCTATTTCCAGAGCCTTACACTCCATTCTACAGCACTTCCGTGCCAGACCACACCCCCGCCATCAGTCACAGGGAGTGTTAGACCACAGTCCACTTGGTGCACAGACTGGAGACAATGCAGGAATGAGAGGCTGGTAAGGAGGATTAATCTTACATTGTATGTGGTCTGCCAGGTTAGAGCCAGCACAGCAAGGAAGCAGAGTATGTCTGTGTCCTATTTGAATACAGTGCTGGATCGGCACAGCCCGAGATATGCCTATTTCCAGAGCCTTACACTCCATTCTACAGCACTTCCGTGCCAGACCACACCCCCGCCATCAGTCACAGGGAGTGAGGCCATGCCCTCTCCATTCACTACAATGGAGAGGGGGGCATGTAAGACCTCGCTCACTACCTCCATTGCAATAAATGGAGTGGGAGTGGCCACACATGATTATTGGTGAGTCTCTATTCCGTCCCGCTGTCAATCACGTCCCTATGGCCTGGCCCCGGAAGGCGTGGATGGTGATGGCTGCGGCAGCCCCCTATCAAGCGATCAGATGAGTTTGGGAACGACGGACCTGCAGTGACCAGCGGGGCAGGACAAAAGGTAAGTGCCCTTTCATTTTTTATTCCCTGGAGAATCACTTTAAGTGCAGGGGTTTAGCATGGATTTAAACCGTGGGGAATGCAAAATCAGCATGCCCCCGGCGAACCTTTCATACTGGATCAAAATCAAATGTGGCGTTTGATCTGATTTAAGTGGCATCCAATTCTTAAGATTACCTTGAATACCCAAAACTCTGTGGCCATAAGTGACACAGACCCTTCACAATTAGTTCTTGGTGAGTAGTCATTTCACATGCCACCAGGGGCATAAGTATACAAAAGGGCAGTGGGTGCAACCACACCAAGACCCCGAACGTCAGGAGGGCCCCATCATTATTGCTTCTCCAACTTATTTAACATATTTGTGCTCACATGGCATTATTTAGAGAAAGGAAACGCTATTCATCTCTGCTTTTTTGTCTTGAGTTAAAAGACAGAAATAAAGTTTACTGTATGAGCTTTGAAGGGGTCCCATTTAATATTAGCACCAGGGCCCCGCCACATTTAGTACTCCACTCACTGCACGCCACCCAAATCATTTTTGCTAACAACCACATTTACGAACCAGCCATTGAAGATCCCTTCCATTCCTCAATTTAGTCCTCCTTTGTTTTATATAGTTCATTATCTTTGGTCTTTTATCTCTAATGCAGCAGTGGTGGGGTGCACCCATAAGAAAAAAAAAAAGAAGAAGAAGAAGAAAAAACGTTCCTAATTGATATTTTTTCCACAACACTCGAATTCTCGGTTCTACAAAACCAGGCTCACGCAAACATTAAAGCAGATTTCTAACATCTGAATGTGATCATTACCATGAGCAATTATTTTAATTTGCATTTTGTAAAAGCTATCTGATTACCCAGCCAGAAGCATGCAGACATTCCAGACGTAATATATTTCATAAAAACATACTGAAAATCGTTTCTTCAAAGCAATATTACTTGTGAGAAGCTAGGAAATGTCATAAGCTTCGTCCATGTATCTTGCAAATTTACAAGGGGTTTAAACAAAGGTAATTGAGTTACCTATGTCTTATGAGTTTTGCCAAAACAATGGCCAGCCGAAAATGAACTCCCATAGAAATATTTTCTAACCAATTGACTGGCAGTTAGTACCATGTATTGGAGATACAGTACCTTTGAACATAAAGGTAAAGAATTAAGGCTTAAACAAACCACTGTGCGAGCATTCAAAGGCAAAAAGTCTGCAGTTTTAGTTTTAGGTATTCAGCATCGTATTACAAAACCTGTGAACAATTTAGAATTCATCCAGTATTATGGTTTTAAGGTTATGCTTTATTTGTCTAGTAACTACTAGAAGATATGTTAGAGAAAGTTTTTGGAATTAGGAATATGAGTTTTCATTTCAGTTTCCTGCATCTAAAATTGGACGATGAGCTCAAATTAAGCTTTAAATTTAAACTTCAAGATTTAACTGCAAGTAATTTAGCTTTACAAAATCTGAAACAGTATGAGATGATTCCCTTCAATGTTTTGACATTTCGTTAACATTTGATCTGCTGATTTTCATACATTACAAAAAAAAAGAAAAGCTCTTTATCAGAATTGACTTTGCATGGTGCCTATCTGCAAATGAACAGCAAGGAAAATAGACTTGGAAATATCAAAGCCACACATGCCAAGACTGGACAATGAGCGAGAGCCATCGCTTTCTCATCACTTGTCCAGTTGCTAGACAACAGGGTCATGATGAGTCAAGTTTAATACATATTCTGTGCTGCAGTAAGGATTTCATCATTGCTCTTTGTGTCAGTGCAGATTTTTTTCTAGCTGGTCTTGAAAGAACCCAAATACTATTTGGGTCTAGGTGAAGGAAAATTCTGGTTGTTAGTTCTGGTTTCTGTAAAGCAACGAAAGCCACCACAAGCTTTGAAATAGCTTGAAATGTGCACCTAAAATGCAGCAACAGAGTCTCAAAAGTACAGCTTATGCAAACAGCCATATACTGTGGTTGATGCTCTAGTGCAGCTAGTGCCTTGCTAGGTTTGGTGTAACGGTGGCAACCAGGGGCTGGACAGATCCTTTGTTGGAAGCCAGTAATAATCAGCAAATCAGCAGTCCCAGATGTGACCAGGAGAGGTGACTGGCAGGCACTTGGTCAGTAGTCAGCAACAGGGCAAGGCTCTTGGACATGGTAAGCAAAAGGACAAAGCACTTGGATGTGGTCAGACATGGCTAGTGGTCGTCAGCAGGGTACGGCATTCGGACGTGGTCGGACAGGCTGCTGATTAGCTGCTGAGACGCCAGGCAGGTGGCATCTTCCTTTGCTAAATTCAGAGGTCGCAGGATGTTAAATTAGCCATTGCTGAATTCATTTAAAATATTTATATATAATGTTACCCTTTGACAAAACATTACATTAAACCATTTGCATTTATTGCTAGTATTTCCCTTTAACACTATGGCCTTGATTCATCAAGACTTAAAAAAAATTCTCATGATTGCAAATAATTTGTCAAATTTTGTGAGAAAAAAGCCTGAGAATGTCACTGTTGATAAATCCCCAGATAGGAAGACAGTGAAAGTCCATGGCCCAATTTACTGCAGTGTAAGGAATAAAAGGTTCACTACTTTTCTCAGGTGTAAAAAAGTGCCCTTGACTTTCATTGTCTTCCTAACTAGTGATTCATCAACACTGAAATTCTGAAATTCTCATCCTTTTTTCTCATGAAATGATTTTTTAATACCATGAGCATTTTTTCAACCGTTGATGAATCGGGGCTAATATGTTTTTTGGATGGAAAAAGAATCCCTGTTTTAATGTTGACCCCCACCCGCTGCCTACCTAATGGGTATGGGTCGCATTGTGACAGGATCAGGGGGAGGCACCCAGAATGCTGGTGCACCCTTCCCATCGGGCCCTGAAACGCATGCAAATACTTACATTAGCCATGATCCTTGGCTGAAATGCGACCCTACGATTGGCCGCCAGGAGTCACATGGGTCGCTCTCTGTACCAGCTGCTGAGTGGGTCGACCCACATCAACAGCAGCCAATTGGCCAAGGATCTCTGTGAAGGTAAAGATTTGTGGTTACATTGGGTGATATGTGGGGGGGCTAACTGATCCTGTAACAATATGGCCCGGCCTGGACCTACACCTACACGTTAGGCAGACATGGGGCGTGGGTCTGCTTATGTTTCAGCCTCCCTTATCCACTGTGCTGAGACTTAGGATGTTAGAGACCATAAAACGCTACTTACCCACTTCTTCCTTGTTTGGCACCAGTGGTGATTGCCGATGGACAGTCAGGAGCAAGGGGCGGGCCTGTACAAGCCTGCCTGCCAAAATCAAATTGCGCTGGTCACTTTACTATTTATATTGCATACTTAGCACATTTGGCACTTTAGTAGTGCATTTATCACTTTTGCTATTTAACACTTATAAGATTGGGCATCATATTGCTCTGCAATTTATGAATAAATATATATACATATCTTTTGCTGTATTAGAGCCATACAATTGAGGGGTCCATCTCCTAAACACTTTTATTTGTTTTTTTTTAACTGTCCTTTGTCCTTTATGTTGTAATGTAGGTGTTAGGCTTGTTATAAAATTTTAAAATTCATTGTGTGCGGCTTATTTTTAGGGGCATTTCTTTGGGTTTGTACTGGCAGCGCAATTCTTCTGCTTCTTGCTTTGGTTTGCACACACGATATGGTGGCCCCCTATTGGCCAGTACCAGTAGCACACTATAATTATATTTGTAGGACTGATTAAGCAGTGCAGGATTTTTTTGTAATTTTTGCCAAAACCAAATACATAATAAATTAATAAAGTTCATAGAGTAGTGTTGTGGCATGGGATCCCCAGAGGTGAGTATTGGAACTAGGTGGATTCGCACAGTGGGGCATCCAAAATCAGCATACCCGGGGGGGGGAACCAAACAATAATGGCTCAGTCGAGAAAGAGCTGCACAGTTATAAATATGAAGAAATTGTAAACGTAAATGTATACTAGATAATGAATAGAAAATTGTCTATATTATCAGAGCCCCAGTAAAATGAATAAAAGACGACCAAAAACAGATTTTGTTTTTTGGCGGATCAGAATCTCTTTGAGGAATCATAGGACAAGCATTACTGTATTTGTACTGACAGCAAATGCCTCATGTTTTTGTGCTTGGTGTTCATACACAGAGACAGTTCAGTGGAGAGCAGCAAAAAAACAATCACAGCCAACAATTTCTTACTGCTGAAACTCAACAGAAGTAATGTCACTGCCAGAGACAAGACAGCAACTGTGTGTAATTAACTGCTTGGGACAGTAATGGAAAGCAGCACGTTGTGGGGTAAGGATGTATGTCAATGGGTCCCAAGTTGTATATGTAGTCTTTGTTTTGTTTTTGCTAGCGCTTATTAATCTTATCTAAGGTAGGCACAGCTGCTACTAATCATCAGCATCCTGCGCACCTGAATGATCTCTACAGGACCAAACATCTTTACAGGTTCAAAGATTTACTTTTGCCAATGCTGTGGACATTAAAAACTGTAAGGGGTTAAGGAGAGCTTTAATTTATCGTACTATACAAGAAGCCACTGGGAGAACAATATCAAAAACATCAAGCTAAAACAGAACAGGTGAGAAAAGAAAGTACATTTAATTAATGAGCTTTAAGGGAGGGCTGCGGGAATGTGCATCTAAATTCAGTGTTTTTATTTTTGTCCACAATCTCCCTTTAAAGATTTAAGAAACTCTCAGATACTCTTCAAATGGAAATAAATCACCCTCCATACATCTTCAAAAGCGGAGGAGTTTTCCACTGACTTCAAGTAGGTAGAAGATATTATTATGCATATTTAAATAATATAAATCTTTTATTTTTGCCTAAAATTTGGGAGTATATAATTAGGCTAATTAACATGTTTCTGCACACAAGCAGCAAGAAAATATGAGGTGACAGGTGGTCATTAATTTCCATCGGAACATGAAATCCAGCCAATATTTTAAATGTGTTTCACAAGTTTCCAGTCGGAAAACATAATAACAGTTGGATTGTAAGTCACAGATTATTCTCTCTGGCTTAAACAGTAATTCTACATGTGTTGATTAAAAAAGAATTGAAGCCCCTTGAATTGTCATAAGGTAAGCCAACCACAAAAATATCTGATCTCTCATGCAAGCCTGAGTAATGGAAAAAAAATGTTTTCATGACAATAAAAAATTACCCAATTTCCAAAACAGCAAACAATACAAATGCCCTGCAGTATCTTTAGGGGTGATAGTCACATCACTGCTCCAAACTTACATATACCCATATGCCTACATTCAGGTGCAGACTGTGACCAAAAATCAGTCTGGGCCACAGTCAGCTCACAACCAGCCCTTGAGCTACTGAGCACTACACCCTGGGAAAGACCCAGCGGCTCAACAAGTGCATTTGTCAGCAGATCATAGTCAGGGGTAGAAATGGCCATTCCTAAGAAATGGTACTAGTATTGTAGGGGCAGATATTGTGGCAGGGGCTGCTATAGCCCCCAGAGCCATGGTGCTGGCGCTGTAGCGCTGCAAAGGGCAAACTTTGGGCTAAAATGTCTTGGCTTGGTATGCAATGGGGCCACGTATAGGTGGAGTAGTTGGCGGGGACTTAAGAGGTTAGAAAATGAGTGGGTGAGTTAACTCCTATTGCAATTCTGACCCTGCTTGTACTGCCCTTACATTTGGCTGTTTAAAGAGGAAATAAGTGATATAGCCAGGTCACTAGGCCATATGGGTGGTGTAGTTTGGTCAATGGATGGTATTGGAGGTTTAGAGGAGTCATTGGAATGTATGGGTGGTTTATTGTGGTAATAGGTGGTATAGAGGGGTAATTGGAAGGTATAGGTGATGTAGTGAGGTCAATGTACTGGTGTCAATACTGTACAGCAAGTGAATCTGAATGTCACATCTCAAGCCTAGGATGGCAAACACTGGTGACACAAACCTTCATTGGGCTACATGGACAACGCCATGGTGCGGTCTTCCCAAGAGAATGCCACACTGGTCATACTCCCAGGAATTATGGTGTGGGGTAGCACAATGGATGGCACTTGGACCCTTCTAGTTTTTATTTCAGGTACACTAACAGATCAGCATTATATTGATTTCATTGTGGAACCAGTGGTACAGTCTTCTTTCCAGATTTGCCCCTGAGTAGTTTCTTCAACAGGACAACGCTAGGCAACATGTTGCTTGGGCTACCACGTTGTGCAGTGTCCTCCATCGGGCACATCTAAGATGCCATAGGTCGGCGGTTGCAAAGGAAGTAGTCATCATCGGGTGCTGTAGATAGCGAGGGCATCCCTGAATGCCCTTGCTAGTCATAAAAGATAGAAAATGCTGGTTACCATTTTTCCATTGTTTATTACAGAGCAAAATCCCCTGCTCTGTGTCTGGCCCTACCAGTCCACTAATCTTAATGGGGGCTGGGAGCAACCCCCCGCCCATCTCAGTGCTCATTTTAAATACATGCTGCATCAAAACAATCATCCAATTTGATCCAAACTTGTTTCTTTATTTTCATGGCAGGAAAAAAAAATATTCAGGGTGACAGGATTTGAACTTTAAACCATTGCTGCCATTGCCACCATTGCTTTTAAATGGGAGATTTGATCAAATCTAATGGCCTTTTAATGATTTTATTGATATTGAAATTTATCTGATGTGTGCAGATTTACCTACCATGCGTCCCACAGGCTAGCACTGGAATGGAGCAGATCCCCGCTGTAAAAGTGGAATGGTAGGCTTAGAAACCTGTCACCCATGAGATTATTCCTACCAGTAGAAGAAAACCCCAAGCTTGGCAGCAATTTTTTCAGTTGGGGTGTTTAAGAACCTCCTCCTCTCACTATACAGCATGTTCATACAGATTTTACATTACAGCTCTTACATTTCAATGTTTACATAATTTACATATAATTAGCGTATATATCCATCATGTGATTCCCATCATTTAAGACTTGACCTTTTTGGTGGTGCAAAGCCAGTGTTGACAAGTGATTGAACTATAAAATAATAAAAAATGACTTTTATTGAGAATAAACCCAAATCTAGGGTTATTTCTGAATTATTTGACATACTGTAATTAGTGAAACTGAGAGTCCAAACATATTTGGAAATGGAAGTATTCTGAAATTTACTGAAAAAAGACAGATGTTTTATTTTCTTGGCTGTCAATACTGTTGTGCAGCATTTCCTATTATTTGTAATTAGAATGACAAGCTGCCAGTATAAATGTTTGAAGATGATAAAACCAAACCAGCAATTATCAAAACATTTAAAGGTGCTCTTAACGAAAATAATCATAAGAACATTTTTGTTTATTACTCCAAAACACAACCATACTAAGTAGAATGTAGTGTGAACTTCACATTCTTAATCAAACCAATAATTAACATCAGACACAACAAATATTTTACGACATTAATGGTGTTGGAAATATTGTTTTTTTTTAAGCAGGTGCATTTGCCATGCACAGCATGTTGCAATAGCCCATAACCGGTTCTGGCTAGCCCTGGAGTCTAAGAGACTCCAGAGCCAGACGATTTTCTCTCCCTGGGCATCCCAATTTGTGATGCCCCATTGAGTGAAGTCCCCTGGTTCTCCCATTATACTCACAGATACGGCGATAAGCATGCACTGGTCATCCAGCATCTCCAGCATCCCTCCAGATGGTGCGCGCTCCTCTCCTAGCCTATCTGAATGGCTTGCGAAGCTAAGCACAGTCAGAGAGGAGCAGTCAAAGGGATGTAGGACACGCCCACTTCTTTCCTAGTCTAATAAACAACAACTTACCCCCCAAAAGAAACCTCACTCATAGCAACCAAATAACATAAACATTTTTTTAGATATTCATTAATTTCAGTACAAATGTTCAGTACCAAAAAACACAGAACATCCCAGGACTTCCTTCCTAGACTTTTATAGGGGGACCATAAACAAATTACATTTACCAAGGAATATAAAGGCTGCTGAGGGACCTAAAGGTGTTCCATTCTATCTAAGGATAATTGTTTTGTATAGGGGCTTAAAGTAAGTGTTGACTGGTATAGGACAATAATGTAAATATGTTCCTGAGGGATGGTAGTTCCAACTTCACGGCAAAGAACATAAAAAGTTCATTCCAATCATAGTTACACGTTCAGGTTCACTTTCTTAATTCAAAGCAGACATTAAAGTGGGGTGACTTGGAGGAGACTTCTCCCTAAGGGCACTTTCTCTGAGGACAGAGACAGGCCCGGACAAGACAGTCTACACAAGGGGTGGGGCGTCAAAATCAGTGGAGGCACACCACTTCTGAAGGAATTTCCAGAACACACATTGGACCCAGCAGCGTAGGGGGACTCAGCATCTTCAGGTTCAGGGTGTTCCAATAAACATTTCCACAAAGCACAAGGACTTTTCCTTGACATTCTCCCAGGAACACTTTGGGTCCTGTGGGCGATGACAGTGCTATGGGACAGGGGCTAGAGACCTACCAGCTGCTTCACCAGGGTACACTGGGCAGATGGGCTTTCGTCTTCCCTTCTGCGCTCACCTTCAGTAAGGGTTCCAGTCCCGGCTCATGCTTGGTTCCAGGATGGCTTCACTCACATTTGGGCAGGTTTCATCTGCCTTCATCCATAGTTGAACCACAAGTTCCCACCATTCTGCCGGGGCTCCGTTTTATTCTAGGGGCAGTGATCGCATATACCCACCTAGACTTCACCCCTCCCTAAAAGAAACTGACTTCGGCCACCCTCTGCTCTGGTCCCATGATTCCCAGAATGATGGCAATCCCAGGGCAGCCCTGCCACTTACCCTTTGCAACCACACCATGAGCCTTCCCCTACTCCCACTGTCTCCTCAATGGACTGGGATGAGGAAGCTGCAAAACTAGGGAACCCTCCCTCTCACTGGAACCAATCCTGAATGAAGAGTTGGGACCCCACCAAGGCCATCCCTCTTTTCAGATGATGCTATTCTTTAGTGACCCGCAGGGTGCATGTGCCATCGGATGCCCACCGGAAAGACACACCTTTAGAGGTCAACACCAGCCCGGCAGATCATGCCAAGTGCAGAACCTGAGGAGGCAGCCCCTATCCTGGGTAAGTGAGAACTATGAGGGGAAGGGGAACCAGGTCTCTTGGAACACTCTGGACTAACCTGTGCTTTACTTTTTTTTCAGAAAAGGGACTTCCCTGACCTGGAGCCGCTGAGGAAGCCCTGGACCATCCGTGGAGGCCTCCAGCTGGTGATGGACAGTACCAGGACATGGGCACCCACCAACACCCTGGGATATCCTAGTGCTTTATTCCTGAGGATACAAACCTTAGGACCCAGGCTCCCACTTATCCTAACAGTTCCTGTTTTGTCTCTAAAGGATCCCTCTACCCTATACACCAACCCAGTCTGGAGGAACACCCCAGGGTAGCCACAGTTGGGAGCATCCCCGGGACACCAAGCATCAGAACCCCCTTTGTTTGGGGCGCTGTTAGATCCCTTTACCTCCCTATACCTTTCTCTTAATAAACCCTACTGCTTGTAATGCAACCATGGTCTGTTTTGTACTGTGCTACACAAAGACTGGAAAAATTATTAGTGACAAATCACATCCAGGACATACTTTCCGGGCAGACTCTAATGTGTCCCAATGATGAGGACACAAAGGCACAGTTGTGTCTTTTTGAAGACCTTGTTTCGGGGGGGGAGGGGCTTACTGCAATGGAAATGTTTCTAATTTGATTATATTGGTTAGATTATGTTACATAGTTACAAAGTTGCAGTTGAAAAAAGACATGTCCATACAATTCAACCAAGGAACAGGGTTATGGAAAGTTATTTTTATTTATTTATTTATTTAAATAATAACCACCAATAGTAACCAGTAATTATATTTTATGCTAGAAAAGCATATCATAGCATATTATGAAGCTGTCAGCTGTTGATGCTGTAACAAGCTTCTGTGGGAGGCTATTCCATAGATTTATAATAAAAAATTATTGTTTCCTCCGGAGTTTGAATCTTTGTTTCTAGGCGGAGGGAGTGCCTCCATGTCTTTCAAGAGGATTTTACTGAGGTATAAACAAAAATAATTATTTATTCTTACAGAGCATTCCTTAGCATCCCAGTCACCACAGCTTCCACTGAGACCTTCATGGTTCTTCTGGCCCCATTCCCAGGGTAATTTGGTCCTGTTCAAGCCTGATATCCTTCAGGGCTGCCAAAGACTTCTCGTCTCCACTCTCTAGCTGGTGCTGGCTTCTGCTCAGATGGATCAATCGCATAGGACCCAAAGCTAGGGCAGGCCCCCCTTAAAAACAAGGATTGAATCTACTGCTCTAGACCTCCCATACCCCCCCCCTCAATTATTTGTCACATGTGGATTAGTGCACCTGCTTCACATGCCATGAATGTAACTACTGTAAGATCACTCTGGTTCTGGCGGGTTCCTGTTTATCAAGCTCTCCCTACAAAATCAAAGCAACCTTCCCCTACCTCCTATTGCAGTCTATAGAAGTCTCTATAGAAGTGACTTCCCCCTACTGCCATCTAATGTCTTAGTTTTATTACTACAAATCCTTACCTTCTTCCACTGTAGTCTATAGAGAGTAACTAACCAAATGACTAACTGCAATCTCTCTTAGAGCGTACCCTGCCAGAGCATTCTAATCTTGCCTAATTGTAGTTAACCCTTTAACCCTTTTCAGCCCTTCACACAAATTTCAAAAAATGACCTCAGTACTACCAGCAAACCTACCTGGCATCCTGCCATTCCAATATGGCATTCCTCTCCAGTTAAATTGCTCACCCAGTCTACACTCCTGTGCTTCTCTCGCTCATCATATGGCCACTGGTGACCAATGGAGTCGCAGGACAGGCATTTGTTGGAAGTAGTGGTAAGCACATTACGATTAAGGTTAACTGGATAAAAGTCTAGGGTAAAATATCATAGGTTACCAAACCCCACCCTAATGCAGCACATGCAAAACAAGATACAAATGTGGTAAAAACTAAAATATAGTTCATCATTGATTTTCGACTGCAGAGGAAACATAGGTGTGTGTAATACATGGTTTATATCTCTGTTAAGAAATGTATCAAATTAGAAAATTTGTAACATTTGTGTATTTTTGTTTTGCTTGGGTGCAATTTTTCCCAATTTTTTCAGTATATACTCTAATTGCACCACTGCTGTCTAATAAGTTCACACAGCAATAACTTCTAAGGAAACAAAATGCACTTTAGTAAACAATACAATAGCTACAAGATCTGCTGCAAAACAGGGCAAAAGGCAAAGCATACAGTATAAAAAACTGAACAAAAGGTAAAACAGGCTACTCATCTAGCTTAAGTGGTCTGGAGGAATTAATCTACAGGACTCATCCAAATTCCAAGTCATTCACAAGGCAGCTGCTGCATTCAAAGTCCACAAAAGCAGGTCTCTCAGTCCTAAGAAAAAACTTCATTGTCCACCTGTGTCCGTCTCCAACCAAAACAAGACATATAACACGTGTGTCCTTCAGCTCCAACAAGCCAACAGTGTTCCATCTCTCAACTGCTGTCCCTTTGCCCTATTCAAACTAGCACACATGATCTCTGATTGGCCCAGATCTCAATCCAACAGGTATCAATTGCTGGCCTGCTTAATTTGCAAGTGAATATACAAATGAATACCAAGCCTACCAAGCCTGTCCCCTCAGAAAGAAACACCACGATGAATACTAATTAAGGAGTCAGCAATGCTGGCTCGTGATTGGCAATTGTCCCATATTCATTGCAATTTTGTTTGTATAAGATTTTTACAATTTCGTTGGGGGAAAAAAAATTTAAAATCATCACATCGTTACATTCCACCCAGTCTAATAAAGCACTTATTGTACAATAGGAATTTGGTTGAACCAATCTCAATCAAATCAATGTTCCTTTCACTCCTGGTGATTGAAAAAAAAAAAAAAACAGCATAAAAAACACTTCCTATAGCGTGGAAAAAATTGCTGGCAAAAGTCACCAAATCTGAGTCCTCAACACTTATCAGGGCCCCAGTCAGAACGTCTTTAAGATGTTTCTGGCACTGTAATTCGGCTTTCAAGTTCCATCACATCATCCAACCAACCATTGCTTCTGGAAGTAGGAAAGATAACTCTTCTTAGGCAGGAAAGTCACTCAATCCACCTCCTTATCAGATTGAAATTAAGGTCTGATCATCTCATGGAATGGCTGCGGAACAAAGAAAAGAACAGCAGAATTGCCTGCTCTTTACAAAACATTCAGATCAGTAACATTTACTGGTTCTGCCTTATATCTTTATAAGGTAACTTTTGCTGCCTAAGTGCATTTAACCCAAAATGAGAATGGCATCTTCCAGAATATGTATGAATATGTCGTTTGGAGGTTGTGGGGTGTGCAACCCATGTGTGCTTCCGCCCCACATCACTGTTTGCTCTATTACATTTACTGGACCAATTTTTGCAAAACATATAATTCTATGTCCAGTTACCCTCTTCCATTTTTCCCACTACTCCTCAAATGGCATGCCATCTATCTCTTGCTTTGGGATTGCTGATCTCAGAAAATCCACCCTGAATATCTTGCAAGAAATTCAGAATTTTTATCACAAAATCATTCTTGGGCTTTTCAGTGGGTGCAGGCTGCTCCTTATCATTGGGAAACCCTCTCAGTGCACATGAGGGGGTCTTCGGCTTAAACAATGGCTGCTCAGCCACCTATCTTGCTGTAGGTTGGCTGACTACATTTTTGACCTCATCAACAGCTTTGCTTGAACTAATCTTAGGACCTGACTTGCTTTTATTACTCTGGGAAGTATTACTGGATTACTGGAGTATTACTATAGACAAAGCTTTGTCCTTTTTTTCCAGCTCAGAAAAACTCATGAAATGTGTTGGGGGATTTTCAAAGCTAGTGCAAGTTGAGTAATTCCGTAATTTCAACATGAAAAACTTCGAGGAGCAGCCACTCCATCTCTGCCACTGCAGCTCTAGCTTCCTTATCAAGATGAAAATGTTTAAAACTGAACTCAGTTGAATGCTATCCTCACCCCAAACTATGCTATCCTCACTCAAACTAACACTAGGGGAAGCAGCCACAGACATCCATGAGCCCTGATTAACTCAACTTGCGACACTACAATCCTTCATTTCCCTTTGTAATGTATGCTTAACCCTAAGCCTTCCTATAAAGCTTTTCTACTCAGTAGAGGTATAACAAAAACACAATCCTTAAAGAACAGTGCATGGTTTTGGTGTATAATGGCCACGAGTCCCCAATTGTTTTACTCGGGTGCAATTTTTATCATAGCTTTTTTTGCAAAAATGTTTGCATATTTTCCTGAAAAACTCCAGGCTATTTATCACCATATGGGGCTTCCTTCTGCCGCATGCAGAGAAGTCTGTAATCACCCTTTTTTTGTCTATCTGAGCATTGCCACTACATAGCGGGGGAGGCATCTTGCATAGGTCCCCCTTCCGTCTCCACTGCATCTATAGTATGTATGCCCCTGTGCGGAAGATGTAGAACGATGGAGGGAATGTGGGAAAAAGAGAAAGATGGGTACAATGTGAAAAAGAGAGAAAGATGCAGAGAATGTGAAAAAATAGGTTGAAGGCAATGTGGCAAAAAGAGAAAGATTGAGGGAATGTAAAAAGAAGATAAAGAAATAGGGGATGTGAAATAGAGATAAAGATTGAAGGAATGTAGGAGAGAAAGAGAGAAAGGTGGAGGGAATCTGGAAAAGAGAGAAAGAAAATTTAAAAAGGAGAGAACCATTAGGGAAATGTAAAAAGGAGAGAAAGATGGAGGGAATGTGGAAAAAAGAGAGACTATTGGTATGTGAAAAATAGAGAAGGATGTAGAGAATGCAAAAAAAAGCTTGAAGGTAATGTGGAAAAGAGGTAAAGATGGATGAAATATGCAAAAGGAGAAGGAGGGAATGTGAAAAAATTGAACAACTTGCACTGCTAATAAGGGCATATGTGACATATGTTCACTTTTTTCATATACGAGTAGAAGAGTTAGTAGAGCATTTGATTCAAGTTTGTGAAACAAGTCTAAAATGAATTCTCGGCAGAATGAATTAATTAATGATATTAAAAGGCAGATAATATCAGTTGTAACAGTTACAGTCTAATTACCTGCTGCACGTTTGGCTGGCTCATTAATGCGGATCATTCGGCAGGCACTCAGTGTGTTGATTGCATCATTCATTGGTGGAGGGTACAAGTCTTGCTAACAGTGAGAACAAAATGCAGCTTGAATATCAACTCAACAAATATCTAGATACTTTATATCTGCCAACGTCCCTTTTCTGCTTCCTAATTCCCACTTCCAACTCCAGGAAGATTGAACAATGTTTTATCTATGATACTTTAAAGTGTGTTAACAATGTAATTTCATGTGGTTTTGTGAGAAACATACTTTTTGAATAGCATCCGGCGCTCGGCGCCAGATCGTCCAGTTTTAGAGCACTGACGCCCCCAGAAACCCCAAAAAGATCTTACCTGATCAGCCGCCGCTTCCGCTGCCGCCTCCCGCGCCGGCCCTCTGTGAATGGCCGGCGGGGGCGCGCGCGCGCAAAGAGTGACGCGCGGGAGGCGGCGGCGACGGAAGCGGCTTGGACGTTCCTGTCCCCCGCCTGGACGTTGGCGGGGATTGGCTGCGGCGTTCACGTGGGAGCGTTGAGAGGTGAGTTTTTTGGGGTTTCTGGGGGGTTTCACACGAAGTGGACCAAAACCCAGGATAGTCAAAATCCTGGGTGTTGGTCCACTTTAAAGTGTTCATGTTACAATGTTATAACAATGTAATTCCATATGTTTTCGCTTTGTTACTAGTGGATAAATTTTCAAAAACAGCCTTTAATCACACAGCCTCTGGCGCTATGGGCTACAATTACATGATTTTGAGCGCCGGCGATGTTTGAGGCTGTTTTTTTGATGAATGTGGTGTGAGTCAGTCGCACTGAGCTGGCGATACGGTTTGCTCACATACAGCGTAGTATAGCGACTCACATATCATATTCATCAATGCAGGGCAGCGACTGAGGCGCTCTGAAACAATGATCCATGGCCGAGCACAGCGACTACTAGCGGGCACTCTGAAATCCGCTCTACAGACGCTTATCTGTCGCTACCTGGCGCTAGTAATGAATCAGCCTGTAAATCTCATCTTCAGCTTTATTCAGCAGCACCAGCATGAATCAGCATTAATCTATGGAGGTTATTCAAGAAGGGATAGCGTCAGGTAGCGCCTCGTAGCGGCAGGCAGCATCTGGTGAATGATGGGCGCTGTGCGCAATACCACATTTATGAAAGAGAATCTGGTGAGTGCCTCTAACAGCGCCATGTAGCGTCCGATGTATTATTACAGGCGGCTCAGTGTATAGCACCGGCGCTCTAGCTTTCAGAGTGCCAAGTATTACCTTTCGCTCAGTGTCGCTCTCCCATACATTTCAATGGCTGTTCATTCGCTTGTGTTTGATATTTTTATTTATTTCTTTTTTTTGGCTCAAATCATTGTGTGACCTCTCCTGGCTGCAAACAAACACTTTTAGAAACTTTTTGGCATTTTTATATTTTTATGCAGAATTGTCATTACAGGTCTGGCACTAAAGTGTTATTGTCCCATTGTTAAAGCAATGTCACTCCATGTGTTTTCGCTTTGTTACTGGTGGATATGTGTTCAAAAACAGACTTTAATCACACAGCGCCTGGCGTTCTATGCTACAGCGCCCAGATCCAGAACGCCGACGCTGTGTGTGTGTCCTTTTTTGATAAGTGTGGTGTGGCGTGCTGAGAGCCGGTCGCAATGAGCTGGCGCTACCTTTCGCTCGCAGCAGCGCTGTACTGGTGTTAGAGCACCCAACATACATCACATTCATCAATGCGGGCCAGGTTACTACAGTGACTGAGGCGCTCTGTTACAGCGTCTGATACCCGCTTACAGTGTCTACTAGCGGTCGTTCTAAGCGCCGCTATACATCTCATCTGCTCATCGGCGCTCATCTGCTGATACCTGGCGTTAGTAATGAATCAGCCTCCATGTTTTTACATTTCTCTTTAATACAATGCAGTGATTCTCTTTAAGTTGCTAATAGTTTTGCTCTGTTTAATTCTCATGCACCTTTGCCAAAAATGTTGAATATCATTCCTGCAGGACTCAAATGTGAATACTAGTCTTTATGGAGGGAGGTGTATTTGTGGTGTGGGCACTGGTCACTGGAAAGCAACTAAAGCAGCCGAATGTCACCAAAACAAACATCTGTTTGTTTGTGCTAATTAAAAGATGAATAATAATAGAAAATAAAAAAATAATAGAAAAAGTTAATGACTTTTTAAATTTAAAAGAAGAAAGGCCCTTATAACTCAAATAATTAACTTAGCCAACTGCATTTTTATGGAGTAAATGAGATATAAACTGTGTATAAACTCTTTCAATTTTTTTTTTGTTTCTTTTTTTTAATCATAAAATGTTTTATTCATTGTCAAAATACGACAGTTACCATAAGAACAAGCACATACAAAGTACCAAACATTGCATCATCATATTAGGGATGCCACCTCTCTCAAGCTAGTCAAAGATGCACGCAACTAAAATACAAAGACCAAATGCAGCACTTTAAAATACCAAAAAGTTCTGCTAACATTCTATATATCTCAACCAGATAGTGGCACTAAACCCTAGGCAAATCCCACTACGAGGACTAACCCGAGATAAGTAATGAATAAAGGGAAACCAGGAAAAAAGGGAGAGAGGAAAAAGGAGTAAAGAGGGGAACTACACCACCAGCAAGTTGACATCAAAATTAGCCAGCATAAATTCCTGAGCCCATGGAGTCCACATTTCCCGAAACCTATCCAACTCACCATCCCGAATCGCAGACATTTTCTCCATCGACATTATATAATGCACTCGATTCTTAAAATCCCTAAATGGCAGAGCAGAAGTCTTCCATGCCCCCGCTATAGTTAGCTTAGCCCCCGTTAGAATATAATATGCTAAACGCTTCTGGTTTCTCGAGCTAGGTCCAATGGACCCATTCAGCAAAGCTGTCCAAGGGTTTAAGGTAATACGTATCCTCAAAACTTTACTAAGAGCTGCGAAAACCTTCTTCCAAAATCCCATAGCTCTGGGACAATTCCACCAAATATGGCAGAACGACCCTTCTATATCACAACCCCTAAAACACAACCCAGCAGCCCCACCACCAAAACGCCCCACTTGCTTAGGGATTAAATACCATTGCATGGCCACTTTAACATTAACCTCTATAGCCCATACAGACGCTGCTGGCCCAAAAGAAGCCATCCACATCTGCCAATCCTTCTGTTCTTTAATCTCCCCCAGATCCCATTCCCATTTCTGTCTGTATGGCATATATTTTCACCTGTTCAACCCTAGTCAACTCTCCATATATTTCAGAAACCAACCCCCTACCCCTAGGGTCTAGTCTACACCGCCTCTCAAACAAGGTGAACTGAGATCCCCGATCCAACCCTCTCACCATGGAGCTCACAAGATGTATAATCTGGAGATAACCAAAAAAGGTCTCTGGGCTGTAACTGGTATTTTCATTGTAACAACCGAAACGCCGCCATCCGAGACCCCTCTATGCAGTCCAACAAACACTTTACTCCTGCCCTTTTCCAATTACTAAACCTACCCGGGTCCATAAGAGCTGGAGCAAACATCGGGTTACCCCACAAGTGCATTAAAGGTATATGAGGAGAAGCCAAACCCTTAGAAGTCCGAAGATCATCCCATAGTTCCAACGAGTGGGATATAATCGGGTTATCTACTTTGCCCCTAAATTTTCTAGGGAGCCATAAAATAGCATCACAGGACAATGGATAGCATAGTTCAGACTCAATCTGAACCCATAAAGGAAGATCCAATTTGGCATGATAAGATACCACCTGAGCAAATTGGGCAGCCTGATAGTATTTCATTAAATTGGGTAAACCCAACCCAACCCTGGACTCTAGAACGCATCATGATGTTCCCAGCCACCCTCGGTCTCTTAGCCCCCCATATAAACACCATTATTCTAGATTGCAGCGCCTGTAAAAAACTTTGAGGGATTCTGACTGGCAATGTTCGAGCCAAGTACAAAAACTTAAAAAACATGGACATTTTTATAGCCGCTATCTTACCAAGCCATGACAGCCCATAACCTTTCCATTTATCCAGGAGGCCTAAAAGATTCTGTCTCAGATGGCAATAGTTGGCTGCAAAGAGGGATTAGTAATCACTGGTTAACTTAATTCTGAGGTATTTAATCCCAACCTCCTCCCAATGGAAATCAAAAGAACATTTAGACTTGCGCACAACTCAGAAGGGATGCTAATATTCAATGCTTTCGACTTAGCCATGTTTACCTGAAGACCCGAGACCAACTCAAACTCCTTCAGTTTCCTCAAAATACCAGATAGGGATATGCAAGGGTCTGAAACCGCCACAAGCACATCGTCTGCAAAGAGACTTAGCTTATGTTGGGTAGTTCCCACTCGTATCCCTGATATATCCGGGGACAACCTAATCGATTGTGCCAAGGGCTCCATCGCTAAGGCAAACAAAAGAGGGGACAACGGGCCCCCCTGTCTAGTACATCTCTGTAGCGGAAAGTCCTCAGATTTAAAACCATTATATTGAACAAAGGCCCTTGGGGTTGAATATATCTTCTCTAGAATCCCCAAAAATGTAGACCCAAACCCCCACTTGTCCAAGAAACCAAATAAATATTCCATAGTACCGTATCAAAAGCCTTCCTGATGTCTAATGAAAGAAGCATGGCCGGAGTTTGAGTAGTGTTAGCTAGGTAGGTAAGCTGTACCACTTTCCTTATATTATCTCCAGCGTGTCTGCCTGGTATGAATTCCACCTGGTCTTTGTGAATCAATCCAGGCATATACACCGACAGCCTGTCTGCAAGAACCTTAGTCAGAATCTTCATGTCTACATTAATAAGCGAGATCGGTCGGAAATTGGACCACACCGTATGGTCCGAATCTGGCTTCGAGACCATACTTATAGAGGCAGTGAGGGAGTCTCTCGAGAAGGAAGCCCCAGAGCGCACCCCATTAAAGCACACTGCCAATTTAGGTGTAAGAATAGATTTAAATGTCTTATAATATGCCGCCGGAAAGCAATCTGGCCCGGTCTCTTATTGACTTTTAGTCTTTCAATTGTACATTGAATCTCTTCCAGGCTGAAACTCCCTCAATTGCAATGGAAGGTCAGGCAGGGGAACACCAGCCAGAAACTCACTCACTTCTTCAGGCCTGGTCGGGATATTATTAGTATACAATTTCAATAATTGTTCCCTGAACACTTTGACTATCTTATTGGGATTACTCGTGAGCTGACCCCTCTCACTTCTCAATCTAATGGGCGTATATCCCTGATCTGGGGCTTTAAGTCTCTTAGCCAATAACGAATCTGGCTTGTTGGCCTTGCAATAGTATCTGTGCTTCACCCACTTCATTACTTTCTCAGCTCTGCCTGCAAGTGCTAGGTTAAGCCTAGAACGAGTTTTGTGAGACATCCGTTGTTTGGCTTCTTCAGCTACTTCTAAATATTTCCTCTCTAACTCCTCAATACACGCATTTCTCTCACGCTTTTTTCTGGAGGCAATCCCAATTAACCAACCCCTAATAACTGGCTTATGAGCTTCCCAACTAAGCACTGCAGACATCTCTGGGTTTTCATTAAGTTGAAAGTATTCTGATAAAGCCTCAGAGACCTCTAAAGCTACACTAGAATCCGACAAAATAGAAGTTTTGAGATACCAAGAAAATCCAGATCTTCCCCAATTTAAGAAATCAACCTTCAGAACTACACAGTCATGATCTGACCATGATATGGGACAGATTTTAACCGACTTCACCGCTGCTATAGTCCTCTGAGACAGAAAAATATGGTCAATCCTCGACCAAACGTTATGGGAATAAGAAAAATGGGTGAAATTCTGAGTCCCTGGATGCAATTCCCGCCAGCTGTCTGCCAGAGCAAACTCATCCAACAACCCCCGAAATTGTTTAGATTCAGCTGCATATTGAGCACCAACTACCGTCCCTACCAAAGATTGCCTATCTAAGTACGGATTTAAGGTTAGGTTTGAGTCCCCACAAACTATCACACTACCCTGCGCCCCCTCCCTAACTGTTTCAAAGACTTTTTTAGGAAACGCTATCTGGCCTGAATTAGGTGTATAATAATTAGCTATAGTGACCTCTGACTCCTGCAACAACCCCACCAGAATCAAATAGCACCCCTCCGAGTCTTTTATCTCCACAATGAAAGGGTACCCCCCTTTTAAATCCCGTCAATACTCCCCTTTGCTTAGTGTGTGCATTTGCAGAAAATACCTGAGGGAATGACGAGTTCAGAAAACGTGGCTGAGAAGATCTCGAGAAATGTGTCTCCTGTAGACAGATGACATCAGGACGCAAGGCTTTAAATCTTCTAAAAGCAAAACACCGTCCATCCATCTCAAGCCGCTCTACGGATATACCCGGAACCAGTTCCTGGCACAAAGCTGTAATTGCCCCCCTAACATCTTCTACACGTTCAGGGATGCCCCTAAATCGCAGGTTAGAGCGCCGATCCCTATTTTCAATGTCCTCCAACTTAGCAGCCAGTGAGAGGTTTTCAACTTTAAGTAGGTTTACTTCAGTATCCAGGACCTCCTGAGCGGTCTTCACTTCACTCATCTTAGCCTCCAGGGTAGCCAAACTACCAGCTACTTTTTCTGATTCTCTGGACATATGCTCTTTAATCAGCTCTGTATTGGAAAGCAGAGCACTCTGCAGCAAACATTCAAATCGATTCAGCAAGATGTTGCTCACCTCTAGCTGTGACTCAGGGCTGGGAAGACACATACTACCTCTCTCTTCCTCCAAGAACGATGCCTCACTGTGGACTATCACTTCAAGATCTGCAGGGGAGAGATCGTCCGCCATCTTGGCTGTCAGCTCCGCAGATGCTGTCTCCCTCACTCGCTCCAGGCTTCACCGGCGCCGCTCTCCGCTACCTCCCACCTCTCTGTGACACCCTCAGGTATGTCGCCCGTCTCACCCTGCCGGTTCCAAGCGTGTAGCTGCGCATTTAGCCCCGCTCCGCTGTCGTCGGGAACGGAGCACAGTCAGGCCGCTGCCATCCCCGCACCGCGTGCATGAGCACCCCCCTCTTTCAATTTTTTAACAGTGAAAAGTGAAAGTATTGCAGTAGTGAAAAACATTATGGGCCTTATTCATAAAGGGATAGCGCCAGGTAGTGCCTGTACAGCGCCAGGTAGCACCAGGTGAATTCTGGAGAAGGCCCGCAATTACACATTTATGAAGCCGAATCTGTTGAGCGACTAGAACAATGCCATGTAGCGTCCGATTCATCATTATCCCAGCCTCAGCGTACAGCACCGGCGTTCAGCCTTGCAGAGCGCCACGTCTCACCTGTCGTTACCTGCCACTCTCCCATACATTTCTATGGACGATCCTTAAATCCCTTTCCTGATCCCAATTTTTTTTTCCCCCAAAAAAACACAAACCTTCTGACATGTATCCTGGGCAAGAAAATGACATTTCTGAAAACTTTTTGTATTAATTATATTTTTATGCAGAATTGTCCTTACATGTCTGGTATTACAGTGTTCATGTTACAATGTTATAACAATGGAATTCCATATGTTTTCGCTTTGTGGATACATGTGGATACATGTTCAAAAACAGCCTTTAATCACACAGCCTCTGGCGCTATGGGCTACAGTTACATGATTTTGAGCGGTGGCGCTGTTTGAGGCAGTTTTTGGTGGTGTTAGTCAGTCGCACTGAGCTGGCGTTACGGTTCGCTTACATACAGCGTAGTATAGCCCCTCACATATCATATTTATCAATGCCAGACAGCGACTGAGACGCTCTGAAACAATGATCCATGGCCGAGCACAGCGACTACTAGCGGGCACTCTGAAATCCGCTCTACAGACGCTTATCTGCTACCTGGCGCTAGTAATGAATCAGCCTGTAAATCTCATCTTCAGCTTTATTCAGCAGCACCAGCATGAATCAGCATTAATCTATGGAGGTTATTCAAGAAGGGATAGCGTCAGGTAGCGCCTCGTAGCGGCAGGCAGCATCTGGTGAACGATGGGCGCTGTGCGCAATACCACATTTATGAAAGAGAATCTGGTGAGCGCCTCTAACAGCGTCATGTAGCGTCCGATGTATTATTACAGGCGGCTCAGTGTATAGCACCGGCACTCTAGCTTTCAAGCTAGAGTGCCAAGTATTACCTGTCATTCAGTGTCGCTCTCCCATACATTTTGTCTGGCGCTCTATGCTATAGCAACCAGATTTAGAGCGCCAACGATGTGTGTGTCCTTTTTTGATAAGTATGGTGTGGAGCGCCGAGAGTCGGTCGCAATGAGCTGGTGCTACCTCTCACTCGATGCAGCGCTGTACTGGTGTTAGTACAGCGACTGAGGCGCTCGGTTACAGCGCCCGATACCCGCTTACAGTGTCTACTAGCGGTCGTTCTAAGCGCCGCTATACAGATGCTCATCTGCTGATACCTGGCATTAGTAATGAATCAGCCTCCATGTTTTTACATTTCTCTTTAATACAATGCAGTGATTCTCTTTAAGTTGCTAATAGTTTTGCTCTGTTCAATTCTCATGCACCTTTGCCAAAAATGTTGAATATCATTCCTGCAGGGCTCAAATGTGAATACTAGTCTTTATGGAGGGAGGTGTATTTGTGGTGTGGGCACTGGTCACTGGAAAGCAACTAAAGCAGCCGAATGTCACCAAATTGTAATGGAGAAAACTGCTAAACATCTGTTTGTTTGTGCTAATTAAAAGATAAATAATAATAGAAAATAATAAAATATTAGAAAAAGTTAATTACTTTTTAGATTAAAAGATAAAAAGCCTTTATAACTCAAATAATTAACCTAGCTAACTGCATTTTTATGGAGTAAATGAGATATAAACTGTGTGTAAACTTTTTTAATTATTTAACAGTAAAATAGTGAAAAGTGAAAGTATTGTAGTGGTGAAAAACATTATGACATTTTTGCCGGCTGAAGGGGACCTCTGCTATTACCTGCTAACAAATGAACGGACTTTAAAGCGGAAAAAAAACCAAAATATTGACTATACTGGAATCTGTTCCTTGCCCCAGGGACATCCCATACCTTTCTCCAGTCCTACGACACATGCATGGGCTCTGTTCTGTTAGATGCTGGTTCGATTTAGACCAGAGCTCGGCAATTGGGAGCCAGGGCAGCCACATCTCTATTGCTCTTTAGATTGGAGCTCGCTCCCGTCCCCAGCCTATCTGAATGGCTGGGTGTTGTAGCACAGCTCAGATGAGGGTGCTGCTGGAAAAGGTTAGTTTGCCGCATCCAGATTTGGGATGCTCCGGTGGAAAGCCAGCAGCCAACCCGAGTATAATGGACAGGGAAGATGGGAGAACTCATTATCTATCTCCAAGCTATGAATAGCGTGCACAACAGAGGAGGAGGTGCTGTGCTGCATTTTAATACAGCACTGGATCATGGGATGATAAGTCTGAGGGGGGTTAGGCGGAGGTTGGGTAGCAATTACAACCTTGGGGTATTTCAAATTGGGATGCCCACCTAGAAAAGTGGAACAAAACCCAGAATTTTAACTATCCTAGGGTTTGTTTCCTACCCCGAGTGAATTCTAATTTGCATGTGAAAGCCCCCTATTCATCTGAAAAAACTTACCTTACTCCAGTCCTACGGCACATATGCGGGCTCTTGTACAGTCAGTGCAGTACTGCTGTGCATATTAATGATTGGCAATATGGCTCTGTTTAGATGCAGAGCTCGGCAACAGTAAGTAGGAGCAGCCACATCCCCACTTCCCTTTAGACGTGAGTGGCTGTGCACAGGAGCGTGCCTCAACCCAGAGAGGCTGGGAATGCAGCTAAAGTTGTTTGCATTGACATGGGAGCCAGGGCAAAAGTGAGTTTTGTGGCAACCTGGGAAAGGGGGGGTTGACACAGCTGGGCATTCTGATTTGGGATGCCCCAAAAGAAGGCCAGCAGCCTGCCCTTAAAGTCGGCTGCAATGGGTTTTGTTCTGATTTAGGCCCTTATTCATCAAGCGATAGCGCCAGGTAGTGTCTGACGAGCGCCAGGTAGCGGCAGCTAACGGCGACTACCGACTCAAGTACGCCCGGCGGCGGTCACAATAACGCATTTATCAAGCAAAATGAGGCTAGCGCCGGCGAGAGCGACGGCTAGCGCAGCATTCATCATGAAGCCGCCTGGACCGAACAGCGCCGCTGCAAATTCCCTCACAGCGCCAGGTATGAGCTGTCGCTCCCTGGCGATGTCCAATGCATTTCAATGGAGCAATCTATAATTATTCATAATTAATTGGTAATAATTTTTTTTTTTTTTTTTTAATGTCCAAAAATCGGAGAACACTTCTGCAATGTTAGGATTTATTTTTAAGTCAAAAAAAAAAAAAAAAAGTGCAGAATTGATCTAACAGGTCTGAGATTAATGTATTCATATTACAAAATGATTCTAAAAACATGTATAATGTTACATTCAATAAATATGGTTGTTTAGGGGTTAAAAACTAGTTAATACAGATCGCCGCCAGCGCTCTGGGGTTTAAACAAGGAATGGACAGCGACAGCACATTCGGAGCGTGATTTGTTGATGAATATGAAGCTAGCCGTTCGCTCTGGCCATTCGTTGTCAGGCGCTCACATACAACGCTGGACCTGTGAAACAGCGACCCCCCAGCCCGTATTCAACATTACCGCACACCGACTGAGTCGCTGTCATCAAGCTAATGCCGGCCAAGCACAGCGAATACTGGCTGGCGCTGAAAAAATCACGCTACAGTCGCTCATCTGTCGCTACCTGCCGCTATTGATGAATCGGCCTCCCCGTAACAGACCAAAACCAAGAGGCTGATATTTTAATAGCAACATGTAGCGACAGTTGAGCGACTGTAGCGGTATTTTCACAGCGCCCGCTAGTAGTCGCTGTGTTTGGCCGTTGTTCGGTTGTTGATAGCGACTCAGCCGGTGTGGCGTAATGTTGAATACAAGGTTACGAGTCGCTATTTGACAGGTTCCACGATGTATGGGTGCGCATGATAGCGACCGGCTTCCACCATATTCATCAAAAAATCACGCTCAAAAAATTCAAGCGCTGTAAAATGCATGTTTAAACCCCAGAGCGCTGGAGGCGATGTGTTAAAAGAAGTTTTTTAACCACCAAACCACCATATTTTTGGAAACCAAAAAAAAAAAGTATTTTAAATAATTTAGTAATATGAATACATTAATATCAGATCTAAAATGGCAGAAGTGGTCAGAATTTTTCACATAAAAAAAAAAAAATCATTAATAACAATGAATTATTAATATTTAAAGATTGTTCCATTGAAATGCATTGGGGAGCGCCAGGTAGCGAGAGGTCATACCTGTCGCTGTTCAAGGTCAGACGCTGGCGCTGTGGGCTGAGGCTGGAATAATGATGAATGAGTGCTATATGGCGCTATCTTGATAAATGTGTGATTGTGGTGGGGAGCCGGCGTTCTCGTGGCGGGGCCCGTCATTACCGGCCGCTCACCAGTCGCTACCTGTCGCTATTCCTTCATAAATAACGGCCCAAGATGACAATGTATGGCCCTGCCCTGCCTGTGTGAAACAGAATGGCTGGCTGAAAGATCCCCCCCCCCAGTATACACAATGGCCTTGGCACCCGGGCCGATTGCCCTGCTCGCCTGCCCATAGTTTTAGCAGTGCAGCGTCACAGGAATCCGTGCTTGGCAGGTGATATTTCTTTTATAGGTGCCATCTTGGGTAATAAAGTGTTTTAATCCACTTCATTGTAAAACAAGACATAAACAGAAATAAGCTCTGAACACTCAGCATAGTATACATGTAAAAGGGAAATAATGAACTCTGCTCTATTAGTTTCATAAAGGGATCTGTGTTCATAAATTAGAAGCAAAGTGCAAGCTTCTATATTTAGGCGCATTAAGAAGGGCTTTGAAAATGTTATTATGAAGAATAAAAAGGCAGCTGGTGCAAAGTAAATGAATTATATTCCATCACATTTCCTCTAGTTAGTGCTGTTAGAAGCTGGTCTCACTACACTTAGCACAAGGTTTCTTCTAGGACATTATATACAGGCAGCAGCGTATGTGTATTCTTTCATGTTATCCCTGGAGAAATCCACAGAGGAATTACTCAAGTCGCCACTGAAAAGATCTTTTCTCGTAGGATTAAAGTTAATTATAGTCCTTGACAATGCTGATGGATTAAAGAGGCAAATTATTAATGATCTGACGGATTTAATCAGTGGCAGATTTACACGGAATAAAATGTAACATGTTTTAACTCTCTTGTGGCTAGTGCTTTTTAAAGTGGACCAAAACTCAGGACTCGGGGGTTTGTCCCACTGTGTGAAACCCCCCAGGTCCCCGAAACCAACTCACCTCTTTCTGGTTCTATGACGTATGCGCGGCTGCTTGTCCAATCAGCGTGGGGACAGCTGACGTCATCGGGGAGGCTGATTTATTAATAGCGACATGTAGCCACAGTTGAGCGACTATAGCGGTATTTTCACAGCGCCCGCTAGTAGTCACTGTGCTTGGCCGTTGTTCGGTTGTTGACAGCGACTCAGTCGGTGTGGCATAATGTTGAATACAAGGTTACGAGTCGCTATTTGACAGGTTCCGCGATGCATGGGTGCGCATGATAGCGACTGGTCAGACGACTGGCTTCCACCATATTCATCAAAAAATCACGCTCAAAAAATTCTCGCGCTGTGAAATGCATGTTTAAACCCCAGAGCGCTGGCAGGGATGTGTTAAAAGTAGTTTTTTAACCCCCAAACCACCATATTTTTGGAAACCAAAAAAAAAAGTATTTTAAATAATTTAGTAATATGAATACATTAATATCAGACCTGTAATATCAATTCTGTACAATTTTTTTTTAATTTTTTTCCCTTTAAAAAATTATCTAAAATGGCAGAAGTGGTCACAGAATTTTTCACATTTAAAAAAAAAAAAAAAAATTAATAACAATTAATTATTAATATTTAAAGATTGTTCCATTGAAATGCATTGGAGAGCGCCAGGTAGCGAGAGGTCATACCTGTCGCTGTTCAAGGTCGGACGCTGGCGCTGTGGGCTGAGGCTGGAATAATGATGAATGAGTCGCTATATGGCGCTATCTCAGTCGCTAAGCAGGATTGGCTTGATAAATGTGTGATTGTGGTGGGGGCCGGCGTTCTCGTGGCGGGGCCCGTCATTACCGGCCGCTCAGCAGTCACTACCTTTTGCTATTCCTTCATAAATAAGGGCCTAAGCCTTCGTCTAGGGGTAGTGGTTCTGAGCGCACTGATGGCTGCATCCCCTGCTTCCCTGTAACAGGGAGCATGCCCGTGTCAGCCATTCACAAATGCCTGGCACGGGCACGCGTCCTGCTAGAGGGATAGCGGGGATGCAGCTGTGGCTCGCGCATGCACCGTTGGACTGGGTAAGAAGCTAAGTCTATGGCCGACCTGGGGCATTTCACACAACGGGGCATCCCAATTTTGGATGCCTAGGGAAACTATTGGTCTGGGAATCGTGGGTTTTGGTCCAAAGAGGACCAAAACTCACTGCGATGATTTGAGATGCCCTGTTGCATGAAACCCCTCAGACTGGCATACGTGGACCTGGCAAGCATCCCCTGTTCATGTGTGCTCCGAAGCGTTTAGCAGACCTAAAGGGTAATTCCACTTTCAATGGCATTTTTAAAAGTTTCCATTATTGTGTGCCAAGGTGATGTTCTCAAAGCGGATCAAACCCCGGTATTTTGACTGTCCAGTGTTTTGTTGTTTGCTGCAAGGGCATCCTGATTTGGCATGCCCCCTGTGTGAAACCTCCCTCCAGATCACCTAAATTAACCCCCTTTCTCCATACCTATGGCGCATGCACAGGCTATTGTCTGATCAGAGCTATTTGCTGTACATATTAGTTCTTTGGCAAATGGCTCTGTTAATGGCAATTGGGAGCAAGAGCAGGCGCATCCCCATACGTGATCAAGCTCCCGCCGCTGGCCTATCTAAATGCCTGGTAGTGGCAGCGCATTACAGCCTTGTCTATTGCGAGCTGATCCAGGAGCGCTGGCGACCACATCCCCCACTACCCTTTAACAGGGAGCTTAGCCACACCATGTATTCACAAATACCAGGCGCAGGCACGAACCCTGCTAAAGGGATAGTGGGGATGCGGCCGCTGCTCCATTGGACCGGGAACAAAGGTGAGTTTTCGGGCAGCCTGCGGGGAGAGAGAGTATGCCTGTCCTGGAGTCTATAGGTTTCTGGCCACTTTAAGGTTCTGAGCCTATATTTTGTTTGTAATTTGCTTGCAACTCTGTGTCATAAATGAAACAGTATTTATGCTAACAACAGTACACCAACTGGTGTGTTTGGTGTAGCTGACAGAGACTTCCTGACTCTGTCATGCTAATCATCTGGCTGTGGCAGAGAAAACGCTCCACATTCCTGAGCTCACAAATCAAACCCCTCCTGCTCTAGTTCAACTTCTTCAGACAAGGAAGTCACTATCTTGAGTTCCAGTAGCTAAAGAGTCTCCGGCCTTCTCACCTGGAGAGGTCATAAATGCTGCTTGATTTAGCCAAAGCTGCTGCTGAGCTCATCTGTTACAGCAGAAAGATTCTGGGATTTGTAGTCAGAAACTGTACTAAGGGCTTTACTCAAGGCCACTTTAGCAACACAGAATTATATGAAACTTGGAAACAGCATGCCGATAAGTAAATCACAGGTATGGGGGCACATCTTAACGAAAAAAAAAACAATAAGGCAGAAAACCAAACAAAAAGGTATTTTTTTTTTTTAAAGAGCAACAAAAGCCTGTTTGACCCGATTTGGGATGCCACATTGTGTGAAACCCCTTGGATCTCTGTATTTACTCAATTCGTCATCAGTCCAACAGCACATGTGTGGGCTGTGGCTTCCTCTTGGCTGTGCACACCCGGTCCTGGCAATTCTGAATGGCTAACGTGGATGCACACGTTGTTGTTTATATACGGGGAGGCCGATTCATCAATAGCGCCAGGTAGCGACAGATGAGCGACTGAAGTATGGCGCTATGAGCGCCGCTAGCGTCAGCCGCGGGCGGTAGCGATTCGCTATAGCAGGCCTCCTCAGTCGCTACCTGGCGTTGTTGCGAACAACGCCTACATTGCTGAATATGATGTTGGCCCTCAGCTTTGTAGGCGCTGTCAGTCAGTGTGACCACGCTATTCTACACAGCGCCTGTTAGCTTTGCTGTGTCCTGGCCATCCAGTACCTTCTGAATAAAACACATTGCCACATTTTGTAAAAATTTAAAGAGTTTTTATTTTGTGTTGAAAAGGAAATTAAATTCAACCAGATATTCTAATATAAATGCAAAATAAAACATAATTAAACACATAGCCACAATTATTTTTTTTTTTTATTTGTTAAATAAAAAGGAAATACAATTAAACCACCAATGAGAAAGAAAAGGAAAATAAAAACACAACAGAGAAAGAAAAGGAAAATAAAAACAGAACAGAGAAAGAAAAGGAAAATAAAAACAGAACAGAGAAAGAAAAGGAAAATAGAAAAGGAAAATAAAAACAGAACAGAGAAAGAAAAGGAAAATAAAAACAGAACAGAGAAAGAAAAGGAAAATAAAAACAGAACAGAGAAAGAAAAGGAAAATAAAAACAGAACAGAGAACGAAAAGGAAAATAAAAACAGAACTGAGAAAGAAAAGGAAAATAAAAACAGAACAGAGAAAGAAAAGGAAAATAAAAACAGAACAGAGAAAGAAAAGGAAAATAAAAACAGAACAGAGAAAGAAAAGGAAAATAAAAACAGAACAGAGAAAGAAAAGGAAAATAAAAACAGAACAGAGAAAGAAATGGAAAATAAAAACAGAACTGAGAAAGAAAAGGAAAATCGAAAAGGAAAATAAAAACAGAACAGAGAAAAAAAAGGAAAATTAAAATAGGAATTAGAATGAAAAGGAAACTTACAACAGAAACTTACAACAGAATTAAACACATAGCCACATGTATATATATATTTTTTTTTTTATTTTTACTCTAAAAAAAAATTAATAATAAAACAGAAATGAAATTGAAAATGAAAAGTCCAACAGAAATTCTAAAGCAAAGTAAAGTCCAGGAAAGTTTTTGAAAAGGAAATTAGGGATCAGGGTGCATCTCTTTGTGCCTGAAAAAATAAGAAAAGTGCAGTTAGTATATATCTTTATAGTTGTTTTGTGGTTTCAAAAAAAAAAATGCATAACTTGATAACCAACATTGGCGTCTTACACCCCCCTTAGAGTGGTTTGGGTCATCTTACACCCCCCCTTAGAGTGGTTTTGGTCATCTTACACCCCCCTTAGAGTGGTTTGGGTCATCTTACACCCCCCCTTAGAGTGGTTTGGGTCATCTTACACCCCCCTTAGAGTGGTTTTGGTCATCTTACACCCCCCTTAGAGTGGTTTTGGTCATCTTACACCCCCCTTAGAGTGGTTTTGGTCATCTTACACCCCCCTTAGAGTGGTTTGGGTCATCTTACACCCCCCCTTAGAGTGGTTTGGGTCATCTTACACCCCCCTTAGAGTGGTTTGGGTCATCTTACACCCCCCCTTAGAGTGGTTTTGGTCATCTTACACCCCCCCTTAGAGTGGTTTTGGTCATTTTACACCCCCCTTAGAGTGGTTTGGGTCATCTTACACCCCCCTTAGAGTGGTTTTGGTCATCTTACACCCCCCCTTAGAGTGGTTTGGGTCATCTTACACCCCCCTTAGAGTGGTTTGGGTCATCTTACACCCCCCTTAGAGTGGTTTGGGTCATCTTACACCCCCCCTTAGAGTGGTTTTGGTCATCTTACACCCCCCCTTAGAGTGGTTTGGGTCATCTTACACCCCCCTTAGAGTGGTTTGGGTCATCTTACACCCCCCTTAGAGTGGTTTGGGTCATCTTACACCCCCCTTAGAGTGGTTTGGGTCATCTTACACCCCCCTTAGAGTGGTTTGGGTCATCTTACACCCCCCTTAGAGTGGTTTGGGTCATCTTACACCCCCCCTTAGAGTGGTTTTGGTCATCTAACACCCCCCCTTAGAGTGGTTTTGGTCATCTTACACCCCCCTTAGAGTGGTTTTGGTCATCTTACACCCCCCCTTAGAGTGGTTTTGGTCATCTTACACCCCCCTTAGTGCGTTTTTTTGCTCTTTTTGATGGGAGGTCAAATACATTTAAACAGTAGTGCAGTACTTGCATTAGAGTGAAGGGTAGTTAGCTTACCGCAAAAAAAGAAGTGATCAGCCTTTCCCTTAGCTCATCGCCAGTCTGGGTGTCCTCACTTCTATCTGCGGGCAGGTTGGGGATTTCTGGCACCAGTGCTGTCTCCTCGGGGGCTTGGATTCGGTGACAAATGCAAATGTTGTGGAGCACACAGCAGGCAAGGATGATCTTGGAAACCTTCTGTGGGCTGTAGAGCATCTCTCCTCCTGGCCGTGCCAAACAGAGAAAGCGTGCTTTCAGCAGGCCGATGGTTCTTTCCACAATGCTTCTGGTCTTGCGATGCGCTGCATTGTAGCGTTCATGGGCAGAGGTCCGTGGGTTCCTGACCGGAGTCATGACCCACGTTCTCTGCCCATATCCCTTGTCCGCTGTAGAAAAAACACAAGGAGAGAGACAGCAATTAGTACTAGTACATGTTTTTTGGTGGTAGTTTGGTTAAAATTGGCTTACTAGGCCACATATTAGCAAAATACATAGACATGGTTAATTTATTACCCAGTAGCCAGCCAGCTGGCATTTCGTTGTTATCAAACTTCCGGCACAGGACTGTCCGCTGCAAGACGTAAGAATCGTGGCATGAGCCGGGGAACCCCGATCTCACCGCCCGCAGCCTCATGTCTGGGTCACAGACCACCATGATATTAAATGAATGGAACTGCTTCCTGTTTCTGTAGGACAGCTCCTGTGCACGGGGAGGGCGGAAAGGGATATGTGTACCATCAACGCACCCTAGCACATTCGGGATCCCTCCCATCAGATAGAAAGCATGTTTTATTTTGGCAACCTCTTCCTCATCCTCAGGAAACTTGATGTAAATTGGGATTAAATCACAAATTGCCAGAACTACCTGGATTAGTATGCGGCTCATAGTAGCCTGGCTTATCCCGCTGAGGAGGGCTGAGGTTGCCTGGAAGGTCCCTCGTGCCAAAACATTAAGAGTGGCACACAGGCGTACTATGCCTGGAATGGAATGAGTGCGTTTGGTGGATGGCTCAATTTTGGTCTTAATCTGATCATATAGGGACTGTAGTGCAGCACGATTCAGACGGAAGCGGCTCCTGATCTGCTCGTCACTTAAGTCCCATACTGAAAGGCGGATTGCAAAGGAGCGGGGTGCCCTAAGCCTCACAACACCCCGCTCCCTTTCCTCCTGCTCTTTCAGCATACACATACATCCATCCACCCAGACACCATACATCACCCTCTTATCCATCACACACACTAAAGATATATACAAAAACAAAAATAAACCAAAAAAACCACTAACACACAACACACACACAAACAATCACACTACACACACACCCGCTACAATGCAGCTCACCACAAAACCAGAACTATAGTGGGCCAAACCACCAGCCTGCTGAAAACCAGCTTTCTAAGTTAAGCACAACCAAGAGGGGAGTTGCTGCACAGCCCACAAAAGGCCCCAAAATCAAGCCTCACTTGCTGTATGCTACACAATATTTGCAGATGCCACCCAAACCAAGCTCCTAAAGAAACAGCACTGATGTCAGAAATCACCCAACAAGCCACAGAGAGTGAGGACAGAAACCAGACAGAGGCTCAAATGAGCTAAGGGAAGCGAGCACAGCACCACACCACAGCCTTTGCCACAGTGTAAGAATAGCAGAAGCTAGAACATTCCTTCCTTTTATACTTCATTTTCTAAAGTGACAGGTCCGCTTTGCCGCCTTTTGCGTCGCTCTGCTATTTCCGGGCGCCAATTAGCCGACCCAGGTGTGCGTAAAACAGAGTGCGCACGCGCACGCTAGTAGCGCTACTAGCGTACTTGAGCCGTAACTTGCGTGCATTAACGGACATGGGCCAAAAATCAGGTGGGGTCCAATGAAAGGGAAGCTGTTGTTTTTTTAAATAGCCGTTAGGCTAAGCACATGTCACAAGGGTTTGAGATACATCAGTCCATTGTTGGATTTGGGTGTGTGTTGTTTGTTTAATGAGGTCTGTAATGAGTTAATTGGCTAACACACATGCTTCTGTCAGTGCAGTGGAGGTGTGCCTAGAAGGAACTGGGCTGTATGTGTGAATCAATTAAGTGGGCTGCTTTTGGATTGGCTGTTAGAGCACATAAAACCTGCCCAAGCCTAAGAGATTGCGATGCCATTCTGTAGTGTGCATGCGTGCTTGTGGGGTGTTTATTTGTGTGTGTGTGCAGCTACAGGATGGAGCCAAATACAGGACATCTGCCGGCCACAGCAGGCCCGAGTAGGAGTTTGGTGGGTGCTGTGCGCAGACCTCCCTTACGGAAAAGGGCACAGCCTGAAGGTGGGGCAGCACCCCAGGCTAAGCGCCCAGGTGCCAAGAGGGAGCCTGAATTTAATTTGGCTGAGAATAATCATCTTGTGCGCCTGACACTTGCGAAATGGGAGCTGATATTTGGCTCCCAAAGCAAGTCCATAGGCAAACAAGAAAGAAGCAAACTGTGGGATGCCATTGGTGTGGAGCTTAGTAGCACAGCTCAACACCCACGTAGTGGCCCATCCTGCAGGAAACGCTTCTACACTTTGCGAGGGGCCCTTATGAAAAAGATGAATCACGATCTTGATGTGGACAGTGGGTTCATCCAGGCTCCAAAGAGTACCTACAGGCCGTATGAGGAGATGCTGAAGGCCAAAATCCCACTGGCTCGGCTGCAGGGTGTGGATCCTGGGGATGACACCACCGGTTGGGCTGAAGGTACATATTTTCTGGCTTTTACAATAACCTAATGTTAATGTATGTGATTTGCATTTTTACATTCTGACCAACTAACAGTAGGACCTGTGAAGTATTACATTACAGCTCAAACATTTGTAACTTTTCTGTCTGTTGCTTTATGCATAGGTGCACATGCTGCTGTCCGGGATGTGGCTCAGGACACCCAAGCTCCTGCCCTTCCAGCAACCTCAAGGCTACCCCAGTCTGCCATTGAAGGTATTTACCCATAATTTGGTTGCTGGTTTTTTTATAAACAAATGGGTGTGGGAGCAGCTCAAACAATCAAGGTTTGCCCTGTTGACTATTAATAATATGTGCGTGCGCCCTAATTGCACGCCCACTGTAACACTCACAGCAAGTAACTAACAAGGCCCTAACATGTGTAGATATGTAGGACGCCAGAGATGTGTAGCCATATATCGGCATATCAATGTGGGAGCCACACTTGGCTTGATTAGTCAATATTAGTGAAAGAGCTGCTCACACACCTTAATGCATGTTGTATTTTGCAACGCACATTAGCTATGGCTCAATGTTGGTTTTATTTTGGCCTAGCTCCCATGCCCTTGGTCCCAGCATCTCCTCCGGATCCCACCTACTCTTTGGATGTCGGTAAGTGCATGTGTTCACCTTGCTTGATCCACTTTTACTCAAGTGCATGTGTCTCATTCGTCTTTTTTCTTGGTAGGCCAAGTGACTGGTTCATCTTTGGACCCCACTTCCGATGTTGCCGGTCAACAGGACCCTGTTGGTGTGTAGAGCAATACATAATGTATCCTTTATGCTGTTTAGGTTACACTGGTTCAATTTGGTTAGTCTACTAAGCTACATGTTTGCTTGGTAAACTTGAAGATGCCTCTTGGGAGTGCTGGTTGCCTCCCCAGGGTCAGTCTATTAGTTATTTGAGTGATAGCAATGTATATTTGCGGACATATTTTTAGCCAAACATTCCCTGTAGTAGTTTGCTGATTATTTAGAGACATTTTTTTTTTTTTTTAGTTGACCCGAATATCGGAAGTGGCTGTCCAGAAAGGGCCCCTCAAGTTCCAGCTGCCAGAGATGAGGGTAAGTGGTTTTGCCTTGCTCTAGTCTGTATTTTGGCTCTAATGTTGTGCCACTTGCTTCTGGCAACTTGTGTGTCCACATGTATTTTCAAGGTCCAAGCTCGAGTGAGGACCCCACTCCAGACATCTGGGATATTGGGGGTATGTTTAATTTAAGCAATGTTTATGATGAGATTTGCAGAAATTAGTGCGTCTTAGTCCTGTAACATACATGTTAACAATCTGAGTTTAACAGAGACCTTTGGTCTAGTGTGTATTTTTTAACTTTTTAGAGGTATGGCCTCGATAGCCTAACCAGGTTACATTAGAGTTTGGCCCACAGACCTACTAACCTGATTTTCCTGTTTAGCATATGCCAACTTGCCCGACATCTCGGATGTTGAATTGCGACTCTCTGGCAGCGATACCTCGAGCCTACCTGTGCCGGAGGACACGCAGGTAACATGGCTGATGTAGACGACCTCGAAACCCATTGGCATATTCGTGGGTAGTGGAAGAAGCAACATGTAACATTTCCTTTCATTGTTGTTTTGGCAGGAGGCGGAACCAGAACCCCAAGCTGGGACCTCTTCCCAAGTCCCATGTGGCCAAGCTTCAGAGGCTCAGACAAGGGTAAGTTGTATAGTGAGTGTTTATGGTAACTTTTTGGAGGGGCATAACTGCATTGGTTCTGTTTGACTAAAATGTGGTTTACTATTTGTTTAGCCTCCAACCACAGCAAGAGGAGGTGTGGCACCAACCAGTGCCGATTTCTACCAACTAGGGGTCCGGATGCTGGAGGACTACAGTCGCCAACAGCCGCGTGATGGAACTAATGAGCGCATTGCGGCGTTGGAAAATCAGGTGCTGATGTGTCAGCAACAAAATGAGGCCCTGCAGCGCCAGGTGGACCAGTTACGGCAAAACCTACAACAGAACCAGGACCTTGGTCGCCTGGCAAATGTTATCGAGCAATCTGTACAGCGCCAGGAAGAAGCAATACAGCGCCAGGCAGAAGCAATACAGCGGCAGGACCAAACTTTGTTGTTGCTACAACAGCTCATACAACAGCAGTCTATATTTTTTACTGCACTGTTGTCCCCCAACACCGCCCCTAGCAATGACTCCCAACCTCCCCGGCCACCCAGCCAAGAATATTAATTTGTAAACCTTTTTCTTATGATTTATGTAAATATATTTTTGAAAACCACCTCTAATTTGTGTTTATCCATACATGTGAAAGCGAAATACACAGTCATGGATGATTTGCTCAATCATCTCTAATATTATGCCACCATTTATGTGCCACATTAGTTAACATTGCTTACTATGGTGTAAACATGTACTGGCTCAAAATGGCTGCCTAATTTTAGACATAATGGTTTTTTGAAATCTAAACCTATGCTGGTCAAGGAACAACACAGTTATTCGTAAATAAAATTGTATTCAAACAAATTGGCCCAACACGGCCAACATAGGCCAACAAAGCCACTAAAATTTGACATGGCAGCCATCCCCCCCACCCTAACGTCTCCGACGCCTCTTCATGGCCAGCAGCATCCCTTTCATCTGTCGGAAGGCCCGCCACAGTCTGCGATGCTGGCGTATACAAGCTGTAGAGATGTGATTAAAAATAATATATTAGAATTTGATTGGGAACTCAACATACACAGATGTAGCAATGTAATGTCAGTGTTTCTAACTTGCTAACACTCACATTAACATTGGTGAACAATGTGCCCCTAACATTTTAAATTAAAGTTTTAATATTGGCTTGAAAACATGTTAGGACCACATACCTTTACTCTTAAAGTGGACCAACACCCACAATATAGTTTATCATGGGTTTTGGCCCACTTTGTTGTTGCTCACAGATCTGTTTTTCCCCTGATGTGTGTATACACACAGTAATCCATAGCCACTCACCTCTCCATGCTCCAACGTGATTGGCACAAAAAACGCACGCTAACGTCTATGCAGGGAACAGGAATGTACACTCCTCTTCCGCCGCCTCTTCACGCATGTCACTCTCTGGCTGCTCATGGGGACCCGGCGGCCATTCACAGAGGCCCAGGGGGGAAAAATGCACGTCTGGAGTGGTGCGCGGGAGCCAGCGGAAGATAAGTTCCGATAATTAGGGGTTTGCTTGGTGGGTTGGACCCGCGGTACCTGCACTTATCGTATGTTCCGCGGGGTGTTAGTTGTTGGCAAATTAAATGTTTAATGCACATTAAACACCCTTGGTGTTGGGCCAGGTTAACTCTTGCAAATGTAATAATGTTTATGGCCAAGTAAGGACATTTATGTCTTTAGTCCCAGCCAAACATCAGTGCCTAAGGATGATGGAAGTTTGCCCTATAATGTTATGGGTAAACACCTAATCAGCCCCATTTGGTTGTCTATACGCCACAAATAGTCCGTATGTGTCCGTAACAAGAATGTGAGGCAACTATCAAGGATGGTGACTGGCATGTTGGATTATTGTCCAAACACATTTAACCTAGATGTGTGTGAAATTCACACATTGGTAAATTAAAACTTTCTACAAATGTAACTAGAAGAGAAATGTTTCAAAAGTATTTACCCATATGAATTTGGATGTACTCACCATCGCAGCTGTGGCGGTGGCCCATGCTGCTGGCCGTCCCTGGAGCTGGTGTGGGGAGGAGGAATTCTGCCTCCGTCTGCGTAGCGACATCTGTCCATAAAAAAACAAAATACAAAACAACATTTAGTGGAGCTATGACACCCGAAGTTTTGACATCAATCTGGTTATTGAGTCTTACCTCCAAAAAAAAAAAATTGTTTACATACATGTTAAACGATATTTGCTATATTCCTGGTCCATTAGTTAATGTGAAGTGTTTATGGTTGCCACATGTATCCATTATGAAAATCTGGCACTAACCTTTACATTGCAATGTAAATGACTCATTACCAATTTAATGGCTAATGTTACCAGTGTGCAACATGTGTTTGCCCTAACTACTTCACGTAAATTAACTATTGCTAGCACACATCATGGTGTGGCCAGAAACATAGGGGTGGTTGCCAGTTGGCTAGCACTGTAGTGTGGTTTGTGATGTTAATGTACATTAGCAAACCAGCTGAGACAATGGACCAGGAAACGTGTCTGTTAAAAGTGGTCCAAGACCCAGGATTGTGAATATTCAGTGTTTTAGTCTACTTTGGCAGAGCAACACAATTTTAGTCCGCCACCGCCCCTGCCTTCCGCACATCACTCCTCCAGTGTGTGCGCACGCGCATGCCAGTATGAAACAGAGCGCAGGCGCACACACATCTCGAGTGCCACACAGGAGGCAGGGACAATGGCTTCTGCCACCCCCAAAGAGGGAAGTAGTTTGTGGTGTTTGGTTGGGGGGTGGCCCTGGGTGAGGGATGTGATTGGGCAGGGAAGGCGCCAGAATCCAAGCAATATCATCAATGTTTGTGGGTCCACTTTAAGGAATGACATAAATTCCAAAATGAGCTGGCTAACAACATACACTTACCACGACTATGCCCGAGGAGGATTTGACGCCAAAATTCCATGGAGGTGCCGCCTATATGATGCCCTGCAAATTACAGAGGAATGGCAAGGGCTAAGCACAAATGGTCAGATGAAACCTGTCACAGACTAACAATTAAAACATGTAAACTCACCAGGGGATGAAGCGCCACTTGAAGCCCAGGGAGGGCTCTGAGGAGGAGGCGGGGAGCCTCGGCTCCTCACACTCTGCTCAGAAGATCCACCAGGCAAAGGGCCACCCTCCTCCCTCTCACTCCCTGCTTGAGAGTGGCCCCTTGCCTGGTGAGAGTCCTCAGACTCAGAGTGTGAGGAGCTGAGGCTTGATCCAGCCTGCCCCCCAGCAGCACACTCCTCTGGGGCGTCATCCCCTTCCTCCCCTGGGTCCTCTAAATAGGACCCGCGGGAGGGACCCTCCCCCGATGACTCCCCCGAGTCCGCCTGCCTGGTTCGGGGGAGGAATCCCTTCCCACGTTTCCCCAGGGGAGGACGCTTATCTGTGTGGAGGGGGTGAAAGAAAATAATTAATCTAAAGAGCACAAATGGACACAGCTTAGCAGATGATTCGGCACAAAGGCTAAACATAACATAAGCTTTAACTTACCTGATGTGTAGGCATCATATAGGCGGTACACGCCTTCTGGGTCCCGGCGCTTGAAATCAGACCATTTTTGCTGGATGGCCCGGATGGTCAGGTCGGTCTGGAAGCGCCGGGACACAGTGGCCTTCACCTCCATGGCAAGGCGTTTTTTAGCTCCTCGGGCATAGTCGTATTCGGCCAGGCAGAAGTCCTAGGAAAACAAAAAAAAAAAAATAAAAAATTAAATACATGACCTCAGAACAATGTCATAAACAGTTATACAGAGACAAGATCAAAGTGGACCCACACCCAGGATTTACATTATTCTGGGTTTGGGTGCACTTTTGTGGGCCACAACTATTGTGGGTGGGCCACTGTCTGCAACCCCCTTGGAAGGCCCCAAATACACCGCTGAGGACACTCCCACGTCACTCCGCAAGCCAAACACAGCGCTCCACGCCGGTGTGGTATGCGCATCCAAGGCCCTTGGGAGGTGCATACCAGCTCAGCTGTGTCTGCACGGCAAAGTACGCATGTGGCGTTTGACTCTAACAGGGAGTGCGCCTGCACACAAAATGAAAATATGTATGGCGCAGGGGTACACCCTGCTAGAGGTAAGCGCAATAGGCATCCGCAACTCACGCATGCACAGATGGGACGGGGCAGAGGTAATTTTTAGGGCCCTCCAGGGGGGGGGGGCCATCCAAGCAGGACATCCACAATGGGGATGCCCCATGTGGAGTGTTAAATTTTGGCCTAAAAACAATACAAATTCTGCCCCTATCCCCCCTGTGTGTTTATCAATTTTTAAGCTAAAAATACATAACTAAAATACTCACTTTCACAACCTGGCCATTTACACGGCTATCCACCCGGGTGCGCCTTTGTTTCCTGGGCCCAGGAGGGGAATGGGTGGGAGGGGTGGTATTTGGGGAAGGTGAGGTAGGTGGGGGATGTGGGGGAGGGGTGGTGGGTCCGGAATCTGAGGAGGAGCTGGGGAGGCGCATTACTCGGCGTTTTGGAGCCATATTGGAAACGCTAAGGAGGAAACAGGAACCGGAAATGACGCTAGCGACATTAGACAAAAAAAAAACAAAACCTAACAAAAATACGCACCGCGCCCCAGCAACAAGCTATTCTCAGCTATGTGCAAGCTAAGTGGCGGAAAAACTAAAATGACGCTTGAAAACAAGCTAGTGGCATAAGCGCAAGACAGTTTTACCTTAAGGTGGCGTTGAAACGCAAAGGAGGATCCCGGAACCGGATATGACGCAAGCAACTGTGCTTCAAAATTCAAAAAAAAACATGCGCGCAGCAGGGACAAGCTAATATCAGCTATGTGCAAGCTAAGTGGCGGAAAAACATTAAAATGACGCTGCAAAACAAGCTATTGGCATAAGCGCTAGACATTTTTACCTTAAGGTGGCGTTGAAACGCAAAGGAGGATCCCGGAACCGGATATGACGCAAGCAACTGTGCTTCAAAATTCAAAAACAAACATGCGCGCAGCAGGGACAAGCTAATATCAGCTATGTGCAAGCTAAGTGGCGGAAAAACATTAAAATGACGCTGCAAAACAAGCTAGGGCCAAAGGCGCAACGAATTATTAGCTTGATTTAGCAGGGGATTCTACATACTGTAATGCATAGGTCCTTCTAAAGCATACACCGTTGTGCTTAAATATACAGATCTTATTGCTTCACAAAGTCATCACACAATCTAACTAGACAACTACCTGAAAATGTGGCACACATGAGAATGCATAACGGGTTGTTATGAGCTGGTACGACTGAATGTTAATCCTGCAATATGTGGCCAGGCACGCTCACAACTACAGTGTATTCATTAACAACGACTGGGGTCGCGGGAAGTGAATTCCTTGCAAATGGCAGAAGGGCACATGTATGAACAGCACAGCGCCGCACAACGCAGCGCAGCGAGGCACAGCGACGCTCGCGCCGCCACATAGCGAATTCAAACAGCGACTGCACAAACACTGACCAACACAGATTCATCAAGGACAGGGCTGCCGAATAGCTTGGGCGCTGACAATTTCTAAGAGCGAACGTGACCGCCCAACCTGACAGGCTACAAAATAGCTTTACAAGCCCCGTTTGTGTGGAAAACCAGCGATTTTGAGGCCAATGAGTTTGGGTGGAGGAGATGCAATTCCCATGTCACTCACAACATTACATTGTGAAAAATAAAAAAAAAAAACTAATACATATAAATAACCAGCAAGATTCATAAAACATATCAATATAAACATGTGTTGAATTTTGTACCAAAGCAAAAAACCCCAAAACCAATAAAAACAATCATTGCAGCGTCTGCCATTGAAATGTATGGGAGAGCGGCAGGTAGCGCCAGGTAATACGTGTCGCTGTGAAGGAATTTGCAGCGGCGCTGTTCGGGCCAGCCGGCTTCATGATGAATGCCGCGCTAGCCGTCGCTCTCGCCGGCGCTAGCCTCATTTAGCTTGATAAATGCGTCATTGTGACCGCCGCCGGGCGTACTTGAGTCGGTAGTCGCCGTTAGCTGCCGCTACCTGGCGCTCGTCAGACACTACCTGGCGCTATCGCTTGATGAATAAGGGCCATAGTGTTAACATCTTCTGTGGTGATGTACAAAGTATGGGTTACAGACAGGGTAAATCACAAATTATACTTATAACATGAGATGAAATGGATATGACAGAAAGCTACCCAGTACTGTAGGAAATGGCATCTAGTGAGTTGATTACTGCCTTATTATTGGCATTGTCTGGACTGTCCATTGAAATTACAAATTAGAAAAGCGAGTTACAAGTGGTGTGCCACAAGGCTCTGTCCTGGGTCCCATTCTTTTAAATATGTTTGTAAGTGACATAGGAAAAGGCTTGGTAGGAAAAGTTTGCCTGTTTGTGGATGCTACAAAGGTGAGTAATGGGGGGGCACTCCTGGAGGTGTCTGCAACATGGAAAATGATTTTGCTTTACTGGATAAATGGTCAAAACTGTGGAAATTAGAATGTAATGCCTCTAAATGTAAAATCATGCCTTTGGGTAGAAGGAATGCCTGCTCTGAGCACCGTATGGACAGTACTGTGTTTCCAGGACCTCGGAGGAGAGAGATTTAGGGATACTGATTACTAAAAGCTGCAAGATGAGTGGACAGTGTAGCCAGGCAGTGGGAAAAGCAAGCAGGATGCTCGGCTGCATAGCTCAAGGCATCACCAGTAGGAAGAGAGAGATTGTGATGCCACTGTATAGAGCCCTGGTGAGACCACAGCTAGAATACTGTGTGCAGTTCTGGAGACCTTACCTGTAGAAAGACATAATTCAAATAGAACGGGTCCAAAGGCGGGCAACGAAAATGGTAGAAGGACTTAAACTTAAAACTTATCAGGAGAGACCCCAAGAAACTTCCAGCAGAGGTAGTTGAAAAATCGACAATCAGTAAATTTAAACATGCCTGGGATAAGCACACATCTATCCTAAGATAAAGAGAACATACAGTATACACATAAGAGCAGACTAGATCGACCGTATGGTCTCCTTCTGCCGTCACCCTTCTATGTTTCTAGAAATTCATATATATATATATATATATATATATATATATATATATATATATATGCTAATAAGGCTTCTAGTACACATGTGCATGCTTCAAAGCAATGCATGTTTACTTGTTATGCAAAGGTACATTATTACATAATCCATGATAAGAGCATTGCAGGGCCTCAGGTACATTTTTAATCTTTGTATCTATTTATAGAGGATTTAACTTGTCACTATCAGACAGAACGGGTTCATATAGGTTTATTGTACAAATAAAGCCCCAATCTATTCCCACTGCCAGAGGCTCATCAGTCATTTTTGTTTTTAGTAACAGTATTACATTGATTTTTCTGAAGGGTTTTCAAGCTCCACTAATATGTTGTAAGGCTCAGCTAAGGCAAAGTGCGATGTACTTGTGTTTAAGTCTTTGAATTAATAATGTAATATTGAATTTGTATTTGTGTGAAACAGTGAATTTAGGGAACAAGGATAATCAGCTTATAGAGATTCTATTTTTGGCAAATAAAATATATTCCTTTTGAATCCAAGATGTCATGCCCTACTTATTTTATGCCTAGATATTATTATAGCATCTGTGCTATTTTTAAATTGTGTTAAGTTGTGCATGCTATCTTATTTGGCCAGGGGGACGGGAAGTGGTTGCACCACATCTTTTCATTTTTTTGGGGGGGAGAAGAGGTACAAAATGTAAAGGATATATGATTTAACCTTGATTAAAGTGTACTTATAGTTAGGGGCTGAACTAGTGCTGTTCTTGTCCTCGGCATCCAAAGCAATTACAGTTATCTACAGCTTAAAATGGACCAAAAGCAGCTATGGAGACTCCAGGGCCGTCTGTTTCCCTCTCCCTGTGGCATCTCGTTTTGCTATATTCGATACCCCCTGGATCCCCAGTAAAACATAGCTATTCGGTGATCCAACGGTGCACTCACAGGGCACTCTATGTTATACATTTAGCGAGGCATCAGTGAATGGCTGGCGTGGGCACGCCCCCAGCTAGAGGCTAACGGGCATACGGCCACCGACTCGCTTGGCTCAATTTGTCAGCTAAGAGAGGCTAAACGCTGAGTATGCTGATTGGCTGCACTCCCATGTCATTGGATTGGCAGACAGGTGAGTTTTACTGGGGATCCAGGGGTTTCAGTTCCAATTTGGGATGTCCCTGAGGCAAGGACCAATAGTTAAAAAGCTAGAATTTAGGTCCACTTTTAAGGGCTTTTGAAGGCAAAAGAGACCATACTTACCTGACTGCTCACCACCTCAATGGCTTTACCCCCTGTTTTTGTGTCATCTTTTCCGATGCTGAAGGCACTTGGTGTATTTTTGTTTACTCACTCTCATATATAATTATTTCCTCACTGGGAAACCATGTGGGGAAACCCCATGGCCACCAATCAAGGGAGCCAGTTTCCTCTAGTCAGGACAAAAGGCCAGATAAACCTCTAATTCCATAAACGGACTTGTTGTAATGGTCGCATCCTATTAGAGTGCAATGCTGGAATTCAGTGAGCTCTTTAAATCCATCCAAACATTTCACAAATGTTTGTAGACAGACTGCATGGCTAGGGTGTTGACGTTGTACATAATGATGAGCTGAAGGGGGGACATTGTGGTTCGGAAGCCCTCCAGCTAGATGGTCCGTGTAGCCGGCATTCAGTACGCCCAGATACCGAATTGAATAGCTCTGCCCACTACGCACCTTTGCTTCTTCTTCCTGCCTTCCGCTGGGTCAGGGGCTTCTTCCTGGTCTGACAAGTTGTGATCTTCTTGCTGACAGGGAGCCGCTACTGCAGGAGAGGATGGATAATTTGATCTGGATCTTGCTGGTATTCAGGATAGGGCAAACAGGAGCAAAACGTCACAGCACTAGTTTTATATCCTCAGCAATGGCTTTGAATATAATGGCTAAGAGGTGTGGCTCAATTCTTTAATTCTTATAGGGTAGAGAAAAGGTTCTCAAACTTTTTACACTAAGTATAATCCCTAGAGACAAGACGTTCCAACTGAGTACTCCCAAAAAGGGGATCAATTAGAATTTGACCAAAATACGTTGGCCACAGGCCTCACAGCACTTTTAATACAAAAGGGAATAATTTTTCACTCTTAAAATAATATAATAGACCCATCATTTGTTGTCTATTGTTGGTTCACCCCAAACATCCCCGCGTACACGTACACATACAGCAGTTTGAGAGCTAGTGGTAAAGAAGTATTTAAACCGGTGTATCTACAGTGAATATGTTTCATCTATTTACAGCGTATACTTTATATATGCACATACATATATCACTTAGATGTTTTTAATGGCACATCTAAGAATAAAAGTCTGCCCTAGATTCTGCACAATGAGATATGCTTTTATGCACTTGATGCAAATAATTGGCTGTATTTATGAGGAAAGAACAGACTACACTGATGTTTTAAATGCTTAGCTTCTGAAAGCCTCAACTAACAGGAAAGCACAATAACCGATAAAGAATAAAAAGAATAAGCAACTCATGAAAGGATGAGCATCTCAATTTGCAATCTTTCTTGTATCTTGTATCTTTCTTGTTTTAATAATTCGTTATTGTTCTCTGTGGCTCCTGTGGCTAGCATAGCAGCATTAACATTTTCCCCTCAGGGGACACAGTTCCCCTTACTTAATTTTTGGCATCCAGCCAGTGGAAAGATTCTTCACTAGAGATGGGCTAACCTGAACAGCAAAGTTCGGGTTGGAACCGAACTTTGCGAAGTTCGGGTTCCCAAACCCAAATATGGACTTCAGCCAGAAGTCCATGTTCGAGTTCAGGGTCCAGCCAACTGCTGAGCAGACCATCAACCCGCTATGGTTGCAGCAGCAGGAAGCTGCTGTGACTTACCTCTGTCCAATCTTCTTCTGTTAGCGGCAGCAGTGTTTGAATCTGGCCACAGCCGGGGCTACAAAAAGATGGCCACCAGCTTCCATTAATGAGGGCACTCCTAGTTCCTGTAGCCCGATTGGAGGAAATTCCTATTTAATTAAAAGAGGAGCAGAGGGCCTGGACTCCCAAGATGGGATAAAGACCCCATAATTGATTTTAGTAATAACATATACATTTTTTCAACAATGTCATATAAAGAGGACACAAACCTGTTTTGGCAGCCCTTTCACTGGGGCATCCTAATTTGGGATGCCCTTATGTGTGAAACTCCCTTGTTCACCCTATATACTTACAGATTCGGTGATCCCACGCTGTATGTATGGGTCATGGTGGTATCCACAGCTTTCCTCTGGTCATCTGAATGGCTGGGTGTACACAGCCAGAACAAGAGGCAGAGAGTATTCTCCCCATGCTCTTTCTTAGGCTCTGCCGTATTGTGACTTTTTTGACAACAGCTTTGTACACTCTTGTCATTCTCCTTATCAGCTTTATGTGGTAATCAACTTGAAAAATTAAATATAATAAAAAATAACTTTTCCTAACCCTTACCATTGGACATATGTCAACTGTGTTAACTAGGTTTACTGTAGGTCAGGTGGCTGTGGGGTCCATGTTCTGTGACACAGTGGTCTATAATTCTCCTGCTTGGTGAAAAAGTCCTTGCATAGTATTGATGTGTGTTTGGGGTAATTGACCTGTTGAAAAACAAATGATGGCCACGGTGCAAATCAGATGGGATGGCAGGTCACTGATGAATGTTGTGGTAGCCATAGCGGTTAAGCTTCCTTTGAACTTTGAATATATCACCAAAAGTGTCACCAAAAATGCCCCCCCCCCCCCCCCCCACCTAACAACATCACACCCGCTCCATTCTTCAAATATGTAGGATTAATCCGCTCACCTTTTCTGCCTCACACAGAGACTCTAAGATGAGGTGCTGCTTATTTGTTTCTGAGGCTTATTAGAGTTACCAGCCTCAGAAAGAAATAAGCAGCACCTCATCTTAGAGTCTCTGTGTGAGGCAGAAATTAGTTCTGTAGGAAATTAGTTCTGCAGTCAGAGACAGTAACACAGAGGGGTAAGTTTTAAACTGAGCTTACCTGTTTTTTATTTTGCAATAACAAATCTAGCCCTTTACACTCAGGCATAAAACAAACCCTGGCCATCTGGGCTCTCACTAAACATCAAGATCCCCTGACTATACAAGTGGCATACAACCAGCCACCCGGTACAAATGCAACATATCAGTTACTTCACAGTCAGCTTTACGTACACCTGAAGAACAATAGGCCTCAGACCATTGACAGACAGGCTTCCTGTCTCATCTCATGGCTTCTCTCTCTGTTGAATGCACATACTGCACACCTGATAGCCCTGAAAATGAGCTGCAACACTTGTAAGCTAAAGAGGATCTTACACCTCATCCGGTTAACCCCTAGACAGGGCTGTATTTAGGATTCATGCTGCCCTAGGCACTTTTTGACCACGCGCCCCTCCCCTTCACTGTACACACCTTTTACGCACAGAAGAATCACAAGTTGAGTTGCTCTGCTGCACACCTTCCCAAAGCCTGAGGTCTGGCAGCGTATTGCTGTATTGGTATTGGAAGCTGATTGGCTGCTGGCTGTCATATGATTGACAGCTGTAGGAGGGAATGTGGAGGTGGTGTTGCAGCTGCTGGGTCTTGAGCTGCCTGGGATATCAAGGGGACAGCAAAAAGGGGGTACACTTAGGAGAATGATGGGGCAGAATGGAAAGAAAGTGTGCAGGAAGAAGCAGCATGAAGGTATGGTAAGCAGCAGGAAAAGAGGAGAGTGAGCTACAGGGAAATAGCATGCTGGGAAGCAGGAGGAAAAGTCGGTGCACAGTGGAAAGAATATACAGTGGGGTAGTGGGCAGCCGGGAAGAGATGATGGGCAGCAGGCGGGGAGGATGCTGAGGAAAAGAGCAGCAGATGAGAGAACCATGGACAGCAGGAGGAGTGGACAGTGAGCAGCAGGAAAAGAAATGGTGAGCAGCAAGAGGAGAGGGCAGTGGGGAAGAGGAAAATAAGATATTGGGCAGCAGGAGGAAAGGATGATGGGGGCAATGGGCATCAGAAGTGAGGGTTTCTGGCAGCAGGGGGAGAGGATATTGGGCAGTGGGAATAAAGCATTGTCAGATGTTAGGAAGTGAGAAGAAAAATTGGTTAGGAAGAGTACAAGATGGGCAGCAGTAAGAGGGTGAGAAAAAATAACAGCAGGCAGTGACAGGGAGCAGCATGGTAGGAGGATTGTAGGTATTTGGACACTGGCTGTTTAATCCATGGTGAGCTTAGGCAGCTGTCAGCGGCAGCAGGGGCATGCGAATGGATTGTGAAGCTGGGTGCAGGGCGCCACTTGAACATACAGTATACAGCAGCAGTTACTGCGAGTGGTACCTCTAAAACCACTGCTGTGCGTGCCTGTGCCATGAAAAAAAAACTTCCCATTGAGCAGGCATTTGTGAATTACGGGTCCCCCCATGTATGTAAATGCATGGAGGGAATCAACATCTCCCCCCGGTGGCTCGGTCCCGCACCTCTAGATGTTGTTACCTGTGACAGACACAGCCAGGCTTGCAGAATCTACGAACGGCCCCTGCGGTAGCAAGAGAAAACTCTCGGCTTCTTCATGCTGGAGTGACATCAGCAGTGGGTGGAGCCGGCCAGGGTCGCTCATACCACCTGACAACACTGAGTATGGAAGTACAGGGAGGTGCGAGGGAGCTGGGTCATAGTCCGGTGATCATGTGGCTCCCGAGGCTGCGCCCCTTAATGATTTTACTTAGCGGCTGCAGGTAAATTAATGACAAAAAAACAGTAAAGCCACATCAATGCGCCCCAGTCAGACAGATCCCGCCCTAGGCATGGGCCTAGAATTGCCTTAAGGTAAATACGGCCCTGCCCCTAGATGAAACATACACTTTTTCCCAGCACACAATTAAGCAGAATCTTGGGGAAATAGAGTAATTCCCTGCCCAACTTTTCCTGCCCCTGTCTTACACTATCCTGTGCAGCAGGGGTAACTCTTGGTCTTTTCCTAGAGCAGTCCTCAAGAAACACAGTTTCATCATAACATTTGATGGTTTATATGATTGCACTTGAGGCTACTTTAAAAGTTCTTGACATTTTCACTGACCACAGATTCACTGACCTTCATTTATTATATTAATGATCGACCCTTGTTTCTCTCTACTTAGTTGAGTGTTTCTTGTCATGTGAATTATTTTTGTGGATCTCATAATGCTAAGCGAATTCCGAGAGCAAAATCTCCCATCAAAACTGTCATCAAACCCAAAGGAGGCTATTTTGAAGGATATAAAACACATATTCCAGATTTTTTAACACTTCTTTGTTTACTTTTTATTTCCGTACGTGTTCCTTTGGTTGGCTGGTACTATATGTAATAGCATTTTGAATTTGTATGCATTTGTATTTTAGAATATTTAAACTAATGCCTAAAAATGAATACAATAACATTTAAATGATATAAATAATTTGCAACTCCACCTTGGATCCACTTTTAGACACAAAAAAGTGCAAAAAAGTGCTTTTTAACCTTTTTTTCAAAAGAATGACCTGTACCTTTCATGGGGCATTTTTACACATCAATCATCTGATATGTTAAGGATGTTTATTTTTAAGTTTGGAAAAAACAAGAAAAGTATGTTAAACAAGCAAAAGTGTCTGAAAAGTGTAACAAGACAAATGTAACAAAAATAAAATACATTATATACACAATCTACTTGGAAAGCTGCCAAGTATCATGGTGTGCCTGATACAATGAATAGCTCCAAGTTCACACTATGGATATTACAATAAAAAGAAAAACTACTTGTAAAAATAATACCAAAAAATGAAAGGACTATAAACGTTTATTTACAAATGTACAATCAGACCCAACCAGGGTTAAGAAATGCTACCTGTTCACCAGCTACCGTAAGAACTAACAACTGTCGCAGTTTGACCTCTGAGCCTTGCCATTGCCACAATTTGGGGTCCCTGGTTTAAGACAGCAGCTGTCAAGTGGCCAAGCTCGAGCTTCTCCAGCCCAATTCCAGGCTCTGCAACTCAGAATCCTAACACCTGAAGCCTAAGCCACTTGACCAACTGACTGTTACTCTGGTAACACTTGTCTATCTCCCCCACATCATCAACCTATTAATGTTTATTTTTCCTGTCTATGTTATCCACCATGTAAAATGACCTTCACTTACTGCACTCATGTTACAGTAAAACCAGTTCTTGTTATACCACTAATGTCTATCTGGATTTGACTCTGCTGCACCCAACACTCATACTCTGCAACAGGTTATGGGTCCAGTGACTGGATAGTGTGCAGAAATATTACAAACCTTAAATCAGCATTTTGAGACCAAAGATCTTAGCAATATAAATAATTACCTTAGCATCCAGATTGAGAGAGATCAAGATGGCACCTTTCTTCTGAAGGAAAAACACAAAATACAAGAAATAATTAAAACATTTGGAAGGGAAGATACCAAACCAGTAAATTCTCCTATGGAAACCAACTACCGGAAGGAGATAAACAGTCAAGATATACTACTACCAAGCAACTCTCACTGCAGGAAAGCAATAGGGAAATTGCTGTACATTACCACAGCTACAAGGCCTGACATTGCAGCAGCTATAAGGGTACTATGCAGAAAGGTTTCAACACTAAGTCAAATGGCCTGGACTGCAGTAAAGTGAGTCATTCACTCAGTCTTAAAGGAAATTTGCACTATAAGCTAAAGTTACCAGCAAGTGGTGAAACCACCCTGACAGAATTTGTGGATGCCAGCTGGGCCACAGACACCAGTGACAGAAATTCTACTATTGGCTACTTGTTTTTTCTATCAGTAGGTGCTATCAGCTGGACTGACAGAAAGCAGAGTTCTGTTACACTATCATCTACAGAAACAGAAGAAGAGTACGTTGTGGCAGCACAGGCAAGCCAAGAGATATATGGCTGAGACAAGTATTAACAGACTTGGGTCAACCACAGTTGGAACCAATGAGAATCTTTGAGGACAACCAAGGATGCCTTACACTTGTGCAGATGGAATGGATTAGCTCGAGAACCAAGCACATTGATGTAAAGTTCCACTTTCTGAAGGATCTTCAAGAGCAGGGACTATTTGAGTTACTTTATTGCCTGACTAGGGATGTGACAGCAGATATCCTTACCAAGCCCCTGACTGCTGAAAGACACTAAAAGCTTATGAATTAGATGGGTTTAACAGACTAAGCTGTTGAGAAGGGGTGTTGGAGATGCAACAGCCTAGCGTTGTCTATATTTGCTGGATTGCCTGCAGTTTACATATTTGGCACTAGATGTCCAAATGCTTATCTGTAGTCTCTCTTTGCTTTTCAGAGTGTGTTGCATCTCCTGTACAGCTGAGCTGTGCTCTATGACCACTTTTTACTCTGTTATTCACCATGTAAGGTGAACTTCCCCTACTGCACTCATGTTCTAGTAAGTCCAGTTCCAGTTACACCACAAATGTCTATTTGGATTTGACTCACACTCTGCAACAAATTTTTTTCCCCTTCAGCAGCATTCAGCCAGGCCAGAGCTCAAAATCCCCCTGGTTTTTGAGGTTATGGTGTCCACATATGTTCAGGCTGCTCCTTAATTAAGTCAAAGTAAATGTGCACTCTACTCACTGCAATAGAGAGGGTGTGCCTGGAACACACTTCCTAAATGGAGCTGGGCATATACAAACACTTTGACTGATGTGGGGGCAGAGCCTGACAAATACCAAGCATAAGCTGAGGGACAAATCCGAGATGCTTAAATTGTGACAGCAACAACTCACTAGGTTAATTTTCAAGAGCAACCACACATCATACCATGTTATCGCTATCGAAAATATACCTAGCGATTTGTTAAGCTGTCACAATTTAAGGGGCCCAAATTTTTCCTTCTGAAAAATTGGTCAGCTTAGGCAACCATTGGTCACAGGACTTCTCAGAAACAAGAAGGGCTTCTGCAGGGGAAAACAAAATGAGTACCAAGTTTTATTAAGGTTTACAGTCCCTTTAAGAATGCAGACCAATATTACATATTCAATGCCCTTCATCTATGGCAGAGGTTCACAACATGTACCGTGCTCAGAAGCCAGATGTCACCATTGTCTGGGTTTAATGAGTCAAGTAGGAGAAGAAATTGGTAGGCACTGAGTGGGGGGCTTTGGGGCACCAGTCCTGAAGACTGTTAGATTTTGGTTTACTTTAAGACAACAATTTAAATTTCCCAGTAAAAATCTCAATCTATTTCTTAATTGCTGAACATGATCCCCATGAAATACTGAATACTGGTCATTTTTTTTTTGTTTATTTAAAGTGCTTTGCAGAGATCTATATTTACTCCATGAGCCAGTGTTTTATGGCAAAACCATATGAAACCTTCAAGCAAGCGAGTTCTCTGCACTGGCACTGTATACTCTGATTAGAAGTAATGGCGTAATGCTAACATGTCTTGTTATGCAGTTAAGCAGCTACAGGCTTGAAAACATATATAAGCGTCTCTACATTGGCACCAAAGAGAGAGAGAAAGTTGATGATAACACTGAGATCCTTTCTGCTCAAGGCAGTTTATTTAACAGGGTTGTGCAAGCAATTTATTTCTGCAAAGTTCAATAAGTGACAGCAACAGCAGATTGCTAAGATATTTATTAAATAGTACGGTAATTGATTTTTAGGGTTTCAATGTTTTAAATAGCTAGAAAACTCTGGTAGTGTCCTGGGGAATGGCATGTGTACCTCCATTTATTGTTCAAGGGGAGTCATGCCAGACACTGCCTCGGTGTGCGACCTCCATACAAAAGGGTTGATTCAGCACCATGTAGTAAATTCCCAGTGGCTGTAATCCATGGCGCAGGCAGAAGTGTACTCATGGGCTCCTGATTCAGGGACACTTGCACCACAATAATGCATGTGCGTGAACCATACGCCAAAGTCATGAGAACATTTGCTCATGTGCCAATTCTATACTTGCATGACAATTTACTTGCATGACAATTTACTGAATAACTGTATGCAAGTTATATATGGTTTCATTGAAAAAAGCAATACCGCAATAGCCGACATGTATTTTTTGTATTTTTTACTATATTACAAAAATGTAAAACAAAAAGTGTGACCCAAGAGCCAACAAGCTTGGGCACAAGGCATAGGAGCTGGTAAAAAGAAAATGGAAAGTTGCTCTGGGAAATGTGTAGCTGGTGTGGGAGGCCCCTAGTAGAACCGCCCACCAGTCCTATCTGAAAATTTAAGTGGAACTAATCCTGGGCATTTGACTTGCCCGGGTTTTGTTCTGTTATTAATAGGTGACTCCACCCCTGTTCCTGGGAAAGCTCAGGGAAATTGCGGAGAACCCCAGGGCGGAAAAGGATCTATGTCATCCCAGGACCACCCACAAGCGGCATCTACAGTTTCCCTGTATGGGTCCATGTCTCCCTTGCAACACCCCCTGAGCAATGCTCAGTTTGGGAAATTATTAAAAAAGACAATACTTGCCCTCTTCTGATCACCGTGGCAACATTGCATTTTTCAGCAACATTTTTCAGAACTGACACAGCTTTAATTGACAGACTCAGCTGGTCCTAACTTATGTTCTGTTGTGGAACAGTGCTGTGATCAGAGGAGAATGCTGTTGACATGATAATTTTTTCCTAATTTTCCAAATCAAGTATTGCTCAGGAGGAGGGACTGGGTTGTAAAGAGAGAAACAAGGCTAAGATTTCCGAATGGGATCCCCCATCTGTACTTGTTTTGGTTTGATTATTTTATGCTCTTCTGTTTACCAGCATATGGTGTTTTACATTTGAAGGTGGGAGACAACGGTTCTCAGAATTATTTTAGCTTTCTGAGAAACAACAACACAGAGCATTAAACAAATACCATACATATATTTAAACACAGTGTGATGGCCACAATGGGCCCTGTATTGGTTTTGGTCAAACCTGACCTTTTTAAGCGTACAAGCTTTTTGTGAAGCCATTAGTTTTGTGAAGTCATTTGTTCATCTGCAATGTTTTCTCTTGGCCTTCAGGTAGGTATTTTTCATTATAATACATACATACATACATACACCTTGAAACTCAGGGGTCTTAATATTTTATTTATTGTTAACTTAACATTCTCTAATTATCTCAAACTAGCAAGAATAAAAGGAAGAAAAAACTGCTATGGTTTACTACGGAAGTCAGCACTATAGTAAACTAAAACAAGTTTGCCTATAAGAAGTATAAAGAAAGTGGAAGCGTAGCTGACAGAGAGGCGTATAAAATTAAACAGAGGGAAGCAAAACTGATTTACAAATGCTGCTAAAGGGCAAAAGGAGGAAAAAAATGGGCAAATCTGTATAGAGAGTAGATAAACTTTTTTTATATATATATCGGCGACAGAAAGAAGAATAATTAGAAAAAGGGAAAATAATTATATTGATGGTCATAAGGGTGTGGCTCTTCATCTGAAATGCAACATTTGTTCAGTATTTTCAAATAGTGGCTTCCAACCCATAGCATGTATGGCCATAGCATAGCATCCAGCTGGGAAGGCCCAGCTCTGGAGTTTTTTGAGGCTGGTCTCATAGCTGAGCTGGCACATCTACAGGTAATAAAGGCATGGGTCCAGATGGAATCCACCCTAGAGTTAGGGAACTCAGATTTGTGAATGCAGCCCCTCTGATTGATTTACTAAAGCATCCTCTTTCAACTGATGAGGTTCCAGATAATTGGAGAATGGACAATGTTGTACCAATCCACAAGAAGGGGAGTAGAGAAGAAGCCAGTAATTACAGGCCCGTTAGTTTAACATCTATAGTCATAAAAACCTCTCTTGAAAAAACAGATAATTTACCATCTAAAATTAACAACTTATTGAAAACTGCACAGCTTTACTCAGGGCAGATCATATCAGACCAATCATTGATTTCTTTGACACTAAAGATGTTGGATGAAGGTGGTGCTGTGAATATCACCTACCTGGATTTTAGCAAATCCCTTGACACTCTACCACATAAAGAGCTCATAGATAAGTTATTGAAGGTCGGACTAAATCCCTGGATAGTTCACTGGATTTCCAGCTGTCTGAAGAATAGTTATCAGACTGTTGTTGTTAATGGCATGCAATCTGAACAAAGGAGAGTGGTGTGCCGCAAGGCTCTGTCCTGGGCCCCATTCTTTTCAATATGTTTGTAAGTGACAAAGGAGGAGAAGGCTTGGTAGAGAAAGTTTGCCTGTTTCCTGATGATACAAAGGTTAGTAATAGGGTGGATACTCCTGGAGGTATCTGAAACTTGGATAATGATTTAGCTTTATTGGATAAATGGTCAAAACAGTGGAAATGGGAATTTAACCCTTTCAGTGCCAAGCACGTAGATTCTACGTGCTCGCTTCCACTTCACTTAAGTGCCAAGCACGTAGAATCTACGTGCTTGAATTTCCCCCCTGCTAGTAAAAAAAATTAAAATCAAAAATACTCACCTGACCTCTCGTTGGATCCGGCTGGGTCTCCTCTTTAATTTGGTGCCAGGCTCCAGGAGAGCCCCCTGGAATAGCCCCCCCCCCCCGTTTGGCAGCAGCAGCTGCTAACTGTAAAAAAATAAATAAATAAAATTGACATTTACTTACCTGCAGTCGCGCTGCCTCCCTCCGGGTCTCCTCTTCACTGGTGGGCCTCCGATCGCCCCCCCCCCCCAGCCTCTTCAGCTTCAGGGGAGAGCCTGAAAGGGCTCTCCCCCTTCTCTCCCTTTGGGGGCGGGGCTTATGACGTCACTCCCGGGCCTCTTGCTGCCTCTGTTCCCCTGCCCCCCCCCCTCCTCTGGCCAGCGATCACCAAGGCATCTGACAGCTGATCACCACAGGAGCTGACAATCGGGTGAGGTGAGTAAAGTAAAAAAAACTTTTTTTTTTTTTAATAAATTACATTTTTGTGTGTGTGTGTGTGTGTGTTTTTTTTTATGTTAACCCTTTGTGAACTGGTAAGGGGTCCATGAGACCCCTTATACCAGTTCACAAGGCTGGGGTCTGGCAAGCCACCTGCTACTAGCGGGTGGCTTGCCATTAACCCCCGCACCCCCAATTACCTGCCTCCCCAAAGCCCAGGGGGGGGGCAGAAGAGCCCGGGCCCACACAGGGTATGTGGGCTCGTAGGCTGCAGGGTGGGGGGCCACAAAAGCTGGCCCTCCCACTCTGTGCCTACAAGCCCCCATAGCTGGTCCCGGGCTGGTTATGACGGGTAAGGGGGACCCTACGTCATTTTTTTTTTAATTTTAAGGGTTAGGGTTAGGGTTAGCTTAACCCTATCCCTTAAAATTCAAAAAAAAATGGGTTCCTCCCCCGGAGGGGGGACCTTACGTCATTTTTATTTAATTTTAAGGGTTAGGGTTAGGGTTAGCTTAACCCTAACCCTTAAAATTCCAAAAAAAATAAAAAATAAATTTTCTAACCCTAAACCCTTAAAAAAAAAATGACATAGGCGGGGGGGGGGGGGGGGTCCCCATTTTTTTGGGGGAATTTTTATTTTAATTAACCCCTTATGTTTATAGTGTAGATAGTCGTTGTATTTTATTTGTAAATGTAATAAAGTGCTCTTTTCAGTTTGGGGGGTCTCCAGGGCAAGTATGGGGGGGCTACTGATACATATGTGGTACCGTTGTAATCGGGAGAAATGGGGCTATCACATGCAATATGGTTTTCATTAAAAAAAAAAAAAGGTTTTATTTGAAATAAAGGAAACAATTATTTAAAAAATATATATATTTTTTTTTTTTTTTTTTTTTTTTAAGCAGAAATATTCAAACAACAGTAGAAAAATTACAAACAAGACATTTCATGTTAAAGCCTAAACTCTGCTGCAAAAAATGTATATAATTTTTCTGGAAATTCCAGCAAAAATCACGGTTAATCATGCCGCAAAATGGGGAAAAATGACCTGTCAACAGAGGGTGACAAAACTTCAAGTAGGCTGACAATTAAAAGGGTTAATAGTACCTATGCATGTTGGGTATCGTTCTGCTCGGGGGACCTTGCGCTTTCAGATTTAGCTTGTTTTTTCTTGTTTGCATATTGATATTTTAGGAAAACATGGTTTTTATTCTGCTTTTTTATAATTGTTTTTAGGGAAACCCTGTGCAACCTAAGAATTCTTCAATGGATTACTTCCAGAAAGATGAGCCCACTACAACAAGCTCAGTACTCTTAGAAAGCTTAACATGTGTACTTTCAGGGAATATATGGTTTGTGGGGATATTCTAAATTTAAAGGGTTGTTTTGGTTGAAAAATCGCAAGGTGCGCACTTTGTCTGCAGAGCTGAAATTTTTAAGTAAAATTACCGTTATGCGCATGCTTTACTTTGGGGTGTTTGGCAACTCTTCCCTTGACAGTACCTATGCAAGTTGGGTATTGTTCTGTTCGGGGGTTGTTGCTTTTTCAGATTTTACTAGTTTTTTTCTGTTTGCATATAGTTTTTTTTAGGAAAATGTGGCTTTGATTCTTCTTTTTTATTCTTTTTTAGGGAAACTCTGTGCAACCAAAGAATTGATTGAGGGATTACTTCCAGAAAATTGCGCCCATGTCAACAAAGCTGGTACGCCTAGAAAGCCTGAGGTGTATACTTCCAGAGAATATATAGTTTTTTGGGGGTATTTCAAATTTAAAGGGTTCTTTTTCTGGAAAGACCGCAAGGTGCGCTTAGCGCGGTGCATAGTTGTATTTTATCTGAAAATCTCCTAAAGCGCTGTTTCAGTTTGGGGGAGTCTCCTGGGCAGGAAAGGGTGTCTACCTATACATATGTGGTAACGCTGTGACCAGGATTAATTGGGGTTTCACATGCAATAAGATTTTATTGACAAACTTACATTTTTTATTACAAAAAAACACTACAAATTGCAAAAAATAGATTTTTTTTTATTTTTTTTCACATATTTCACCCAAAAGTATTGAGAATACACCTAAAAAATTACAAACAAGACATTTCATGTTAAAGCCCAGACTCTGCTGAAAAAAACAATATATCATTTTCCTGGGAAATCCCTGGAAATCCCTTCAAAAATCACATTTGAACATGGGGAGCGCAAAATAGTGCAAAATGGTCTGGCACCAAGGGTGACAAAAACTCCAGGTAGGCTGGCAGCGAAAGGGTTAATGTCTCTAAATGTAAAATCATGCACTTGGGTAGAAGGAATACATGTTCTGAGTGCCCACCCTTCGGAGGAGAGAGATTTAGGGATACTGATTTCTGAAATCTGCAAGATTAGTGGACGGTGTAGCCAGGCAGTGGGAAAAGCAAGCTGCATAGCTCGATGCATCACCAGTAGGAAGAGGGAGGTTTTGATGCCACTGTATAGAGCCCTAATAAGGCCACAGCTAGAATACAGTGTGTAGTTCTGGAGACCTTACATGCAAAAAGACATTATTCAAATAAAACGGGTCCAAAAGCTGGCAACAAACTCATCAGGAGAGACTTAAAGAACTTATTTTGTACAGTCTAGAGGAAGGGAGGAAGAGAGGGGACATGATTAAGATATTTAAATATGTAAAAGGATTAAAAAAGGATCAGGAGGGAAGTGTTTATAAGAAAAAATCTAATGATAGAACAAGGGGGCCCAACCTGAAGCTGGTTGGGGGATAGATCTGGAACAAACTTCCAGCAGAGGTAGTTGAAACATCGACTTTAAGTGAATTTAAACATGCCTGGGATAGGTACTTACAGTATACACATAAGGGCAGACTAGATGGACCATATTGCCTCCATTGGACGTCAGCCTTCTATGTTTCCATCTCAAGTACCACCTGGGTTGGACACATTAGCTGTGTAAGGCTAGGGTCTATCCAATAGGGATGCTAAGTTAGTCGACATACCGTGGTTCAGAAGTCATCCTATAAGGTCGTGGACTTATTAGCATGACTCGGAACTGTGGCAGTGGCATGGCCTTATGTCATGGGTAGACAGAATACTGAACACGGTCAAGGAACGTCGCAGGGGTTCAACAGTGCGGATCACAATTTGGACATGGTCAGGATGTGGCACAAGTCAGCAACAAGGTTCACAACTCAGATATGGTTAGCACGTGGCAAGGTCAACACCAAGGATAACACTTGGATAGTGTAGCAGTCCACAACATGAAAACCGTATATACTCGAGTATAAGCCGAGTTTTTCAGCCCACTTTTTGGGCTGAAAAAAGCCGCCTCGGCTTATACTCGAGTCAGTGAAAATTTTGGCCGAAATGGAGGAGAAAAAGGGGCAGGGCCATACCGCTGGGTGACGCTCGTGAATGGCCTCATGATGCTGATGTCCCGTGCAGCCGCGGGAGCGATGTCCCGCCTCCTCTGGTACAGTGATCCTCCTCTGGTACAGTGATCCGCCGTCCTCCCCTTCCCTCATGATGCCTCATAATGCTGATGTCCCGTGCAGCCGCGGGAGCGATGTCCCGCCTCCTCTGATACAGTGATCCTCCTCTGGTACAGTGATCCGCCGTCCTCCCCTTCCCTCATGATGCCTCATAATGCTGATGTCCCGTGCAGCCGCGGGAGCGATGTCCCGCCTCCTCTGGTACAGTGATCCGCCGTCCTCCCCTTCCCTCATGATGCCTCATGATGCTGATGTCCCGTGCAGCCGCTGGAGCGATGTCCTGCCTCCTCTGGTACAGTGATCCGCCATCCTCCCCTTCCTCTTCAGCGCGCCGGCTCCGGACTGCGCGTGCGCGGCCGCTTCCTGCGTACACCCAGATGCGGCCGGCTCAGCTTAAGTCCAGCCTGGCGAGCGGCCGCTTCTGGGTGTATAGAGGGAGCCGGCGTGCTGAAGAGGAAGGCGGCAATCAACTACCGGTATAACGGCAGAACGGATCGGGCAATCAAACGGCAGGAGCCAGGTATTTACTCCGCATAAACCGCACTACCAGCCTGGGCCACTGGTTAGTGCGGTTATGCTTACCGTATGTGACAGTTTTCCTTTAATGAACACAGACAGGCTGTACGGTATATTTCATGGACACAGGCAGGCTGTATATTTAATGGGCACAGGCAGGACACTGGTAGAATGTATATTATGAGCCCTAACACAGGACACAGGCTGCTCTATGCAAACAGTCATGTCATCACATGCAAACAGTCATGTCATCACTTGATACCATATTGTTTTTATTGACTCTCTTTTCCACTTACAGAGCTAGTTTACAGTTTTTCTTTGAAATAAATACAGTATTCAAAAACATTATTGGTATCTATTTTTATTTTTGAAATTTACCGGTAGCTGCTGCATTTCCCACCCTAGGCTTATACTCGAGTCAATAACTTTTCCAGTTTTTTGTGGTAAAATTAGGTGCCTCGGCTTATATTCGGGTCGACCTATACTCGAGTATATACGGTAAGTAGGTTGGGGGTGGCTAAAACAGCACAGCGATTTGCTGATACAGGGATGCCAAAGTGGGCAGAAAATGGCAGAAAATCAATTTGGGGTACAGATCAGTTTGTAGCCTTGACAGGTACCGCTTGATAGGCTCTTGCTCTGGTTGTAAAACACAGTATTAACTGGTGCTAAAAATACCAGGTAAGAACATTTTTGGGCTATGAGGGACTTTGGACAACAGCACAGGTCATAAACATTGTGTCATAAAAATTGTGTATTTGAAATATATTGTACATGGTGTTGAGCAGACACCTCATAGATACTCAGATGGGCAGTGAGGGTAACCTAGCACTGATGGAAAGACATATGGAATAGAAAATATATTTATATATCTGTATGTCTGTCTGCAATAATGCTAATTATTCTATCTGTTAATTCTAGGACAAATGTGAACAGATACTGATGGATAGATACCACAAAACCATTATTGTTGTCGACTTCACCCATGGAGAGACTGACCTACCAATGATAGATACTGACAGATGATGTGATCTTGCCAATGGATGAGATTGAACTTTTTTTTCAAGTTTAATGATAGCTAATGCTATTGTGATTGCATGATTGTTTTCAGTGTCCTAAAAAACTTAAGGAAATAGACAGTCAAAAATAAACAGACAAAGATAAATCTTGACAGGCAAAGTAATTGCATTGCTTTGAACACTAATTGCTTTGACAGACAAACTAGTATTGGGACAGTCAGGATGTCAGAAGTCTGATTGGATTTAATATTCCCATTGATTGCTATTGAAGCAGGCAGAAACGTATAGACATGGTCACACAAGTAGTAGCATAGTGTTGTTGGCAAACCGTGTGACAAAAATCGTCTGCTCTGGGCTTCCTGGAGCAGATTCAAAAAAAGAACCAGATTGTAGATTTTCTCTAAGAAATTAAGGCCCTTATTTATGAAGGAATAGCGACAGGTAGCGACTGGTGAGCAACCGGTAATGACGGGCACCGCCACGAGAACGCCGGCTCCCCACCACAATCACACATTTATCAAGCCGATCCTGCTTAGCAACTGAGATAGCGCCAGATAGCCACTCATTCATCATTATTCCAGCCTCAGCCCACAGCGCCAGCGTCCGACCTTGAACAGCGACAGGTAGGACCTCTCGCTACCTGTCGCTCTCCAATGCATTTCAATGTAACAATCTTTAAATATTCATAATTAATTGTTATTAATGTTTTTTGTTTTTTTTGTTTTTTTTTGTGAAAAATTATGTGACCACTTCTGCCATGTTAGATAATTTTTTTAAGGTAAAAAAAAAAAAAAAATTGTGCAGAATTGATATTACAGGTCTGATATTATTGTATTCATATTACTAAATTCTTAAAAAAATTTATTTTTTTGGGTTTCCAAAAATATGGTGGTTTGGGGGTTAAAAACTACTTTTAACACATCGCCGCCAGCGCTCTGGGGTTTAAACATGCATTTCACAGCGCGAGAATTTTTTGAGCGTGATTTTTTGATGAATATGGTGGAAGCCGGTCGCTCTGACCAGTCGCTGTCATGCGCTCCCCCACAGCGCGGAACCTGCCAAATAGCGACTCGTAACCCCGTATTCAACATTATGCCACACCGACTCAGACGCTATCAACAACCGAACAATGGCCGAGCACAGCGACTACTAGCGGGCGCTGTGAAAATACTGCTACAGTCGCTCAACTGTCGCTACCTGCCGCTATTAATGAATCGGCCTCCCCGTTAATAAGAGCTCGTATTAAAGATTTGACATACAGACACCAGTGTAAGGGAAAAAGGAGAAAGAAACATATCAGAGAAGATATATCATGCAAGTAAATGGCACAGCTCATAATAGAACGGAATTCAACAAATTAAATAGAAAAAAAAAACAGATCAGACGGAAAAGAGTGGTAGAGGAAATCAAAGCAGAATTCACCAAATAATGAACACAGAGAAAAAATTAGATAATGATATAAGAATAGAAGAAATGAACAAAGCTATTATTAATCTCAAAAATCTGCAGGGCCAGGTGTATATACTATAGAATTCTAAATACTGCTACAGTCGCTCAACTGTCACTACCTGCCGCTATTAATGAATCGGCCTCCCCGTTAATAAGAGCTCGTATTAAAGATTTGACATACAGACACCAGTGTAAGGGAAAAAGGAGAAAGAAACATATCAGAGAAGATATATCAGGCAAGGAAATGGCACAGCTCATAATAGAACGGAATTCAACAAATTAAATAGAAAAAAAAAACAGATCAGACGGAAAAGAGTGGTAGAGGAAATCAAAGCAGAATTCACTAAATAATGAAAAAATTAGATAATGATATAAGAATAGAAGAAATGAACAAAACTATTATTAATCTCAAAAATCTGCAGGACCAGGTGTATATCCTATAGAATTCTAAAAGTCATTAAATCCTAGCCTAGAACAACACCTGGAAAAAAAATTCAACTACATAGAACCTAAACATAACTTATCTCCTACCCTCAATGAAGCAAAGATAAAACTAATTTTAAAACCTGAAAAGAATCTAAACAGCTGTAGTAATTATACACCAACATTGTTTAAGTGGACCAAAACCTAGCTCGAACGGCTCAGGAAGATTCCCAGGCAGATCGATTCCCCCCTGGGGCATCCAAAATCGGGATGCCCCGCTGTGTGAAACCCCCCAGGTCGCCCCCATTCACTTACCTCATTTCCCGGTCCCATGGCGCGTCTAAGAGCAGCGGCCAGGCATTTGGGAAGCAGAGGATGCGGCCGTCAGAGCTGCTGCTCTTAGACACTCCGTGGGCCAGGGAAGAGGTGAGCTGGTCTCGGCGTCCTGGGGGGTTTCACACAGCGAGGCACCCTCGATCGGGGTGCCCCCAGGGAAGGGACCAAAAACAGGATAGTCAAACTACGATCTGAATATATATGCTAAAATAAATAATAATAAACTGCACAGAGGCTAAAGCCAATACTACCATCACTTATTTCACACATGCAAGCGGGTTTTATAAAAATAAGTAACACTACTTACAATATATCATTAGCAACTGTGAGAAAAAATCAATTGAATAAAACAAAAAGGAGGCTATATTACTCACGTTAGATACAGAAAAGGCATTTGATTGGGTATCCTGGGGCTTTTAAGAATCAGCTCTGGGGAGCTTTGGCCCAAGGATGATAGATAAGATAAAGAATCTCAAAAATAATCCATCCCTGAAAATAGAAATAAATGGTTCATACAAGGAGCAAATCAAAATTAGGAATGGTACTAGACAGGGATGTCCGCTTTCTGCTCTGCTCTTCAATATCCATCTGGAACTATTACTACATCAAATAACACACTCTGCTAAGGTCAAAGGGATAACCATAGAAAATACATAAATTCAAATTTTAGCCTATGCAGATGACTTGCTATTATGCCTAACTGACTAAACAATTTTGTTTTCATCATACATGCATAGATCAATGAGGTGAAATATCCAACTCGGTTGCTATGACACTCAACGTGCCTGAAAAAAAGTACACAGCTAAGACAACAATACTCAGTTGTCTAGGAAAAATCATATATAAGATCCTTGGGAATCAACATACCATCAAACCTTGAAAAGATATACTCCCTAAACTATCTTCTTCTGCTTCAAAAGATATAGGAAAAGGTGTCAGCATGGAAACATCTGAAACTGAATTTATATGGCAGGATATCCCTGATTGAAATGACAATACCCCCTAAGTTCATATTCCTGATTCAGGATTTATCAAATCAAAATCACAAAAACCATTTTCAAGGAGATAAAGCGATAAAGAAGCACAGAATTTAGTAGAGTTATTAAATAAAATCACATAAGAAAGATAAAAGAGAATAACATGTATGAGTATAATCAAGGAATTTGGGGGAGTAGAGGAGGGAAGGAGGAGAGAGGGAAGGGGCAGAAAGTAAACCTTACAGAAATTGCCAGGGGGTAGAAACGTGCATCTAAAGATGAAAAAAAACATGATAGCCCCTATGAAGACAAATGCTAGTCTTCCATCCCAAAAATGGGAACAGGAGCATTTTCTCCAAGGGGAGAAAAAAAGAATTAAAAAAAATTGTCCGTCCGAGATCTAGCATGTTTAGACACATAAACAAACCATGGTTGGCATTAGTACAACAGTCCCTTGGCACTGATCACCTGATTTCCATTGACATAGGAAGGTAGCAGCATAGAGCGAAATACACAGGCTCTGCAGAAACAATGGACTGGTATATACAAATCGGTGGTGTATAAATCAACATAAATCAAGGCACCAGGTCTCGCAGTTTTATTTTCTTGTTGACACTACACTAGTCATTTGACTGACCTGTACAGGAATCTAGCAGCAATGAATAGCAGCTCCAATACACAAATATTTTTCCAATACCATAAACAGTTTAGAGGAAAAGTGTTATTTGCATTAGCATGCCTGCAGCTTTGATGTGCTATTAAGCTACCTTAGGAGGTAGCCACAGACCCTCCATCTCAAGCTCTTCTGCTTTTTCTTAAAAACAAGATATCAGAGTGTATTCCACCAATGTTTTCTGATACACCAGGTGACATGGGTTCCAACTTTAATGAGGACCAAAATGCACCCTGAAGTCTATAAGACTCCAGCACAGGCTTACTCCCCCCCCAGACATCCCAAACTGGGATGCCCCACTGTGTAAATCCCCCTCAGGCGCTCAGTAAACTCACCTTTCCCCCAAGCCCATGGCACATGCACAGCTGGCACCGGCATCACCCGTCTCTCTTTTCGGGTGTGTGTGGCCCCGGCCGCCGCGACTGGATGTCAGAAGGGAAGCACTGAATGGGAGGAAGTAATGCTGCATGCCACTTGTAAGCGCAGCTCGCCGCGCCGTGGGCTCGAGGAAAAGTGAGTTAGCTTGAGGAGGTTTCACACAGCATGGCATCCAAAACCAGGGCTGGCCAGGGGGAAGGACCAAAATCCGGGATAGTTAAAATCCAGGGTTTTTGACCACTTTAACTTGTCCAGAAACTGAAAAAAACTGGTTGTTTTTCGCCTACCATTACAACAACATCAACTACAAAAACAGATGTGCCAATGTTATTCACCACTCCTTCCAATAAAATAAGTTAAACCTTGATTCATGTACAGGTGAGTGCAGTTAGAGGAAGCAGTTATGCTACCAGCTGTGTGGCAAATAATCAGTCAAGGTAAGAATTAGAGATGAGCGAACTTTTGAAACATTCATTTCGACTGATTCGCCGAATTTTCCGACAAAAATCGTTTCGACCCGAATAAATTCGCGACGAATCGCTATTAAAAACGGCTATTTCTGAGCCTCCTAGAGCCTCAATAGGGTTGTAAACCATTCAGCCTTGCTGTAACACGCACAGGATTCGTGCTGGGTTAGTTAAATAATACTTTGAAGAAATATCACATGCAGATCAGAGGCATCGCTAATAGAATCGCAGAGCGGCACAATTGCAGAGAGTTGAAGTGGCATCACTATGAGGGGCAGAAGGAGCCCAAATATACACTGGAGTTGGCCTCAGGAGCCCAAAAATTGGATGAATCACACCCTGGAGTTGGCAGAAGTTGGCAGCAGCAGCAGCAGGAGCCCAAATATACACTGGAGTTGGCTTCAGGAGCCCAAAAATTGGATGAATCACACCCTGGAGTTGGCAGGAGTTGACAGTAGCAGCAGCAGGAGCCCAAATATACACTGGAGTTGGCTTCAGGAGCCCAAAAATTGGATGAATCACACCCTGGAGTTGGCAGGAGTTGACAGTAGCAGCAGCAGGAGCCCAAATATACACTGGAGTTGGCTTCAGGAGCCCAAAAATTGGATGAATCACACCCTGGAGTTGGCAGGAGTTGACAGTAGCAGCAGCAGGAGCCCAAATAAACACTGGAGTTGGCTTCAGGAGCCCAAAAATTGGATGAATCACACCCTGGAGTTGGCAGGAGTTGACAGCAGCAGCAGCAGGAGCCCAAATATACACTGGAGTTGGCCTCAGGAGCCCAAAAATTGGATGAATCACACCCTGGAGTTGGCAGAAGTTGGCAGCAGCAGCAGCAGGAGCCCAAATATACACTGGAGTTGGCTTCAGGAGCCCAAAAATTGGATGAATCACACCCTGGAGTTGGCAGGAGTTGACAGTAGCAGCAGCAGGAGCCCAAATATACACTGGAGTTGGCTTCAGGAGCCCAAAAATTGGATGAATCACACCCTGGAGTTGGCAGAAGTTGGCAGCAGCAGGAGCCCAAATATACACTGGAGTTGGCTTCAGGAGCCCAAAAATTGGATGAATCACACCCTGGAGTTGGCAGAAGTTGGCAGCAGCAGCAGCAGGAGCCCAAATATACACTGGAGTTGGCCTCAGGAGCCCAAAAATTGGATGAATCACACCCTGGAGTTGGCAGCAGCAGCAGGAGCCCAAACATTACTTTAAAGAGACCCTGGGGTTGGCTTCAGGAGCCCAAAAATTGGATGAATCACACCCTGGAGTTGGCAGAAGTTGGCAGCAGCAGCAGCAGGAGCCCAAATATACACTGGAGTTGGCTTCAGGAGCCCAAAAATTGGATGAATCACACCCTGGAGTTGGCAGGAGTTGACAGTAGCAGCAGCAGGAGCCCAAATATACACTGGAGTTGGCTTCAGGAGCCCAAAAATTGGATGAATCACACCCTGGAGTTGGCAGAAGTTGGCAGCAGCAGCAGCAGGAGCCCAAATATACACTGGAGTTGGCTTCAGGAGCCCAAAAATTGGATGAATCACACCCTGGAGTTGGCAGAAGTTGGCAGCAGCAGCAGCAGGAGCCCAAATATACACTGGAGTTGGCCTCAGGAGCCCAAAAATTGGATGAATCACACCCTGGAGTTGGCAGCAGCAGCAGGAGCCCAAACATTACTTTAAAGAGACCCTGAGGTTGGCTTCAGGAGCCCAAAAATTGGATGAATCACACCCTGGAGTTGGCAGAAGTTGGCAGCAGCAGAAGCAGGAGCCCAAATATACACTGGAGTTGGCTTCAGGAGCCCAAAAATTGGATGAATCACACCCTGGAGTTGGCAGGAGTTGACAGTAGCAGCAGCAGGAGCCCAAATATACACTGGAGTTGGCTTCAGGAGCCCAAAAATTGGATGAATCACACCCTGGAGTTGGCAGGAGTTGACAGTAGCAGCAGCAGGAGCCCAAATATACACTGGAGTTGGCTTCAGGAGCCCAAAAATTGGATGAATCACACCCTGGAGTTGGCAGGAGTTGACAGTAGCAGCAGCAGGAGCCCAAATATACACTGGAGTTGGCTTCAGGAGCCCAAAAATTGGATGAATCACACCCTGGAGTTGGCAGAAGTTGGCAGCAGCAGCAGGAGCCCAAATATACACTGGAGTTGGCCTCAGGAGCCCAAAAATTGGATGAATCACACCCTGGAGTTGGCAGCAGCAGCAGGAGCCCAAACATTACTTTAAAGAGACCCTGGGGTTGGCTTCAGGAGCCCAAAAATTGGATGAATCACACCCTGGAGTTGGCAGAAGTTGACAGTAGCAGCAGCAGGAGCCCAAATATACACTGGAGTTGGCTTCAGGAGCCCAAAAATTGGATGAATCACACCCTGGAGTTGGCAGCAGCAGCAGGAGCCCAAACATTACTTTAAAGAGACCCTGGGGTTGGCTTCAGGAGCCCAAAAATTGGATGAATCACACCCTGGAGTTGGCAGAAGTTGACAGTAGCAGCAGCAGGAGCCCAAATATACACTGGAGTTGGCTTCAGGAGCCCAAAAATTGGATGAATCACACCCTGGAGTTGGCAGCAGCAGCAGGAGCCCAAACATTACTTTAAAGAGACCCTGGGGTTGGCTTCAGGAGCCCAAAAATTGGATGAATCACACCCTGGAGTTGGCAGAAGTTGGCAGCAGCAGCAGCAGGAGCCCAAATATACACTGGAGTTGGCCTCAGGAGCCCAAAAATTGGATGAATCACACCCTGGAGTTGGCAGCAGCAGCAGGAGCCCAAACATTACTTTAAAGAGACCCTGGGGTTGGCTTCAGGAGCCCAAAAATTGGATGAATCACACCCTGGAGTTGGCAGAAGTTGACAGTAGCAGCAGCAGGAGCCCAAATATACACTGGAGTTGGCTTCAGGAGCCCAAAAATTGGATGAATCACACCCTGGAGTTGGCAGGAGTTGACAGTAGCAGCAGCAGGAGCCCAAATATACACTGGAGTTGGCTTCAGGAGCCCAAAAATTGGATGAATCACACCCTGGAGTTGGCAGAAGTTGGCAGCAGCAGCAGCAGGAGCCCAAATATACACTGGAGTTGGCTTCAGGATCCCAAAAATTGGATGAATCACACCCTGGAGTTGGCAGGAGTTGACAGTAGCAGCAGCAGGAGCCCAAATATACACTGGAGTTGGCTTCAGGAGCCCAAAAATTGGATGAATCACACCCTGGAGTTGGCAGGAGTTGACAGCAGCAGCAGCAGGAGCCCAAATATACACTGGAGTTGGCCTCAGGAGCCCCAAAATTGGATGAATCACACCCTGGAGTTGGCAGAAGTTGGCAGCAGCAGCAGCAGGAGCCCAAATATACACTGGAGTTGGCTTCAGGAGCCCAAAAATTGGATGAATCACACCCTGGAGTTGGCAGAAGTTGGCAGCAGCAGCAGCAGGAGCCCAAATATACACTGGAGTTGGCTTCAGGAGCCCAAAAATTGGATGAATCACACCCTGGAGTTGGCAGGAGTTGACAGTAGCAGCAGCAGGAGCCCAAATATACACTGGAGTTGGCTTCAGGAGCCCAAAAATTGGATGAATCACACCCTGGAGTTGGCAGGAGTTGACAGTAGCAGCAGCAGGAGCCCAAATATACACTGGAGTTGGCTTCAGGAGCCCAAAAATTGGATGAATCACACCCTGGAGTTGGCAGGAGTTGACAGCAGCAGCAGCAGGAGCCCAAATATACACTGGAGTTGGCCTCAGGAGCCCAAAAATTGGATGAATCACACCCTGGAGTTGGCAGCAGCAGCAGGAGCCCAAACATTACTTTAAAGAGACCCTGGGGTTGGCTTCAGGAGCCCAAAAATTGGATGAATCACACCCTGGAGTTGGCAGAAGTTGGCAGCAGCAGCAGCAGGAGCCCAAATATACACTGGAGTTGGCTTCAGGAGCCCAAAAATTGGATGAATCACACCCTGGAGTTGGCAGAAGTTGGCAGCAGCAGCAGCAGGAGCCCAAATATACACTGGAGTTGGCCTCAGGAGCCCAAAAATTGGATGAATCACACCCTGGAGTTGGCAGCAGCAGCAGGAGCCCAAACATTACTTTAAAGAGACCCTGGGGTTGGCTTCAGGAGCCCAAAAATTGGATGAATCACACCCTGGAGTTGGCAGAAGTTGACAGTAGCAGCAGCAGGAGCCCAAATATACACTGGAGTTGGCTTCAGGAGCCCAAAAATTGGATGAATCACACCCTGGAGTTGGCAGCAGCAGCAGGAGCCCAAACATTACTTTAAAGAGACCCTGGGGTTGGCTTCAGGAGCCCAAAAATTGGATGAATCACACCCTGGAGTTGGCAGAAGTTGGCAGCAGCAGCAGCAGGAGCCCAAATATACACTGGAGTTGGCCTCAGGAGCCCAAAAATTGGATGAATCACACCCTGGAGTTGGCAGCAGCAGCAGGAGCCCAAACATTACTTTAAAGAGACCCTGGGGTTGGCTTCAGGAGCCCAAAAATTGGATGAATCACACCCTGGAGTTGGCAGAAGTTGACAGTAGCAGCAGCAGGAGCCCAAATATACACTGGAGTTGGCTTCAGGAGCCCAAAAATTGGATGAATCACACCCTGGAGTTGGCAGGAGTTGACAGTAGCAGCAGCAGGAGCCCAAATATACACTGGAGTTGGCTTCAGGAGCCCAAAAATTGGATGAATCACACCCTGGAGTTGGCAGAAGTTGGCAGCAGCAGCAGCAGGAGCCCAAATATACACTGGAGTTGGCTTCAGGATCCCAAAAATTGGATGAATCACACCCTGGAGTTGGCAGGAGTTGACAGTAGCAGCAGCAGGAGCCCAAATATACACTGGAGTTGGCTTCAGGAGCCCAAAAATTGGATGAATCACACCCTGGAGTTGGCAGGAGTTGACAGCAGCAGCAGCAGGAGCCCAAATATACACTGGAGTTGGCCTCAGGAGCCCAAAAATTGGATGAATCACACCCTGGAGTTGGCAGAAGTTGGCAGCAGCAGCAGCAGGAGCCCAAATATACACTGGAGTTGGCTTCAGGAGCCCAAAAATTGGATGAATCACACCCTGGAGTTGGCAGAAGTTGGCAGCAGCAGCAGCAGGAGCCCAAATATACACTGGAGTTGGCTTCAGGAGCCCAAAAATTGGATGAATCACACCCTGGAGTTGGCAGGAGTTGACAGTAGCAGCAGCAGGAGCCCAAATATACACTGGAGTTGGCTTCAGGAGCCCAAAAATTGGATGAATCACACCCTGGAGTTGGCAGGAGTTGACAGTAGCAGCAGCAGGAGCCCAAATATACACTGGAGTTGGCTTCAGGAGCCCAAAAATTGGATGAATCACACCCTGGAGTTGGCAGGAGTTGACAGCAGCAGCAGCAGGAGCCCAAATATACACTGGAGTTGGCCTCAGGAGCCCAAAAATTGGATGAATCACACCCTGGAGTTGGCAGCAGCAGCAGGAGCCCAAACATTACTTTAAAGAGACCCTGGGGTTGGCTTCAGGAGCCCAAAAATTGGATGAATCACACCCTGGAGTTGGCAGAAGTTGGCAGCAGCAGCAGCAGGAGCCCAAATATACACTGGAGTTGGCTTCAGGAGCCCAAAAATTGGATGAATCACACCCTGGAGTTGGCAGAAGTTGGCAGCAGCAGCAGCAGGAGCCCAAATATACACTGGAGTTGGCCTCAGGAGCCCAAAAATTGGATGAATCACACCCTGGAGTTGGCAGCAGCAGCAGGAGCCCAAACATTACTTTAAAGAGACCCTGGGGTTGGCTTCAGGAGCCCAAAAATTGGATGAATCACACCCTGGAGTTGGCAGAAGTTGGCAGCAGCAGCAGCAGGAGCCCAAATATACACTGGAGTTGGCTTCAGGAGCCCAAAAATTGGATGAATCACACCCTGGAGTTGGCAGAAGTTGGCAGCAGCAGCAGCAGGAGCCCAAATATACACTGGAGTTGGCCTCAGGAGCCCAAAAATTGGATGAATCACACCCTGGAGTTGGCAGCAGCAGCAGGAGCCCAAACATTACTTTAAAGAGACCCTGGGGTTGGCTTCAGGAGCCCAAAAATTGGATGAATCACACCCTGGAGTTGGCAGAAGTTGGCAGCAGCAGCAGCAGGAGCCCAAATATACACTGGAGTTGGCCTCAGGAGCCCAAAAATTGGATGAATCACACCCTGGAGTTGGCAGAAGTTGGCAGCAGCAGCAGCAGGAGCCCAAATATACACTGGAGTTGGCTTCAGGAGCCCAAAAATTGGATGAATCACACCCTGGAGTTGGCAGGAGTTGACAGTAGCAGCAGCAGGAGCCCAAATATACACTGGAGTTGGCTTCAGGAGCCCAAAAATTGGATGAATCACACCTTGGAGTTGGCAGGAGTTGACAGCAGCAGCAGCAGGAGCCCAAATATACACTGGAGTTGGCTTCAGGAGCCCAAAAATTGGATGAATCACACCCTGGAGTTGGCAGGAGTTGACAGTAGCAGCAGCAGGAGCCCAAAAAATGGCCTAAAGACATAAATATGTTTTGCACCATTTGGAAAGTGTAAAACGTGGCACCATGCTGAATCTAGTCGCATGCATCAGGCATTGGTGGGTGGAAATCCTGGCTGATCCATCCCTGATTCATTTTGACAAAGGTGAGTCTCTCCACATTTTTAGTTGACAGACGAGTTCTCCTCGCCGTAACTATGGCCCCCGCCGCACTAAACACCCGCTCAGATGGCACGCTACTTGCCGGGCAGGACAGCTTTTCCAGGGCAAACTCTGCTAGTTGCGGCCACAAATCAAGTTTGGCTGCCCAGAAGTCCAGCGGATCCTCAAGGTGTGTTGGCATGGTCATGTCAAAGTATGACATGACCTGCTGGTTCAGGTCCTGCTCCAGGTCTTCCTGCTGCTCATGAGTAGCCTCACTATGCGGGTGTAGAAAGCTACTCATTAGCGACTGAAGACTGAGGCTGCTGCTGCTGATGGAGCTTCTGCTGCTGCTGCTGCCAACCCCCCCAGCGGCCATGGCAGTGGAAGGTGAGCGCAGAGGTCCCCTCGAGTCAGACCTGCGAGAGTATGGACCATGGCGCAGATAGGCATCGGCCAACTGCCTACGTAGAATGTCTTTGTAGTAGTTGAGTTTGTCCTCCCTCTCGGTGGGTTTAAAAAATGCCCCCATTTTGTGCCGGAAGCGAGGGTCCAATAAGGTGGACAGCCAGAAGTCATCCCGCCGACAGATGGAAACAATTCTGGGGTCACTACGCAAGCATGTGAGCATGCTTCGTGCCATTTGCGCAAGTGACTCGGATGGACTACCTGTCTCCATCTCCACTGCATACTGCCACGGTGTGCCCGGGTCCTCTGTCTCTCCTTCCTCAAAAACCTCTAGCTCCTCTGGCTGCTCCTGCTCCTCCTCTCCTGTCCGCTGACTAGATAAACCAGCCATTTCACCAAGCCTAAACTGTGTTTCGCTGGGCAACTCCTCCTCCTCCTCTTCCTCCTCCTCCTCCTCCAGTTCAGCTCCAACGGGGTTCATGTGGCCGTAAGATGTAATCCACAATAATTTGGAGTGGGCGTGCAAAGAACACACCAATCTCCCAAAGGAAGCACCACTACAATCAACAGTATATATTAATGATTTTATTAGTACAAAAAAACAAAGAATTAAAATACATACACCACAAGACAAATTTAAAAACAACCAGTATGGCCAAATGTATCTATATCAATGTATATGGCCCCTAAGGGCCGCTTAAATAACTGCCCTATGGGTGAATAATATTAATTATCCTAGAGTAGTCATAACCCATCCTTTTTGTGCCGGCACAAAAAATCCTAACCACATGTAAATATATGTGCAAATTCATGAAACCAATACTACAAAAATATTAATAATATATATGGCAATAATATGTGCAAAAAACAGTGAATATACAATAAAATCAATATATAAAGTGCAAATACATGAAAAACACATAAACCTAAAACACTACCTAATATTGCACAGGGAAACCCATACCAATAAGACTTTAAAGTGCAGACAATAGCAATATATGATATAAATGCAAGTGCCAGCAGAGAGAAAATAAATGGTTAAATCTCACGTCATAAGATAACACCCAGGGCAACAGTCAGGCCAACCTCAGTGAAAAATGTCTGCGCACGCAGCCCCCATGCTGCTTCAAGCACCCTTGTCCTTGAAGCAGCATGGGGGCTGCGTGCGCAGACATTTTTCACTGAGGTTGGCCTGACTGTTGCCCTGGGTGTTATCTTATGACGTGAGATTTAACCATTTATTTTCTCTCTGCTGGCACTTGCATTTATATCATATATTGCTATTGTCTGCACTTTAAAGTCTTATTGGTATGGGTTTCCCTGTGCAATATTAGGTAGTGTTTTAGGTTTATGTGTTTTTCATGTATTTGCACTTTATATATTGATATTATTTTATTGTATATTCACTGTTTTTTGCACATATTATTGCCATATATATTATTAATATTTTTGTAGTATTGGTTTCATGAATTTGCACATATATTTACATGTGGTTAGGATTTTTTGTGCCGGCACAAAAAGGATGGGTTATGACTACTCTAGGATAATTAATATTATTCACCCATAGGGCAGTTATTTAAGCGGCCCTTAGGGGCCATATACATTGATATAGATACATTTGGCCATACTGGTTGTTTTTAAATTTGTCTTGTGGTGTATGTATTTTAATTCTTTGTTTTTTTGTACTAATAAAATCATTAATATATACTGTTGATTGTAGTGGTGCTTCCTTTGGGAGATTGGTGTGTTCTTTGCACGCCCACTCCAAATTATTGTGGATTGCATTTTATATGGGTGAGCACACAGTTGTATACATTTTGTAGGAAGATTTGGGCGGTGCACCCTTTGTTAGTAAATTGGCCGTAAGATGTAAACGCCATGTCTCCAGTGCCCTGACCAGCCATGGTTTCCAACATGTGCTGTAGTACATGAAGCAGTGGAATCACGTCGTTCATCCCGTAATCCTGCCGACTGACAAATAAAGTGGCTTCCTCAAAGGGCCTGAGCAAATGGCAGGTGTCACGTATGAGCTGCCACTGGTTGACATTGAAGTTACACAGGGGAGTCCCCCTATCTGCTTGGATCATCAGGAAATCCGTGATGGCTTTTCTCTGTTCATATAATCGGTCCAACAAGTGAAGGGTGGAATTCCAACGGGTGGAAACATCGCAAATCAGACTATGTTGGGGGATACCATTCTGACGCTGTAGCTCAAGAAGGGTGTGTTTGGCGGTGTAGGAGTGGCTGAAGTGCATGCAAAGTTTCCGTGAAGTTGTTAGGATGTCCTGCAGATGGGGGGAACACTTCAGAAACCGCTTGACAACCAGATTGAAGACGTGAGCCATGCAGGGGGCATGGGTCAGGCTTCCTTGGCGCAGCGCAGACAAAATGTTCTTCCCATTGTCGGTAACCATGATTCCCATTTTAAGTTTTCTCGGAGTAAGCCATGTTTGGATTTCCTGATGAATACATTTAAGCAGTTCCTCCCCTGTGTGACTCCGTTCGCCAAGACAAACCATGTGAAGCACTGCGTGACACCTCCGTGCCCTGCACACATGGTAGACTGGAGGGGCACTGAGACTTGAGCCTACAGTGGAGGGTGAGGAGATGGCGGAGGATGAGGAGGCCGAGTCGCACGGTGTCACAGGCCCAATGGGCAGAGAGCGCGGAGGCCGAAGCGGCGTGACCTGTCCAAGTTGCTGCTGCAAAGGGACCACATTCACCCAGTGGGCCGTAAACGACATGTACTGCCCCTGACCGTAGTTACAGCTCCAGATGTCGGCGCTGCCATGTATTTTGCTACACACCGACAGGCTCAAGGACTGGCCCACCTTCTGTTCAACAAAAGTGTGCAGCGCTGGTACTGCCTTCTTGGCAAAGAAATGACGGCTTGGGACTCTCCACCTCGGCTCGGCACAAGCCATCAGTTCTCTGAAAGATGCAGATTCCACCACCTGAAAAGGGAGCGACTGCAGCACCAGCAACTTGGACAGGAGCACATTCAGCTTCTGCGCCGTAGGATGAGTGGGCGCATACTGCTGTCTCTTGGACATGGCTTCGCTGATGGATTGCTGGCGGGATGCATGACTTGGAGGAGGAGGAGGAGGAGCAGGAGCGACAGAGGATGGGTATGACGCACAGCTGCCTTCGGCTGAGGTGCTGGAGCCTTGGCTGGCAGAAATTGGGAGCTCACTTGGTGAGGAAGCAGACTGGACCACCCCTTGGGAGCCTCGGTTCTCCCAGGTCGTTTTATGGTGACGCATCATATGTTGACGCAGGGCCGTGGTGCCAACATTTGGACCCTGGCCACGCTTCACCTTTTGCCTACATATCTTGCATGTGGCCATGTTACCCTCCTGCGGATGCCTCAGGAAAAACTGCCACACTGCCGAGTAGCTACTTTTCCCACCCCCTGGCCTCACTGATTCACTGCTGCTGTTGCCAACTCCAGGAACCCCTGCTCCACTACCTCCCGATAAGGTAGACTGCCGCACAGCAGGTGCTCTACCCCGGCCCCGGCCCCGGCCGGCTCCAGCCTTTGGAATTGTGCCCCCATGCTGACTGCTACCACCTTGCTGCCTCAGCTGCTGACTCCGGGGCAACCTGCGCCCCTCTTCTCCTGATGATGACGATGAAGCCCCTTCATCACCCGGCTCCCAAGTGCGATCGGCTTCATCGTCATCATCATCATCACCGAGTTGTGGCTGTACGTCACTGATGTTCGTGGATTCGTCAACAGTGTCTGGCGCAGGAGCTGGAACGCTCGCAGCACCCACGACACTGTCCACATCACTATCTGTCTGCCTAGCTAGAGAAGCCACCTCCATTTCTTGGCTGGGCAGTAGCTGCTGACTGTCCTCTATCTGATGGTCCTCCTCACTAAAGAGTGGAGCTGAACCCAAAGCATAGGATACGTCGCTGGGGGAGGGAACGGCGTAGGACAGAGGCAATGGGAGGACAGGGACTGCTCTCGGGGCATGCCAACTCAGGGTTGTGTCAGAGGAACCTACCGACCCTAGACTGGGGGTCTCAGACGTAAGTTGTGATGATGTTGTTGATGAGCGCGTCAACCAATCTACCACGGCAGATGCGTTACTGGTGGAGACCCGACCGCTAGCAGATACTGGCAGATTAGGTCTCTCAGCGTGACTCCTGCTGCTACTGGCCCCCAGTCTGATGCGAGCTCTGCCTGCGGAATCTTGGCCTCTGCCACTCCTCTTTTCACTTCCAGGCACTTGTCTGCCCGACATAGTCTAACTGGCGTGGGAGTAGGTGATATTTTAAGATCCCCCGGGCAGCGGTGGGTCTATATGAAACAGAATATAATGCACACCAAAAGTGAGCAGTAACACTCAGCCTCCAACAGGCCTGCTTAGTGTAAATAAGAGAGCTGCTTAGTGTAAATAAAGAGGGGTATGCTATGTTACAGAATGGGATGCCTCAACAGAAGTGCACCTGGCAGGCAGCAGTAAGCCTATGCCCAGCAAAAGTGTCTTATAATATAAATATAATAAGAGCAAATGCTTATATGGTCTTAAACAGAGGCTGCTTTAGTCACAGAATGGGATGCCCCAACAGGAATGGACCTGGCAGGGTCCAGTAGTGCTTTGCCCAGCAAAAGTGTCTTTATCAGGCCTAATTTCAAATATGATAAGAGCAAATGGTTATATGGTCTTAAACAGAGGCTGCTTTAGTCACAGAATGGGATGCCCCAACAGAAGTGGACCTGGCAGGGTCCAGTAGTGCTATGCCCAGCAAAAGTGTCTTTATCAGGCCTAATTTCAAATATGATAAGAGCAAATGGTTATATGGTCTTAAACAGAGGCTGCTTTAGTCACAGAATGGGATGCCCCAACAGAAGTGGACCTGGCAGGGTCCAGTAGTGCTATGCCCAGCAAAAGTGTCTTTATCAGGCCTAATTTCAAATATGATAAGAGCAAATGCTTATATGGTCTTAAACAGAGGCTGCTTTAGTCACAGAATGGGATGCCCCCCAAAAAAGATCCAGTAGTACTATGCCCAGCAAAAGTGTCTTTATCAGGCTAATTTCAAATATGATAAGAGCAAATGCTTATACGGTCTTAAACAGAGGCTGCTTTAGTCACAGAATGGGATGCCCCAACAGGAATGGACCTGGCAGGGTCCAGTAGTGCTTTGCCCAGCAAAAGTGTCTTTATCAGGCCTAATTTCAAATATGATAAGAGCAAATGGTTATATGGTCTTAAACAGAGGCTGCTTTAGTCACAGACTGGGATGCCCCAACAGAAGTGGACCTGGCAGGGTCCAGTAGTGCTATGCCCAGCAAAAGTGTCTTTATCAGGCCTAATTTCAAATATGATAAGTGAAAATGGTTATACGGTCTTAAACAGAGGCTGCTGTAGTCACAGAATGGGATGCCCCAACAGAAGTGGACCTGGCAGGGTCCAGTAGTGCTATGCCCAGCAAAAGTGTCTTTATCAGGCCTAATTTCAAATATGATAAGTGAAAATGGTTATACGGTCTTAAACAGAGGCTGCTTTAGTCACAGAATGGGATGCCCCAACAGGAATGGACCTGGCAGGGTCCAGTAGTGCTTTGCCCAGCAAAAGTGTCTTTATCAGGCCTAATTTCAAATATGATAAGTGAAAATGGTTATACGGTCTTAAACAGAGGCTGCTGTAGTCACAGAATGGGATGCCCCAACAGAAGTGGACCTGGCAGGGTCCAGTAGTGCTATGCCCAGCAAAAGTGTCTTTATCAGGCCTAATTTCAAATATGATAAGAGCAAATGCTTATATGGTCTTAAACAGAGGCTGCTTTAGTCACAGAATGGGATGCCCCAACAGGAATGGACCTGGCAGGGTCCAGTAGTGCTTTGCCCAGCAAAAGTGTCTTTATCAGGCCTAATTTCAAATACGATAAGAGCAAATGGTTATATGGTCTTAAACAGAGGCTGCTTTAGTCACAGAATGGGATGCCCCAACAGAAGTGGACCTGGCAGGGTCCAGTAGTGCTATGCCCAGCAAAAGTGTCTTTATCAGGCCTAATTTCAAATATGATAAGAGCAAATGGTTATATGGTCTTAAACAGAGGCTGCTTTAGTCACAGAATGGGATGCCCCAACAGAAGTGGACCTGGCAGGGTCCAGTAGTGCTATGCCCAGCAAAAGTGTCTTTATCAGGCCTAATTTCAAATATGATAAGTGAAAATGGTTATATGGTCTTAAACAGAGGCTGCTTTAGTCACAGAATGGGATGCCCCCCAAAAAAGATCCAGTAGTACTATGCCCAGCAAAAGTGTCTTTATCAGGCTAATTTCAAATATGATAAGAGCAAATGCTTATACGGTCTTAAACAGAGGCTGCTTTAGTCACAGAATGGGATGCCCCAACAGGAATGGACCTGGCAGGGTCCAGTAGTGCTTTGCCCAGCAAAAGTGTCTTTATCAGGCCTAATTTCAAATATGATAAGAGCAAATGGTTATATGGTCTTAAACAGAGGCTGCTTTAGTCACAGAATGGGATGCCCCAACAGAAGTGGACCTGGCAGGGTCCAGTAGTGCTATGCCCAGCAAAAGTGTCTTTATCAGGCCTAATTTCAAATATGATAAGTGAAAATGGTTATACGGTCTTAAACAGAGGCTGCTTTAGTCACAGAATGGGATGCCCCAACAGGAATGGACCTGGCAGGGTCCAGTAGTGCTTTGCCCAGCAAAAGGGTCTTTATCAGGCCTAAATTCAAATATGATAAGTGAAAATGGTTATACGGTCTTAAACAGAGGCTGCTGTAGTCACAGAATGGGATGCCCCAACAGAAGTGGACCTGGCAGGGTCCAGTAGTGCTATGCCCAGCAAAAGTGTCTTTATCAGGCCTAATTTCAAATATGATAAGAGCAAATGCTTATATGGTCTTAAACAGAGGCTGCTTTAGTCACAGAATGGGATGCCCCAACAGGAATGGACCTGGCAGGGTCCAGTAGTGCTTTGCCCAGCAAAAGTGTCTTTATCAGGCCTAATTTCAAATATGATAAGAGCAAATGGTTATATGGTCTTAAACAGAGGCTGCTTTAGTCACAGAATGGGATGCCCCAACAGAAGTGGACCTGGCAGGGTCCAGTAGTGCTATGCCCAGCAAAAGTGTCTTTATCAGGCCTAATTTCAAATATGATAAGAGCAAATGGTTATATGGTCTTAAACAGAGGCTGCTTTAGTCACAGAATGGGATGCCCCAACAGAAGTGGACCTGGCAGGGTCCAGTAGTGCTATGCCCAGCAAAAGTGTCTTTATCAGGCCTAATTTCAAATATGATAAGAGCAAATGCTTATATGGTCTTAAACAGAGGCTGCTTTAGTCACAGAATGGGATGCCCCAACAGGAATGGACCTGGCAGGGTCCAGTAGTGCTTTGCCCAGCAAAAGTGTCTTTATCAGGCCTAATTTCAAATATGATAAGTGAAAATGGTTATACGGTCTTAAACAGAGGCTGCTGTAGTCACAGAATGGGATGCCCCAACAGAAGTGGACCTGGCAGGGTCCAGTAGTGCTATGCCCAGCAAAAGTGTCTTTATCAGGCCTAATTTCAAATATGATAAGAGCAAATGCTTATATGGTCTTAAACAGAGGCTGCTTTAGTCACAGAATGGGATGCCCCAACAGGAATGGACCTGGCAGGGTCCAGTAGTGCTTTGCCCAGCAAAAGTGTCTTTATCAGGCCTAATTTCAAATATGATAAGAGCAAATGGTTATATGGTCTTAAACAGAGGCTGCTTTAGTCACAGAATGGGATGCCCCAACAGAAGTGGACCTGGCAGGGTCCAGTAGTGCTATGCCCAGCAAAAGTGTCTTTATCAGGCCTAATTTCAAATATGATAAGAGCAAATGGTTATATGGTCTTAAACAGAGGCTGCTTTAGTCACAGAATGGGATGCCCCAACAGAAGTGGACCTGGCAGGGTCCAGTAGTGCTATGCCCAGCAAAAGTGTCTTTATCAGGCCTAATTTCAAATATGATAAGAGCAAATGCTTATATGGTCTTAAACAGAGGCTGCTTTAGTCACAGAATGGGATGCCCCAACAGGAATGGACCTGGCAGGGTCCAGTAGTGCTTTGCCCAGCAAAAGTGTCTTTATCAGGCCTAATTTCAAATATGATAAGTGAAAATGGTTATACGGTCTTAAACAGAGGCTGCTGTAGTCACAGAATGGGATGCCCCAACAGAAGTGGACCTGGCAGGGTCCAGTAGTGCTTTGCCCAGCAAAAGTGTCTTTATCAGGCCTAATTTCAAATATGATAAGAGCAAATGCTTATATGGTCTTAAACAGAGGCTGCTTTAGTCACAGAATGGGATGCCCCAACAGGAATGGACCTGGCAGGGTCCAGTAGTGCTTTGCCCAGCAAAAGTGTCTTTATCAGGCCTAATTTCAAATATGATAAGTGAAAATGGTTATACGGTCTTAAACAGAGGCTGCTGTAGTCACAGAATAGGATGCCCCAACAGAAGTGGACCTGGCAGGGTCCAGTAGTGCTATGCCCAGCAAAAGTGTCTTTATCAGGCCTAATTTCAAATATGATAAGAGCAAATGCTTATATGGTCTTAAACAGAATGGGATGCCCCAACAGGAATGGACCTGGCAGGGTCCAGTAGTGCTTTGCCCAGCAAAAGTGTCTTTATCAGGCCTAATTTCAAATATGATAAGTGAAAATGGTTATACGGTCTTAAACAGAGGCTGCTGTAGTCACAGAATGGGATGCCCCAACAGAAGGGGACCTGGCAGGGTCCAGTAGTGCTATGCCCAGCAAAAGTGTCTTTATCAGGCCTAATTTCAAATATGATAAGAGCAAATGCTTATATGGTCTTAAACAGAGGCTGCTTTAGTCACAGAATGGGATGCCCCAACAGGAATGGACCTGGCAGGGTCCAGTAGTGCTTTGCCCAGCAAAAGTGTCTTTATCAGGCCTAATTTCAAATATGATAAGAGCAAATGCTTATATGGTCTTAAACAGAGGCTGCTTTAGTCACAGAATGGGATGCCCCAACAGGAATGGACCTGGCAGGGTCCAGTAGTGCTTTGCCCAGCAAAAGTGTCTTTATCAGGCCTAATTTCAAATATGATAAGAGCAAATGCTTATATGGTCTTAAACAGAGGCTGCTTTAGTCACAGAATGGGATGCCCCAACAGAAGTGGACCTGGCAGGGTCCAGTAGTGCTATGCCCAGCAAAAGTGTCTTTATCAGGCCTAATTTCAAATATGATAAGAGCAAATGGTCATATGGTCTTAAACAGAGGCTGCTTTAGTCACAGAATGGGATGCCCCAACAGAAGTGGACCTGGCAGGGTCCAGTAGTGCTATGCCCAGCAAAAGTGTCTTTATCAGGCCTAATTTCAAATATGATAAGAGCAAATGCTTATATGGTCTTAAACAGAGGCTGCTTTAGTCACAGAATGGGATGCCCCAACAGGAATGGACCTGGCAGGGTCCAGTAGTGCTTTGCCCAGCAAAAGTGTCTTTATCAGGCCTAATTTCAAATATGATAAGAGCAAATGGTTATATGGTCTTAAACAGAGGCTGCTTTAGTCACAGAATGGGATGCCCCAACAGAAGTGGACCTGGCAGGGTCCAGTAGTGCTATGCCCAGCAAAAGTGTCTTTATCAGGCCTAATTTCAAATATGATAAGAGCAAATGGTTATATGGTCTTAAACAGAGGCTGCTTTAGTCACAGAATGGGATGCCCCAACAGAAGTGGACCTGGCAGGGTCCAGTAGTGCTATGCCCAGCAAAAGTGTCTTTATCAGGCCTAATTTAAAATATGATAAGAGCAAATGCTTATATGGTCTTAAACAGAGGCTGCTTTAGTCACAGAATGGGATGCCCCAACAGGAATGGACCTGGCAGGGTCCAGTAGTGCTTTGCCCAGCAAAAGTGTCTTTATCAGGCCTAATTTCAAATATGATAAGAGCAAATGGTTATATGGTCTTAAACAGAGGCTGCTTTAGTCACAGAATGGGATGCCCCAACAGAAGTGGACCTGGCAGGGTCCAGTAGTGCTATGCCCAGCAAAAGTGTCTTTATCAGGCCTAATTTCAAATATGATAAGAGCAAATGGTTATATGGTCTTAAACAGAGGCTGCTTTAGTCACAGAATGGGATGCCCCAACAGAAGTGGACCTGGCAGGGTCCAGTAGTGCTATGCCCAGCAAAAGTGTCTTTATCAGGCCTAATTTCAAATATGATAAGAGCAAATGCTTATATGGTCTTAAACAGAGGCTGCTGTAGTCACAGAATGGGATGCCCCAACAGAAGTGGACCTGGCAGGGTCCAGTAGTGCTATGCCCAGCAAAAGTGTCTTTATCAGGCCTAATTTCAAATATGATAAGAGCAAATGGTTATATGGTCTTAAACAGAGGCTGCTTTAGTCACAGAATGGGATGCCCCAACAGAAGTGGACCTGGCAGGGTCCAGTAGTGCTATGCCCAGCAAAAGTGTCTTTATCAGGCCTAATTTCAAATATGATAAGAGCAAATGCTTATATGGTCTTAAACAGAGGCTGCTTTAGTCACAGAATGGGATGCCTCACAGCAGACTTAAGATCAGTTCAGTATATATGCACAGTTAGTTACTATAAGCAGCCTGAAAACGCTAACAAAGCCTGTCAGCCAGCTAGTAACACTCAGGCTGGATGAAAAAAAAAAAAAATCTCCCTGTGACAGCCTCCGTTTTTCCTACCTTTCCCTGGCTTTCTGTCTGTCTCCTGTCTGTCTCCTGCCTGTCTCCAGCCTGTCCCTGTCTGTCCCTGTCTGTCCCTGTCTGTCCCTGCCTGTCTAACTGCCTCAGCTACACAGCGTCCTGTCTCTCACGAATGCAATAGAGAAATGAGGAAAAGCAAGATGGCCGCCGTTAAATACCGCTGTGACGTCACCGGGCTTGCTGGCTGCTGATAGGCTGCATGTGACTGCCCCAGCTTGCACTGGCGCGGGATACATGTCCAGACATGTCCCGTCCGCCATCTTAGAATGCCTGTAAATGTAAATGAATGGATGTTAAAGGAAAACTTCGAGTGATCGAATCGCGGGGAAATTCGGATTCGATCCGAATCGAATTTTTCCTGAAATTCGGATCGAATCCGGGTTCGTCCGGATCGATTCGCTCATCCCTAGTAAGAATCTGACTATTTTTGGGATGGTTTACAAAGCGGGGCAGCTCATGTTGAAATGAGGCCGATTCATCACTAGCACCTCATAGCACCACTTGAGCATCTGCGGAGAGATGCTTTCAGCACCTCTGCCGCAATGACGGCGACAGGCAGATTAGGTTACCCGTGGTGCTGTGTCTTGTTTTTCTTCCAATGGCGCTAGCAACAGGTAGCGCCAGTGAGGAGGGCCAGAAATCATTTGTATTTAACATGTAAATGAACAGTAACAGCTTGGGCGCTGTGAAACCACAATACTCAGACATACAGCGCCATGTGCAATACAAAAAAAAGGCTTTAACTGAGAATAGCAAGCACAGTGACCAAACACATGGAATGACATTGGGAACATACAGATGACATGACACATGATTGAAAGGCATGGAAACGCAAATTAGCAACAGGTTTCTTAAAAGTGTAACAAAAGTTCTGTGTAGTTTAGCCCTGATACTACAAATATAATAACTGCAAGGTGTATAGAATTAACCAAACGGCCTTCACAAAAAGAACAACATTATCCAGATACAACATTATAACCCCAGAGAAGTTTTATATTGTCAATTGGTAACAGAAAAAAAAGATCAAGAGAGCAGCTTACTGATCCTTGAATACATTGATTGACAAACACTTTGTAACGACAATAATCATTTACAGAAAGCTTTTGCCGGGCACATAGAGACAGAACAGTTGATTAAAGCAAATTGGTGTCTGGAAAGGAATTACAGTAGGACAGAATTGTATATTTGATCAAAAGTTAGATGCACTTTACAATTCAGTTAGTTTCTTTCAGTCTGCAAGATATATTAAAAAAAAGTATATTTCACTTAGTACCAATCACTCAAGTGATGTTATGGTAAAGTGTTTTCAATTCCATTAGATGAAGGTGATATAAATGTTGATAGTAAGTAGATCATAAGATATAAAGGGACTCCTTTTCTCTCCTTCACTCAATTTATGAAGATGGAAACAGGCAATCTGACTCCCTTGCAAAAGTATATACTAACAAATATAGACAGAATCCAAATTGGAGAAACTAGAAAAAAGGAAACCAAGAGAAGAAATGTAAAAAAGAACGAAGAATTAGAAAATAGGAGGTGGTATCCTGACCATCCCACCCTGCACCTCCGAACCACACCACAATATATGTGTAAATCACCATCCGTGCTACACTCCTAAAAACAAGCAGCACATACCGTCTGGTCGGGGAGGCCGATTCATTAATAGCGCCAGGTAGCGACAGATGAGCGCCAGTAGCGTGATTTTCACAGCGCCAGCTAGTATTCGCTGTGCTTGGCCGGGGTTTGCTTGTTGACAGCGACTCAGTCGGTGTGCGGTAATGTTGAATACGGGGTTAGGGGTCGCTGTTTCACAGGTTCCGCTTGTATGGGTGCGCCTGACAGCGAATGGCCAGAGCGAACGGCTTGCTGCAGATTCATTAAAAAATCACGCTCAAAAATTTCTCGCGCTGTGAATTCCTTGTTTAAACCCCAGAGCGCTGGCGGCGATGTGTGTAAAGTAGTTTTTAACCCCCAAATAACCTTTTTTTTTATATGTAAAAATTATACAAGTTTTTCTAAACATTTTGTAATATGAATACATGAATATCAGACCTGTAATATCAATTCTGCACATTTTTTTTTTTTTTTTTTTTACTTTAAAAAAAAAAACTAACATTGCAGAAGTGGTCACAGAATTTTTGACATTAAAAAAAAAATAAAAAAAAATAATAACAATTAATTATGATTATTTAAAGATTGCTCCATTGAAATGCATTGGACCACGCCAGGGAGCGCCAGGTCATACCTGTCGCTGTGATGGGATTAGCAGCGGCGCTGTTCGTTGCAGTCGGCTACATGATGAATCCCGCGCTAGCTGATGCTCTCGCCGGCGCTAGCCTCATTTAGCGTGATAAATGCGTCATTGTGACCGCCGCCGGGCGTACTTGATTCGGTAGCCGCCGATAGCTGGCGGTACCTGGCGCTCGTCAGACACTACCTGGCGCTAGCCCTTGATAAATAAGGGCCTAAGTGTTACTCTAGACCAGTGTTCCCCAGCCCTCTACTTAATACCCACCAACAGGTCATAGACGGAATATGTTGTAGGATTTGAGTGCTGAGTACAGTCATTTGTATGTACAATATGAATACACATAGTAAGTTGAAGCTGTTGTACAGATGGGACAAAGTTGAACAAATATTTGGCTTGACAATTTGCCTTCGCCAGTGATTGCAGTCCATTATCAGAGAAGGCATTACTATCCTGCATTGCAGTACATTGACTGACTGCTTGAGGGCAAACAAGTAAAGGGACCATTAATGTTCAGTGTTGGCAATTGCTTACCCATCCCAGGATCCCCCTTCACTGGAATCTGTGGATGAATCTGTTGCCTTGGCCCCACTACATTTACATTAAAAAAATCAGCAAATGCTACTATTCAGCCGCATCTTTTCAAGGCAACAGGAATACCATAGGGATTAGAAACTAGAAACTAGAAACTTTCAAACTAGATTTGGAAACTGAAGTTTCAGGTGTTAGGGAAGGGGGTGACGTGGCAGGGCTATGGCAGTGTGTCTGAATGCCAACAAGAATAGTTTTATTTAATTGTGTATTTGTTATACAGTTGTATTCCATTGATGAATTGTGTGACTTGCTGAGCATTGGTAGAGGATGTGGAAATGAAAAATGACATTATATTTTCACAGGAATTCCCAGGAAAACTGGGAATAACAATAGTGATATCGCTGGTGTATGAGGGAACTTGCAATTCAGCCCCATCTGTATCTCTGAGGGGGCACGTTGAACCTGCATTGGCAATGCTCAATTGCAATGAATGGAATAGGCATGTAGATACATAAACAGAGGCCCACATGTGAGGCCACCAGTGATAGGAGATGGAAGATCTGGATCCCACCTTTGGTAATGAATGAAGACTGGATGAAAGAGCTGCATGCGGACCTGTACAGAGGAACTGTGGGGGACAAAAGGTGAGTATAAATTGGTTCTTAACTTTAGCTGGACAAGCCCTTTAAGATGACATGGTGTACAGGATCAGTGTATAGGAATATGTCTAAACTGTTTTTTGGATCTGTCTGTACTGCTTTCTGTGCGTCATATTACACAAGCGTAACAGTAATTTGTTTCCCAAGATGCCAGGAGCTTCCACATTCCCAGTCCCACTATTGTTTGTATTTGAACATTCTAGCATCAAAAGTAGATTATTCCATTTGTGTCTTTCAACACATTTTCCATAAAATGGCAGAATGAGAGGTGAAATAACATGAAATATCAATGCACAGTATTAAGTGTTATTTTGGAATACAGCCAATCATTTAAAGTGTCTTTAACACCCTATTTATACAGGAAACATGTCCAAGTCACTGGTTTGTGAAAATGTTGAGGTCTATGTAAGGGGGGATGCCAGGGAAGGTTAGTCTCTGAGGGTCAAGCTAATTATTTGATAAAGCAAGGCTTACTTTGGAACCTGCTTCTCATCCAGCTTTTATCATCAGCGCACAAGAATATGCATTAAAATAACGTGCTTCCAATGTTTTCAGACAAATCATCTGAACTGGTGATGGAGCATTTCTACAGGTGAGGTGTACCGTATTTTTCGCCCTATAAGACGCACCTGCCCATAAGACGCACCTAGGATTTGGGGGAAGAAAATAAGAAAAAAAAATTTTCAATCAAAAACGCACCATTACAGACAGTGTCATTCCCCTATCCAATTCCCATAGGCCGTGTGGGATGCCCCCATTCCATAGACAGTGTAGCATGCCCCCATCCCATTCCCCATATATCCAGTGTGGCATCCCCCCCTTCCATTCCCCATATACCCATTGGCTGTGTGGCATCCCCCTCTCCCCCCATTAGTATAGGCTGTGTGGTATCCCTCTCCCCACATTCCCATAGGCTGTGTGACATCCACCTCTCCCCCCATTCCCATTGGCTGTGTGGGTTTCCCCCTCCCCCCATTAGAATAGGCTGTGTGGCATCCCTCTCTCCCCATTCCCATAGGCAGTGTGGCATCCCCCTCCCCCCATTAGCATGGGCTGTGTGGCATCCCCCTCTCCCCATTAGCATGGGCTGTGTGGCATCCCCCTCTCCCCATTCCCATAGGCTGTGTGGCATCCCCATCCCCCCATTCCCATAGCCTGTGTGGCATCCCCATCCCCCCATTCCCATAGCCTGTGTGGCATCCCCCTCCCCCCATTCCCATAGGCTGTGTGGCATCCCCCTCCCCCCATTCCCATAGCCTGTGTGGCATCCCCATCCCCCCATTCCCATAGCCTGTGTGGCATCCCCATCCCCCCATTCCCATAGCCTGTGTGGCATCCCCCTCCCCCCATTCCCAAAGGCTGTGTGGCATCCCCATCCCCCCATTCCCATAGGCTGTGTGGCATACCCCTCCCCCCATTCCCAAAGGCTGTGTGGCATCCCCCTCCCCCCATTCCCATAGGCTGTGTGGCATCCCCCTCCCCCCATTCCCAAAGGCTGTGTGGCATCCCCCTCGCCCCATTCCCATAGGCTGTGTGGCATACCCCTCCCCCCATTCCCATAGGCTGTGTGGCATCCCCATCCCCCCAATCCCCTTAGGCTGTGTGGCATCCCCATCCCCCCATTCCCAAATGCTGTGTGGCATCCCCATCCCCCCAATCCCCTTAGGCTGTGTGGCATCCCCATCCCCCCATTCCCAAATGCTGTGTGGCATCCCCATCCCCCCAATCCCCTTAGGCTGTGTGGCATCCCCATCCCCCCATTCCCAAATGCTGTGTGGCATCCCCATCCCCCCAATCCCCTTAGGCTGTGTGGCATCCCCATCCCCCCATTCCCAAATGCTGTGTGGCATCCCCCTCCCCCCATTCCCATAGGCTGTGTGGCATCCCCATCCCCCCAATCCCCTTAGGCTGTGTGGCATCCCCATCCCCCCATTCCCATAGGCTGTGTGGCATCCCCATCCCCCCAATCCCCTTAGGCTGTGTGGCATCCCCATCCCCCCATTCCCAAATGCTGTGTGGCATCCCCATCCCCCCAATCCCCTTAGGCTGTGTGGCATCCCCATCTCCCCATTCCCACCCCCCTCCCCCCGTTAGTATAGGCAGGCGCCATAGTAATAAAAAAAAAAAAAGTTAAACTCACCTGTCCGCTGACACCACTGCGCTGAGCGGCCGGCTCCGTGAATGGGGTGGGCGTGGCCTGCGCCGCAGCGTCGACGCAGGCCACGCCCACCCCATTCACAAGCTGGCTCTGTCCCGGCCCCGCCGCTGCGATCGCTGTCTTTTCAGGCAGCGATGACAGCGGCGGGGCCAGAGACAGAGCCCCTGCCGCTCCTCCATCTGCTCCCCCACATGCGATCACGAAGGTCCGGGCAGCGGGTGGGCGTGGCCTGCGCCGGTGCAGGCCACGCCCACCCGCTGCCCGGACCTTCGTGCTCGCGTGTGGAGGAGCAGATGGAGGAGCGGCAGGGGCTCTGTCTCTGGCCCCGCCGCTGTCATCGCTGCCTGAAAAGACAGCGATCGCAGCGGCGGGGCCGGGACAGAGCCCCCGCCGCTCCTCTGGCCTCTCGCAGTGTGCCAGACAACGCGGGAGCGCCGGGGACGGGTGAGTTTTTTGTTTTTTTTTAATTTTTTTTTAATTTTTTTTTTATTTTTTTTTTACATTCGCCCGATAAGGCGCACTGACATTTTTCCCCCACTTTTGGGGAAAAATAAGTGCGTCTTATAGGGCGAAAAATACGGTATATTGTTTTCTAGGAGGTAGCAATATACTTTTTTATTGAATCTGGAAATAACAGGACCTCTTGGACTTACCTTAAAAGGTGATTCCACCTTCGATGGCATTTTTAAAGCTTCCATTATTGTGTGGTAAAATGATGCCTTCAGTGTGCTAATCTGTTATTTTTTTCTATTTGTTTGCAAATGTGTTATTTGTTGTGATATTTTTTATCGCAACAATAGGGTTGATTCAGAGCCCCTTTCTCACCTTTTTTTTTTGCGTGAATATTTCCATTCTCGTTTATTTTTTCCCATCGTCTGATTCAGCAAAGCCTTTTTTCTGCGAGAACTTTACGGCCTTATTTATCAAGGGCTAGCGCCAGGTAGTGTCTGATGAGCGCCAGGTACCGCCAGCTAACGGCGGCTACCGAATCAAGTACGCCCGGCGGCGGTCACAATGACGCATTTATCACGCTAAATGAGGCTAGCGCCAGCGAGAGCGTCAGCTAGCGCGGGATTCATCATGTAGCCGACTGCAACGAACAGCACCGCTGCTAATCCCATCACAGCGACAGGTATGACCTGGCGCTCCCTGGCGTGGTCCAATGCATTTCAATGGAGCAATCTTTAAATAATCATAATTAATTGCTATTAATTTTTTTTTTTTTTTTTTTATGTCAAAAATTCTGTGACCACTTCTGCAATGTTAGGATTTTTTTTTAAGTAAAAAAAAAAAAAAATTGTGCAGAATTGATATTACAGGTCTGATATTCATGTATTCATATTACAAAATGTTTAGAAAAACTTGTATAATTTTTACATATAAAAAAAAAGTTGTTTGGGGGTTAAAAACTACTTTACACACATCGCCGGCAGCGCTCTGGGGTTTAAACAAGGAATTCACAGCGCGATAAATTTTTGAGCGTGATTTGTTAATGAATCTGCAGCAAGCCGTTCGCTCTGGCCATTCGCTGTCAGGCGCACCCATACAACGCGGAACCTGTGAAACAGCGACCCCTAACCCCGTATTCAACATTACCGCACACCGACTGAGTCGCTGTCAACAAGCAAACCCCGGCCAAGCACAGCGAATACTAGCTGGCGCTGTGAAAATCACGATACTGGCGCTCGTCTGTCGCTACCTGGCGCTATTAATGAATTGGCCTCCCCGTGTGAAATGTTTTCATTTTTGCATGATTTTTTGTTTGGTAGCAAGACCTCCGTAGAAATGATGAGAAAGGGGCTCTGAATCAACCCTAATGTGTTGAATGTGTTGAGTGGTGATTTAAAATACACATCAGAGACTTTTTCACTTTAGCTTGCTAATCATCTGATGGACGACGGGTTTAACCAGTCAGTGAGCACATGTAGTGAGTGAGGAAGCACATGTCTTGATGTGGACCAAAACCCAGGATTTTGACTATCCTGGGTTTTGGTCCTTGCCACCCTGATCGGAGGTGCCCCACTGTGTGAAATCCCCGGGTCACCTGATCAAACTCACATCTGCTCGGTCCTACGGCGAAGGCATGGCCGATCGTCCAATCAGCCCGCTCAGATCCGCTCGAGCCCCTTCATCTCGTTTAACACGAGCAGATGCAAGCATGCTGGTGGCCGCAGCCCCCTCTACCCTCTAACAGGGAGCATGGCTGCACTGGCCATTCACAAGTGCCCTGCTAGAGGGATACGGAGGATGCACCTGCTGCTTGCACATTTGCTGTTGGACCAGGTATGAAGGTCAGTTTTCGGGCAACCTGGGGGGTTTCACACAGTGGGGGGAGCGAGTGTGCCTGCCTTGGAGTCTCATAGAACACCACAAAGATAGTAAAGTGCTACTGTATCCCTATACCTATTGGGGGAGATCCTGGGACATCAGTTAAAGTAGGAGGGACCAGGCTGCTCATTCAGGAAGACTGCAATAAGGTGTGTATTTGTGCATTTCTGTTCCATCTGACTCATAATGCTCATGTATTCTAAGCAGGGCCGGATTATGAGGGGGGCGCAAGGGGCGCAAGCCCCAGGGACTCCACCACTTGCCCTGCAAAGGTCTGGTCCAGGAGGCTTTTCAGTTTCTAGTCTGACAGGCTGCAGGGTCAGCAACAAAGCTATCGGTGGTGCACCTGGGAAAGCCTTTTTTTGTTTTTGCAAACCCACAGCCAAAGCCACCACAGGGCAGGATGGAGAGTCTAGAGCAGCAAAGCCGCAGTCAGTGATGGGTGAGTGCAGAGCTGTTAATCAGTGGCCGCTCACTGCACATAAGTCACCAAGCACAGCCGCTGGCAGCTCAATGCAGGGAACTGTTTTCTGCTGGACCAGCTGAGTGACTACACTACCCCCCACCCAGAATGGCAAAGCAGGAGTTCCCAGGCAGCACAAACCCGCACAAGGGGGGCACAAGGGACTCGATCTGATGTTCCAGTAAGTAGGCGGGTGGCAGACAACCACCAATCAGTTACTTGGCTGGACTATTATTTTAAAGGAAAAAAAATACTGTATCTGATTCTAATTTAGTAGTTTTGCCCTGGTTGTAATTCATTGTACAGTACCATGGAAGAAGATGGCGCTTTATAAATAAACAACAATAATAATAATAATACCTGTACTCTAAGCTAAGCCGTTTCCTTTGCTTCAATTTTTGGGTCATGGCTTAGCTGGGAAGGATGTTTCTTGCCCCAGCCTCATGGGTCATACATACGATTTTCTCGTTTCCTAGTGTAACCACACTCGCAAGCAGGAACTCTCTCTCGCCTGATTCAGGAACACATTGCGAGACAAACGCGCATGTATGAGTAGTAAACAAGACAGCTTTAAGAGAATTACATAGTTACATAATACGGTTTAAAAAAGAGATATGTCCATAAAGTTCAACCAAGGGGCAGGTTTGGGGAAAGTTATTTATTTTTTATTTTTTTAACTGATAACAGCTAATAGTAACTGTTAATGTTACTTTCTGCGAGAAAAGCATCTAATCCTTTTGTGAAGCTGCCAGCTGTTGATGCTGTAACAAACTTCTGTTGGAGGCTAGCCTACAGATTTATAGTTCTTATTGTAAAAAATTATTGTCATATACAAGATATACACTTACAAGATTTTACAACTCCTTTACAGTTTACTGAATCACTGTCAGTGAATTATAAAACATGTCATTGATAAAAGCCACACTACTATTTGTGATCATTGTTTTTATCATTGAAAATGTCAGTGGGCATTTGTGTGTGTGTGTGTGTGTGTGTGTGTGTGTGTGTGTGTGTGTGTGTGTGTGCTTTCTTACTGTACTATTAAAACAAAATGTACCCCTCCACCAATATCCAATTAGTCCAGGCACCAGGCATAAGGGCTGGTAACCCAAGACTCTGGCCCTGCCAGTATGACAGCTCTTACTCCCCCATAACCCCATGTGACTCCATAAGTCACAGGAGGGACTATGGAGGGGGTTTCCCCAGGGACATATAAGACACCATGGGGGAGATCCCAAAGAGGCTCCACCTCTCTGTATAAAAGGCTGCTCCCCGTGGCTTATTAAGCATTCCAGGCCAGGAGTCAGGATGAAACATGGGGAGACCTTTTTGCCCCAAGAGACAACTAGTGGTGTCAGCAGAAGAGCCCCTCGGTTTATGACTTGGAGCTGGACTTTGAACACCACTGGACAAGATGAGGATGGTGCATAAACAAGGAAAAGAAGAAAAGAAATGTCGTGAATGTAAGAAAAATACGCTTATTTCTGTGTGTTTTTCTTGACTTGAGGTGATCTGTTAATGGGTCCAGGGGACCCCTCTACCAGTGTACAGGGTAGAGGACCACTGTGTGACCTAGCAACATTGGCAAGTGACATGGCGGTACCCCATCCGATTACCCTTTTCTCCTATTTGGCACACCGGAAGTGAGGAAGAGCCCAGAATCCACCGGTATGGGCACAGCATTCTTCCAGGGGTGCCCCAAACCCATAGCAAAAGGTCTAGGTGCTGGTAAACCACGAGGGGCAGTGCGGCCAGTGCGGCCTCCGAGCCCTAAATTATCAGCCCTTATGCTTGATGCCATGGCTAGCTGGCTATTGGATGAATGTTTGATTTTTTTTCTAATTTCATAATATAGTTTTAAAAAAATGTATTCTCATTGGTTATAGCGGCATCGCTTTTATCAATGAAAAAAAGCATGTCAACTAGTGACAAAACTTGCTACAAAAAGTCCTGCTGAATCAAGAAGGGAAGAGGTGCGAGAATGTGTTCTACTTTACAAAAAACGGATGAGAATGGAATCACGCCCGACACTGAATCAAATCTTATAGCTTGACACTCACAATGAGAGCACCAAGGAACAGAGTTTTCAGAGGTGTGCCTTGAGAGGGTGCGACTGCCCTGGGTCCCAAGAAGGTCAGAGGGGCCCCATAATTGTTGCTCCTTCACTTTATTTATTCTACATGTGCTCACTTGGCATTATTTAGGGAACAGAAGCTCCATTTGTCTCTGTTTCAGTCTTTAGTCATCTAGTTAGATCCAACTAAGTTTAAAGATAGAAAAAAGTTTACTGTATGTGTGGTGAAAGGGCCTCAATCAATGTTCACAACAGGGCCCCGTTAGATTTATTTATACCACTGCACTTTTTTGTGTGGTCCAGGGGGAATGAAAATGAAAGGAGGGAAAGCTTTGGAGCCCTGCTACAACTTCTAAAAAATGGAGGAGAGGCACATGGGATGGGTATCAGGTGAGCTACTTGCTGTCTTATTGTTGCTGTTGGCTTTATATATATATATAACCCATAAACCTGATCCTAAAACCTAATAAGAATCAGTTTATTTACCAGCATTTATATATAACATACATACAAGGAATTTTTTTTTGCAGGAGCGAGGGGTAGAAGGGAGGAGGTAGAGTACAATACCAAATACTATAATAGGTATAGGAAATATTATGACATTATAAAAACACATGAATAAAAAGCATACAACATCAGTTCTGTTTGAAGGTATCTTAAGCTATAATCAGTGATCATAAGATATACACTAAAAGGAATGTAGGAGTGCTTGATATATGGACCAGAGGCAGACGCGGATTCTACTGACATTTTTTCAGATTTGTCCTTTAGAGCTGTTCAGTCTATAAGCAGCAATGGGAAAAAAACTGTTCTTGTACCTGGAGGTTTTTGTGGTGGAATGCAAAAGCCCGTATGGCAATGATTTGAATTAAGGGTGGCCAGAATGGGAGGTATCTCGCTATGACTGTAAAGGGTCAGCACCATTTACATTTTTGTAATGTATGCGTTTTCCCATGCTCTTTTTTAGTGTTGCAGTTCAGCCCCATTTTTTCCTGGTTGGTAGATGGATGGATTAGCCATAAGGCAACCTGGGACAATGCCTGGTGGGCCGCACTGCTTTGGGGCCAGTTGGGCACCTGCTTTTAACACCCACATTCAATCCCTGCCCCCTAATTCTCCCTGTACCCAGACCCACTGTACCCACAAGCCAAGGAACCCCAGCCTCCAATGCTATAGCCCCTCCCTAATGGTGTGGGGAGGGGTCTTAGCTGGGATGTTTTGAGCCGGCAATGGTTTGGTGAAATCCAGGACTGATTTTTGGCCCCAGTCCGCCACTGTTGGTAGAGTACATTGTATGATCCTACCAGCCTATTTTATGACCCTGCTCAATCCAAGTTCGTCTTTCTTGGATGTTCCACCATACCTTACTAGAAAAGGAGCGTACAGAACTGACTGAGAGGTAGGTCAAATGTTTTAAATATCATCTTTATGTCTGTTGGACTCTTTCTACAGCAACCCCCCCCCCCCCCCCTATGATACAGATACTGTACTGTAGTCTCCTAATCTCACTACAGTATTCATTCTTGATAAAGCCAACAATGGTGGTTGGTAACTTATTCCATATCTATAGCCTCACCATTACAGATCCCCTTCACCTCAATGACTCAATGTCATTAAAATAACTGTGCAAAAAAAAGACTCACTCCTTGGAGAATAGGTTCTGCAATATGTATATTAATCACAGAAATTGGTGGGGGTGCTAACACGTCGCTAATCCCTAACCGCCTCTAGCATCCACCCCTATGCTTTTCTGCAGTTGTTTTTCACTCTTCATTAGGACTCGCCTCTGACCGGCATCAGTGCACCTAGGCCACCCTTGCTGGGTCAGGGTGTCACTTCTTTCTGGTCAGAGATGAAGCCTGCCCAATCGTGACTCAAAGAAAGAATGTAAACTAGAGCTAACAGGTAGGCCTCATATGGAGTGGCAGATTAACAGCATTGTATGGTAATGGATTGTGTCCTTGGGAACATTTGTTAAAGTGAAAATCTATCCACTCCGCTGGACTCCCCTCCCTTGCCCCACTGGGTGCAAAGGCTGCACTTTAAACCTTCAATAACCCTTTAATCACATTTCAAATGAACTTCTAATGCAATTAATCTGTTACTGAGGCAGGGGAATAGATTGTTTAGTATTAGCACTAATCAATTACCCCTCCCTAAATTACAAACTCATATTTTAACTCTAATTAATAACCCTGCCTAAAACACAGATCATACAACATCAATAAACTCTCTAATAAACATAATTCCCATAAATGACAGACTTTAAATCACAAACGCTTAAGGGTAATGAATTAAACGAGTACTAAATATACAACACTAATAAATTAATTAAATAAGAACAAACAGATTACGTGTTCATCTAAAAAAAGAGCATAGCCAGAGAGGCTGCGATCAGAGCAGAGGAATTGATTTTAATTAGCATTTAAAACTGTAAATGTTTTTTTTTTTTTTTCATGAGCTGCGCCTGCGCCCTCCAACGCTAAGACAGAATACTGTGTAACAAGCAGTCAGCAAACTTTCTCTGCGATCCCTATGATTGTCGGGGAGGCCGATTCATCAATAGCGCCAGGTAGCGACAGATGAGCGACTGAAGTATGGCGCTATGAGCGCCGCTAGCGTCAGCCGCGGGCGGTAGCGATTCGCTATAGCAGGCCTCCTCAGTCGCTACCTGGCGTTGTTGGGAACAACGCCTACATTGCTGAATATGATGTTGGCCCTCAGCTTTGTAGGCGCTGTCAGTCAGTGTGACCACGCTATTGTACACAGCGCCTGTTAGCTTTGCTGTGTCCTGGCCATCCAGTACCTTCTGAATAAAACACATTGCCACATTTTTTTATAAATTCAAGAGTTTTTATTTTGTGTTGAAAAGGAAATTAAATTAAACCAGATATTAGAATATAAATGCAAAATAAAACATAATTAAACACATAGCCACATTTTAAATTATTTTATTTATTTTTTAAATAAAAAGGAAATACAATTAAACCACCAATGAGAAAGAAAATGAAAATAAAAACAGAACAGAGAAAGAAATGGAAAATAGAAAAAGAAAATAAAAACAGAAATGAGAAAGGAAAATAGAAAAAGAAAAAAAAAACCTAAATGAGAAAGGAAAATAGAAAAAGAAAAAAAAAACCTAAATGAGAAAGGAAAATAGAAAAAGAAAAAAAAAACCTAAATGAGAAAGGAAAATAGAAAAAGAAAATAAAAACAGAAATGAGAAAGGAAAATAGAAAAAGAAAATAAAAACAGAAATGAGAAAGGAAAATCGAAAAAGAAAATAAAAACAGAAATGAGAAAGGAAAATAGAAAAAGAAAATAAAAACAGAAATGAGAAAGGAAAATAGAAAAAGAAAATAAAAACAGAAATGAGAAAGGAAAATAGAAAAAGAAAATAAAAACAGAAATGAGAAAGGAAAATAGAAAAAGAAAATAAAAACAGAAATGAGAAAGGAAAATAGAAAAAGAAAAAAAAAACAGAAATGAGAAAGGAAAATAGAAAAAGAAAAAAAAAACCTAAATGAGAAAGGAAAATATAAAAAGAAAATAAAAACAGAAATGAGAAAGGAAAATAGAAAAAGAAAATAAAAACAGAAATGAGAAAGGAAAATAGAAAAAGAAAAAAAAACCTAAATGAGAAAGGAAAATAGAAAAAGAAAAAAAAAAACCTAAATGAGAAAGGAAAATAGAAAAAGAAAATAAAAACAGAAATGAGAAAGGAAAATAGAAAAAGAAAATAAAAACAGAAATGAGAAAGGAAAATAGAAAAAGAAAATAAAAACAGAAATGAGAAAGGAAAATAGAAAAAGAAAATAAAAACAGAACAGAGAAATAAAAGGAAAATGGAAAAGGGAAATAAAAACATAAATCAGAAAGAAAAAGAAAATTACAATAGGAAGTAGAATGCCAAGGAAACTTTCACCAGAATTAAACACATAGCCACATGTATCTATATATAGTAGATTTTATTATTAAAATCTACAAAAATTTAAAAATGAACACAAGAGAAAAGGAAAATAAAAATTCAAACAGAAAGGAAAAAGCAAAGTAAAGTGAAATAAAGTTTGTAAAGTCCTAAATATGGATCACGGTGCATGTGTTTGTGCCTGAAAAAATAAGAAAAGTGCAGTTAGTATAGATCTTTAAAGTAGTATAGTTGTAGCAAATACAAAAATGCATTACTTGATAACCAACATTGGCGTCTTACACCCCCCCTTAGAGTGGTTTGGGTCATCTTACACCCCCCTTAGAGTGGTTGGGATCATCTTACACCCCCCTTAGAGTGGTTTGGGTCATCTTACACCCCCCTTAGAGTGGTTTGGGTCATCTTACACCCCCCTTAGAGTGGTTTGGGTCATCTTACACCCCCCTTAGAGTGGTTTGGGTCATCTTACACCCCCCTTAGAGTGTTTGGGTCATCTTACACCCCCCTTAGAGTGTTTGGGATCATCTTACACCCCCCTTAGAGTGGTTTGGGTCATCTTACACCCCCCTTATAGTGGTTTGGGTCATCTTAAACACCCCCTTAGAGTGGTTGGGCTCATCTTACACCCCCCTTAGAGTGGTTTGGGTCATCTTACACCCCCCTTAGAGTGTTTGGGATCATCTTACACCCCCCTTAGAGTGGTTTGGGTCATCTTACACCCCCCTTAGAGTGGTTTGGGTCATCTTACACCCCCCTTAGAGTGGTTTGGGTCATCTTAAACACCCCCTTAGAGTGGTTGGGCTCATCTTACACCCCCCTTAGAGTGGTTTGGGTCATCTTACACCCCCCTTAGAGTGTTTGGGATCATCTTACACCCCCCTTAGAGTGGTTTGGGTCATCTTACACCCCCCTTAGAGTGGTTTGGGTCATCTTACACCCCCCTTAGAGTGGTTTGGGTCATCTTAAACCCCCCCTTAGAGTGGTTGGGCTCATCTTACACCCCCCTTAGAGTGGTTTGGGTCATCTTAAACCCCCCCTTAGAGTGGTTGGGATCATCTTACACTCCCCTTAGAGTGGTTGGGCTCATCTTACACCCCCCTTAGAGTGGTTTGGGTCATCTTAAACCCCCCCTTAGAGTGGTTTGGGTCATCTTACACCCCCCTTAGAGTGGTTTGGGTCATCTTACACCCCCCTTAGAGTGGTTTGGGTCATCTTAAACCCCCCCTTAGAGTGGTTTGGGTCATCTTACACCCCCCTTAGAGTGGTTTGGGTCATCTTACACCCCCCTTAGAGTGGTTGGGATCATCTTACACCCCCCTTAGAGTGGTTTGGGTCATCTTACACCCCCCTTAGAGTGGTTTGGGTCATCTTACACCCCCCTTAGAGTGGTTTGGGTCATCTTAAACCCCCCCTTAGAGTGGTTTGGGTCATCTTACACCCCCCTTAGAGTGGTTTGGGTCATCTTACACCCCCCTTAGAGTGGTTTGGGTCATCTTACACCCCCCTTAGAGTGGTTGGGATCATCTTACACCCCCCTTAGAGTGGTTTGGGTCATCTTAAACCCCCCCTTAGAGTGGTTTGGGTCATCTTAAACCCCCCCTTAGAGTGGTTTGGGTCATCTTACACCCCCCTTAGAGTGGTTTGGGTCATCTTACACCCCCCTTAGAGTGGTTGGGATCATCTTACACCCCCCTTAGTGTGTTTTTGGGCTCTTTTTGATGGTAGTTCTAATACATTTAGCCAGTAGTGCAGTACTTGCATTAGAGTGAAGGTTATTTAGTTTACCGCAAAAAAAGAAGTGATCATCCTTTCCCTTAGCTCATCGCCAGTCTGGGTGTCCTCACTTCTTGCTGCGGGCATGTTGGGGATTTCTGGCACCAGTGCTGTCTCCTCGGGGGCTTGGATTCGGTGGGATATACAGATATTGTGTAACACACAGCAGGCAAGGATGATTTTGGAGACCTTCTGTGGGCTGTAGAGCATCTCTCCTCCTGGCCGTGCCAAACAGAGAAAGCGTGCTTTCAGCAGGCCGATGGGTCTTTCCACAATGCTTCTGGTCTTGCGATGCGCTGCATTGTAGCGTTCATGGGCAGAGGTCCGTGGGTTCCTGACGGGAGTCATGACCCACGTTCTCTGCCCATATCCCTTATCCGCTGTAGAAAAAACACAAGGAGAGAGACAGCAATTAGTACTAGTACATGTTTTTTGGTGGTAGTTTGGTTAAATTTGGCTTACTAGGCCACATATTTGCAAAATACATTGACATGGTTAATTTATTACCCAGTAGCCAGCCAGCTGGCATTTCGTTGTTATCAAACTTCCGGCACAGGACTGTCCGCTGCAAGACGTAAGAATCGTGGCATGAGCCGGGGAACCCCGATCTCACCGCCCGCAGCCTCATGTCTGGGTCACAGACAACCATCACATTAATGGAATGGAATTGCTTCCGGTTTCTGTAGGACAGCTCCTGTGCACGGGGAGGGCGGAAAGGGATATGTGTACCATCAACGCACCCTAGCACATTCGGGATCCCTCCCATCAGATAGAAAGTATGTTTTATTTTGGCAACCTCTTCCTCATCCTCAGGAAACCTGATGTAAATTGGGATTAAATCACAAATTGCCAGAACTACCTGGATTAGTATGCGGCTCATAGTAGCCTGGCTTATCCCGCTGAGGAGGGCTGAGGTTGCCTGGAAGGTCCCTCGTGCCAAAATATTGAGAGTGGCACACAGGCGTACTATGCCTGGAATGGAATGAGTGCGTTTGGTGGATGGCTCGATTTTGGTCTTAATCTGATCATATAGGGACTGTAGTGCAGCACGATTCAGACGGAAGCGGCTCCTGATCTGCTCGTCACTTAAGTCCCATACTGAAAGGCGGATTGCAAAGGAGCGGGGTGCCCTAAGCCTCACAACACCCCGCTCCCTTTCCTCCTGCTCTTTCAGCATACACATACATCCATCCACCCAGACACCATACATCACCCTCTTATCCATCACACACACTAAAGATATATACAAAACCAAAAAAAAAAAAAATAAAACCACTAACACACAACACACACACAAACAATCACACTCCACACACACCCGCTACAATGCAGCTCACCACAAAACCAGAACTATAGTGGTCCAAACCACCAGCCTGCTGAAAACCAGCTTTCTAAGTTAGGCACAACCAAGAGGGGAGTTGCTGCACAGCCCACAAAAGGCCCCAAAATCAAGCCTCACTTGCTGTATGCTACACAATATTTGCAGATGCCACCAAAACCAAGCTCCTAAAGAAACAGCACTGATGTCAGAAATCACCCAACAAGCCACAGAGCGTGAGGACAGAAACCAGACAGAGGCTCAAATGAGCTAAGGGAAGCGAGCACAGCACCACACCACAGCCTTTGCCACAGTGTAAGAATAGCAGAAGCTAGAAAATTCCTTCCTTTTATACTTCGTTTTCAAAAGGGACAGGTCCGCTTTGCCACCTTTTGCGTCGCTCTGCTATTTCCGGGCGCCAATTAGCCGACCCAGGTGTGCGTAAAACAGAGTGCGCACGCGCACGCTAGTAGCGCTACTAGCGTACTTGAGCCGAAACTTGCGTGCATTAACGGACATGGGCCAAAAATCAGTGGTGGACCAATGAAAGGTAAGCTGCTGTTTTTTTAAATAGCCGTTAGGCTAACCACATGTCACAAGGGTTTGAGATACATCAGTCCATTGTTGGATTTGGGTGTGTGTTGTTTGGTTAATGAGGTCTGTAATGAGTTAATTGGCTAACACACATGCTTCTGTCAGTGCAGTGGAGGTGTGCCTAGAAGGAACTGGGCTGTATGTGTGAATCAATTAAGTGGCCTGCTTTTGGATTGGCTGTTAGAGCACATAAAACCTGGCCAAGCCTAAGAGATTGCGATGCCATTCTGTAGTCTGCATGCGTGCTTGTTGGGTGTGTATTTGTGTGTGTGTGCAGCTACAGGATGGAGCCAAATTCAGGACATCTGCCGGCCACAGCAGGCCCGAGTAGGAGTTTGGTGGGTGCTGTGCGCAGACCTCCCTTACGGAAAAGGGCACAGCCTGAAGGTGGGGCAGCACCCCAGGCTAAGCGCCCAGGTGCCAAGAGGGAGCCTGAATTTAATTTGGCTGAGAATAATCATCTTGTGCGCCTTACACTTGCTAAATGGGAGCTGATATTTGGCTCCCAAAGCAAGTCCATAGGCAAACAAGAAAGAAGCAAACTGTGGGATGCCATTGGTGTGGAGCTTAGTAGCACTGCTCAACACCCACGTAGTGGCCCATCCTGCAGGAAACGCTTCTACACTTTGCGAGGGGCCCTTATGAAAAAGATGAATCACGATCTTGATGTGGACAGTGGGTTCATCCAGGCTCCAAAGAGTACCTACAGGCCGTATGAGGAGATGCTGAAGGCCAAAATCCCACTGGCTCGGCTGCAGGGTGTGGATCCTGGGGATGACACCACCGGTTGGACTGAAGGTACATATTTTCTGGCTTTTGTACTAACCTAATGTTAATGTATGTGATTTGCATTTTTACATTCTGACCAACTAACAGTAGGACCTGTGAAGTATTACATTAGAGCTCAAACATTTGTTACTTTTCTGTCTGTTGCTTTATGCATAGGTGCACATGCTGCTGTCCGGGATGTGCCTCAGGACACCCAAGCTCCTGCCCTTCCAGCAACCTCAAGGCTACCCCAGTCTGCCATTGAAGGTATTTACTAGGGATGAGCGAATCGATCCGGACGAACCCGGATTCGATCCGAATTTCAGGAAAAATTCGATTCGGATCGAATCCGAATTTCCCCGCGATTCGATCACTCGAAGTTTTCCTTTAACATCCATTCATTTACATTACAGGCATTCTAAGATGGCGGACGGGACATGTCTGGACATGTATCCCGCGCCAGTGCAAGCTGGGGCAGTCACATGCAGCCTATCAGCAGCCAGCAAGCCCGGTGACGTCACACAGCGGTATTTAACGGCGGCCATCTTGCTTTTCCTCATTTCTCTATTGCATTCGTGACAGACAGACAGAACGCTGTGTAGCTGAGGCAGTTAGACAGGCTGGAGACAGGGACAGACAGGGACAGGCTGGAGACAGGCAGGAGACAGGCAGGAGACAGACAGGAGACAGACAGAAAGCCAGGGAAAGGTAGGAAAAACGGAGCTGGCTGACAGGGAGATTTTTTTTTTTCATCCAGCCTTTGTTAGCGTTTTCAGGCTGCTTATAGTAACTAACTGTGCATATATACTGAACTGATCTTAAGTCTGCTGTGAGGCATCCCATTCTGTGACTAAAGCAGCCTCTGTTTAAGACCATATAAGCATTTGCTCTTATCATATTTGAAATTAGGCCTGATAAAGACACTTTTGCTGGCCAAAGCACTACTGGACCCTGCCAGCTCGATTCCTGCCCGGGGCATCCCATTCTGTGACTACAGCAGCCTCTGTTTAAGACCATATAAGCATTTGCTCTTATCATATTTGAAATTAGCCTGATAAAGACACTTTTGCTGGCCAAAGCACTACTGGACCCTGCCAGCTCGATTCCTGCCCGGGGCATCCCATTCTGTGACTAAAGCAGCCTCTGTTTAAGACCATATAAGCATTTGCTCTTATCATATTTGAAATTAGCCTGATAAAGACACTTTTGCTGGCCAAAGCCCTACTGGACCCTGCCAGGTCGATTCCTGCCCAGGGCATCCCATTCTGTGACTAAAGCAGCCTCTGTTTAAGACCATATAAGCATTTGCTCTTATCATATTTGAAATTAGGCCTGATAAAGACACTTTTGCTGGCCAAAGCCCTACTGGACCCTGCCAGCTCGATTCCTGCCCGGGGCATCCCATTCTGTGACTACAGCAGCCTCTGTTTAAGACCATATAAGCATTTGCTCTTATCATATTTGAAATTAGCCTGATAAAGACACTTTTGCTGGCCAAAGCACTACTGGACCCTGCCAGCTCGATTCCTGCCCGGGGCATCCCATTCTGTGACTAAAGCAGCCTCTGTTTAAGACCATATAAGCATTTGCTCTTATCATATTTGAAATTAGGCCTGATAAAGACACTTTTGCTGGCCAAAGCACTACTGGACCCTGCCAGCTCGATTCCTGCCCGGGGCATCCCATTCTGTGACTACAGCAGCCTCTGTTTAAGACCATATAAGCATTTGCTCTTATCATATTTGAAATTAGCCTGATAAAGACACTTTTGCTGGCCAAAGCACTACTGGACCCTGCCAGCTCGATTCCTGCCCGGGGCATCCCATTCTGTGACTAAAGCAGCCTCTGTTTAAGACCATATAAGCATTTGCTCTTATCATATTTGAAATTAGCCTGATAAAGACACTTTTGCTGGCCAAAGCCCTACTGGACCCTGCCAGGTCGATTCCTGCCCAGGGCATCCCATTCTGTGACTAAAGCAGCCTCTGTTTAAGACCATATAAGCATTTGCTCTTATCATATTTGAAATTAGGCCTGATAAAGACACTTTTGCTGGCCAAAGCCCTACTGGACCCTGCCAGCTCGATTCCTGCCCGGGGCATCCCATTCTGTGACTACAGCAGCCTCTGTTTAAGACCATATAAGCATTTGCTCTTATCATATTTGAAATTACCCTGATAAAGACACTTTTGCTGGCCAAAGCACTACTGGACCCTGCCAGCTCGATTCCTGCCCGGGGCATCCCATTCTGTGACTAAAGCAGCCTCTGTTTAAGACCATATAAGCATTTGCTCTTATCATATTTGAAATTAGCCTGATAAAGACACTTTTGCTGGCCAAAGCCCTACTGGACCCTGCCAGGTCGATTCCTGCCCAGGGCATCCCATTCTGTGACTAAAGCAGCCTCTGTTTAAGACCATATAAGCATTTGCTCTTATCATATTTGAAATTAGGCCTGATAAAGACACTTTTGCTGGCCAAAGCCCTACTGGACCCTGCCAGCTCGATTCCTGCCCGGGGCATCCCATTCTGTGACTACAGCAGCCTCTGTTTAAGACCATATAAGCATTTGCTCTTATCATATTTGAAATTAGCCTGATAAAGACACTTTTGCTGGCCAAAGCACTACTGGACCCTGCCAGCTCGATTCCTGCCCGGGGCATCCCATTCTGTGACTAAAGCAGCCTCTGTTTAAGACCATATAAGCATTTGCTCTTATCATATTTGAAATTAGGCCTGATAAAGACACTTTTGCTGGCCAAAGCACTACTGGACCCTGCCAGCTCGATTCCTGCCCGGGGCATCCCATTCTGTGACTACAGCAGCCTCTGTTTAAGACCATATAAGCATTTGCTCTTATCATATTTGAAATTAGCCTGATAAAGACACTTTTGCTGGCCAAAGCACTACTGGACCCTGCCAGCTCGATTCCTGCCCGGGGCATCCCATTCTGTGACTAAAGCAGCCTCTGTTTAAGACCATATAAGCATTTGCTCTTATCATATTTGAAATTAGCCTGATAAAGACACTTTTGCTGGCCAAAGCCCTACTGGACCCTGCCAGGTCGATTCCTGCCCAGGGCATCCCATTCTGTGACTAAAGCAGCCTCTGTTTAAGACCATATAAGCATTTGCTCTTATCATATTTGAAATTAGGCCTGATAAAGACACTTTTGCTGGCCAAAGCCCTACTGGACCCTGCCAGCTCGATTCCTGCCCGGGGCATCCCATTCTGTGACTACAGCAGCCTCTGTTTAAGACCATATAAGCATTTGCTCTTATCATATTTGAAATTAGCCTGATAAAGACACTTTTGCTGGCCAAAGCACTACTGGACCCTGCCAGCTCGATTCCTGCCCGGGGCATCCCATTCTGTGACTAAAGCAGCCTCTGTTTAAGACCATATAAGCATTTGCTCTTATCATATTTGAAATTAGCCTGATAAAGACACTTTTGCTGGCCAAAGCCCTACTGGACCCTGCCAGGTCCATTCCTGCCCAGGGCATCCCATTCTGTGACTAAAGCAGCCTCTGTTTAAGACCATATAAGCATTTGCTCTTATCATATTTGAAATTAGGCCTGATAAAGACACTTTTGCTGGCCAAAGCACTACTGGACCCTGCCAGCTCGATTCCTGCCCGGGGCATCCCATTCTGTGACTACAGCAGCCTCTGTTTAAGACCATATAAGCATTTGCTCTTATCATATTTGAAATTAGCCTGATAAAGACACTTTTGCTGGCCAAAGCCCTACTGGACCCTGCCAGGTCCATTCCTGCCCAGGGCATCCCATTCTGTGACTAAAGCAGCCTCTGTTTAAGACCATATAAGCATTTGCTCTTATCATATTTGAAATTAGGCCTGATAAAGACACTTTTGCTGGCCAAAGCACTACTGGACCCTGCCAGCTCGATTCCTGCCCGGGGCATCCCATTCTGTGACTAAAGCAGCCTCTGTTTAAGACCATATAAGCATTTGCTCTTATCATATTTGAAATTAGCCTGATAAAGACACTTTTGCTGGCCAAAGCCCTACTGGACCCTGCCAGGTCCATTCCTGCCCAGGGCATCCCATTCTGTGACTAAAGCAGCCTCTGTTTAAGACCATATAAGCATTTGCTCTTATCATATTTGAAATTAGGCCTGATAAAGACACTTTTGCTGGCCAAAGCCCTACTGGACCCTGCCAGCTCGATTCCTGCCCGGGGCATCCCATTCTGTGACTACAGCAGCCTCTGTTTAAGACCATATAAGCATTTGCTCTTATCATATTTGAAATTAGGCCTGATAAAGACACTTTTGCTGGCCAAAGCCCTACTGGACCCTGCCAGCTCGATTCCTGCCCGGGGCATCCCATTCTGTGACTACAGCAGCCTCTGTTTAAGACCATATAAGCATTTGCTCTTATCATATTTGAAATTAGCCTGATAAAGACACTTTTGCTGGCCAAAGCACTACTGGACCCTGCCAGCTCGATTCCTGCCCGGGGCATCCCATTCTGTGACTACAGCAGCCTCTGTTTAAGACCATATAAGCATTTGCTCTTATCATATTTGAAATTAGCCTGATAAAGACACTTTTGCTGGCCAAAGCCCTACTGGACCCTGCCAGGTCCATTCCTGCCCAGGGCATCCCATTCTGTGACTAAAGCAGCCTCTGTTTAAGACCATATAAGCATTTGCTCTTATCATATTTGAAATTAGCCTGATAAAGACACTTTTGCTGGCCAAAGCACTACTGGACCCTGCCAGCTCGATTCCTGCCCGGGGCATCCCATTCTGTGACTACAGCAGCCTCTGTTTAAGACCATATAAGCATTTGCTCTTATCATATTTGAAATTAGCCTGATAAAGACACTTTTGCTGGCCAAAGCACTACTGGACCCTGCCAGCTCGATTCCTGCCCGGGGCATCCCATTCTGTGACTAAAGCAGCCTCTGTTTAAGACCATATAAGCATTTGCTCTTATCATATTTGAAATTAGCCTGATAAAGACACTTTTGCTGGCCAAAGCCCTACTGGACCCTGCCAGGTCCATTCCTGCCCAGGGCATCCCATTCTGTGACTACAGCAGCCTCTGTTTAAGACCATATAAGCATTTGCTCTTATCATATTTGAAATTAGCCTGATAAAGACACTTTTGCTGGGCATAGCACTACTGGACCCTGCAAGGGCATCCCATTCTGTGACTATAGCAGCCTCTGTTTAAGACCATATAAGCATTTGCTCTTATCATATTTGAAATTAGCCTGATAAAGACACTTTTGCTGGCCAAAGCACTACTGGACCCTGCCAGCTCGATTCCTGCCCGGGGCATCCCATTCTGTGACTAAAGCAGCCTCTGTTTAAGACCATATAAGCATTTGCTCTTATCATATTTGAAATTAGCCTGATAAAGACACTTTTGCTGGCCAAAGCCCTACTGGACCCTGCCAGGTCCATTCCTGCCCAGGGCATCCCATTCTGTGACTAAAGCAGCCTCTGTTTAAGACCATATAAGCATTTGCTCTTATCATATTTGAAATTAGGCCTGATAAAGACACTTTTGCTGGCCAAAGCCCTACTGGACCCTGCCAGCTCGATTCCTGCCCGGGGCATCCCATTCTGTGACTACAGCAGCCTCTGTTTAAGACCATATAAGCATTTGCTCTTATCATATTTGAAATTAGGCCTGATAAAGACACTTTTGCTGGCCAAAGCCCTACTGGACCCTGCCAGCTCGATTCCTGCCCGGGGCATCCCATTCTGTGACTACAGCAGCCTCTGTTTAAGACCATATAAGCATTTGCTCTTATCATATTTGAAATTAGCCTGATAAAGACACTTTTGCTGGCCAAAGCACTACTGGACCCTGCCAGCTCGATTCCTGCCCGGGGCATCCCATTCTGTGACTACAGCAGCCTCTGTTTAAGACCATATAAGCATTTGCTCTTATCATATTTGAAATTAGCCTGATAAAGACACTTTTGCTGGCCAAAGCCCTACTGGACCCTGCCAGGTCCATTCCTGCCCAGGGCATCCCATTCTGTGACTAAAGCAGCCTCTGTTTAAGACCATATAAGCATTTGCTCTTATCATATTTGAAATTAGCCTGATAAAGACACTTTTGCTGGCCAAAGCACTACTGGACCCTGCCAGCTCGATTCCTGCCCGGGGCATCCCATTCTGTGACTACAGCAGCCTCTGTTTAAGACCATATAAGCATTTGCTCTTATCATATTTGAAATTAGCCTGATAAAGACACTTTTGCTGGCCAAAGCACTACTGGACCCTGCCAGCTCGATTCCTGCCCGGGGCATCCCATTCTGTGACTAAAGCAGCCTCTGTTTAAGACCATATAAGCATTTGCTCTTATCATATTTGAAATTAGCCTGATAAAGACACTTTTGCTGGCCAAAGCCCTACTGGACCCTGCCAGGTCCATTCCTGCCCAGGGCATCCCATTCTGTGACTACAGCAGCCTCTGTTTAAGACCATATAAGCATTTGCTCTTATCATATTTGAAATTAGCCTGATAAAGACACTTTTGCTGGGCATAGCACTACTGGACCCTGCAAGGGCATCCCATTCTGTGACTATAGCAGCCTCTGTTTAAGACCATATAAGCATTTGCTCTTATTATATTTGAAATTAGCCTGATAAAGACACTTTTGCTGGCCAAATCACTACTGGACCCTGCCAGGTCCATTCCTGCCCAGGGCATCCCATTCTGTGACTAAAGCAGCCTCTGTTTAAGACCATATAAGCATTTGCTCTTATTATATTTGAAATTAGGCCTGATAAAGACACTTTTGCTGGCCAAAGCACTACTGGACCCTGCCAGGTCGATTCCTGCCCAGGGCATCCCATTCTGTGACTAAAGCAGCCTCTGTTTAAGACCATATAAGCATTTGCTCTTATTATATTTATATTATAAGACACTTTTGCTGGGCATAGGCTTACTGCTGCCTGCCAGGTGCACTTCTGTTGAGGCATCCCATTCTGTAACATAGCATACCCCTCTTTATTTACACTAAGCAGCTCTCTTATTTACACTAAGCAGGCCTGTTGGAGGCTGAGTGTTACTGCTCACTTTTGGTGTGCATTATATTCTGTTTTATATAGACCCACTGCTGCCTGGGGGTTCTTAAAATATCACCTACTACCACGCCAGTTAGACTATGTCGGGCAGACAAGTGCCTGGAAGTGAAAAGAGGAGTGGCAGAGGCCAAGATTCCGCAGGCAGAGCTCGCATCAGACTGGGGGCCAGTAGCAGCAGGAGTCACGCTGAGAGACCTAATCTGCCAGTATCTGCTAGCGGTCGGGTCTCCACCAGTAACGCATCTGCCGTGGTAGATTGGCTGACGCGCTCATCAACAACATCATCACAACTTACATCTGAGACCCCCAGTCTAGGGTCGGTAGGTTCCTCTGACACAACCCTGAGTTGGCATGCCCCGAGAGCAGTCCCTGTCCTCCCATTGCCTCTGTCCTACGCCGTTCCCTCCCCCAGCGACGTATCCTATGCTTTGGGTTCAGCTCCACTCTTTAGTGAGGAGGACGATCAGATACAGGAGGACAGTCAGCAGCTACTGCCCAGCCAAGAAATGGAGGTGGCTTCTTTAGCTAGGCAGACAAATAGTGATGTGGACAGTGTCGTGGGTGCTGCGAGCGTTCCAGCTCCTGCGCCAGACACTGTTGACGAATCCACGAACATCAGTGACGTACAGCCACAACCCGGTGATGATGATGATGATGACGATGAAGCCGATCGCACTTGGGAGCCGGGTGATGAAGGGGCTTCATCGTCATCATCAGGAGAAGAGGGGCGCAGGTTGCCCCGGAGTCAGCAGCTGAGGCAGCAAGGTGGTAGCAGTCAGCATGGGGGCACAATTCCAAAGGCTGGAGCCGGCCGGGGCCGGGGCCGGGGTAGAGCACCTGCTGTGCGGCAGTCTACCTTATCGGGAGGTAGTGGAGCAGGGGTTCCTGGAGTTGGCAACAGCAGCAGTGAATCAGTGAGGCCAGGGGGTGGGAAAAGTAGCTACTCGGCAGTGTGGCAGTTTTTCCTGAGGCATCCGCAGGAGGGTAACATGGCCACATGCAAGATATGTAGGCAAAAGGTGAAGCGTGGCCAGGGTCCAAATGTTGGCACCACGGCCCTGCGTCAACATATGATGCGTCACCATAAAACGACCTGGGAGAACCGAGGCTCCCAAGGGGTGGTCCAGTCTGCTTCCTCACCAAGTGAGCTCCCAATTTCTGCCAGCCAAGGCTCCAGCACCTCAGCCGAAGGCAGCTGTGCGTCACACCCATCCTCTGTCGCTCCTGCTCCTCCTCCTCCTCCTCCAAGTCATGCATCCCGCCAGCAATCCATCAGCGAAGCCATGTCCAAGAGACAGCAGTATGCGCCCACTCATCCTACGGCGCAGAAGCTGAATGTGCTCCTGTCCAAGTTGCTGGTGCTGCAGTCGCTCCCTTTTCAGGTGGTGGAATCTGCACCTTTCAGAGAACTGATGGCTTGTGCCGAGCCGAGGTGGAGAGTCCCAAGCCGTCATTTCTTTGCCAAGAAGGCAGTACCAGCGCTGCACACTTTTGTTGAACAGAAGGTGGGCCAGTCCTTGAGCCTGTCGGTGTGTAGCAAAATACATGGCAGCGCCGACATCTGGAGCTGTAACTACGGTCAGGGGCAGTACATGTCGTTTACGGCCCACTGGGTGAATGTGGTCCCTTTGCAGCAGCAACTTGGACAGGTCACGCCGCTTCGGCCTCCGCGCTCTCTGCCCATTGGGCCTGTGACACCGTGCGACTCGGCCTCCTCATCCTCCGCCATCTCCTCACCCTCCACTGTAGGCTCAAGTCTCAGTGCCCCTCCAGTCTACCATGTGTGCAGGGCACGGAGGTGTCACGCAGTGCTTCACATGGTTTGTCTTGGCGAACGGAGTCACACAGGGGAGGAACTGCTTAAATGTATTCATCAGGAAATCCAAACATGGCTTACTCCGAGAAAACTTAAAATGGGAATCATGGTTACCGACAATGGGAAGAACATTTTGTCTGCGCTGCGCCAAGGAAGCCTGACCCATGCCCCCTGCATGGCTCACGTCTTCAATCTGGTTGTCAAGCGGTTTCTGAAGTGTTCCCCCCATCTGCCGGACAGCCTAACAACTTCACGGAAACTTTGCATGCACTTCAGCCACTCCTACACCGCCAAACACACCCTTCTTGAGCTACAGCGTCAGAATGGTATCCCCCAACATAGTCTGATTTGCGATGTTTCCACCCGTTGGAATTCCACCCTTCACATGTTGGACCGATTATATGAACAGAGAAAAGCCATCACGGATTTCCTGATGATCCAAGCAGATAGGGGGACTCCCCTGTGTAACTTCAATGTCAACCAGTGGCAGCTCATACGTGACACCTGCCGTTTGCTCAGGCCCTTTGAGGAAGCCACTTTATTTGTCAGTCGGCAGGATTACGGGATGAACGACGTGATTCCACTGCTTCATGTACTACAGCACATGTTGGAAACCATGGCTGGTCAGGGCACTGGAGACATGGCGTTTACATCTTACGGCCACATGAACCCCCTTGGAGCTGAACTGGAGGAGGAGGAGGAGGAAGAGGAGGAGGAGGAGTTGCCCAGCGAAACACAGTTTAGGCTTGGCGAAATGGCTGGTTTATCTAGTCAGCGGACAGGAGAGGAGGAGCAGGAGCAGCCAGAGGAGCTAGAGGTTTTTGAGGAAGGAGAGACAGAGGACCCGGGCACACCGTGGCAGTATGCAGTGGAGATGGAGACAGGTAGTCCATCCGAGTCACTTGCGCAAATGGCACGAAGCATGCTCACGTGCTTGCGTAGTGACCCCAGAATTGTTTCCATCTGTCGGCGGGATGACTTCTGGCTGTCCACCTTATTGGACCCTCGCTTCCGGCACAAAATGGGGGCATTTTTTAAACCCACCGAGAGGGAGGACAAACTCAACTACTACAAAGACATTCTACGTAGGCAGTTGGCCGATGCCTATCTGCGCCATGGTCCATACTCTCGCAGGTCTGACTCGAGGGGACCTCTGCGCTCACCTTCCACTGCCATGGCCGCTGGGGGGGTTGGCAGCAGCAGCAGCAGAAGCTCCATCAGCAGCAGCAGCCTCAGTCTTCAGTCGCTAATGAGTAGCTTTCTACACCCGCATAGTGAGGCTACTCATGAGCAGCAGGAAGACCTGGAGCAGGACCTGAACCAGCAGGTCATGTCATACTTTGACATGACCATGCCAACACACCTTGAGGATCCGCTGGACTTCTGGGCAGCCAAACTTGATTTGTGGCCGCAACTAGCAGAGTTTGCCCTGGAAAAGCTGTCCTGCCCGGCAAGTAGCGTGCCATCTGAGCGGGTGTTTAGTGCGGCGGGGGCCATAGTTACGGCGAGGAGAACTCGTCTGTCAACTAAAAATGTGGAGAGACTCACCTTTGTCAAAATGAATCAGGGATGGATCAGCCAGGATTTCCACCCACCAATGCCTGATGCATGCGACTAGATTCAGCATGGTGCCACGTTTTACACTTTCCAAATGGTGCAAAACATATTTATGTCTTTAGGCCATTTTTTGGGCTCCTGCTTGCTGCTACTGTCAACTCCTGCCAACTCCAGGGTGTGATTCATCCAATTTTTGGGCTCCTGAAGCCAACTCCAGTGTATATTTGGGCTCCTGCTGCTGCTGCTGCCAACTTCTGCCAACTCCAGGGTGTGATTCATCCAATTTTTGGGCTCCTGAAGCCAACTCCAGTGTATATTTGGGCTCCTGCTGCTGCTACTGTCAACTCCTGCCAACTCCAGGGTGTGATTCATCCAATTTTTGGGCTCCTGAGGCCAACTCCAGTGTATATTTGGGCTCCTGCTGCTGCTGCTGCCAACTTCTGCCAACTCCAGGGTGTGATTCATCCAATTTTTGGGCTCCTGAAGCCAACTCCAGTGTATATTTGGGCTCCTGCTGCTGCTGCTGCCAACTCCTGCCAACTCCAGGGTGTGATTCATCCAATTTTTGGGCTCCTGAGGCCAACTCCAGTGTATATTTGGGCTCCTGCTGCTGCTACTGTCAACTCCTGCCAACTCCAGGGTGTGATTCATCCAATTTTTGGGCTCCTGAGGCCAACTCCAGTGTATATTTGGGCTCCTGCTGCTGCTACTGTCAACTCCTGCCAACTCCAGGGTGTGATTCATCCAATTTTTGGGCTCCTGAAGCCAACTCCAGTGTATATTTGGGCTCCTGCTGCTGCTGCTGCCAACTTCTGCCAACTCCAGGGTGTGATTCATCCAATTTTTGGGCTCCTGAGGCCAACTCCAGTGTATATTTGGGCTCCTGCTGCTGCTACTGTCAACTCCTGCCAACTCCAGGGTGTGATTCATCCAATTTTTGGGCTCCTGAGGCCAACTCCAGTGTATATTTGGGCTCCTGCTGCTGCTACTGTCAACTCCTGCCAACTCCAGGGTGTGATTCATCCAATTTTTGGGCTCCTGAGGCCAACTCCAGTGTATATTTGGGCTCCTGCTGCTGCTACTGTCAACTCCTGCCAACTCCAGGGTGTGATTCATCCAATTTTTGGGCTCCTGAAGCCAACTCCAGTGTATATTTGGGCTCCTGCTGCTGCTACTGTCAACTCCTGCCAACTCCAGGGTGTGATTCATCCAATTTTTGGGCTCCTGAAGCCAACTCCAGTGTATATTTGGGCTCCTGCTGCTGCTGCTGCCAACTTCTGCCAACTCCAGGGTGTGATTCATCCAATTTTTGGGCTCCTGAGGCCAACTCCAGTGTATATTTGGGCTCCTGCTGCTGCTACTGTCAACTCCTGCCAACTCCAGGGTGTGATTCATCCAATTTTTGGGCTCCTGAAGCCAACTCCAGTGTATATTTGGGCTCCTGCTGCTGCTGCTGTCAACTCCTGCCAACTCCAGGGTGTGATTCATCCAATTTTTGGGCTCCTGAAGCCAACTCCAGTGTATATTTGGGCTCCTGCTGCTGCTGCTGCCAACTCCTGCCAACTCCAGGGTGTGATTCATCCAATTTTTGGGCTCCTGAAGCCAACTCCAGTGTATATTTGGGCTCCTGCTGCTGCTGCTGCCAACTCCTGCCAACTCCAGGGTGTGATTCATCCAATTTTTGGGCTCCTGAGGCCAACTCCAGTGTATATTTGGGCTCCTTCTGCCCCTCATAGTGATGCCACTTCAACTCTCTGCAATTGTGCCGCTCTGCGATTCTATTAGCGATGCCTCTGATCTGCATGTGATATTTCTTCAAAGTATTATTTAACTAACCCAGCACGCATCCTGTGCGTGTTACAGCAAGGCTGAATGGTTTACAACCCTATTGAGGCTGTAGGAGGCTCAGAAATAGCCGTTTTTAATAGCGATTCGTCGCGAATTTATTCGGGTCGAAACGATTTTTGTCGGAAAATTCGGCGAATCAGTCGAATCGAATTTTTCAAAAGTTCGCTCATCTCTAGTATTTACCCCTAATTTGGTTGCTGGTTGTTTGGTGAACAAATGGGTGTGGGAGCAGCTCAAACAATCAAGTTTTGCACTGTTGAGTATTAATAATATGTGCCTGCGGCCTAATTGCACGCCCACTGTAACACTCACAGCAACTAACTAACAAGGCCCTAACATGTGTAGATATGTTTGAAGCCAGAGATGTGTAGCCATATATCGGCATATCAATGTGGGAGCCACACTGGCCTTGATTAGTGAATATTAGTGAAAGAGCTGCTCACACACCTTAATGCATGTTGTATTTTTGCACGCACATTAACTATGGCTCAATGTTGGCTTTATTTTTGCCTAGCTCCCATGCCCTTGGCCCCAGCATCTCCTCCGGATCCCACCTACTCTTTGGATGTCGGTAAGTGCATGTGTTCACCTTGCTTGATCCACTTTTACCCAAGTGCATGTGTCTCATTCCTCTTTTTTCTTGGTAGGCCAAGTGACTGGTTCATCTTTGGACCCCACTTCCGATGTTGCCGGTCAACAGGACCCTGTTGGTGTGTAGAGCAATACATAATGTATCCTTTATGCTGTTTATGTTACACTGGTTCAATTTGGTTAGTCTACTAAGCTACATGTTTGCTTGGTAAACTTGAAGATGCCTCTTGGGAGTGCTTGTTGCCTCCCCAGGGTCAGTCTATTAGTTATTGGAGTGATAGCAATGTATTTTTGCGGACATCTTTTTAGCCAAACATTCCCCATAGTAGTTTGCTGAATATTTAGAGACATTCCTTGTTTTTTTTAGTTGACCCGAATATCGGAAGTGGCTGTCCAGAAAGGGCCCCTCAAGTTCCGGCTGCCAGAGATGAGGGTAAGTGGTTTTGCCTTGCTCTAGTCTGTATTTTGGCTCTACTTTTGTGGCACTTGCTTCTGGCAACTTGTGTGTCCACATGTATTTTCAAGGTCCAAGCTCGAGTGAGGACCCCACTCAAGACATCTGGGAGATTGCGGGTATGTGTAATTTAAGCAATGTTTCTGATGTGATTAGCAAAAATTATTGCCTCTTAGTCCTGTAACATACATGTTAACAATCTGAGTTTAACAGATACCTTTGGTCTAGTGTGTATTTGGGCACTTTTTAGAGGTATGGCCTCGATAGCCTAACCAGGTTACATTAGAGTTTGGGCCACAGACCTACTAACCTGATTTTCCTGTTTAGCATATGTCAACTTGCCGGACATCTCGGATGTTGAATTGCCACTCTCTGGCAGCGAAACCTCGAGCCTACCTGTGCCGGAGGACACGCAGGTAACATGGCTGATGTAGACGACCTCGAACCACATTGGCATCTTCGTGGGTAGTGGAAGAAGCAACATGTCACATTTCCTTTCATTGTTGTTTTTGCAGGAGGCGGAACCAGAACCCCAAGCTGGGACCTCTTCCCAAGTCCCATGTGGCCAAGCTTCCGAGGCTCAGACAAGGGTAAGTTGGATAGTGACTGTTTATGGGATTTATTTTGAGGGGCATACCTGCATTGGTTCTGTTTGACTAAAATGTGGTTTACTATTTGTTTAGCCTCAAACCACAGCAAGAGGAGGTGTGGCACCAACCAGTGCAGATTTCTATGAGCTAGGGGTCCGGATGCTGGAGGACTACAGTCGCCAACAGCCGCGTGATGGAACTAATGAGCACATTGCGGCGTTGGAAAATCAGGTGCTGATGTGTCAGCAACAAAATGAGGCCCTGCAGCGCCAGATGGACCAGTTGCTCCAAAACCAACACCAGAACCAGGAACTTGGTCGGCTGGCAAATCTAATGGAGCAATCTCTACAGCGCCAGGAAGAATCAATACAGCGCCAGGAAGAATGTCTCCAGCGGCAGGACCAAACTTTGTTGTTGCTACAACAGCTCATACAACAGCAGTCTATATTTTTTACTGCACTGTTGTCCCCCAACACCGCCCCTAGCAATGACTCCCAACCTCCCCGGCCACCCAGCCAAGAATATTAATTTTGTATATTTTTGGTTTTGTAAATATATTTGCTTCACCCACCTCTAAATTGTGTGTTTCCTAAGACCTAGCTAATAACACAGTCAGGGATGAGTATCTTGATCTACATATGTCAATGTATTGGTCAATTTAGCCCACACATTGGAGACCATAGCTTACTATGGTTAACACCTGAAATGGCTCCAAAGGTATGGCTACATTGACACACAAATGGTTTGGGAGACAGTTAAACTATGCTTTGCAATGCAACACACTGTAATGATGGTAATCAAAAAAATTTAATTACAAAACATGGCCAACACGGCCAACATTGGCCAACAACGGCCATCAAGAGGCCAGCCTTCCCCCCACCCTAACGACGCCGTCGGCGCCTCTTCCTGGCCAGCAGCATCAGCTTCAGGAGCCGGATCTCCCGCCACAGTCTGCGATGCTGGTTTTCACAAGCTGTAGAAATGTAGAAACAACAATTTTTAAATAAATTGGATGTGACCTCAACAGACACAGATGTAGCAATGTAATGTCAGTGTGTCCAATTAGGTGACACTCACATTAACATTGTTGACCACTGTGTGCTTATTGGTTAACATGATATGAGTACTATTGACTGGCAGGAATGTGAACAACACATCCCAAGCATACATTTTCTCTTAAAGTGTACCAACACCCACGGGTGATCGGCCCGGGAATCTATCAGATTCCCTGCCCGATCACCTCCCTCCCCGCGGGACATCCAAGATCGGGATGTCCCTGGGTGTGAAACCCCCCCCAAACCCCAAAATACCTACCTCAGTTTCTGTGTGGCAGTGCCGCTGGGCCCTCCCTGCCGCCCCTCTAGACGTGTGCGTGCCTGCGCCGGCCGTCTGTGAATGGCCGGCGCAGGCACGCGCGCGTAAAAAGGGGCGCGAGGGAGGCGGAGGAGGAGGCAATTTGCCATGGCTTGTACATTTGTTGGAGTCAAAGTGAGTTCAGGGGGTTGTCACACAGCGGTGACGATCAGGGGTGCCCCACCGTAGTGGAACAACACCCAGGAAAGTCAAAATCCTGGTTGTTGTTCCAGTTTAACTCTTGGGAAGCAAAGAAGGTATAATTCCCTGTGTGTCCATTTTTGTGTTTAGTAACAGCCAAACATCAGGGCCTAAGTCCGAACGAGTACACGAGTTTTCCCTATAATGTTACAGGTCCAGACCTAATAGGGCCCATTTGGTTGTGTCTAACGCAAAAATAGTCTCTATGTGGCCTAATGAAGGATGTGAGCCAACAATCAAGCATGCAAACAGGCATGTTGGATTATTGTGCAAACACATTGAATCGAGATGTGTGTGAAATTAACACATAGGTAAATTTAAATTGGCTGCAGATGTGACTAGAAGACATAGGTTTCACAAGTCTTTAGGCATATGAAGTGGGATGTACTCACCATCGCAGCTGTGGCGGGGGCCCATGCTGCTGGCCGTCCCTGGAGCTGGGGTGGGGAGGAGGGTCTCTGGCTCCGTCTGCGTCGCAACATCTGTCAACATAAAGCAAAAGACAAAAACACAATTAGTGGGCAAATGACACCTGACTATTTGACATCCATCTGGTTATTGAGTCTGAAAATGCAAAGGCTTGCATGGTTACATACAGGTTGACCTAAATTAGCATATTTCCTGGACCATGAGTTAATGTCAATTTGTAAGGCTTCACACATGTATCCCTAAAGAGAATGTGCAAATAACATAGACAGTGCTATGTAAAGGAATCTTTAGCAGTTGTTTGGCTAATGTTAATAGTGGCCCACATGTTGGAGCGGGAACAACTTAACCCAAGAAAAGAAATGAGAACACCCATCATGGTGTGGGCAGAAACATAGGGGTGGTTGACAGTTGGCTAGCACTGTAGTAGGGTTTGTGAGGTTAGGGTACCTTATCAAACCAGCTGTGACAATGGACCAGGAAACATGTGTCTGTTACAAGTGGGCCTATACACAGGATTGCTGCTAATCTGGGTTTGGGTCCACTTTGGCCGAGCCACACAATTTGCATGAGCCAACGTACTCCGCGCCCGCTGCCTTCCACACATCACTCCTCGAGTGTGTGCGGACGCGCAGGCCATTTTGAAAAAGAGCGCAGGCGCACACACATCTAGAGTGTCACACAGGAGGCTTGGACGGTGGCTTTGGCAACCCCCAAAGAGGTAAGGAGTTTTGTGGGGTTTTTTTGGTGGGGGGGGCCCTGGGTGAGGGATGTGATTGGTCCTGGAACCTTCCAGAAACCAAGCACCATCAATGTTTGGGGGTACACTTGAATGAAGGTAATAACATTGGGAATGTGATGGCTAACCAAAAACACTTACCATGACTATGCCCGTGGAGAATCCTACGCCAAAATGCCATGGAGGTGCCGCCTATATGATGCCCTGCAAATTAGAGAGGAATGGCAAGGGCTAAGGACACGTTGCAAGATGAAACCTGTCACAGACTAACAATTAAAAAATGTACACTCACCAGGGGATGAAGCGCCACTTGAAGCCCAGGGAGGGCTCTGAGGAGGAGGCGGGGAGCCTCGGCTCCTCACACTCTGGTCGGAAGATCCACCAGGCAAAGGGCCACCCTCCTCCCTCTCACTCCCTGCTTGAGAATGGCCCCTTGCCTGGTGAGAGTCCTCACACTCAGAGTGTGAGGAGCTGAGGCTTGATCCAGCCAGCCCCCCAGCAGCACACTCCTCTGGGGCGTCATCCCCTTCCTCCCCTGGATCCTCTAAATAGGACCCGCGGGAGGGACCCTCCCCCGATGACTCCCCCGAGTCCGCCTGCCTGGTTCGGGGGAGGAATCCCTTCCCACGTTTCCCCAGGGGAGGACGCTTATCTGTGTGGAGGGGGTGAAAGAAAATAATTAATCTAAAGAGCACAAATGGACACAGCTTAGCAGATGATTCGGCACAAAGGCTAAACATAACATAAGCTTTAACTTACCTGATGCGTAGGCATCATATAGGCGGTACACGCCTTCAGGGTCCCGGCGCTTGAAATCCGACCACTTTTGTTGGATGGAGCGGATGGTCAGCTCGGTCTGGAAGCGCCGGGACACTGTGGCCTTCACCTCCATGGCTATGCGTTTTTTGCCTCCACGGGCATAGTCATATTCGGCCAGGCAGAAGTCCTATGAAAAAAGAACAAACAAACTAAAATAAATACACCACATCAGAACACAGTCATAAACAGTTATACAGAGACCAGATCAAAGTGGACCCACACCCAGGATTATCACTATTCTGGGTTTGTGTGCACTTTGGTGGGCCACACCAATTGTGGGTGGTCCTCTGTCTGCAACCCCCTTGGAAGGCCACAAATACACCACTGAGGACACTCCCACGTCACTCCCCAAGCCAAACACAGGGCTCGGCGCCGCTGTGGTATGCGCATACAAGGCCGTTGGGACGTGCATACCAGCTCAGCTGGGTCTGCACGGCAAAGTAGGCATGTGGCGTTTGACTCTAACAGGGAGTGCGCCTGCACCCAAAATTACAATATGTCTGGCGCAGGGGTACACCCTGCTAGAGGTAAGCGCAATAGGCATCCGCAGCTAACGCATGCACAGATGGGACGGGACTGAGGTAATATTTAGGGCCCTCCAGGGGGGGCATCCCAGCAGGACATCCACAATGGGTATGCCCCACGGGGATTGCTCAAATTTGTTATTAAAACCAAAATTTGGCATAACCAATCCCCCCTGTGTGTTCTGCAACTTTTAAGCTAAAAAGACAAACCAAAAAATACTCACTTTTACAACCTGGCCATTGACTCGGCTATCCACCCGGGTGCGCCTTTTCTTGGCCTGCCCAGGAGGGGAAGGGGTGGGAGGGGTGCTAGGTGGGGGAGGTGAGGTAGGTGGGGGAGGTGGGGGAGGGGTGGTGGGGTCAGAGTCTGAGGAGGAGCTGGGGAGGCGCATTACTCTCCTTCTGGGCATCATATTGGAAACGCTAAGGAGGAAACAGGAACCGGAAATGACCCTAGCGACATTGGGAAAAAGTTAAAAAAAAAAAAACCGCTCCGCGCACCAGCAACAAGCTATTCTCAGCTATGTGCAAGCTAAGTGGCGGAAAAACTAAAATGACGCTTGAAAACAAGCTAGTGGCATAAGCGCAAGACAGTTTTACCTTAAGGTGGCGTTGAAACGCAAAGGAGGATCCCGGAACCGGATATGACGCTAGCAACTGTGCTTCAAAATTCAAACACAAACATGCGCGCAACAGGGACAAGCTAATATCAGCTATGTGCAAGCTAAGTGGCGGAAATACATTAAAATGACGCTGCAAAACAAGCTATTGGCATAAGCGCTAGACAGTTTTACCTTAAGGTGGCGCTGAAACGCAAAGGAGGATCCCGGAACCGGATATGACGCTGGCAACTGTGCTTCAAAATTCAAACACAAACATGCGCGCAACAGGGACAAGCTAATATCAGCTATGTACACGCTAAGTGGCGGAAATACATTAAAATGACGCTGCAAAACAAGCTAGGGCAAAAGGCGCCACAAATTATTAGCTTGATTTAGCAGGGGATTCTACATACTGTAATGCATAGGTCCTTCTAAAGCATACACCGTTGGGTTTAAATATACAAATCTGATTCCTTCAAAAATTCAGCACACAATCAAAGTAGACAACTACCTGAAAATGTGGCACACATGAGAATGCATAACGGGTTGTTATGAGCTGGTACGACTGAATGTTAATCCTGCAATATGTGGCCAGGCACGCTCACAACTACAGTGTATTCATTAACAACGACTGGGGTCGCGGGAAGTGAATTCCTTGCAAATGGCAGAAGGGCACATGTATGAACAGCACAGCGCCGCACAACGCAGCGCAGCGAGGCACAGCGACGCTCGCGCCGCCACATAGCGAATCTAAACAGCGACTGCACAAACACTGACCAACACAGATTCATCAAGGACAGGGCTGCCGAATAGCTTGGGCGCTGACAATTTCGAAGAGCGAACGTGACCGCCCAACCTGACAGGCTACAAAATAGCTTTACAAGCCACCATTGTGTGGAAAACCAGCGATTTTGATGCCAATGAGTTTGGGTGGAGGAGATGCAATTCCCATGTCACTCACAACATTACATTGTGAAAAAAAAAAATTAAAAAAAAAAAAAAAATAACCAGCCAGATTCATTAAACAGATCAATATAAACATGTGTGGAATTTTTTACCAAAGAAAAAAACCAAAAAACCACAAAAAACAATCATTTCAGCGTATGCCATTGAAATGTATGGGAGAGCGGCAGGTAGCGCCAGGTAATACGTGTCGCTGTGAAGGAATTTGCAGCGGCGCTGTTCGGTCAAGGCGGCTTCATGATGAATGCCGCGCTAGCCGTCGCTCTCGCCGGCGCTAGCCTCATTTAGCTTGATAAATGCGTCATTGTGACCGCCGCCGGGCGTACTTGAGTCGGTAGTCGCCGTTAGCTGCCGCTACCTGGCGCTCGTCAGACACTACCTGGCGCTATCGCTTGATGAATAAGGGCCTAATTCTTGGGATCGTCAAGATCACATGATCAGCAGGACAATTTCTAGGCAAAATAGCACTCAGTGCAGGGTAGGGCCGTATTTTGAGTTAGGAAACTAGGATGGCTACTTGTAGTGAGCGCTGGCATTGCTGCTATAGTAAAAACAAGTGAGTGTTGCAGGAACTTTAATGCCCCTATTTTTTGAGTGTAGTTAGTTGTATATATATTTTGGGGGGCTAATAGGGGATCAGATCAGACTGAGGAGGTTTCTTTAAGTACTGGGTGCACGTACACTGCATATTTATGTTAAGGGCTCGTAGCAGGGCCCCAGAATGACTGAGTCCCTGTGGGCCCCTTGTGCCACGTCACATGCCCCGGTGTGAAAAACTGTCTGGGATCACCAGTATACTAACCTCACATGATAAAGCATGACTTAAAGATCTGTTTGTCCACAGAGCCCTGCATAGAGAGTGCAGCGCAGACAGCATCCCTGGTTTCCCACTGGCTTACATGAGTATTTCTACGCCTGTCTGATTGGCTGGGCACCTGAGCATCCAAGGGAAACCGGGAATGCACTCTGGGATCACAGGCGAGGTGAGTGTACAAAAGTTCTATACAGCGTTAATACCCCAGGTTAGGGAATTGGATGGCGCTGGAGTTTTTTAGCCTATAAAGCCAGCTAAAACAGGTTTTGATATTTTCTAAAGGCAAAACATCTGTCTCTGTGGCCACTGGCTGGGAGGCCAAATGCACGGTCTTTGGCCATGCCAGAACACCAGCCCCTATGCCCTTTAGCCAACGTCTGATGCTACTCCAAGGGTAAACACCAGGCCCCCTAGAGTAATTTTACAGCTATGGGTCGGGAAGAGATTTCTAGAGGAAGCCTGGCAGAGTGGCAGCCTGTAAGGAAGGAGGACCCATGTCCTATTTCAATCCAAACTGCCAATAGAAGATGATCTGGTGGAGGGGGCACTGGGCAGTGGAAGGACGCCTCATGGCATTGGAGGAAGACGGCCGAGTTGAGTGTAACTTTTACTTTTTCTACCTGTGCGCTGCTAATGGATTTATACTAGTTCAAAGGGTGGGGGTGGCCATTACTTCCGCCCCATTACTTATACCCCGGAAGAGAACCAGACCCAGCTCAAAGGGCATAGGGGCTGGTGTTCTGGTATAGCCAGAGGCCACAGAGCCATGGGGCCTCCAGCACCTATTATCTCAAAATGGATGCCGCAAATGCAGCCAGACAGGTGTGTCTTGTAAGTAAGAGAGAGAAATGAAAAGGGAATGAGGAATTGTGGGGAAACTAGGCAGACAGAGGGAATGTGGAAATGAGAAAAGGGAAATGGTAATCCATAAATATTGATATAAAGGACGTGTATCATTTGTCAGCTGGTCTGGCGATGGGTTATATGTATTTAGTTACTTCTCCGCCTCTTAGCTGATAAATCCCTTGCTTTCTCCTTGTTGACTGGCTGTTAGTTTGATATACATATAGTACTGTATGTAGTGTAACAAGTTTACCCTGCAGAAGGAGAAAGTAACGGATTTATAAACTGAGAGGCAGAGAAGTGTCTTGAAACATACAGCCCGTTGCCAGACCAGGTGGCAAATGATAGTTGTCCTTTAAAGATAAAGGGAATGTTAAAAAGAGTAGATAAAGGAAATATGGGAACGTGAGTAATACACAGGGAAGGTGGAAAAGACAGGAAGACAGCAAGATAACGATGGATGAAACAAAAAAAAGAGAGGGAATAGATAAAGAGAGAACGATGGAAAGAACATGAAAAATAGAAAAAGAAGGGGAGAGAAAAGGGATAGAATGTGCAAAAGAGGGAACAACGGGGGTATTATGAAAAATAGAGAATGAAGAAGGAAATGTGCAAAATAGAGAAAAAAGAAGCAGAAATTGGAAAAGAGAGAATGGACGAGGAAATGTAAAAAAGAGTGAATGATATAGAGAGAGTGGGGAAAAGAGAAAAGATAGAGGTAATGTGAAGGAGAGGGTAGGATGGAGGGAATGTAAAAAAGAGAGAAGGTTGGAGGGAATGTGAAAAGGAGAGAACAATGGAGGGAATGTGGAAAAGAGAGAATGATGTAGGGAAAGTGAAAAAAAGAGAACAATGGAATGAGTGTGGAAAAGAAAGAATGATGGAAGGAATGTGAAAAGAAAGGAACGATGAAGGAAGTATGAAAAAAAAAACGCTGGAGGGAATGTGAAAAGGAGGGAATTTGAAAAATATTTAATGAATGAGGAAATGTGAAAAAGAGTGAATGATAGAGAGAATGTGGAAAAGAGAAAAGATGGAGGTAATGTGAAGAAGAGGGTAGGATGGGGAGAATGTAAAAAAGAGAGAAGGTTGGAGGGAATATGAAAAAGAGAAAACAGTGAAGGGAATGTGAAAAGGAGGGAATTTGGAAAATATATAACGACTGAGAAAATGTAAAAGAGAGAGAAATATAGAGGGAATGTGGAAAAGATGAAAAAGGTTTTGCTACATCCAAAATTCAAACTAGGGCAGCAAGTCTGGTGCTCCATGGGAGAAACAAAAGAAGACAATGTGCAAAAGCGAGAACGATGGACGGAATATGGAAAAGAGAAAAGAAAGAGGGAATGTTCAAAATATAGAAAGGAGGAGTGGAATGTGAAAAATAGAGTAGGATGGAGGGAACGTGAAAAAGAGAGATCAATGGAGGCAGGGCCAGCTCCAGGTTTATGTGGGCCCTCGGGCGGCATGGTCTCAGTGGGCCCCTTTGTGGTGGAGAGTCGCGGGTCAGGGGTCTATAAATTCCATGGCATAGAACAGGGTGCAAGGACCAGCCTCTGTGCCCCCCTGCCCTGCAGGCTACAAACCCGCACTTGCCAGCGCCTACGCCTTGTGAACTAGTATAGGGGTCGCCTGGACCCCTTACCAGTTCACAAAGGGTTGAATGTAAAAAAAAAAAAAAAAAAAACACAGAAAACATTTTTTTTTTTAATACTTCTCTCCCATCACTCCTGCTGCTGCTGGAAGCCTGTTATACCTTCTGGCTGACAGAACATAAGGGGTTAATTTGAAAAATTACCCTCCTTGGGGGGGGGGGGGCACCCCATTTTGGGGGGGGGGGGTTGTAAGGGTTACATACCCTCCATCACAAGCTCCCTATGTCCCCAACTGCCTTAGCCAACAACCAAAGACAAAAACAACAAAAAAAGAGAATATGGTGACATAAAGGAGAGAAAGGGGTGATATAGAGACACAGGGGAGAGAAAGTGGGGATAGAAAGTTATGAAGGAGAGAAAGGGGAAATATAGAAAGATAAAGGAGAGGGGGGATATGGAGAGATGGAAAATTGAAAGGGGGAATATGGTGAGAAAGCCAGATATGGGGAGAAGGAGGAGGGTAAGAGGGAATACGGAGATATACAGGAGATAAAGGTGGATACAAAGAAAGAAAAAAAAAGAGAAAGGAGGAGAGAGAAAGGGGGAATATGGAGAGACTAGGCAAGGAAAGAGGAAATATGGAGAGGAGGAAAGAGAGAGAATATGGAGAGAAGGAAGAAAGAGAGGGAATATGGAGAGAAGGAAGAAAGAGAGGGAAAAGGAGAGAAAAAGGATAGATAGGCTGATACTGGTAGAATGAAGAGAGAAAAGGGGTATATGGAGATATGCAGGAGAGAAAGGGGGAATATGGAGAGGAGGAAAGAAAGGAGGAACATGGAGAAAAGAAGGAGACACAGGAGAACATGGAGAGAAGGAGAGAAAATAAAGAATATGGGAAAAAAAGGGTTAGAGAAAGAGGAAATATGGAGAGAAAGATATGATGAGAAGGAGGAGAGAAAGGTGAAATGAGGAGAAGGAGCAGAGAAGGGGGGGTGGAGACATAAAGGAGATAAAGGGGGATATGAGAAGAAAAGGGAAATATGGAAGTAAGGAGGAATAAATGTAAATGGGCACTTGGGGGAGGGTGACATACATCCACCAGAGACCAGTTTACAGGGTGATGAGCACCCCCATGAGGGCATGGTGCAAGCTGGATATAAATACATAACACTTTACTATCACAGAAGTTGACGCTACAAACAGAAAACATTTCCCCCTAATATGAGTGGATAAGCTGTAGAGCACCAACACTCAGCATTAGCCACTGCTCCCATCATTGAAAACACCAAACACCAAAATCACCACACAGACTCCATTTAACCAAAACAAATGATCAGATCCCCAAATTAATTATTAAAGGAACAGTCCGCTTTTAGGGACCATTCCCACAGACCTCAGATCAGCTAGTGTCAGTGGGCACAAAGCAACCCGCTTATTTCACTGCTATGTCTGTGTCGCCGATCAGTCTTCTGCAGCCTTGGATTGAAAACCGGGAGCAACACTGGTTCCAGCTGTTGGATGGGCATGGCCTGTGTACAGCTCACTTTCCATTGAAAATAATAGGCTGGTAAAATCTGGCATTGGCGCAGGAGCGGTGGTGAGGTTTATGGGTTGCTTTGTGCCCACTCTTGCTAGCTTGCCTGAGGTCTGTGGAACAAAAGTGGACTTTTCCATTCAAGACAACCAACCATGTTATTGGTCCCCTGGCAAAACCGAGCGTTGCGATTGGCCGCTGCAGTCACTGGCTTCTTCCGGGACCGGGTATCTGGCCTCCGGCAACCAGATGACTATGACGGCCAATCGCATTGCTCGATTTCACAAAGGACTGAGGGTTTACTGGGGTTAATGCGCAGGGGGCACCTGCAATCAAGATGCTTGGGTATTGTTTCAAGTACCTCTCAGGGATTGCTATTTGGAATACCCCACTGTGCCCTGCAAACACTTACCTTTCTGGCGCACCCACAGCATGTTTTGCAGGCCGCCTCCCTGCAGCAGAGCTGTGCTCCCCTGCCCAGACATTCAGATAGGCTGGGACGCCAGCGTGTCACAGACCACAAGACCTGTAGTGTTACTATGCCAATACTGTGTCCAAACAGAGCTGTATATCAAGCCTTAATATACAATAATAATATACAATAGGCACATACACCATGGGACAAGTTGAAAGGTAAATTTTTAGGGCACCCCGGGGGGTTCACACAGTGAAGCATGCCATAATGCAACTTACAGTCCTGCAGTTAGACTTATCTAGCAAATGGTCTCTAAGATGGGGGACTGGATGTCAGAGCATACACACCTACTAACTGCTAAAATGTGTGTTGCAATACAAGTGTAGTTTGGCTGATGTAATGAACCATATGGTGTAACTTTCTTCAGGCAGGGCCCATCACCCCTCTCCTCCATGTTGCTGCATGTGGCTCAGCAGCCAGTGACCCTGCTGAATGCTAGAGCCCCATACAGGGAGGGTTAGGGGATGCCAGGAGGAATGGCCCAGCCCCATACAGGGAGGGTTAGGGGATGCCAGGAGGAATGGCCCAGCCCCATACAGGGAGGGTTAGGGGATGCCAGGAGGAATGGCCCAGCCCCATACAGGGAGGGTTAGGGGATGCCAGGAGGAATGGCCCAGCCCCATACAGGGAGGGTTAGGGGATGCCAGAAGGAATGGCCCAGCCCCATACAGGGAGGGTTAGGGGATGCCAGGAGGAATGGCCCAGCCCCATACAGGGAGGGTTAGGGGATGCCAGGAGGAATGACCCAGCCCCATACAGGGAGGGTTAGGGGATGCCAGGAGGAATGGCCCAGCCCCATACAGGGAGGGGTGGAGGGGGGATGCCAGGAGGAATGGCCCAGCCCTATACAGGGAGGGTTAGGGGATGCCAGGAGGAATGGCCCAGCCCCATACAGGGAGGGTTAGGGGATGCCAGGAGGAATGGCCCAGCCCCATACAGGGAGGGGTGGAGGGGGGATGCCAGGAGGAATGGCCCAGCCCCATACAGGAAGGGTTAGGGGATGCCAGGAGGAATGGCCCAGCCTCATACAGGGAGGGTTAGGGGATGCCAGGAGGAATGGCCCAGCCTCATACAGGGAGGGTTAAGGGATTCCAGGAGGAATGGCCCAGCCCCATACAGGAAGGGTTAGGGGATGCCAGGAGGAATGGCCCAGCCTCATACAGGGAGGGTTAGGGGATGCCAGGAGGAATGGCCCAGCCCCATACAGGGAGGGGTGGAGGGGGGATGCCAGGAGGAATGGCCCAGCCCCATACAGGAAGGGTTAGGGGATGCCAGGAGGAATGGCCCAGCCTCATACAGGGAGGGTTAGGGGATGCCAGGAGGAATGGCCCAGCCTCATACAGGGAGGGTTAAGGGATTCCAGGAGGAATGGCCCAGCCCCATATAGGAAGGGTTAGGGGATGCCAGGAGGAATGGCCCAGCCTCATACAGGGAGGGTTAGGGGATGCCAGGAGGAATGGCCTAGCCCCATACAGGAAGAGTTAGGAGATGCCAGGAGGAATGGCCCCTATCTGTCTTGCCAGTGCCAGTGCCAGAGTGGCCACCGCACTTCTCCCTTCTTTAAAAACCCAGCACTGGGTTAGATCAGACCAACAGGAAGACACAGCCAACTGCTTACCTGTCACAGGGAAGATCCAGGGAAGCTTCTTGCATCAGGTGGTGCTGCAAGAGACGATACTGAAGTTGGTTTCTTATTCGGCCAGTTTCTTATTCGGGCTGAAGTTGGTTTCTTATTCGCCAGTTTCTTATTCGTGTTTATGCTTATTTCCCGCCTTCCTTGAAATGTAAATGTCCATGAATGATGCCAGTTATTCTATAGACAGCTCTGACCAATATTGCATTAAAACTGGCACAAATCCAGAATTACTTGGCACGACATGGGCATCTAAATGGGCAATAAAGAATGTGATTTTAATGGGTTAAATGGCTTTGGGCCACTAATGTCATGGTGCCAACTGACAGAGGGGGACCCCCTGCATGGCATACAGTTGAGTTCAGCCGGGCCCAAAATTGTTCTGGCTATAAAACTGGCATTAAAGTGGGCACAATGGCTATTTTCAATGTTTTGAATAAGTAACAACTGTTTTCAAGAGGTTAAATGGATGTGGGCCACCGATGTCACAGTACCAACTGACAGAGGGGGACCCCCTGCATCACATACAGTTGTGTTCAGCCTGGCCAAAAGTTGTTCTGGCTATAAACTGGCATTAAATTTGGCACAATGGCTCTTTTCCCTGGAGTGAATAAGTAACAGCTGTTTTCAAGGGGTTAAATGGCTTTGGGCCACTGATATCACGGTGCCAACTGGCATAGGGGGACCCCCTGCTTGGCATACAGTTGAGTTTAGCCTGGCCCAAAGTTGTTCTGGCCATGAAACTGGCATTAAAGTGATCACAATGGCTCTTTTCAATGGAGCTAATAAGTAACAGCTGTTTTTAAGGGGTTAAATGACCACTGATGTCATGGTGCCAACTGACAGAGGGAGACCCCCTGCATGGCATACAGTTGTGTTCAGCCTGGCCCAAATTTGTTCTGGCCATGAAACTGGCATTAAAATGGGCACAATGGCCCTTTTCAGTGGAGCGAATAAGTAACAGCTGTTTTCAAGGAGTTAAATGGCTTTGGGCCACTGATGTCACAGCAGGTGGACCCCCTGCATGGCATACAGTTGAGTTCAGCATGGCCCAAAATTGTTCTGGCTATAAAACTTGCAATAAATTGGCACAATGGCTCTTTTCTATTCAAAGCAAAAAATGGAAACCGGGGGGCTGTGTTTTCAGGATTGTCCCTCAATTGAACCAACACCCCCCTATAGATTGTGACCCATAAGCCTCAAATTTAAATAGATGGATGGGTGGTGCATATTCAGGCCTCTACTGCTAGAGAGATTGTACTTGTTTTGTTGGGTATAGGTGGACCACAACAGAAACACGAATGCCTTTAAATCTGACCCCGCTCCCAAAGATACAGTTACTCACATTTCATCTTTTTAAAATTCTTATACATTTATTGATTAATGCCTCACACACTGTCATTGCCATATTACACATGTATTGGTTAATAACATCTTGTTAGTAGTCATACTTCAACCACTTCTTGTCCAGCTCAAAAAAGCACATCACTTGTACGTTAGAAAAAAACGTTTAGGCTGCAATTTTAATTTTGTGGGGTGTTGCAGGCGGACTAGTTTCGCCCTCTTTATGGGCTTCTTCTGCGCCAAAGTAAGTTCTCACCCAATCACCTTTTATTGGCTAACTCAATAAGATTGAAAATGCAAGCTTTCGAAGCTGTTCAAGCTTCTTCTTCAGGCATAATACAGATCTGTAACTTAGACACACATTTATACAGAACACTACAAATGAGTGTTCCTTTTCACTCCTTTGTAGTGTTCTGTATAAATGTGTGTCTATGTGATTGATCTGTATTATGCCTGAAGAAGAAGCTTGAACAGCTTCGAAAGCTTGCATTTTCAATCTTATTGAGTTAGCCAATAAATGGTATTACCTTAACCTTGGATTTCCTGCTTACATCGATGGCTAACATGGTACAAGAACTTACTGACCTAATCACCTTGTAATTTATGTATCACAATATGGTGACATTTATTCCTATCGAAAAAAGTTGGGATGCGACAAGAAAGGGAGGAAGGGAAGGGATGGGGGGAGAAAAAGATTTTTTCGGGGGATGCATGCGCGCGGAGCTGGCGGATGGTCGCACTCTGCTAGAGCTCCGCAAACCCGGGCCTGAAGGGGCGGCCTAACGCAGCGAAAAGCACAGATAAGTGGCACGTACAGCGGGGAGAGGATCGGGGGGTGATTATCCTCCTGTCGGAGTATGCGTCAGACCCGCAGAAACAAGCAAAGGCCGCCGAAGCCACATAGGGCCCTGCAGCCGGGAAGCAAGATGGCGGCCGTAGCACACCCAGTCACTGCACGCGCAGCACGAGGTGAGGAGGAAGGGGGAGCCCCGGCCCCCTCGGTGACCCACTCAGAGGACTCCCTGGATTCAGGGGACAGCCAAACCCAATTCCCCTCTGAAATGAAAGATCAGTGCCCGCAGATGACTTTGGATCATACCTCACTTCAGCATATCAGGGCCGTGATCCAGGAAGAGGTGGCTGCAATCACCAAGAACACCTCCCAGCTGATCAAGGAGCTGAAAGCGCAGGGGCAGAGAATAGCATCCTTAGAGAGCAATATAACCGATGTCACCACGGTTCTGAACGGCCATGAGGAGGAACTGGAGATTTTGCATGAAGAAATCGCTACTCTAAGGGACATGCAGGAGGACCTGGAGAACCGGAATCGCCGCTCCAACCTCAGATTCCGGGGGCTCCCGGAGTCGATGGAAAGCCCAAGGTACTGGCTTTGCTGCAAGAGCTGACACCCACCATACCACTTGAAAGGCTGGAGCTGGAGCGAGCACACCGGGCCCTCACCAGGCGCAGCCCTGATGGGCCCCCGAGGGACATCATTGTAAAGTTTGTCTACTTCCAGACCAAGGAGGCGGTGGTGAAAGCAGCAAGGGACAAAGGCCTTACGCAGTTCCAGGGTCACTCCTACCAAGTTTTTGCGGACCTTGCTCAATCCACTATAGCTAAGCGGCGAGCCCTTAAACCCTATTTACAAATGCTTAGATCCCACAACATAAGCTACCGATGGGGCTTTCCATTCAAGGTGTCCTTCCCTTACAACGGCCGTATTCATCAAGCGGCGAAACCCCAGGAACTAAGGGACCTATTACTGCAGCTTGGCCTATCTGGATCTAAGGCCCCCCAGGACTTACCTACAGTCTCAGCTCCAAACTCACAGCAGAGGAGAGATGCCACCGCGACGATGGACGACTCACAGCAGAGGAAGTCGGGGAGCGATCGGTCGCAGGCCCTAAGGAACTTGTCCTCGCAAGTTTTTCAGCCAGCTTCGGAGGGATGACCAGCGAGCTACTACTGAGGTTTGGTGATGTGACCCTCTCTGCGGGTGGAGGCTTTGGACACTCCCAGCTATTGGGAAAGTGAAGTTTGTGTGGTTTTATATGCTGAACCTTTTCATTAATGCCCTCTCTATTTCTTGAACTACTTGGATGTTAGATGTATGATTAATTAATGGCTATTGCACTGCTTGGTGGCTGAGGTGGCGAGGGGCCTGTCTCGGGCGCCCTGATCGGCAGAGCCGGTGGGGGTGTGGGAGATGGGCCCTGAGTTCCCCGTTATGCCTGGCCTGCTTTATATAATTTGATTTTGAGATTAGGCTTCTGGAAGTAGGTCACTTGTATGCTACATGATGGGCTAGTCCCTTTCTGATATGAAGCCTCTCCCTGTCTGACAGTTAAGTGCCTTAGTGAATAATTGATTGCTATGTACAGATAAGAAAATGATTGACTGGGCTGCCCCGCCGGCCCGGGGGATATACCGTGCCTACCCCCTAGCATTCCCCCAGAGGCACGACGCTGGTGGTATGCTAATTGTGGATTGTTCCACAATAGGCTGATTGTTATTAGCCTATACATGTTTTTAAACACCGTAGGTTGTTATGTGTATACTTGGATAATGCTTAATAGTGTGTATAGTCTCGTCTTTCTATGTTTACCCCCCATCCCCGCCCCCCTTGGCCCTGTCCTTTCCTCCCCCCCTCACCCTACCAACCGGGGAGTTGCTGTTCCCCAGAAAATGATTAATAATGCCAACTATAGCGTTCTTGAAAACAAGAGATGTCGGTGAAAGTGGTCTCCCTTAATGCTCAAGGCCTCAACTCCCCCAATAAGCGGTCAAGGGCATTTAGAGCCTTTGTTGCGCTTAAGGCAGATGTGGTGTGCTTACAGGAGACACATTTTTCGTCCTCATCCTCGCCCAGGTACCTCCACCCGAAATACCCGCAGTTTTACCAGGCCACAGCTGAAAAGAAGCACTGTGGGGTATTAATAGCGTTTCATAGAAATTCTCCTTTCACATGCTCCAAACAAATGATAGACCCCATGGGCAGGTACCTACTGCTGGTGGGGACTTTGCAGGATACGCCAGTTACACTACTGTGTTATTATGCTCCTAACAGTCGCCAAGTCCGTTTCCTGGCCAGGGTGTGTGAATTGCTTAAAGCTCATGCACAGGGAACTGTCCTAATGTGTGGGGACTCAAATTTGACGTTACCAGACAGGCTTGACAGGTCCTCTTTGCCTTCCTCTCACGTGTTGGGGGAATCTAAAGCCTTTCTTAGCATAATCCAAGGAGTGCAGATGGTGGATGAACTAAACCCAGGGAAGCGGGATTACACGCACTATTCCCACCCGCACCACCTTCACTCTCGGATCGATTATATCTTTGTAGGAAGAGGCCTGTTGCCGCAAGTTAGGCGGGCGGAGATAAAGCCTGTGCCATGGACAGACCATGACATGGTCCTTATTGCCTGCTCTGGCCTGGTGATGCGAACCGGACCATCCCCGTGGGTTCTAAATGAATCACTTTTGGCTTCCGAGGAAATGGTCCAAGAAGCTAAGCAGGTAGCATTGGAGTACTTTAGGCACAACATGGGTACTGTGCAATCCCCGGCGACACTCTGGGGGGCATTTAAGGCAGTAATAAGGGGACACTTTTTGGGGCAGGCCTCGAGAATAAAGAGGGAAAGAATAGCACAGTCGGCTCGTTTGGAGCGGGAATACTCTGAGGCTGTGAGGGGGTTTAAGGATACGGGCAGGAGGGAGGAGGAGGTCAGGCTGGAGAAGGCGAGGGTGGCCCTGAATCAAGTACAGATTAAACAGGCTGAAACCCGATATAGATGGTCAAGGCAAAGATATTATGCATGCAGTAATAAGCCCAACTCACTATTAGCATCACAACTCAGATGCCAAGATTTTCCAATGCCTCCCATCAAGCTGAAAATGAATGGGGGCCAACTCACTACGAACCCTGAAAAGATCCTGGAAACATTTAGGAGTGGGTTATCAAAGTTATACGGGGCCCCCCAGGGACTAGATCATAGGAAAGCTACAGCATTCTTTGAAAATATTGAACTGCCATTGGTTTCTGAGCAGCAGAGGCAGGGGATGGATGCCCCCATCACTGAGGAGGAGGTACGGAGGGCTATTGGATCTCTTAAATCAGGGAGGAGGCCTGGCCCTGATGGCCTGACGGCGGTCTTTTGTAAAAAACTTAATCAGGAGGTGGTCCCCCCTTTGACTACCTTGTTTAATCATGTTTTGGAAGGGAACCAATTTGAGAGTGAGACGCTGAAGGCTAGCGTGGTTATGATCCCGAAGCCCGGGAAAGATCATCAACAGTGGAGCAATTACAGACTCATCTCTCTGCTAAACACCGATCTTAAATTATTCTCTAAAATTTGGGCTACTAGAATTAATGTTTTCTTGGGCTCTCTGGTACATCGGGACCAGGTGGGCTTCGTCCCTCTTCGGCAGGCGGGGGATGGAGTCAGACGCATAATTCAGTTGATTGATTCAGTCAAAGGCACCAATCAAGAAGCCATGCTACTGTCACTTGATGTGGAAAATGCGTTTGACTCCATCTCCTGGGAGTACCTACAGTGGGTGCTGGAGAAATGGGGTTTGGGGGTTGGTCTTCAGACGGCAGTATCTGCTCTGTACAATGCCCCACAAGCTGCTTTGAAGTATGCGGGTGCAATGTCGGCCCCATTCTCGATTCTTCGGGGTACTAGGCAAGGCTGCCCACTATCGCCGATATTATTTATTTTGGCAATAGAGCCCTTGGCCATTAAGATTCGAAATAATGTGAACATAAGAGGCATAGTGTCTCTAGCTGGGGAGAGCAAGCTGTCCCTATTTGCGGACGACATGCTGCTCATGATCACGGCTCCCCACATCACTATCCCCAACCTAATTAATATTTTGTCAGAGTTTGGTGGTCTGTCCGGGCTTCGGATCAATGATACAAAGTCGACGGCGTTGGATGTGTCGTTAACAGAGCTCACCAAAAGATCCCTGCAGGCTAATTACAAGTGGACTTGGACACATCAGTTGCCCTACTTGGGTATTAAAATTACCTCTAATTATGAGACGTTATTTAAAGCCAATTACTCTCACATCCCGAAGTTAGTGGACACGCTCTTAAACCCATGGTACAACTTGAGGATGTCATGGCTAGGGAGGCTGGCTGCTATTAAAATGGTTCTATTGCCTAAGCTGCTGTACCTTTTCAGAGTGCTCCCAGTAAGAGTTCCATTGTCCTTTTTCAAACCTTTACAAAGCAGAGTTTTGAAATATATCTGGGGTTCAACCAGGCCGAGAGTCAATAGGAAAACATTGTATTACCACACCACTAAGGGTGGGCTGGGTGTACCCTCGCTCTATAAATATTATTTGGCGGCGCAGATTGCTCCGGTGCTACTGCTGCATGTAAAAGAATCCCCTCCACTGTGGGTTCTGGAGGAAGCCAGGAGGACTGAACCAATGGATGTGAGTGCGCTGCCATGGCTTCCCAGACGTATCAGACCCAAAAATGTGTCCCCTGTTCTGGACTGTCTGCTGGATAGGTGGGATAGCTGTAAGTCAAGTGCGGGATTGATCTCTGGACATACTCCGCTGATGAGGCTTTTTAACAACCCCATGTTCCCCCCTGGCGTGACACATACCTCAGGTTTCAGCTGGTGGAAAGCTAATGGTCTGGAGGTGGTGCAGGATTTATGTCGGGGGTATGAGACCCTTTGAAGACCTTAGAGAAACTAAACAGATTCCACCGTCTGAGATTTTCAGGTATTTGCAGCTCTCTCACTTTGTTAGAGGCATATTGAAAAGGGGCTCCCAGCCGTTCAGGTGGACATGTCTGGAACAGATGTGTTACCAACAGCCATATGCTACAGGAGTGATTACACATATCTATGGGACCTTGGTCAATCAGGTGGACCCGCCTAGGCATGGGTATATGGCGAGGTGGGAGGCAGAGCTTGGGGTGACGATTGATGATGTGTCTTGGAGGAGAATTTGGAAATCAGTTCGCTCCACCTCACTTAATGTGTTGGCAACAGAGAATGCCTTTAAACTGGTGCTGAGATGGTACTATACCCCCGCTAGGCTCCATAGGTGCTCTGCCTCTCACTCCCCCATGTGCTTTGGGGGCTGTGGGGAGGTGGGGGACTATCTCCATGTGTGGTGGGCATGCCCGAGGGTCAGGCCGCTCTGGCAGAGAGCATATACAGTTCTATCCCGAATGGTGGGGAGAACATGCACCCCTAACCCGATAGAAGTGTTACTATCTTTGAGGCAGAGTGCCCTCTCTAAGGATGAGTGGCTCTTGACTAAACATCTTCTGGTGGCAGTCAGACTCACAATAGCTGCAAATTTGAAGGCCCCGAAGTTACTGTGGAAGGAGGTAGAAGCCAGGATGTCTAACATAATGGTTAATGAACAGCTGACGGCTATAGCTAACCTGCAAAGGGAGAAGTATGACTCGGTCTGGGATCCATGGCAGAAGCACTGCGCCCAAAGAGGCCAGAAGTAAACGATAAGGAGATTGACTTACTAGGGATAAAGCGGTATAAGTGCCCTTGGACTCATATGGGTTGAGCAGCTTCCCCCCCCCTTCCCTCCCCCATTCTCCCCTTGCTTTTTCCTCCCCCCCACTCCCCCCCCCCTTGTCTAGCGTCTCCCCCCACCAATCCCCATGTGACCTGGTGTTTGTCTTGTAGGTCCATGCTCTAATAATTAGGTAATGTTCTCCTTATTTTTTTTCTTTTATTTATACACTGATTCAGATTTATGATCATTATGCTGTTGATATCAAGATATGTAGCGATATGTTATTGTATTATCACAATGCTGTCTAACCTGAATCTTTCAATAAAGATATTGTGAAAGAAAAGATTTTTTCATTTTGATACATATTAATTGAGCTGAAGTTGTGATCTTGGTATTAAGACATCGTTAGTAAGAATTACATAAACCCCAGAACCTAGAGAGCAGCCATGTCTCTCAGAGGAGCGCTGAGGCAGGTCGCTATTGAAAGACATGATTCTGTATTCCCTGCACTTCCTATGCTGGCCACAGTGGAGCGAAGAAGTTAGAGCAGCAGCAGGCAATAGAACAGCGACCCCTGCTGGCTGGAGGAGCTAGCTGTAGAGCTTTTACAATAGCTTCCGACCTATTGAATTGATCAGCTCCTCTCAGCAGCATTTGCTGCGCGGGTGGGGATTAGAGATGCGCAGCCTCTGAACAGCGGGTGAGCGGCCGCCCAGTCGAGCACCTTAAAGGGAACATTGATCGTGGCCGTAGGTGAGTAAAAGTTTTTTTTTGCTGCAGTTTTGTGCCAGCTGCCAGTGGGCCCCCCTAGGAATGGGAAGCCCTCGCCAGCTGCCCAGGTTTGCCGGGTGCTGAAGCCGGCCCTGAATGTAGGGAATGTGAAAAAGAGAGATCAGTGGAGGTAATGTGAAAAAAGAGAACAATGGAAGGAATGTGAAAAAAAGAGAACAATGGAGGGAATGTGGAAAAAGAGAACAATGGAGGGAATGTGAAAAAGAGAGAATTCTAGAGGGAATGTAGAAATGAGAGAAAGAGTACACTCACATGTCCCGGTGCTTCCGCCCTGCTCGCCGGGATGCCACAGCCATCGGAAGGCCAAAAGATCAAAGAGCTGAGACGGGCAGGGTAATTGCCTGCTGTCTCCACCTTTCAACCTGCAGCTGCCTCTCCACATCTTCCATGGCGGGGACAGTAGACAGGCTTCAGTTACCCTGGCCGCCCACTGCTCCTTCATCTTCTGGCCTCCCGGCGGCTGTGGCAGGCTGGCCAGCAGTGCGGAAGAGGCGGGACATGCAAATATACTTTTTTCCAAAATACGCACCATCCCCCCCCACCCCCTTTTTTTTTGGCGGAATAAATGTGGGGCAAAAAATACGGTACTATACCTACTTTTTGATGCACAGTGAGGCACACTTCCTTAGAACACAATGGCACACAACTATGAAGCATGTTAGATCTGCAGTTTGATGGGATTTTTAAGAACTCAATTTTAAGGGTTAACACATTATTTTACAGTGTGCTGACCTTGCTGAAAGCTACAGCATATTTTTTTGTAAAATATTTTTTGAAATTATATACACACCTATTCAACTATATTTACATAAAAATGCCACCGCAAACATTTAAAGCGGAAAAAAACAATATGCGGCCACCGTGGCATTCCCCTGTGGCATCTGAAATGGCTCCTAAGATGATGTAAACAGTGGTCGCTGTATCCCCTGCACCTCTGGGCTGGTGCGTGCCTATCTTAATGGCTGGGTGTGGGAGTGATCTCAATCCGCAGGGGTCAATCAGCGATCTCAAATTTGCATTGTGCGCATGGCTACACTTGCAGAAAACCCCAGTTTGTTGAAAAATCAGGCAGCCACACTTGGGTGGGGAGTTAACACATTGGGAGCCAAAAAAACAAAGGTTTTGTTTTTTTTACTTTTCTATCTATTGATTTGAATTTGCTGTGCCTGGCCCTGCCTGACTGTGCCATTTATGAAATATGGGTCTTTGCGGTTGCTTCTGTGGCACAGTGAGGCACAGCTATGTTAAACCCATTTATTTCAATGCTTTTAGCATATACAGTTGACTTTAGGGGTTATTCAAGGATCGCGCCAGGTAGTGCCCCATAGCGGCAGGCAGCATCTGGTGAACGCTGGGCACTGTATGCAAAAAAGTGAATCTGGTGAGCGACTCTAACAGCGCCATGTAGTGTCACATGTATTATTACAGGTGGCTCAGCATATAGCGCCGGCACTCAAGCTTCCAGAGCACCAGGTATTACCTGTCGCTACCTGTCGCTCTCCCACAGAGGCACCTTGGCGCTTGGTGGTGCAGCTTCAGCAGACTTCTGCAGATGTGTGTGACCGAGTCCTCTGTTTTTAACCAGATTTAGAGACAGAGTTTAGGTTGGTCTGCAAGCTAACAGGGTTGAGTGCTGTGGCTCCTTTAAGACTTTTGCTACCTGTCGCTCTCCCATACATTTCAAAGGACGTTCCTTTTATTCTTTTTAAAGTGGCTTTTTGTTTTTTGTTTTTTTGCTCTCAAATAATTGTGTGACCTCTCCTGGCCTTGAAAATGTCATTTTTGATTATTTTTTTTTTATGCAGAATTGTCATTACAGGTCTGGCACTAAAGTATTAATGTCACAGTGTTAAAACAATGTCATTCCATGTGTTTTCACTTTGTTACTGGTGGATATGTGTTCAAACACAGACTTTAATCACACAGCGTCTGGCGCTCTATGCTACAGCGACCAGATTTAGAGCGCCGACGCTGTGTATGTGTCCTTATTTGATAAGTATGGTGTGGAGTGCCGAGAGTCGGTCTCACTGAGCTGACGCTACCTCTCGCTCCCTGCAGCGCTGTACTGGTGTTAGAGTGCCCAACATACATCACATTCATCATCAATGGCCAGGTTACTTTAGCGACCGAGACGCTCTGTTACAGCGCCCAATACCCGTTTACAGCGCCTACTAGCGGTCGCTCTAAGCGCCGCTATACAGACGCTGATCTGCCAATACCTGGCGTTAGTAATGAATCAGCCTCCAAATGGCAATATTTTGTTGATATCTTGTGTTTGTGTTGTCTTGGTATCATATGGTCTTTACTATGCATGGCTTACTGTATGCCTGAACTAGACTTTACCTTAGCACAGGACGGCATCTTTATCTCCCTGTGTTGGCTCACTTAGTAAATCAGGTCCTAAATGTTTAAATGCCCCATTTTGAGGTATTCAAATGTCCTATTGGATAATACTGGCAATTCAGATGCCTTTTAGGCAGCACACACAGGGGTACCTAGTCCCACGTGCCATACCCATGTTCTTGCAAGGGTATACATAACTCTCTGATTGCACTTTCACAAGGTATTTTCGCCTAGTTGATCTAGACGTGCTTAATTGTGGGGGGTTGGGGTCCACAGATGCACTCTGTATATTGTGGGTACTGATGGGACTTATATCAAATATGTTGACTTTGGGGTGTTAAGTGGCGAGACACTCCGGATATTTGTTTAGCACCCCCTCTATCTATTTTTTTTTTTGGTGTGCCGACTACCAACCTCTAACGGTACTGATGGGACTGCCATATTATTTTAACAATAAAAAATCATTCCTTATTCATTTACAAGTGCTATGAGGTGTGTGGCCCATTTATTTTGGTAACAATTATCATTGATCCCTTCCTTGGTATATTTGGTTGGAACTTATTGTTGCTAGGGAGTACATGGCATAAAACGGTTAAGAACCATTGGCCTAGAGGACCAGGGTTCAAAAAGTGTAGTAACTAGGAAGTCAAGACTGACAGACAAAGACGAAACCTCATCCATGAGAATTTCAAACCTTACCCCTTCAGTAGACCCCAGCATTACTCCTACTCCAGCCCCAGCTTCCACCATAGCTGCCATCAGATCAGGACAGTCAAGACTCCAGAATAGGGCCCAAGGGCCCTGCCATGATAGACAGGCCCAGGCCCTGGCCGGATGGCTTTGACAGCGGCTCTGACCTGCATTGCTGGCTAGTCAGCCTTTTTTTGCTGCGGCCCATAGTTCAAATTAGGGGGGTAGCAATCCCATTTAGGTTAAGGGGTGCCCAGCATTTATTGTGTTTGGACCAGCATAATCTATGTGTGCATGAGCACATAATGGCCATATAGGCCCCAACCCCCCCCCCCCCTCAAAATAAATGTGATGGCTGGGCTCCTCTTTGAATTTCAGTAATCTATATAGTCTGAATTCTGAATTCTTTCAAACTAGGGGCCCAGCCATCACATATATATTACAGGGGACCCAGTCATTGTGGTTGTATGGGGCTGGAAGATTCTTGATGGTGGCCATGCCCTTCACTATCACAACATGTGGTGTCAGGTCTGGAGTTCCTCCACTGCCTAGGAGCATGCCTCTCTTCAGTTCTTCTTTCGGCTGGCTCCCTTTCTGGGACTTTCTCCTGCTATATGCCGCTCCACCAGCAGATGGCTCTGTCCTGCAGAGGTATTGGCAATCAGCCAGCACCTGTGTGACTTCCTGCTTTATACAAGCTGATCCACCCATTTAGCAGTGGATCAGCATTGAATTGTCATCTTGATCCCAGATCCCAGAACTCTGAATCCTGAACCCAGGTCTCCTGTCACAGCTATTGTGTTTTCCGTCCCTGTCACAGTCTTGAATCCGTCTTTGGACTTTTATTGGATCTCTATTCATTTATGTTTCCTGTGTATTCATTCAGCCGTCAGAGTGTGTGTATATTTGCTTGTATTTTTGTACAGTAGCCGTAGTACTCAGTGATAACCTTTATTTATGTATAGTTATTGCAGCACGTGTTTGTTATATGTACACTGTAAGTATGTACATCAGTCTGCTTGGTGTATGTTTGTCACTATTTAACACCATTGCCACTTATCTGCCTTTCTCTCGCAGCCTCAATTTCTGGTCATTTTCTACATTCAGGATTTCTCCGCTGAGAAAAACATGACAGTAATGCTTTTGAGGCAGTGACTGGCATGATCCTCCCATAGAGGGTGTGATGCTGCAATAGATGCATGCTAAATATCTGTAAAGCAAGTTTAGCTTTGGGTGTGAAATGACATTTTTTATCTCAGTGAGCTTTTTTTTTATACTATAACACACAAAAAAGTACAATAAACATTTTGTTCTAATTTTACCCAAAATAATCACCTACATATGCGATGGAGCAGACTGTGGCCAGATTAGCTGACACCTCAGGGGCGTGGCTGAAGACTGGACGCAGTGAACTGGGAGTGTTCAGCTATGGGGGAGGTAAAGTGAGTCATATGATGCCCTTTAAGCTGAGCTATAAATTTCCGCTGCTTGAACCAAAAACTCAGCAAGTGTTTCCCCCCCCCCCCCATGACACTGAACGTTATAATTTATTTCTGCAAACCTTAACGTTTCAACACAGTAACATTAGACTGATGGGCTGAGTAAAGAATGTTCTGTTCTAAATTGTCATTTCAAGTAGCAGAACATTTTCTATTCACAATACAACACATTACGATGTGTAACCTCAGAAGCTCTCCGTCACGCAGCCCATTAGTGGTTTAAAAATATCACAGGAGCGACCTTTAGTAAATGAAGGAGTGAGATGTGAAATATACATTTACTTTTATCTTTTGTCCCCAGACACAGAGTGCAACAAGTGCAATCGTGTGGCTTTCGAATAGGTTTTAATAGGCTTTTTATTAAGTATCAGTATTCTATATAGGTTGTAACTCTCATGTTTCCAATAGTCAGGTACTCTTAGGCAAAGGCATGTCCGGCCATATGCAACATGTGTAGTCACACAGGGCGCGGGTCCTAATCTCGTTGTAAGGGGGCGTTGGGAGACCCCAAATTAGACATCTAATAATATAGGAAACTCTCAGCCAGCCCATTCTCTGTTTTCCATATTCTCTCCATCTATCTATAGCTCTATCTTTTTCACACATTACCTGCATATTTTTTTCTCTATTTCCTCACCTCTTATTTTCTTTTTTTTCCACAGCCTCCATGGACACAATATCTCCAACTTTCTCTCTTTCATTTTCATCCCTTTTCACATTACCTCCATCTAGCTTCATTTCCACATTCTCTCCTCCTTCTCTTATCCACATCTGCTCCTTCTCACCTTTGTCATAGTCCCTCCATTTCTTCTTGTCCTAAATACCTCCCTTATATCTCCCATTTGGGCATCCCTCCATCTCTCTCTCTCTCTCGTCACCTTCCTACAGTGCCATCAATTTTTCTCCTTTGTTTTTTTTTCTACATTCTCCCATTTCTCTCTTTCTTTTCAGCATAGCATTATGGCTCTTTTTCTCTTTTTTACTTCCTTGGTCTTTGTCTATTTTCTCCATGCTCCATCCATTTCTCCATGTCTCTATCGTTTTGCCATTCCTTATGTTCCTCTTTTCTGCATTCTCTCTATAACTTTCTCTCTTTTCTGTATGCCATCTGTCACTCTCTTTTCTCAGTTTTCCCTACATCTCCCCCTTCCCCTTTTTCCCCCATCACAAGGTACCGGAAGCCAATATGGCCCCTGGCCAATGCTGGCTGGCTTATAGCAGGGGAACTGTAACCAGACACAAAAAAATAATTTTAAGCACGCTACCATGCTATTATTATTTATTTATTTATAAAGCACAATCATTGTGCCTCTGTTCAAATAATATATGGTGCATATAATGCACCTTGAAATATGAGTCCAATGTGACATAAGTGTACATATGGAAACTCGGGACCATTTTACAGAGAGATGGGTGTGGCTGGGCATGTGGTTTAGGGGTCTAATTCAAAGGCTACCCACAAACAACTATTTGCTATCACCGCCATGGACATTAGCCATAAATAAGTTATACATGGTACAGGGCTGGTATATAAGGCTAATAAATACTAAAAGCTTACAGAGTTATACTGGCCTTATATGAGCGTGCTCTGTTTTTGCCCTCCTACTCAGCGGCAGTGTTTCACTCATGGAAGTCAGCGTTTGAATGAGCCAATGATCTTAGAGCCAGCGGTTGTACCCAAGGCCAGATTATGAGGGGGGTGCAAGGGGTGCGTGCCCCAGGGCCTCCACCACTTGCCCTGCAAAGAGGACCTTCACCAACCTCTGAGTTATGGTGTGGTCCAGGAGGCTTTTCAGTCTTTGGTCTGACGGGCTGTGAGGCCAACAACAAAGCTATCGGCGGCAGTGGCCCCCGCGCACCTGAGCAAGCCTTTTTTTGTTTATGCAAACCTGCAGCCAAAGCCACCACAGGGCAGGACAGAGAGCCTAGAGGAGCAAAGCCACCGCGAGCAATGCTACAGTGATGGGTGAGTGCAGAGCTGTCACTGCACATAAGCCACCAAGCACAGCCGCTGGCAGCTCAATGCAGGGAACTTTTTTCTGCTGGACCAGCTGGGCGACTACACCCCCACCCATAATGGCAAAGCAGGACGCCCCCACACAAGAGTGGCACAAGGGACTTAATCTGCAGTTCCAGTATGTAGGCGGGTGCCAGATAACCACCAATCAGTTACTTGGCTGGACTATTATTTTAAAGGAGAAAGAAAAATACTGTATTTGGGGCCTCCACCAGATCTTGTGCCCAGGGGCCTCCACCACACTTGATCCGGCCCTGGTTGCACCTATTTAAATAACATCATAAAACATTATAATATATTAAAAAAAAATACCATGTGGACCTTATCTGACTATCATAACCACAGTTATTTTATTTAACATTTAAACCACTGATGTTCCTGGTCAGAAATCTGGGGTGTACTACTGCTGACCACCAACGATTCCAGCCAGTATGTGTTCTTGTGGTAGTCATACAGACATGCCATAGCTGAGCTTTGAACGTTCAGCTGCAATAAGAATGAGTGATGGGGAGATGTGGAGATGTCATAGTGGGGCCCTGTGATTAGTGCCATTGAGTGAGATAATGAAGCCTGCTACTGCTGACTATACAAATGCTTCTTTCTAAGAGGGAGTATTATTCACAATAATGCTTTATCAGCTGTCAGCAGTATAATAAATAAAACTTTCAAGGATGCAGCAATAGAAATGAACACTTTATAAAAGATATAATTGCCATCCACGCTTCTATTTTAGTATACCTGCCATATCTTACAAACCCTCCCGTCTAGGAACAGTGAATAGAGTCCTCACCGGCAGTCAGGACTGAATAGACAGAAGATTTCAACAGGAAATTAGTAAAGCACTTAATTTTTTTAAATAAATATGCACATATTTTATTTTAAGCCTTTTACACTTTTCCTGGGATAATGGATTTTCTCGGCTCGCTGTCTTAAAATAATTTTATTGGCAGTGAGTGTTGGGGTAATAATTCTTATAAAAGGCTTTTGTCAATCAGCAAAAAAAAAAACATTTCCAGAATACAACTGATGTGTGTACAATAAAATGTTAGCTTTGTGTAACAAATTCATACACATATCAATGGTTACACGCAAATTAACTAACCTAGGCAGCAGAGATGGTCATGTGTAGTACTGAGCTTCTTATTCAGGGTTTCGCTTTTATTTGGCCCAAATTTTGAAAATTCTGTTTGGTTTGGCCAAATCAGAATTCAGCCATCTTGTAAAAAAAAAAAGTTGGATGAAGGTGGTGCTGTGGATATCATCTATGATATTGTCTATTTACAAAAGCCTTTGATTCTGTACCACACACTGCCTATATGGGGAACAGGAGGGGGGATGAATCCCACACTGCCTATATGGGGAATGGGATGAATGCCACACTGCCTATATGGGGAATGGGAGGGGGATGCCACACTGCCTATGGGGAATGGGAGGTGGAATGCCACACTGCCTATATGGGGAATGGGAGGGGGATGAATGCCACACTGCCTATATGGGGAATGGGAGGTGGGATGCCACACTGCCTATGGGGAATGGGAGGAGGATGAATGCCACACTGCCTATATGGGGAACGGGAGGGGGGATGCCACACTACCTATATGGGGAATGGGAGGGGGATGAATGCCACACTGCTTATATGGGGAATGGGAGGGGGATGCCACACTGCCCATAAAGGGAATGGGAGGGGGGATGCCACACTGCCTATATGGGTAATGGGAGGGGGATGAATGCCACACTGCCTATATGGGGAATGGGAGGGGAATGCCACACTGCCTATATGGGGAACGGGAGGGGGGATGCCACACTGCCTATATGGGGAATGGGAGGGGGGAATGCCACACTGCCTATATGGGGAATGGGAGGGGGATGAATGCCATACTGCCTATATGGGGAATAGGAGGGGGTGAATGCCACACTGCCTATATGGGGAATAGGAGGAGGATGAATGCCACACTGCCTATATGGGGAATGGGGGGGATGCCACACTGCCTATATGGGGAACGGGAGGGGGGATGCCACACTGCCTATATGGGTAAGGGAGGGGGATGAATGCCACACTGCCTATATGGGTAATGGGAGGGGGATGAATGCCACACTGCCTATATGGGGAATGGGGGGGATGCCACACTGCCTATATGGGGAACGGGAGGGGGGATGCCACACTGCCTATATGGGTAAGGGAGGGGGATGAATGCCACACTGTCTATATGGGGAATGGGAGGGGGATGCCACACTGCCTATGTGGGGAATGGGAGGGGGATGAATGCCACACTGCCTATATGGGTAATGGGAGGGGGATGAATGCCACACTGCCTATATGGGGAATGGGGGGGATGCCACACTGCCTATATGGGGAACGGGAGGGGGGATGCCACACTGCCTATATGGGTAAGGGAGGGGGATGAATGCCACACTGCCTATATGGGGAATGGGGGGGATGCCACACTGCCTATATGGGGAACGGGAGGGGGGATGCCACACTGCCTATATGGGTAAGGGAGGGGGATGAATGCCACACTGTCTATATGGGGAATGGGAGGGGGAATGCCACACTGCCTATATGGGGAACGGGAGGGGGGAATGCCACACTGCCTATATGGGTAATGGGAGGGGGATGAATGCCACACTGCCTATATGGGGAATAGGAGGGGGTGAATGCCACACTGCCTATATGGGGAATGGGAGGGGGGAGTGCCACACTGCCTATATGGGGAATAGGAGGAGGATGAATGCCACACTGCCTATATGGGGAATGGGGGGGATGCCACACTGCCTATATGGGGAACTGGAGGGGGGATGCCACACTGCCTATATGGGTAAGGGAGGGGGATGAATGCCACACTGCCTATATGGGGAATGGGAGGTGGGATGCCACACTGCCTATATGGGGAATGGGAGGAGGATGAATGCCACACTGCCTATATGGGGAACGGGAGGGGGGATGCCACACTGCCTATATGGGTAATGGGAGGGGGATGAATGCCACACTGCCTATATGGGGAATGGGAGGTGGGATGCCACACTGCCTATATGGGGAATAGGAGGGGGTGAATGCCACACTGCCTATAAGGGGAATAGGAGGAGGATGAATGCCACACTGCCTATATGGGGAATGGGGGGGGATGCCACACTGCCTATATGGGGAATGGGGGGAGGATGCCACACTGCCTCTATGGGGAATGGGAGGGGGATGCCACACTGTCTATATGGGGGGAATGCCACACTGCCTATATGGGGAACGGGAGGGGGCATGCCACACTGCCTATATGGGTAATGGGAGGGGGATGAATGCCACACTGCTTATATGGGGAATGGGAGGTGGGATGCCACACTGCCTATATGGGGAATGGGAGGAGGATGAATGCCACACTGCCTATATGGGGAACGGGAGGGGGGATGCCACACTGCCTATATGGGGAATAGGAGGGGGTGAATGCCACACTGCCTATATGGGGAATAGGAGGAGGATGAATGTCACACTGCCTATATGGGGAATGGGAGGGGGATGAATGCCACACTGCCTATATGGGGAATGGGAGGTGGGATGTCACACTGCCTATATGGGGAATAGGAGGGGGTGAATGCCACACTGCCTATATGGGGAATAGGAGGAGGATGAATGTCACACTGCCTATATGGGGAATGGGGGGGGATGCCACACTGCCTATATGGGGAATGGGGGGGATGCCACACTGCCTATATGGGGAAAGGGAGGGGGATGCCACACTGTCTATATGGGGGGAATGCCACACTGCCTATAAGGGGAATGGGAGGGGGGAATGTCACACTGCCTATATGGGGAATGGGAGGGGGGATGCCACACTGTCTATATGGAGGGGGGATGCCACACTTCCCATATGGGGATTCGGAGGGGATGCCACACTGCCTATATGGGGAATGGGAGGGGGAATGCCACACTGTCTACATGGAGGGGGGGTGCCACACTTCCTATATGGGGATTGGGGGGATGCCACACTGCCTATATGGGGATTGGAGGGGGGATGCCACACTGCCTATATGTGGAATGGGAGGGGGAATGCCACACTGTCTATATGGGGAATGGGGGGATGTCACACTGCCTATATGGGGAATGGGAGGGGGGATGCCACACTGCCTATATGGGGAATGGGGGGGGGGATGCCACACTGTCTATATGGAGGGCGGATGCCACACTTCCCATATGGGGATTCGGAGGGGATGCCACACTGCCTATATGGGGAATGGGAGGGGGAATGCCACACTGTCTACATGGAGGGGGGATGCCACACTTCCTATATGGGGATTGGGGGGATGCCACACTGCCTATATGGGGATTGGAGGGGGGATGCCACACTGCCTATATGTGGAATGGGAGGGGGAATGCCACACTGTCTATATGGGGAATGGGGGGATGTCACACTGCCTATATGGGGAATGGGGGGGGGATGCCACACTGTCTATATGGAGAATGGGATGGGGAGGATTTCACACTGCCTATATGGGGAACGGGATGGGGAGGATGCCACACTACCTATATGGGGAATAGGATGAGGGTATACCACACTGCCTATGGGAATGGGATAGGGGCATGCCACACTACCCATGAGGAATGGAATGGGGGGAAATGCCACACTGCCTGTAACAGTGTGTTTAAGCACAACATTTTGTATATAAAATATTTTTTTCTTATTTTCCACCCTCCAAATCCTAGGTGCATCTTATGGGCAGGTGCGTCTTATATGGCGAAAAATACGGTATGTCTTTTTCAACCATGTTAACTATGTAACTATGTAACTATGTAATATGGTCTCCTTCAGTATGTTGCTATGTAAGTTAAAAAAGCCTTTTACATCAGCAATGTGTGTGTAAATGATGGCACCTATAGCCTAGCCAACTATGCATGAGAATAGAAGGAGGAATAAAACCTTTCACTATAGTAAACATCAGAATTAATGATAGAGGTCCCCTTTTAATTGATCCCCAAACCTGTTTTTCAATACAGGGGCATCCCATTTGGTGATGTCCTCCATTCATAGCCTGTGTTTTTTTTCTTGCCATCAGAATGGCTTTAATGAGGTAGCTGAGAGGGCAGGGGGTCTTTTTTATAAGAGACCAGAACCTGATTCTATAATAGGGCAGCATGAAAATACGGTGCCGATACCAAATAAGGTCCTAAAGACAAGTGTCTAAAAATGAGTTGTGTTGATCAGTTCTGCCTCGAGATTAATCTGAGACTGAAGACGCTTCCCAAACTGACCATTTCCTGACGGATTATGCTAATTCTATGGATATCTAAATCGAGCTTTATCAGCAGAAGCCATGGAACTGTCGCCTCCTTCACATCATAACATTTTTCTGAGATGCTTTTCATTACTTCTTGTGACATCTGAGATGTTTTAATGCTCCTGTCAAGCTAAAGTGAAATTGCCGTGTAGCTTTAAAAGCTGTCACAGTAAATGATCAGATATTCATCAAACAAATGTGGCTTGACAGCTGTCATTTATGGTGTCACTCTGCACTAGATGTATGCTCCAATCCCTAGCACTGAATTCATATATGTTTTTATGGAAACATAGAACTGGAAACAATTGTTCTGTTTCATTGGCAGCTTGTAAGTACAATCACTACAGTCATATAAGAGTGTAATAGGCTGCAGCTACTGTAGTGTTACACAAGCTGCTGTTATTTTGTAACTTCCCCAACAACAAAAAAATATGTATTTATTTATTAATGGAAATGTATTTTTTTTTTTTAGTGAGGTAGATAGTGTTTGATAATGGATCAGGTTCAGTAAAATGACGTTGAAGATGGGTTAACCATCATCAACATCATTTTTCTGAACCTGATCCGTTATCAAACACTATCTACCTCACTAAAAAACAAATAAATACATTTCCACTGCCTGGCCCATACAGCTTGTACAGTATATCAGGGGTGCATACAGGACAGGATTATGAGGGAGCGCAAGGAGCGCGCACCACAGGGCCTCCACCACTTCCCCTGCAAAGGGGGCCTCCACCAACCTTTGGGTTATGGTCTGGTCCTGGAGACTTTTCAGTCTTTGGTCTGACAGCCCGCAGGGCCAGCAACGAAGAAATTGGCGGCAGCACCCCCTGTGCACACGCCTGGGCAAGCCTTTTTTGCTTTTGCAAACCTGCAGCCAAAGCCACTACAAGGCAGGGCGGATAATCCAGACCAGCAAAGCCACCATCAGCAACGCTGCAGTGATGGGTGCGTGCAGAGGGGTCAGTCAGTGGGCCACTCACTGTACATAAGTCACCAAGCACAGCCTCTGGCAGCTCAATGCAGGGAACTGTTTTCTATTGGACCAGCTGGACGACTACACTACCCCCCGCCCATAATGGCAAAGCAGGAGTTCCCGAGCAGCACGCACCCACACAAGGGTGGCACAAGGGACTCGATCTGACGTTTTAGTTAGTAGGCGGGTGCCAGACAACCACCAATCAGTTACTTGGCTGGACTATTATTTTAAAGGTAAAAAAATACTGTATCTGGGGCCTCCACCACACTTAATCCAGCCCTGGGTGTACAACCTTTTTGAAAGCAGCAAAAACGCAAACAGTTTACTGCTGGAAACATGTAACCTTAACGTTTTATATATGCTTGCTATGCTAAGTGGTAAGAGATGAGGTAAGCAGAAGTGAAGTGGTAAGAGGTGAGGTCAGCTGAGATGAAATGCAGTTGCATAACTAAATGTGATGGGGCCCTGGTGTGAATATTAAATAGGGTCCTGTCAAGACTCATACAGTACATTTTTTTCTGTCTTTTAATTCAGTTGGAAGCAGCTAGTGTCACGCTCGGGGTAACTCCAGCCCTCCAGATAAGCCCTCAACCCCCAATCTCCGCAGCCAGCTTCACCTGTAGGAGCCCCCGCATGCCGGGACGTAGAATACGCCTGCCCGGGATCGGTTGCCCCCAGGACTTCAATGGCTCAAAGGATGAGAGCTTATTGGTAGGAGGTCTGGAGAACCTAATGGCTAGAGCGTTAGTAGCGGAAGTCCAGAGACAGGCCAGAGGTCGACAGCGAGAAGACAGAGAACGTGGCTGTTAGGCACTTACCTCACCGCCGTTCCGGGTCCCGCGGCGCGTTGCCGGCTGGCTCCCACCGGGCTGCGGACCGACGGTCCCCGGGTCTGCCAGCTCCTCGGCACCGTCGCGGGGATCAGGGGCGGGCGGTGCAGGATGCTGTGGGTGGCCGAGTCGCAGCCCGCTCCGCGCGGCTGCGCGGCCTTGCGGCTCTCCCCTCCGGCTCAGCGCTTCCCCTTCCTGGCGGGGGCGCGTCCGATCATCAACGTGCTCGCGCGCGCGCGCGAGCACGTCTGCTTTATGCCTCCCGGCGGCGCTTCCCCCAGCGCGCCCGCCGGGGGCGAGTTTGAATCCCCCAATCTGTGGCTGGTTCCTGGGATCGGACCCAGGGACTGGTCGGCCTGTCTGGCCTGGGCCGTCCAGCTCCTGGGACCGATCCCACTTCCGTGTTTGCACCAAGCACCTTCCTTCCCTCCTTTCTCCCTGTCTCCCATTGGCCAGACTTCCCTATTTATTTGCACTGTTCCAGTTTCCCAGTGCCCGTTATAGTTTCTGGGTTCTGGATGTGTGCTGCGTTACTAGTGAAGATTTTGCATTTGGATTTGGACTCTGACTATTCTTGCTAGCTGCCTGCCCTGACCTCCTGCTTTGCCTGACCACTCTCTTGCCTGTCCCTCCTGTACTTCGCCTGTGACCTCCTGGAATTGACCTCGGCTACCCTCGACCATTCTCAGTCTTCTCCCCTGGATACCTCGCCTGTGACTTCCTGGTTTGACCTCGGCCTGATTTACGGACTTTTCTCACCCGGGCATCCTCATTCGGGATTCCCTGCCTAACACCAAACTGCACCTTAAGCTACTATCCCTTGCGCCTGTTAAGTCCTGGGGGCAACCGACTGGGAGAGGCATTACTCGCGTCTCCCACAAGCGGGGGCTTGTCTATAGGCAGAAGTGGCGGTGGAGATTGGGGGATACTGGCTTAAGACAGACGGGTGTTAGGTACAATCCTGACAGTGGCGGTACAAAGGATTAGGCAACTCGTGGTCAAGGTTCAAAGCGGAGGTCGGCAACAGGGGTTCAGATCGAGAATAGTCGGTTCAGGCGGTGGTCGGCAACAGGGGTTCAGATCGAGAATAGTCGGTTCAGGTGGTGGTCGGCAACGGGATCAATAACAAATACACAGCGGTCAATACTAGATACAAGGCGCTATCACAGGCATCGGGTAACTGACAGGGAGAACCTTTATAGGGACAGACTACAAGGATAGGTGTGTGTGTGATTGGTGCACATAGGAAGCAACAGCTCATTGGCTGCACAAAAGCCCAACCTCCCCTGGGCTCATTGGCCCATATGAAAACTCCTGGGCACATTGGCCCTATCACAGCCTCCGGTGGGCGCGCTGAGTACAGCGCCGCCGGAGGACAAAACAATCAAGTGCTCGCGCGCGAGCACGAGCAGCAGTGACACGAGGGAGGAGAGCATGAGAGCCTGAGCCGACAGCTGCGGCCGGCCGCCTGGAGACGGCGCTGGAACGTGGTCCAGGTAAGCGGTTACTGACAGCTAGACAACTAATGACTGAAACAGCCGAGGCAAATGCTGCTTCCTTTCTCAAATATGATAAATAAGGTGGAGGGGTAACAATGATGTGCCCCCCCTGACCTCCTGGGCCCTGGTGTGGTGGAGAGAGAGGTGAAGTAAGCAGAGGTGAAGTGGTAAGAGGTGAGGTAAGCAGAGATGAAGTGGTAAGAGGTGAGGTAAGCAGAGATGAAGTGGTAAGAGGTGAGGTAAGCAGAGATGAAGTGGTAAGAGGTGAGCAGAGGTGAAGTGTTAAGAGGTGAGGTAGACAGAGGAGCAGTGGTAAGAGGTGAGGTAATCAGAGATAAAGTGGTAGGAGGTGAGCTGAGCAGAGATGAAGTGGTAAGAGGTGAGCAGAGATGAAGTGGTAAGAGGTGAGGTAGACGGGGAGCAGTGGTAAGAGGTGAGGTAGATGGGGAGCAGTGGTAAGAGGCGAGGTAACCAGAGGTGAAGTGGTGATAGATGAGGTAAGCAAGGATAAAGTGGTAAGAGGTGAAGGAAGCGGAGGTAAAGTGGTAAGAGGTGAGGTAAGCAGAGATGAAGCGGTAAGAGGTGAGGTAAGCAGGGGTGAAGTGGTAAGAGGTGAGGTGATCAGAGATGAAGCGGTAAGAGGTGAGGTAAGCAGAGGTGAAGTGGTAGGAGGTGAGGTGAGCAGAGATGAAGTGGTAAGAGGTGAGGTGAGCAGGGGTGAAGTGGTAAGAGGTGAGGTGAGCAGGGGTGAAGTGGTAAGAGGTGAGCAGGGGTGAAGTGGTAAGAGGTGAGGTAAGCAGGGGTGAAGTGGTAAGAGGTGAGCGGGGTGAAGTGGTAAGAGGTGAGCAGGGGTGAAGTGGTAAGAGGTGAGCGGGGTGAAGTGGTAAGAGGTGAGCAGGGGTGAAGTGGTAAGAGGTGAGCAGGGGTGAAGTGGTAAGAGGTGAGGTAAGCAGGGGTGAAGTGGTAAGAGGTGAGGTGAGCAGGGGTGAAGTGGTAAGAGGTGAGCGGGGTGAAGTGGTAAGAGGTGAGCAGGGGTGAAGTGGTAAGAGGTGAGCGGGGTGAAGTGGTAAGAGGTGAGCAGGGGTGAAGTGGTAAGAGGTGAGCGGGGTGAAGTGGTAAGAGGTGAGCAGGGGTGAAGTGGTAAGAGGTGAGCAGGGGGGAAGTGGTAAGAGGTGAGGTGAGCAGGGGTGAAGTGGTAAGAGGTGAGGTAAGCAGGGGTGAAGTGGTAAGAGGTGAGGTGAGCAGGGGTGAAGTGGTAAGAGGTGAGGTAAGCAGAGGTGAAGTGGTAAGAGGTGAGCAGGGGTGAAGTGGTAAGAGGTGAGCAGGGGTGAAGTGGTAAGAGGTGAGCAGGGGTGTGTCACAAATCGGCACTTACCTGGGCCCCGGTCCAGCGTTGTCGGCGGCCGGCCGGCCCCAGCAGCTCCTGCCCGGCGGCCGCGCCGTGCGCCGTCTGCTCAGGCGGCGCCGAGCACGGCCACTCTCCCGCCTCGCGCGCGCGTCATCGGCTCACGTGCGCGCGCGAGCCCGAGATCTATTTTCCCTCCGGCGGCGCTGTGCTCAGCGCGCCCGCCGGAGGCTGTAGATTAGCCAGGGGGCACTGGCACGCCCCCTGGTTCGGATTAAAGGGCCAATGAGCCCTAGGTTCTGTGGGGCTTACGCCCCCCTCCTTGTCTGGGCCAATGAGCCCCATAGATGGGATTGGGCACTCCTTGCTCTCCCAATCAGACCTGTGATCCTACGTACACCAATCACATACACCTTCCCTTCATGTCTGTCCCTATATAAGGTTTCCCCCCTCAGTTGCCCAGTGCCTGTTATAGCGCCTTGTACCCTGCATAGTCTTGATTCACCTTGTTTGATCTCCGTTGCCGACCTCTGCCTGAACCGACTATTCTGATCTCCGTTGCCGACCTCTGTCTGAACCGACTATTCTGATCTCCGTTGCCGACCTCTGCCTGAACCGACTATTCTGATCTCCGTTGCCGACCTCTGCCTGAACCGACTATTCTGATCTTCGCTGCCGACCCCTGCCTGAACCGACCATTCTCGATCTGATCTCCGTTGCCGACCTCTGCCTTGTACCTTGACCTCGAGCTGTCTCTCCCCTCTGTACCGCTGCGAACTCTGACTCCCCGTGTCAACCTCTGGCCTGTCTCTGGACTTCCGCTACTCTCGCTCCTAGCCATTGGTTCTTCAGACCTCTATACCTGTAAGCTCTCATCCTTTGAGCTATTGAAATCCTGGGGGCAACCGATCCCGGGCAGGCGTATTCTGCGTCCCGGCAAGCGGGGGCTCCTACAGGTGAAGCTGGCTGCGGAGATTGGGGGTTGAGGGCTTACCTAGAGGGCTGGAGTTACCAGAGCGTGACATTATAACAGGCCACAACATGGATGACCTGGTACAGCAGGTGCAAGCTATGGCCACAGCGATCAACCAACTCGCTCAAAGAGTGGCCACCCAGGAGTCTCGTCAAGTGCCGACTTCCTCTGTACCACCTCATTTCTCTGAACCGAAGATTCCTCTGCCCGAAAAAATTTTTGGAGAGCGAACTAAGTTTTCTAACTTCAAGAATTCATGTGAACTGTATTTCAAGCTGAGACCTGTCTCCTCTGGCACTGAGATCCAACGAGTAGGCTTAGTCATTTCTCTACTTCAAGGAGACCCGCAGTCCTGGGCCTTTAGTTTGCCGAGTCATGATATTGCCTTACAATCGGTAACTGCATTTTTCAACGCTATGAGCGTCCTATACGCTGACCCTGATTCACAGTCTACAGCGGAGAATAGGCTTCGGGCCTTAAAACAATTCGGCTGAAGATTACAGTGCTGAATTCCGCCGCTGGGCTATCGAAGCTAGATGGAATGATCCCGCTCTGTGTAGTCAGTTCAGGGTGGGGCTGTCGGAAAGCATCAAGGATGCTTTAGTCAATTTTCCTCCGCCAGTGGACCTAGATCAATTAATGCAGGTCTCCATTAAAATAGACCGATGCCTTAGAGAAAGGGCCAGAGAGAGAGTCAGGGCTCCCACGTCCTTCAGGCCAGTCCAAAGTCATAGGTCTCCGGTTCCCCGTGGTGAGAGTACCTCATCATCTCCCCAGGAAGAACCTATGCAATTAGGGAGAACCCGCTTATCCCAAGAAGAGAAACAGCGTAGGCGATCCGAGGGGTTATGCCTGTATTGCGGGAATTCTGGTCATTTTGCAGGGTCCTGTCCCAACAAGGGGAGACCGGCGGAAAACTTCCGCACCCAGACCAGGTAGAGAGTACTGATCTGGGTGAGTCAGTTTGCAACTCTCGCCAAAATAAAATGTTAGTGCCTATTGACCTGTCTTGGGGTTCTTCTAAGCAAACAGTTTCCGCCTTTATCGACAGCGGTGCGGCGGGAAACTTTTTGGACAGGAGTATGAGCTCCCTTTTAGGTATCCCTTTAGTCCCTCTTGAAAGATCCCTACAAGTTTTGGCTATCAATGGGAAGGCCATCCAGGGGGGACCTATAAACACCAAGACCCCACCTCTTTGGTTAATTGTTGGCTCTTCCCACTCTGAGTTCTTAGAATTTTTCATCTTCGACTGTCCAGAAACTCCGGTGGTTTTGGGATACCCCTGGTTACAACTCCACAACCCGGTGTTAGATTGGCAGGTTGGAGAGTTGATCAAGTGGAGTGACCATTGTAAAAATCACTGCTTTACTACAGGCCTCAGAAGTGTGCAAGTTTTACCTCAGGGATTACCTCAGCCATACGCAGACTGGGTTGATGTCTTCTCTGAACGTTCTGCGGATACCCTTCCTCCACATCGGTCTTATGACTGCCCTATTGACTTGCTTCCTGGCACGATTCCCCCGAGGGGAAAAATCTATAATCTTACTCTGCCCGAAGAGCAAGCAATGAGGGAGTACATCACCGAAAATTTAAGGAAGGGATTTATCCGCCCCTCTACCTCGCCTGCCGGGGCTGGATTCTTTATTGTAGAGAAAAAAGAGGGCGGCCTGAGACAATGCATTGATTATCGAGCCTTGAATAAGATCACTGTTAAGAACCGATACCCCTTGCCCTTGATCGGGGATCTGTTCAATCAAGTCACAGGGTCCCAAATTTTTTCCAAATTGGATCTAAGAGGGGCATACAATCTGATTCGCATCCGGCAGGGGGATGAGTGGAAAACTGCATTTAACGTGAAAGACGGCCATTACGAGTACCTGGTCATGCCTTTTGGTCTTTGTAATGCGCCAGCCGTCTTTCAAGATTTTGTTAACGATATATTCAGAGAGTATCTCGGTAGATTTGTGGTCATCTACTTAGACGATATTCTCATTTTTTCTAATTCCTTGTTGGAGCACAGACGTCATGTTAAGTTGGTACTACAAAAATGAAGAGAGAACAACTTATTTGCTAAACTTTCTAAATGCGTGTTTGAAGTCACCACAGTTCCCTTCTTAGGGTATATTATTACCAACCAGGGTTTAGAGATGTACCGCTGCGAACTCTGACTCCCCGTGTCAACCTCTGGCCTGTCTCTGGACTTCCGCTACTCTCGCTCCTAGCCATTGGTTCTTCAGACCTCTATACCTGTAAGCTCTCATCCTTTGAGCTATTGAAGTCCTGGGGGCACCCGATCCCGGGCAGGTGTATTCTGCGTCCCGGCAGGCGGGGGCTCCTACAGGTGAAGCTGGCTGCGGAGATTGGGGGTTGAGGGCTTACCTAGAGGGCTGGAGTTACCAGAGCGTGACATTATAACAGGCCACAACATGGATGACCTGGTACAGCAGGTGCAAGCTATGGCCACAGCGATCAACCAACTCGCTCAAAGAGTGGCCACCCAGGAGTCTCGTCAAGTGCCGACTTCCTCTGTACCACCTCATTTCTCTGAACCGAAGATTCCTCTGCCCGAAAAATATTTTGGTATTGCGCTCCGTCAACCTTCTTGCAAGTTGGGTACAAAATTAATTGGCCCTTTTCCTATAATCAAAAAGTTGAATAATGTGTCTTTTAAAGTTCAACTCCCGCCGACTATGAAAATACCTAACTCTTTTCACATTTCACTGTTAAAACCGGCGAAGAATACTCCTCTTGCTGGTCCTGCACCTATTCTTGTGGATAATGAGCCCGAGTATGAAGTAAATAAGATCTTGGATTCTCGTAAGATGCGCAATTCTTTACAATATTTGGTGGACTGGGTTGGCTATGGTCCAGAAGAAAGATGCTGGGTGGCTGCGAGGGATGTTCATGCCAAAGCTCTTGTACGGAAATTCCACCGTGATAATCCGGAAAAACCGGGTGAGGGTCCGGAGGCCCCTCGTGAAGGGGGGGGGGTAGTGTCACAAATCAGCACTTACCTGGGCCCCGGTCCAGCGTTGTCGGCGGCCGGCCGGCCCCAGCAGCTCCTGCCCGGCGGCCGCGCCGTGCGGCGTCTGCTCAGGCGGCGCCGAGCACGGGCGCTCTCCCTCCTCGCGCGCGCGTCATCGGCTCACGTGCGCGCGAGCCCGAGATCTATTTTCCCTCTGGCGGCGCTGTGCTCAGCGCGCCCGCCGGAGGCTGTAGATTAGCCAGGGGGCACTGGCACGCCCCCTGGTTCGGATTAAAGGGCCAATGAGCCCTAGGTTCTGTGGGGCTTACGCCCCCCTCCTTGTCTGGGCCAATGAGCCCCATAGATGGGATTGGGCACTCCTTGCTCTCCCAACCAGACCTGTGATCCTACGTACACCAATCACATACACCTTCCCTTCATGTCTGTCCCTATATAAGGTTTCCCCCCTCAGTTGCCCAGTGCCTGTTATAGTGCCTTGTACCCTGCATAGTCTTGATTCACCTTGTTTGATCTCCGTTGCCGACCTCTGCCTGAACCGACTATTCTGATCTCCGTTGCCGACCTCTGCCTGAACCGACTATTCTGATCTCCGTTGCCGACCTCTGCCTGAACCGACTATTCTGATCTCCGTTGCCGACCCCTGCCTGAACCGGCCATTCTCGATCTGATCTCTGTTGCCGACCTCTGCCTTGTACCTTGACCTCGAGCTGTCTCTCCCCTCTGTACCGCTGCGAACTCTGACTCCCCGTGTCAACCTCTGGCCTGTCTCTGGACTTCCGCTACTCTCGCTCCTAGCCATTGGTTCTTCAGACCTCTATACCTGTAAGCTCTCATCCTTTGAGCCATTGAAGTCCTGGGGGCAACCGATCCCGGGCAGGCGTATTCTGCGTCCCGGCAAGCGGGGGCTCCTACAGGTGAAGCTGGCTGCGGAGATTGGGGGTTGAGGGCTTACCTAGAGGGCTGGAGTTACCAGAGCGTGACAGGGTGAAGTTGTAAGAGGTGAGGTGAGCAGGGGTGAAGTGGTAAGAGGTGAGCAGGGGTGAAGTGGTAAGAGGTGAGGTGAGCAGGGGTGAAGTGGTAAGAGGTGAGCAGGGGTGAAGTGGTAAGAGGTGAGGTAAGCAGGGGTGAAGTGGTAAAAGTTGAGGTAACCAGAGATGAATAGGTGAGCATTTTCACTATCCTGGGCTTTGGTCCTCGCCTCCAAATCTCCCCCTAGTCCACCACAAAGCCCAGTATAGGGGAGTGGGAGTGGCTGCATCCCCAGTCAGAATGACTGAGCACAGGAGTACGCCTCAGCTACAATGGTGCCATAGATGTGGCCGGACTAGAGTGCATCATGGGTGCCCTGATAAATGTGAGACTGAAAGCGGTTGATCTGGGGAGGCTGATGCAGAAGGCATCCCGAACCTAGATGCCCCGGAGGGACTGAAACAGCTGGCCCTGGAATCTTTTAGACCACTCTGCATGGTGGTTGTCCACTTTAAAGCTGGAGAAGCTCCTGACCACACCGTTCAGTGTCACTCAGTAAAATGCCTTTGTCTTCATGCATTTCAATGTAGGGATGTTCAGCATAACTAGCATAAGCACACTTAGTTACCCCCTTTCCTAGCTAGTCCCTTTAAATGAATTTGAACCTCACTTGTAGAACTGCCCCATCACATGTGCAGGGTCTAATACTAAAAATCCACATACATAAGGTAGCTACAGATGCAGCATTGCTTATAGTATTTCACTAGTATGCCTGGGAGCAGGATGACGGCCACTGCTGCAATACAACAGGATGGTGTCTTGCTTATTACAATGTAACAGCAGAACATAAGGGCAGCTTGTTACAATGTCAGGATGCCAGCACAAGACGGATACAACAACAAAAAATCTGTAGCAAGAGGAGGGATCCTTTTTTAAACCCTGCAAGAAAAAATAAAATCCTGCCAAGCTTGTTTTTTTCTTTTTACAGGAAAGAAAAATAGGGTGTGACAGGTCTGTGAATGCACTATTCTACTTTTAGCGGAGGGGGCTTCTCAACTCTAACGGCATGTCCCCTGAAGAAGCCCGTGCTAGAAGAAAGGCTCATTGCTATTGAAATTCCACTGATGTATTTACCCATCGTTCCATAGTGCAAATATTAGAGTGATTCACATTGCTGTTTCCCGCAGGTGGGCTCGAAAGACAGCCAGATAGAATGAAGCAGTTCTTTTTTTTTTCAGGATAACAACAGACTGGGATCGAATTTCTTTCACATGGGGTGTATTGCTATCCCTTTCCCTGCTGTCCTATATATATATATATATATATATATATATATATATATATATATATTTTTAGTTTTCAATATTAGACTATTTTCCAGTGGAGCTGTTTCCCTTACACTATGGGCCTTATTTATGATGTGAGCCATTTAGCATCATTTTTGTGTCTATAGCGCCAGCTTCGGAGTGCCGACATTCCTGTCTTATCTGGCGCTGTGCTGTGTATTACATTGGTGCTAGCAGTCAAACGCTACTAATTAGCTTCAAGCACTGAGGTATTGGCCGGCCTATATCAGCGTCTGTTGGAACCGCCAGCTAATTGTCCCTGCGCCAGTGAGCACCAGTTGTACTGCTTCTTTTCTGGCGCTCCCCATCATATTGAATTTTTTACAGTTACAAGAAATCACTGCTGCGGACAAAGAAGACAAACTTTACAGTGCGTTTTGGCTGCATTTTAGTTGTCCTAATTACACATTTTTAAGCAAAAGAATCAATTTTAATAACACCAAAAATAAATAAATTTTTGCTCATCTATGTCCTGTGATTCCATTATTGACACATCCCAATGCAACTTCTGTACAAATAAATGTGTTTAATATAAATTATATAAACATTAAACACTACAATCCAGTTCTGCCCATTGTGCTCTATGGAATCCTGAGCTACAGCACCAGGTTTCATGATTTAACCAGAGCGATTAGCGCTGCATCATTTTCAACGCTAGGCATAGTTTTAATATTTTTTCTTAAATCAGACACTGAGTGCCGCTGAGGAAAAGAAGTGGCCCTGTGTGGCGCTGACGTTTCTTAAATAATGCTCTATGTTTTCAAACGGTTTTTGATATTGTACATGTATTGCGCAGTTGTGTTTTAATTTACTTGTCATACTTTCCATATTCCAAGTCGCAAATGACACTAGAACAAGTCCACATTTGCTTGTGAATAATTGTACTATTTTTAAACTAAAACTCATTGCCATCTGTTATGTTTTTGAAAGAATTTTGTTTTAGTATTATTAGTACCCATCCTACATACACAACACTTTCTAGTGAACAAAAAAAACTTAAAATTCCAGATCACAGTTGTATTTATTGGGGTGGTGGCATTTGGGGTGTAGAGTCTCACAGGGAGATATCTCTATCTCTAATGGGGGGCCTCTCTTTAAAGAGAAAGCCCACATTCCTTTAAACCCCTTTTTCTTTATTTTTTCTTCTTGCCTTTCTTTGAGGCTGATTCACTACTAGCGCCACGTATTGCGTAGATGAACGTATAGCGGCGCTTAGAGCGAACGCTAGTAACAGAACGTCCCGGCCGCTCTAGTAACCTGGCCGGCATTAATGAATGTTATGCGTGTTGGGCGCTCTAACAACAGTATAACGATGCAGCGAGCGAGAGGTAGCACCAGATCAGTGTGTCCGGCACTCGGTGCTCCACACCATATTTAGCAAAAAACTACACACACACAGCATTGGCGCTCTAAAGCTGGGCGCTGTAGCATAGAGCCCCAGACGCTGTGTGATTAAAGTTTTTGAACACATATCCACCAGTAACAAAGCAAAAACACATGGAATGACATTGTTTTAACACTGTGACAATAACACTTTAGTGCCAGACCTGTAATGACAATTCTGCATAAAAATATAAAAAGTCCCAAAAAATTATAAAAGTGTTTGTTTGCTCAATGAAAAAAAAAAATTAAATTGGCAAACACGCTATTTATACACAACTAATGAATCCCCATTGAAATGTATGGGAGAGCGCTACAGAGCGACAGGTACTACATGGCGCTATACGCTGAGCCGCCTGGATTGATACATGTGACGCTACATGGCGCTGTTAGAAGCGCTCACCAGATTCGCTTTCTTAAATGTGGTTTTACATACAGCGCCCGTCGTTCACCAGACGCTGCCTGCCACTACGAAGCACTACCTGGCGCTATTCCTTCTTAAATAACCCCCTATGTCTCACTCTTTTATATGACCTCTGTGTTTCTCCCCCCCTAAATAACATGATGATGCATAAAAGCCCCTGTAATCTGGAATTGCTCTTAAAGGATGACATTGATGCCATTTAAAAAGGACATAAACCACACCCCCTAGTTTTGATGCCCCCCTCGGGACATCCCAAATCAGCGTAGGATGCTCCAGTGCATGAAACCCTCTGGTTCCCCTTTCACCAGAGACCCATACATGCACATTGGGTTCAAAACTCTAAATGAGGATAAAGGGGAACCTGGGGTTCCACACAGCGGGTATCTCGATTTGGGATGCCCCAAGGCCAGGGAATGGTCAGGTCATAGTTTTGGAAGTCTTTAAACCGAAAGTCCACTTTGGAGGGCATCTTAAAAAATGTATAATTTTTTTCCCAAAGGGATGAGCATCTGTTGCTATTGGCAACCATACACCGGCAGGCTTATTCACTAATAGCGCCAGGTAGCGACAGATGAGCGTCTGTACTGCGGCGCTATGATCTACCGCTAGTGGCCGCCCCGATCAGCCATCAGTCGCTATTACAGGGCTCCTCAGTCGCTATATTAACCTGGCCTCTAATAGTGTATATGATGCGCCTCAGTCGCTATCAAGCCACTGTACAATTGCGCACCCAATCTAATAGTGTCTGGGCGTTTTAATGTTGTTTGAATGCTTAAATTGAGAATCATTTTATATTGTCTATGCTCACATAGGCAATATAAGATTATTTTTTCAATTTTTGTTGAAATGGTTAAAATGAAAGAAACTCTGACAACAAATGTTAGTCAAAATATAAAAACTTTTATTTTTTGTTTTAAAAAAAGCCCAACATGGGCATAAGTGAAATCCGCACAGCGGCTAAACGCATACCCCCCACCCTACGGCTTTTTCTTCTTCCCCAGCAGCATAAATCTTGTCCTTCGAACATACTGCCACAGTCTGCGATGCTCATTATTGCAAGCTGTAGGGTGAAAGAAAGGTCATTATTATGTGTCCATCCAAAAAATCTGAATGCATCTCTGAGAGGTCATTAATTTTTACGGCTTTATTTCTATTGCTTCTAAATTGTAGGGATATAGAATATTAGGCTAGTGTATAGAATTAATTTACCCCATTTTTTAAATTTTGGGCCTACCATTTGCTTTCATCCACCCTAGCCTTACTATTTTACTTACCTTACGAAAACAATAAATGGCTACTTCAGCTTTGGAGGAGTGTACTTCCTGTTTACTTTAATTACTTATAGGTCTACACGTTATTAGGGAAGGATTTGTTTATTGACCTCACACACTCACAGGCTGCATGTATAATGTATTTGAACTTAACCTAAGCAGAGCCAACAATCTAGCATGCATACATGCAATTATGACTGTTGAAACACCAAAAAAGTGAACCAGCCAGCACTAGCTCAAATAAGGTACCTTAAATGAGGCCGCACAGACCAAAATGAATATAAAGATATATGTATTTAATTTCAATTAAGTACCATTACAATAAACACAACACTATACATACACACATAAATAGACCATTTAAAAACATAAAAGACAACACCCTCTGGTGGTGAACCTTGTTATGACTCTAAACCAAGTATAAAAGCTGCCTGTCTGCTATGAATAGGGGACAACTTCAATATATGATATATGGCCAATTAATAAAAGAACAAATATTTACACAACTCCATACAAAAACATCTTATATACATGTGAATCAACCCGGTTCAATAGTGGTCCGGTCTTTAGCAAGGAAAGTGCAATGTGCTAAGGTGATCTGTGCAAAACAACTATTGATAGACAAAAAGTGCAATGTGCTATAAACTATCTATACAAAAGGCCAATATATACAAAATATACCATATGTAAACAGTCCTGCTGTGTAAATAGATCCTAGTCCCATTTAAAAGTTATGCAAAAGCTGGAAAACCAGGCATAAATATAGGTAAGTATATCTCATATCACCATCATGGAGTCCCAGGTGCCACCGAGGGGAGATGTAAGCATATCACATCCCCCCTCGGTGGCACCTGGGACTCCATGATGAGTGTAGGTAACACTTACCTGATGCGTAGGCATCATAGAGCCGGTAAAAACCCTCATTGTCCCGGCCCTTTTTGAGAGCTTGGTCTTAAACTCAAAAAAACAAATAAAAAATATTATATATATAAATATATGCAAAACAAAATATTTGCACTTTCCCATAGCAATATCTAAATCTAACATTGCATTTCCAGGTTAAAAAAAAGCCTTTAGACATATTCCAAACAAACCAATGTCAATCCTTTTTTTTTTTAAAAAAAACATATAAGAAAAAGTCATAAGCTTAAAAACAATTTTAAAGACAAAAAATACAGTATATTTTTGATTTAAACAACTCAAAATATAACGTTATAAAAAAACAAAAAACTCACTTTAACAACCTGCCCATTGACCCAAGGATCCACCCTCTTTCGTTTCTTCTTCTGGCTTTGGGGGGGAGCAGGGGAGACTGAAGGGCCGGGGGGGGGGGCAGGGGGATGAGGTCAGATTCGGAGGAGTAGCTGGGGAGAGGTCTGGCGGGGCGTCTAGACCACATAGTGGATCCTCGTAGGTGGCAAACCGGAAGTTTCAAAAATGAAAGTGAAAGCAAAACTTTGGACACTCCTCGCATTAAAAATACGCTAACACACACCAATGATGCCGTTATGGAACGCAAAGTTTACAATGCGTATGCATACCAATGTTCGTCGCTAGAGACACACACGCAAAAGCAATATTTAACAACTGTTGAGTGCTGCATGCTGCGAACTACAGCAATTGCTCAGTGCGACCGAATCTCTGCGAATCCTACCGTATTCAACACAAATTCACAGCGACCGAACGCAGTCGGTCTAGATTGTGTGGATGGAGGACATAGCGCCAGTCGTTGTGTGATTAAAGTGATTTTTATAAGTCAACAACATTAAGCAAGCAAAACTGGAATGACATTGTTGGAGGAGTGTGACTTTAACACTTTAATAGCAAATGAAATTGATTTTTGGTATAAAAAAAAACCTTCAAAAACATACATTCAGGAATAATGTATTAAACATTTGTAGGTTTAAAAAAAAAAAAATGGGATGAGAAATGGGATTTGAGGATCGTCCATTGAAATGTATGGGAGAGCGGCAGGTAGGGACAGGTAATAGGTGGCGCTGTGAAAGTTTGAACGCAGGCGCTGTACGCTTAGACTGGTAAACGCTACATGGCGTTATCCCAGATACTCATCAGGATCGGCTTCATAAATGTGTAATTGCGTGCTGTGGCTGGCGTTCGCTTGCCGATACTTCTCGCTACCTGTCACTAAATTGCCACTACCTGGGGCTATCCATTCATGAATAAGGGCCCAATTCTGTACACCAGGATCTACAAGAAGAGAGAAGCAAGGCCTGTACACACAGAACACTGCTGTCATGACCGATACTGAGGTGAGGGAGCTCATTCAACCTTACACATGCCCAGCAGCAGTGTTCTGTGTGTACAGGGCTCACTTCTCTCTTTTTGTAGGTCTTGGAGTACAGATTTGGTGTACGGTTTCTAATAGCAAGAGATTGCAAGTAGTGAAAACTGCTTCCATAAAACACACATTTACTAACATAAGAAAAAATACTATACCTTGCAGCTTGAAGCACATCCTTTTGACCCAATATATATATATATATATATATATAGTATATACCCAGCCCAGGACTATTTGGTTGGTGAAGTAACCCCTTTTGCTTACTGCATTTATGCTGCAATCTTTTGGACTATCTACTGAACTTTGCTGAATAAAAGCCGTTTTTGCCGTTCAAATCCGTTGTCCGTCACTGCTGATTGTTTGCCAGCTTACAATTGGTGGAGGATGCGAGGAGCACAGTGACTGTTGCTAGGGGCAATGGAGTGACAAAACGCACTGCATTATGGTTGTCGTTGGCGAAGGCAGCAATCAAATGGAGGAGGTGATAAAACACCTAATACAAGCTGACCTCCGGCAGGAGCAGGCCCTGGCACAACAGCAGCGAGCACAGGAGCAGGCCCTGGCACAACAGCAGCAGGCCCTGGCACAACAGCAGCAGGCCCTGGCACAACAGTTCCAAATGCAGCAGCAGACCGTGGCTAACCAGCAGGAGACAAATCGCATGTTGATTGAACATATGGCTGCACTTAGAGAGACTGTTGGTGCCAAAGTTTCACAACCGGAGAGAAGCCCGGTTGAGACGGAGGGGGCGAGAAGAACCGTTCAGCGGGTTTTACAAAAGCTGACTCATGAGGATGATGTGGAGGCCTACCTCACGGTGTTTGAGCGCATGGCTGAGAGAGAGCAGCTGCCAGTCACGGAATGGGCTGACGTGATTGCACCGTTCCTGTCAGGTGAGCCGCAAAAAGCATATTTTGATCTCGGGGAGCAGGATGTGCGGGACTATGCCAAGCTAAAATGGAGATCCTTGCTCGCCTGGGAGTCACGCCAGCGGCTCGGGCAAGGCGAGTACACAACTGGACTTTTTCTGTTGATAAACCTGCCCGATCGCAGATGTATGACCTAATTTATCTGGTCCAAAAGTGGTTGGAGCCAGAGCGTTTGACCCCCGCGCAGATCATCGAAAAAGTCGTGGTGGACCATTTTGTTCGGGCACTGCCGCCGAAGCTACAGCAATGGGCTGGACAGGGCGACCCACAGACTGCTGAGCAGCTAGTTAACGTCGCGGAACAATTTGTCGCGACTGAGGACCAGCTTCGGGATGCCCCTGACAAGTCCGGCAGACCAGTGAGTAAACAAGTTCCCCTGAGAGGTGTGTGGAGCGCTGTGAGAGGGCAAAAGACTGTCCCTGACCCCCAGAGGCCCCTTAACCCTAGGGAAGACGTCCGGGCAAGGAGGTTCCGGGGTCCCCAGTGTTGGAGGTGCCGTGAGTGGGGGCACATAGCTGCAGATTGCCCCCTCGGCCCTGAACCCATGGAATGTGACGCAGGTCGCAGAAGATCCCTGTTGGCAGACCCCGGTTGTGCCGCCAGTCAGCGGTCAAAATCTGAAATGCAGGTTGTGTCTTTAAAGATGAATGGTCGCCCAGTAAAGGCATTATTGGACTCAGGTAGCCGGGTAACTTTGGTCCGGGCCAACCTGGTGCATGGTGGTTGCAAACCAAAGAAAAAGCTGAGCGTGCTCTGCATCCACGGGGATGTCGTGACTTACCCTGTTGCAGTGGGTAAGTTTGAGACCCCCGCGGGAACATTGTCCCATGAGGTTGGCGTAGTAAAATGCCTGGGCTATGATGTCGTGGTTGGGTGGGATTTCCCCTTGTTCTGGCCCTTGTGGGAAAGGTGTATCCCTCCTGCCAACAATGGAGTACCCCCGGCAGAACTGGTAACCTTCCCCGTTAAGTCCGTTAGATGTGTAGTCCCCAACACATTATGTAATAGGCCGACCAGGGTGAGGGCCTGTAATCAGGGTGACCAAGTGCCTAGAATAGTACCCCTGGCTGAAAAAGTGAACTTTAAAGCGGAACATAAGCCGGGGAATGTAGTCGCTGTGTCCCGAACCCACTGTATGGCCGCTGAAGGTTGTCAGACCGTGGGTCTGAAGAAGAGGGGAGGGGATATGTGGTAAATTGTATCAAAATGTCTATTTCTCCCCTGCTTGGCTGTATAAAGCACAATCCGGGCCAGGTTTTCAGGACCCAGTTCACTTCCACAATTCCCTAACGGGTTGTTACATGTTCTAAGGCCCTCCACAAGTGTGCACACTGATTACAGGAGAAGCCTGTATAAGAAGAGAGCACACGGCCTTTCCTTCCTATGACCAGCCTGTTGGCGTGAGCCCAGGCTGAGCTGCACCGTGGTGAAGGATAGCACTGGACATTGAGCAGAGGGCTGATACGCCCTGTAAAGTGGACTGGAATTGATCAGCTTGCTGGAGTACTCAGCCCAGGACTATTTGGTTGGTGAAGTAACCCTTTTTGCTTTCTGCATTTATGCTGCAATCTTTGGACTATCTACTGAACTTTGCTGAATTAAAGCCGTTTTGCCATTCAAATCCGTTGTCCGTCACTGCTGATTGTTTGCCCGCTTACAATATATATATATTCAAACATGCCATAGAAAATAGACTTTCCCTTTAAAGTAGACTTAGCTCCAGGTGTTTTCTATATATACACGAGAAGATGCTCAGACATGATTCTTTGCTGCGCATCCTCGGAATCTCTGTGCCCCCAGAATGTAGCAGCTTTCTCAGGCAATTAATCATCTGCTATAATAGAAGGATGTGATAAATAATATTTCCCTACTTTGTGTATTGCATCTGTTATTGCCTGTTAGACCCATATAGGCTGCAATATGTTACAGTGTATTTAAAGCCATTGTCCAGGCTGGGGGGGGGGGGGTCTCTATACTCACCTTTTGGCCCCTGCAGATGATCGCTCCTATTCCGGCACTCGTGGAGGCTGATTCATTACTAACGCCAGGTATCGGCAGATGAGCGTCTGTATAGTGGCGCTTAGAGAGACCGCTAGTAGATGCTGTAAACATGTATCGGGCGCTGTAACAGAGCGCCTCAGTAGCTGTACTAACCTGGCCGGCATTGATGAATGTGATGGGTGTTGGGCGCTCTAACACCAGTACAGCGCTGCAGGGAGCAAGAGGTAGCGCCAGCTCCAGGCGTCTGGCCCTCGGTGTTCCACACACCAAAAGCACACACACACAGCGTCAGCGCTATAAATCTGGTCGCTATAGCATAGAGCGCCAGATGCTGTGTGATTAAAGTCTGTTTCTGAACACATATCCACCAGTAACAAAGCGAAAACACATGGAATGACATTGTTTTAACACTGGGACATTAACACTTTAGCGCCAGACCTGTAATGACAATTCTGCATAAAAATAAAAAAAAGTCCAAAAAGTTCCTAAAAGTGTTTGCAGCCAGGAGAGGTCACAAAATGATTTGAGCAAAAAAAAAAGTGAGCGAAAGGTAATGCCTGGCGCTCCTGAACCTAGAGCACCGGCGCTATACACTGAGCCACCTGTAATAATACATCGGACGCTACATGGCGCTGTTAGAGTCACTCACCAGATTTGCTTTCATAAATGTGGTTTTGCGTACAGCGCCCAGCATTCACCAGACGCTGCCTGCCGCTACGTGACGCTACCTGGCACTATCCCTTCTCACCCCCTTAGTATGCAAAACCAGGATCAACAGGTAAATGAATGTAGCCAGCCGCACCTTCGTAGGAGGACATGCCCTACCTGACCAGTCTTCCCACTGTTCCCATGTGTAGTATGGGCACGGCTCACTACCCCCACTGTTTTCTATTGGTGCACCAGTCTCAGACACCCAGGAGAGATATGCGGACCATGTGACCATGGTGGCCAATCGTGAGTCTCAGTTTTGCTGGGGGAGCGATTTGAAAGGTATAATTTTATTTTTATTTTGTTAAAGAGGACCAAAACCCACAGAGATCAGCCCGGGAATCTATAAGATTCCAGGGCCACTTGTTTCCCTCTCCCCGGGGCATCCAGAATTAGGATGCCCCACTGTGTGAAACCCCCCAGGTTGCCCACAAACTCACTACTCCCCACTAATCCTTTTAGCAGGACGTATACCTGCGCCAGCCATGCGCCCTCCGGGGGTTCTGCCCTCCAGTGCGCTCAGATCCACTTGTAACCGACATATAACAAACCTCTGCTAGAGGCTTCTGGAAAAAATTGTGTGTGTGGGTGGGCGGAGCCAGCCATGAGAGAGAGGCTGGTGACCTCATTCCTGCAGGCTATAAAAGGCACAGCACAGCTCTGAGGGAGCAGAGGCCATGAGGTGGGTCACAGGGAGCACGTCTGTGTTTCTGAGCCACATAAATGATAGGGCCACAGTGACATTTCTGATTGAAATTAACACTCTCCTTATTTACCTCACTGCTGAACTGTGTGAGGGGTGTAAAGACTTATTATTTTGTGTGTTATTCACTGTGTGAAGCCTCCCGGGTAGCGCAAAGAAAGGGACTCAGCGCGGTTGGAGGACGCCCTTAGTAATTTTATTTAGGAGAGTTTTTGAGGCCGTGACCAGTTGAAGAAAGAAATATCCTGAAAATATTTAAAGAAACAGCATCATTTTAGTCAGCAATAACAGGACATTTTCCACCAAGATCGTTTGGTGTAAGGATAAGTGAACTTTTCTCAGTTCTCCTCACTATTTACAGCATAGTTACAAATTTAGAGCATCATCTACCTGAAGTTTATTATATAGAGTTAATCTTACATTTTAAATAGATTGTGTGTGTATTGATTGTTTGAATTACACAGAGCATACAGTGTGTTTTAAAGTTATCCAAATAGCCAGATATGATAAAGTGACCTAGACACAAGTTTAGCCTTTGTTTCAGATATCCCCCCCCCCCCCCATATTCTTCAAGTAGAAATTATACTAAATTCTTCTACAGTCATTTATTGCCTTAATCCAGTGGCTATATACATCAACTATTGTGTTCAATACTTTGCCTAATATTCAACCTTTAAATTCTAAATTGGTTCTTATTTATCTGGTGTGGTGTTTTTTATTCCGTTGGCGAGAGGCCACGCATGCGTCGTAGGACCGGGGAGTGGTGAATTCAGACGACCTGGGGGGTGTTTCACACAGCGTGGTATCCCCAATCAGGGTGACCTGGGGGCAAGAACCAAATCCCAGGATAATCAAAATCCTGGGTTTTGGTCCACTTTATAAATGCATGTTGCCTAAAACATGCGGTTTAACTGCAAACACAAATATTAAAAGAAGATGCTCACACACTGTGATGTTGGCAGAGGGCAGGATTCAGCGCACCCCAATCCCCAGTCCAGAAGATAGCCCGACTAGAGAGAAAGCAAGAGATAAGTAAGTAAATATGCTTTGATTTGATACTTATCCCAGCTGTATGAAACCCCCCAGCTCGCTGGTCTGCCTAAGTCCCCAACAATCCCATGGGGAATATGTGAGCTCCTCTAGCATCAGTACACCTTCAGCATCTCTTTGGATGCTCCTCTCCAGCTGTGTGTACCCACACAAGCCATTCAGTTTGGCCTGGCATGGCAGAGGGATGCAGGGGATGCTGCTGTGTCCCACACATGTGCTGTAGGAATGTCTCAGTGGCCTTAATTTAGTAAGAGTTAAAACAAAATCTTGGTAGTAAAAATTCACTATGGGGGTTATTCATGAAGGGATAGCGCCAGGTAGTGCTTCGTAGCGGCAGACAGCATCTGGTGAACGCCGGGTGCTGTACGCAAAACCCCATTTATGAAAGGGAATCTGGTGAGCGACTCTAACGGCGCCATGTAGCATCCGATGTATTATTACAGGCGTCTCAGCGTATAGCATCTGTGCTCTAGCTTCCAGAGCGCCAGGTCTTATCTGTCGCTACTTGTCGTTCTCCCATAAATTTCAATGGCCGTTCATTTGCTTGTGTTTAAACAGCGTGTTTTTTTGTTTCCTCAAATAATTGTGTGACCTCTCCTGGCCTAGAAAAAGTAATTTTTGAAATTGTTTTTGTTTTTTATGCAGAATTGTCATTACAGGTCTGGCACTAAAGTGTTAATGTCACAGTGTTAAAACAATGTCATTCCATGTGTTTTCACTTTGTTACTGGTGGATATGTGTTCAAAAACAGACTTTAATTACACAGCGTCTGGCGCTCTATGCTATAGCGACCAAATTTTGTGCGCCAACTCTGTGTGTGTGTCGTTTTTTGATAAGTATGGTGTGGAGCGCTGAGAGTCGGACACACTGAGCTGGCGCTACCTCTCGCTCGCTGCAACTCTGTACTGTTAGAGCGCCCAACATACATCACATTTGTTCATCAATGCCGGCCAGGTTACTACAGTGACTGAGCCACCTGTAATAATACATCGGACGTTACATGGCTCTGTTAGAGTCGCTCACCAGATTCGCTTTCATAAATGTGGTTTTGCGTACAGTGCCCGGTGTTCACCAGACGCTGCCTGCCGCTACGAGGCACTACCTGGCGCTATTCCTTCTTAAATAACCCCCACAGATAACATTAGGTATAGCCAACTGAGCGGATAAGTAAAGAAAACTGCTCGGCCCGCACGTGTGAACTTATTTAACCGTGTTCCAACTCTCTTTCTGTGTATCTGAGGTAATGCAAGAAAAGATTGTTGTTGCGCTATGTGTGAACTGAGGCCATATCACAATTGTAACTCCTACACACACATTTTATTATGACTTTATTATGATTCTGTTTCACTGGACAAATAACAAACAGGGATTTAAAGCACAAGAAAGGCCAGGTTTTAAAACAGCTCAAAAGCCTCATGCGGCTGCCCAGGAGTCTAAAACATACTCCCCAACTGCCCCCATTTTCCCAGGACAGTCCTGTTTTTTGACAGTTGGTCCCGCTTCCCACGGTGCATGTACTTGTCCTGCGCCTTCGCCACTCGGTCCCACGCTGTCGCCACTATGTCCCAAGCCGTCTCCCAGGGGTTGCCGCGGCCTCTCAGCTGCAGATGGCAGCAGGCGTCTGAGAAGCAGGTTTTTTTCTTTTTCTTCTTTCATTTCATTGGCGGGTGGGGGCCGGACTCCAGGAAGGAACCTGTTGCTGCCGCTGAGCTGAAGGTGGGCGGGACTACAGGAAGGAGCCTTGCACAGGAGGGGAAATGGCCTGCACTGGTGAGTGTGTGTGACTGTGTAGGTGTGTGTGTGTCTATGTTTGTGTGTTTGTGTCTGCCTGTGTGTGTGTGTCTGTGTCGCCCCTAACTGGTTGTAACGAAGGATGCCCCTCACTGGCTGCAATGAGGGATGCCCTATTTAATTCTTAGGTGGTGTTTCCCTTTAAGAGCGTGGCTGAGGGCATGGCCGGGTGCATGGCTGGGCGTGGCTTTTATTGTCCCTCTTTACGGCTTTCAAAAGTTGGGAGGTATAGTCTACGAGACTCCACTGCCGGCCGCTAGTCTGCCCCTGGGTTATCCGAAATTGGTGTACCCTGCTGTGTGAAGCCCCAGGGTCACTGATAGACTCTACCAGCGGCTTTTAGGGTGCTGTCTTTGCCGGCGGCCTCCTCTCCAGCCTCCCTGTAGCTGAGGCGCACTACCGCATGGGCTGTGGGGTGGAAGCATTTCCCGGACTACAGGGAAGCCAGGGATGCGGCCAGCAAGCCAATCACATCAACCAGCATTCTAGAAATCAGAGATCTCAAAAAATGCCAGGTGGGCGTGGCCTTCATTGTTGAAAAAATATGTTTAAAAATAAGAAAATGCTGAGCTAAGGGTTTTGTGCTGCTTTAAAGTGGACCAACAGTCTAAAATGAATTAAACCAGATCAGCACAACAAACAGTGCTCATATGTATCCCTCCCCAGGGCAATTTAGATTGCTGCACATAAATGTTAATTTACCTTTTTCTAGCTCCTGCCGGGGTTAATTTTAAAGGCAAGATGGCGGTTCATGCATTTGCAGACCACCTGCCAACAGGAAGTGCTGCTGGGCTTCCTGTTACTGTGGATTGTCAGTTATGTCAGTTGGAAGTGGAAGCTCCAAAATGGCCGCTAGCGTTCTTTTCCAACTATGCCAGGCTGTTGGTCCGGTTAAAAGTGGACCAAAACCTACCGCAAGGAATCTATAAGATTCCTTGGCCAATCGATTCCCTCCCCCCGGGCATCCAAAATCCAGAATCGGGATCCCCTACTGTGTGAAACCCCCAAGGTCGCCCCATACACTTACCTTGTTTCCTGGTCCGAAGGCGCATGTGCGAACCGTGGCCACATCCCCGCTATCCCTCTAGTAGGCCGCGTGCCCGTGTCAGGCATTTGTGAATGGCCAGCGTGTTAGAGGGAAGCGGGGGATGCGGCCACCAGCGTGCTCAGAGCCGCCGGCTTAGATGAAGGGCGCCGAGGGCGCTGATTGAACAAGCGGCCGCACATGTGTCGTAGGACCGGGAAGAGATGAGTTGCGCTCCGCGTTTTGGGGGGTTTCACGCAGCAGGGTACCCCCGATCGGGGTGTCTCGGGGGAAAGGACTAAAACCCAGGATAGTCAAAATCCTGTGTTTTGTCAGGCATTTGTGAATGGGCGGCATGGGCACGCTCCCTGTTAGAGGGAAGCGGGGGATGCGGCCACCAGCGTGCTCAGAGCCGCCGGCTTAGATGAGCGCGCTGAGAGCGCTGATTGAACAAGCTGCCGCACATGTGCCGTAGGACCGGGAAGAGATGAGTTGCGAGCAGAGTACCTCCGATCGGGGGTCCCGGGGGAAAGGACCAAACCCAGGATAGTGAAAATCCTGGGTTTTGCTCCACTTTAAAACATTCAGTTCAGCACACAGCAAGGTTATGGGCACTAAAGAGCATAAAAAGCAAGGCAAATGCAAGACAGGGTTGAGGCGTACAGGAAAATCTGGACAATTTGGTCTCCTCTCAAGAGTATAGGGTAGTGATGGATTCAACAGCTCGGCAATAGATTAGTCGTAGAGACTCACTCACTGGACTCTGCTTTGTACGTTTAAGGCGGGGGTGGCGGGCTGGGTCCTCGTGGGGCTCCTCTTTCTCCCCCCTCCTGCTCCGGGGGCCCTTTGCCTGTCCCTTTCTTCTTTCCCCCTTCCTTTTCCCTGGTTTCTTTGTCTTCTTTTCTTTCCTCCCCACATAATTTTTTATTTTTTTTTGGTTTTGTTTTAATGTTGGCCCTTCTCTGAACGGCTGGCTATCTGCTCCTTGTTCTTTTCCTTTTTGATCTACTTCTATATTTAAAGATGAGGCAGTGGTGGCAAGTCATTGCAGATTCTCTGTATAACAGGTCGTAGCTTACTTCAGCACAGTGCCCATGGGATCCCATGGCAGGGGCTCCAGACAGGCAGCAGTATAGCTCACAGAGAGGAATGGTGGAGAGCATCCGTCTCGCAGGCAAACTGGTTACAAATCTGGGCGTTTTGATGTCTTAATCTGCTATGTGTACTGTCTTATGAGGCTGCGACCTAAACCTTTCTTGATGCTATGGCCAGATGGTCAAATGTTTGTACACCATGTCTCTTGCCTCGGAAAAAATTTTGAATAAAGATCAGTATGTTTAAAAAAAAAAGCAAGGCAAAACAGGGAAAACTCTTTATCGCACACAATGAAGCCCAGGAATTCAGCCGTCTTGTCTCCTAATGGGGTTAAAGGGTTTCTCCAGGTGAGGTGCAGATGTTTTGTTACCATTTGTACAAAAACCTAAAACCTACTGTATGTCACAATCACTAATTGGAAGATCCAATAATGAAACGTGCCATGTTTAGTAAATCAGCCTTTAGGCACCTCAAAGGGACCATATTTTAAAACCAGCCTTTCTAGAAAAAGTTGAGGCTTTAGGTTAAGGCAGCAAAAATCTAGTGGAAAGCCTTTACAGAAGAGTAAAAACCTGTTTGTTATTTCACAGAAGGGATTCTTAACTATGGGCCTGATTTATCAAGCACTTCTGCCTGCCAGACAATGCGATTTCAGTGAAAATTATGATTTATAGATTTTCCAGCATGTTGCTGCACTGCTAATGTTTTAGTAAATGTGTTTCTTGTAGTGCAGCAACATGTGCAAGTGTGATAAAAAATCTTTTATCACATTTTTTACTACTGTAATTTGCACCGATGTGGCACTGTCTGGCAGTGCTTGATAAATCGGGCCCTATATATTATTGTCTGTGGTTTGGATTTGTGGTTAGCATTTGTGTTGGACTACAGACTGCCAGCCTATTACCCTACAGTGGCAGATCTCACTTTGTGTTTAACGGTGTTTGCACCCTTACAGGCCGATTCATTACTAACAGCAGGTATTGCCAGATGAGCGTCTGTAGTGCGGCGCTTAGAGCGACCGCTAAGAGTCGCTGTGATCGGCCATTGGTCGTTGTAACTGAGCGACTCAGTCGCTATAGTACGCTGGCCGGCAATCATGAATGAGATGTAGGTTGGTCGCTGTAGCCCCAGAATTACGCTATAAGGAGTGAAAAGTAGCGACTGCTCAGAGCGACCGACTCTCAGCGACTCACACCATATTCATAAAAAAATCGCCCTCACACAGCGCCGGTGCTCAAAATTGGTTCGCTATATCCTAGAGCGGCAGACGCTGTGTGATTAAAGTCTGTTTTTGAACACATATCCACCAGTAACAAAGCGAAAACACATGGAATGACATTATTTTAACATTGTGACATTAACACTTTAGTGCCAGACATGTAATGACGATTGTGCATAAAAAAAAAAAATAAAAATCTTCAAAAATGACTTTTTCGAGGCCATGAGATGTAACACAATTATTTGAGAATAAAAAAAACAAAAAAAAACATTGGAATCAGGAAAGGGATTTGAAGGAATGGCAATTGAAATGTATGGGAGAGCGAACAGTAGCGACAAGTCTTACCTGGTGCTCTGGACGCTAGAGCGCCGGCGCTATACGCTAAGCCACCTGTAATGATAAATCGTATGCTACATGGCGCTGTTCCAGTCGCTCACCAGATTCGCTTTGATATATGTGGTATAGCGTACAGCGCCCAGCGTTCACCAGACGCTGCCTGCCGCTACGAGGCACTACCAAGCGCTAGACCTTGATGAAAAAACCCCACAGCTTTCTAAGGGCGTTGGATGGCACAGAGACATAAAGAGGTGATTTGCATAGCTCCGCCTGCTGCACGGATAGATGGGTAACGCTATCTGTCCTTGGACTGGGTACTGTGCAAATACTTTCCGTTCTAGGAAAGCTACTCTTTTCCTTTACCTAAGTAGAGGGTCTTTTGCTCTCTTTAGCCCCCTATATTAAGCCTAACATGGGTCTCTCCACATACTGGCTTGCGACTCTATGGTGGAACCTCCTTGAAAACATTTTCTAGTGAAAAAGCTTATCCAGAAAGGGGGAGGCTGTTCAGCAGTACGAAGAAAGTTTAATGTGGAGCCTGGTTTAAGACTAGCGCCACGTATTGCCATTTGAGCGTCTATGCAGCGGCACTGCAATCATATAAACACGTTGGCTAATGAGAGGAGGGGTCACTTATACACCCAAACTGAATTAAAAAATCCTGCTAAGCTTGTAGATTTTTTCTCCTGGTAGGACTAAAATTTAGGGGTGACAGCTTTAAGTGTCAGACAGAACCTGTCTGCCCTGATTTCCTCTTCCTTCCATTATAAGAAAGAAACAAGTCTGGCTGGATATTTCTTGATACCGGGTGTATAAATGACCCCTCTTCCCGCCATCCAGCATATTTATATGGATTTTTATCACTGGTATATGACTGGTATGGTCATTTTTTGTGATAGTGCTCCTTTAACTATGTAACTATGGTAACTATATACTTCTGAAATATAAATGTGCAACATATCCAGATATCTGTGAGATTTAAAGTGGACCAAAACCCATCATGCAGTCTCACAGACTCCAGGGCAGGCATACTCGCTCCCCCACCCTGATTGCTTCAACGGCGCATGCATGAGCAGCGGTCGCATGCTTTCTATCCCATTAGCAGGGCGCCTGCTCGCACCAGGCTTTTGGGAATGCCCGGCGTGGGCACACTCCCTGTTAAAGGGTAGCAGGGGATGACGGATGCGGCCGCCAGTGCGCTCTGATCCGCTTGCATTAGACGAGCTCCTGGATGCACGCTGATTGGATGAGAGGGCTGCGCATGTACCGTAGGACTGGGGAAGGGTAAGTGAGATCGGGAGACCTGGGGGGTTTCGCACAGCGGGGCACCGGCAATGAGGGTGCCCAGGGGGCAAAGACCAAAACCCAGGATAGTAAAAATCCTGGGTTTTGGTCCACTTTAGTGGTGTATTAACCAGCGATGTACTGCCTGTCTTCATCCAAGGTGCAATGTCTTATATATAGCTGGTCTTCTACCTGTGTTGTTTGTGTTCTATCTCCATCTGTAGGCCTTCCTGCTTCACAGCATCATGAGGCCCTAGCTGTCTGTTCTGCTTTAATAGAGCATGCAGACCTTGCTGCCTGTTCAGACGATGGCTATAATAAGGCAGCAAGAAGCTTACCTCAAGCCCCTGCTCCTTTTCCTGAACAGCGCTGAGAGTTTTCCCCTCCTTCTCGTTCCAATACTCTACAACCACACACAAATGTGATTGCACAGCCGCCCCTGTCTCTTAGTGCTGCTAACATGAGCAAGCCCTGCAAGCATGTCACTGTGGCTTGTAGGGCTTGCTTATGTTTGAAGTGGTTGGAGCCCCGCTACAGCTTCTACAGTGGGAAAGAGAGGAGAAGCATATGGGACAGGCTTCAGGTGACCTCCTTGCTGTCGTATTATTGTCATTTGCCTGGATGGCCCTTTAAAAGTAGATTCCCAGTTCAATCAATTCTTTCCCCCCGGAGCATCCAAAATCAGAATGCCCCACTGTGTGAAACACCCCAGGTCGCCCCATACACTTACCTTCTTTTCCGGCCCAATGGCGCGTAACAGGGTGCGTACCCGTGCCAGGCATTTGTGGATGGCCAGTGCGGCCATGCTCCCTGTTAGAGGGTAGCAGGGGATGCAGCTGTCAGCGCGCTCGGAGCCTCTCGCCTTAGACGAAGGCTTAGACGCTCTGACGAGAGCGGATCCGAGCAGGCTGATTGGACGAGTAGCGGCACATGCGCCGCAGGACTGGGTAAAGGTGAGTTTGTTTCAGCGGCCTGCAGGGTTTCACACAGCAAGGCAGCCCCGATCTGGGTGCCCCAGGGGCAAGGACCAAAACCCAGGAAAATCAAAATCCTGGGTTTTGGTCCACTTTAAATGCCTACAGATGCCATTTAAATGTTAAAAATATTTGTGTGATTTTCTTGCTGTTACAGAATAAGAATGTTTCTTTTTTTTACTAATCCTCCTTCAATAAAAGTCTTATTTATTTGGAACTTTTCTGCCTATCACCTTGAAATAATGTCAATACCACTGAGTAAGCTCCATTGCCTAATCCATTTAAAATGCCACAGCGAGGTCTGCCTTCACCACCGTCTGCCATGTAATAGGCCTAAATCAACATTTTCCTATTAATGAATGCATTATTTATGGCTTTCCCTCCATGACAGGCTGTTAGCTTTAATAAATTATTGACAACAAGCCTTTACTGTGGGAATCCTCATTGATCAAACTGTTAACGATTACTAGGCCGCAAGTCTCCCCCCTGAGCAGAAGTTAAAATACAATTTATTTTATTCCAGTGTTTTTCAGATTAACATTTCTCAGGGTGAAATGTGTCATGCGATTATTTTTCACAAATCCATATTTTTTAAGACAAGAGTTCTTTGATGTGCCACCTTTGACTGCATACAGCTTTCACACATTAATATTAGCCACCTGAAGTGCGGCATTGCGGGGACGTGTTTCCTTGTGATTGGCTGTATTGTTCCCAGGAGATGAAAGTGTATAGTATGGAGGTCATACAGTCAGCAGAAGTGCATGACCCACCATCGAGTCGCATAGAACATGGACATGGCTGTCTGATCTATGCCACTTACAGTAGAGGCATTTCAATAAACCACAAAATAAACATTCTCTATTGACATAAAAGTTGTTAAATGTATTTTATTTGTAGATATAAACCACACTATAGAAAGCGCCGTCCCTTTAAGGAGGGCAGCCCACATGACTGCCCTGGGTTCCTTTCCGGAGGCAGACCAGCCATGTGGAAGTCGTCACTGGGGGAAGTGACCTCAGGGGGGAGGGGGATTATAAAGGGGACGTCCGTCCCCTTCTCCTACCTCTTTGGCCCCCGGCGTGGATGGACGAGCAGTTTGATTGACGCTCGTCCAGCCAAAGAGGTACAATGGAGGTCCTCTTAAAAGAGCTCCGCAGGGAAGCAGTGCGGCGAGGCGAGGACTGGGTAAGAAGCTTAATTCCTGCCCAGTCCGCCTCGCCACCACCCCCTGCCCGACCCCAGAGGACGCGCCGGGCTTAGCCCTTCACCTCCCCGCCATTTAGAACGGTGGGGGACAGTCAGCGCTCCACCCCCCACCCCCCTCTGCAGCGTGGCACCTACCTCGGGGCTCCAGCAGGAGGTCAGCCGCAGGCCGCATCGGCGCCGGGTTGGGAGAGGCAGCAGCGGCCCGGCTGCCTCCCCTGCCGAGTTCCTCCACCGCTGGCTGTCCGCGTCACGCCTCTCCCTCGCTGTGGACAGCATCACTTCATCAGGTTGACGGCAGCAATGATGGAGGACATCAGGATGTGGATCACTTTCCTGGAGTCCTTTGACGGGCTGGCGTACTGGCTGGACCCGGTGAGGAGGAACGAGGAGCTTGAGCTCTTCACAGATGCAGCGGGCTCGGTCGGTTTTGGGGCCTATTTGGGGGGGAGATGGTGTCTGGGCCCCTGGCCAGGGCGATGGATGGAATCGGCTCTTATTAGGAATTGTGCCTTTTTGGAATTGTTCCCACTGGTGGTGGCGGTGACCCTATGGGGAGAGGTGCTGAGGAACAAGGCGGTGTGTTTTCGGTCAGACAATATGTCGGTGGTTGCGGCAGTTAACACACAGACTTCGTATCGTTACCGGTCGTGGTGCTGCTCAGGCAGCTGGTGTTGGGATGTTTGCGGTACAACGTGTGGTGCAGGGCGGCACATGTGCCCGGAGTGGAGAACGGGATAGCTGATGCTCTTTCTCGTTCACACCCGCGGCGAGGGAGGTCGGTGAGTCATGCCCCAGTTGGCTGCTGGAGATCCTGTAAGAAGCCTGTTTAGCTTAATTCAAAAGTCGATTGCACCATCTACTTGGGGGGCGTATGTAAAGACGTGGCAGCAGTGGTGGGCCTTGGTGGAGGAATTCGGGGTGCTGGCAACGGAGGAAGACAGGCAAGGGTTGTTAATTTGGTACGTGGGCGAGTTGTTGGCAGGAGGCGAGACCTCGGCCTCGGTTGACAAAAAGTTGTCAGCTTTGGCGTTCTTGTGCCGACTGGAGGGTTGGGCGGATATGACGAAAGCGTTTTGGGTACGCCAGGCTCTGAAGGTTTGGCGGAAAGAGCACAGGACGGCTGATAGCAGGCAGCCAGTCTCGCGGGGTTTGTTGGGGGACTACTCAGTGTTTTGCCCCAGGTTTGTACGTCAGGTTTTGAGGTGAGATTGTTTAGGGCGGCATTCTCTGTGGCATTTTTTGGAGCCCTGAGGGTGGGGGAGCTGGTGAGCCCTAACAAGCGGGTACCCGGGGGATTGTGTTTTGATGATACTGTGGCGTCAGATGAGGGGGTGGTGATACATATAAGAAGGTCAAAGACGGATCAAAGGGGGCGGGGGGTCAGTATCTTTTTGGGTAGGTTGCAGCACTGTAATTCATGCCCGGCTGCCGCTGTCGAGGAGTTCCTGGAGGTCAGGCCGAGTGGGAACGGTCCGCTGCTCATGCACGAGGATGGTTCCTTCCTATCGCGGTTCCAGTTTTTGGCAGTTTTTAGGAAATGTCTTGGGGAGATGGGGCTGGCAAGCAGCGTGTATGGTACCCATTAATTTCGAATAGGGGCCGCAACACAGGTGGCTAGGCTGGGGCTGCCGGATGACATAATAAAGAGGCTGGGGAGGTGGGAATCGGCGCGGTTTCGGCGGTACATTTGGCCGGACAGGATTGATCGGTTGTACAGGTGAATGTGTGGATCGGTCGATAACATCTTCCTACCTCCCTCCCCTTCCCTTATTTTTTGTTTTAGAATCGGCATGCTCGGTCGTGATCGTCAGGCATTCATATATTTACTGGTCGGCTCGGCGAGCGGTGGTTCGGAGGAACGGAAGGCAGCTGGGCATACCGGAAGATCGTGCTCAGTTGTGCTGGGCCGGTGTGAGAGACCTGTGCTGGGAGGACATGCGGGAGCACACAATGCGTGTGGCGACAAGGGGGGGGGCACCGGGGGTTTTGGTCATTCATGCAGGGGGGAATGATTTAGGGAAGGTGCCGATGCGGCACCTGATTAAGTCCATAACGCAGGACTTGTTGTTCTTTCTGGGAGTATTTCCGGGTGTGGTGTTGGTGTGGTCTCAAATTGTTCCCCGTTTTGCCTGGCGGCACGCTAGAGACTTGTTGGCCATCGAGGTGGTTCGGGTTAAGGTCAACAAGGTGATAGCGAGGTTTGTTAGGCTGAATGGGGGTTTGAGTGTGCGCCACATCGAGGTAGAGGGGATGAGGGGGTTTTATCGATCCGATGGGGTCCACTTGAATGACATGGGGAACGACTTGTTTAACATGTAATTGAAGGAGCGGATCGATATGGCGGTGGAGTTGTGGTGGGCCAAGCAGCACTAAGGTTTAAGCGCTACTTGCCTTTGGCGGGTCTCCTCTCGGGTTTCGGGTCTGAGGTAGCATTTCCATGGGTAGGGTATGCGGCTGTTTCCATGGAAACCGGCCAGGACGAGTTGGTTAAAGTATTTCGGATGGTTGGGGTTCAAGTAGGGAAGGGGATTTTTTGGCCACTGGCAGTTAGCCCGATTAAGCTCCCTGGCCTAGGAGGTATGCGGCCGAGTTTATGTTGGCTTCCGCTTGGTGGGGGTCGGGATGATATTTTGGTTCCCTCCCCTTCCCTTCATTCTTGGGATCCTAGGCTTCTCAGACCCGGAATAATAGGGGGGACTCTTTTCTGCTTGTACAATTTTGTTTATATATGTTGGGCTGTGGCCGATTAAATTTAATCTTTCCAACGACATGGTGGTTTGGACTTGTTATTTTCCTATCGCGGTTCCAGTTTTTGGCAGTTTTTAGGAAATGTCTTGGGGAGATGGGGCTGGCAAGCAGCGTGTATGGTACCCATTCATTTCGAATAGGGGCCGCAACACAGGTGGCTAGGCTGGGGCTGCCGGATGACATAATAAAGAGGCTGGGGAGGTGGGAATCGGCGCGGTTTCGGCGGTACATTTGGCCGGACAGGATTGATCGGTTGTACAGGTGAATGTGTGGATCGGTCGATAACATCTTCCTACCTCCCTCCCCTTCCCTTATTTTTTGTTTTAGAATCGGCATGCTCGGTCGTGATCGTCAGGCATTCATATATTTACTGGTCGGCTCGGCGAGCGGTGGTTCGGAGGAACGGAAGGCAGCTAGGCATACCGGAAGATCGTGCTCAGTTGTGCTGGGCCGGTGTGAGAGACCTGTGCTGGGAGGACATGCGGGAGCACACAATGCGTGTGGCGGCAAGGGGGGGGGGCACCGGGGGTTTTGGTCATTCATGCAGGGGGGAATGATTTAGGGAAGGTGCCGATGTGGCACCTGATTAAGTCCATAACGCAGGACTTGTTGTTTTTTCTGGGAGTATTTCCGGGTGTGGTGTTGGTGTGGTCTCAAATTGTTCCCCGTTTTGCCTGGCGGCACGCTAGAGATTTGTTGGCCATCGAGGTGGTTCGGGTTAAGGTCAACAAGGTGATAGCGAGGTTTGTTAGGCTGAATGGGGGTTTGAGTGTGCGCCACATCGAGGTAGAGGGGATGAGGGGGTTTTATCGATCCGATGGGGTCCACTTGAATGACATGGGGAACGACTTGTTTAACATGTAATTGAAGGAGCGGATCGATATGGCGGTGGAGTTCTGGCGGGCCAAGCAGCACTAAGGTTTAAGCGCTACTTGGCTTTGGCGGGTCTCCTCTCGGGTTTCGGGTCTGAGGTAGCATTTCCATGGGTAGGGTATGCGGCTGTTTCCATGGAAACCGGCCAGGACGATTTGGTTAAAGTATTTCGGATGGTTGGGGTTCAAGTAGGGAAGGGGATTTTTTGGCCACTGGCAGTTAGCCCGATTAAGCTCCCTGGCCTAGGAGGTATGCGGCCGAGTTTATGTTGGCTTCCGCTTGGTGGGGGTCGGGATGATATTTTGGTTCCCTCCCCTTCCCTTCATTCTTGGGATCCTAGGCTTCTCAGACCCGGAATAATAGGGGGGACTCTTTTCTGCTTGTACAATTTTGTTTATATATGTTGGGCTGTGGCCGATTAAATTTAATCTTTCCAACGACATGGTGGTTTGGACTTGTTATTTTGGTGGGGGGAGGTGTATGACGCAGGGCATATGGAACGCTAGCCCAGTCAAGTGATTCGACAGGCAAGTAAAAAAACAAAAGGGTATGTACCCTTTCATTTATCCAGTGTTTAAAATCAACTTACTATTCCCAGCCGTCACAAGTATCTTTAAGGGGAACCACCACCAAAACAGTTTTTTTATCTAGTGGAGGTGTAAAATAGCAGTTGCTTTGTTTTCGGCCTTGGTTCTGTGCCTGTTATCTGGCACAGAATTTCTCAGGATTCTCTTTCCTGTCCCTAAGAAGACTCTGTCCACCAATATAACAAAATGCAGCTGGACATTCTCTGAGCCCTCTCTCCTCCTCCCTTCTACTCATTTGCATATCACTCTGCTACTCTCAGAGTTATAGACTCTATGTGGCTAAGCATATAGAGTTGGGGGGATAGATCAATATTTAGGGCCAGGTATATACCCTCTGACTCTGAAGAGGATACACAACAGTTGGACTGTGGCTGATGCGCAAATGATGGGTGGGCTTCTAGCAATTCTCCATGCTAATGTAACAGCTCCTCACATGGACTCTCATCCATCTTTTAGATTCCAGAGCCCTGCCGCATGAGTTTTGATCTGCTTTAAGGTTAAAACTTACCTGCGGTAGACTTACCTGCAGTTTGCTTTGTTTTGCAGATTACATTTTATTGCGGCCCCTTGAAGTGAATCTGTAAAGTTGTGTACCCCTGTTCTATAAAGTCACTGCATGTCCTGTATCCAGGTTTCATTTATCTTTAAAGTGGACCAAAACCCAGGATAGTCAAAATTTGCCCCCTGGGCCCCCTGATTGGGGATGCCCCCGCTGTGTGAAACCCCCCCAAGGTTGCCTGATCTCACTTACCCTTCCCTGGTCCTACAACGCATGCGCAGCCCTCTCATCCAATCAGCGTGCTCGGATCCGCTCCTGCTGTTTCTTCCAGGAGCTTGTCTAATACAAGAGAATCCGAGCATGCTGGCGGTTGCATCCCCCGCTGCTCTTTAACAGGGAGCGTGCCAGAGGCAGCCATTCACAAATGCCTGGTGTGGGCACACACCCTGCTAAAGGGATAGCGGGTATGCGGCTGCTGCTCACGCATGCACTGTTGGACCTGGTATTAAGGTGAGTTTTTGGGCGTCCTGGGGGGTTTCACACAGCTCGGGGGTGATAGGTGGTGCCCCATAGGGAGCGAGTATGCCTGCCCTGGCGTCTCATAGACTGGGTTTTGGTTCTCTTTAATTTAAAGTTGCATTGCAAGTCTGGGAAAACGGCTGACATAATATACAACTCAAGATAAACTGAAATAAAATCATTCATTTTACTCTAAACGTCCTGGGGTCGAATGATTCCCAGCCTCAGCTACAGGCTGACTGTATCCCAGAAAACCGGGCGACATTAACATTCTCCCTCTCACATCACAATTTACCCTCCTTGTTTAAGATGATTTGCATTTTAATATATTTTTCATAAATAAATTCATGACCTTTGAAAATTAAAATTGCCTGAAAAAGTCAGGAAACCTTTAATAATTTTACTTTTTTTAATGTTCACAACTCTATTCTGTATTTTTAACAGCCTCTGGCTTTTTAAACTAATGAAAATAAAGGTAAAAGCCTGCGGCTGGACGGCTGTTCTTTTCTCTGCTAGATAAGTGCTTTTCAGTTCCTCGTAAAGGTAAAGAATGCTCATCTACTTTCATCTATACACAAAGTACCAAATACATTAGCCTTTTAAATTTATTACAACTTGAGATTTGGTTGGAAAAACTGTTTTCGGAGGTGTTAAAGGCAGGGCCGGCTCCAGGTTTGTGGGGCCCTTGGGCAAGAGAGTCTTAGTGGGCCCCAAAGTTGTGAGTCACATAATGTCACCTTTGAGCTCTGCTGTCACAAATGGATCATCCCCTGCTGCTGATCGCCCTCCAGTCCTTATTGCCTTCCCTATAGCCACTAATTGCCCTCCAGTCCTTATTGCCTTCCCTATAGCCATTAATTTCCCTCCAGTCCTTATTGCCTTCCCTATAGCCACTAATCGCCCTCCAGTCCTTATTGCCTTTCCTATAGCCGCTAATCGCCTTCCCATCCTTATTGCCTTCCCTATAGCCGACAATCGCCCTCTCATCCTTATTGTCTTCCCTATAGCCACCAATCGCCCTCCCATACTTACTGCCTTCCTTATAGCCACTAATCGCCCTCCCATCCTTACTGCCTTCCTTATAGCCACTAATCGCCCTCCCATCCTTACTGCCTTCCCTATAGCCACCAATCGCCCTCCCATCCTTACTGCCTTCCCTATAGCCACTAATCGCCCTCCCATCCTTATTGCCTTCCCTATAGCCACTAAACACCCTCCCATCCTTATTGCCTTCCCTATAGCCACTAAACACCTTCCCATCCTTATTGCCTTCCCTATAGCCACTAATCACCCTCCCATCCTTATTGTCTTCCCTATAGCCTCTAAACACCTTCCCATCCTTATTGCCTTCCCTATAGCCACCAATCGCCCTCCCATACTTACTGCCTTCCTTATAGCCACTAATCGCCCTCCCATCCTTACTGCCTTCGCTATGGCCACCAATCGCCCTCCCATCCTTATTGCCCTCCCTATAGCCACCAATCGCCCTCCCATCCTTACTGCCTTCCCTATAGCCACTAATCACCCTCCCATCCTTATTGCCTTCCCTATAGCCACTAATCACCCTCCCATCCTTATTGCCTTCCCTATAGCCACCAATCGCCCTCCCATCCTTATTGCCTTCCCTATAGCCACTAATCACCCTCCCATCCTTATTGCCTTCCTTATAGCCACTAATCGCCCTCCCATCCTTACTGCCTTCCCTATAGCCACCAATCGCCCTCCCATCCTTATTGCCTTCCCTATAGCCACCAATCGCCCTCCCATCCTTACTGCCTTCCCTATAGCCACTAATCACCCTCCCATCCTTATTGCCTTCCCTATAGCCACCAATCGCCCTCCCATACTTACTGCCTTCCTTATAGCCACTAATCGCCCTCCCATCCTTATTGCCTTCCCTATAGCCACTAATCACCCTCCCATCCTTATTGCCTTCCCTATAGCCACCAATCGCCCTCCCATCCTTACTGCCTTCCCTATAGCCACTAATCACCCTCCCATCCTTATTGCCTTCCCTATAGCCACTAAACACCTTCCCATCCTTATTGCCTTCCCTATAGCCACTAATTGCCCTCCCATCCTTATTGCCTTCCCTATATCCACCAATCCCTCTAATCCTTTTTGCCTTCCCTATAGCCACTAATCGCCCTCCCATCCTTATTGCCTTCCCTATAGCCACTAATCACCCTCCCATCCTTATTGCCTTCCCTATAGCCACTAATCACCCTCCCATCCTTATTGCCTTCCTTATAGCCACTAATCACCCTCCCATCCTTATTGCCTTCCCTATAGCCACAAATCACCCTCCCATCCTTATTGCCAACATTCTCCATTATTGCTGACCATCCCCTGTTGCTAAAGTCAGCCATGAGCAGGTCTGCACACAGCACCCGGCATTCGGTGGTTCGGGTCCACTGCAAAATTATAACATGGCCAAGTGTGAGCCTGAGTGGGCCCCTGAAGATGCCACAAACCCTGGCATTTGCCCAGGTTTGCCCTGTTCTGGCGCCGGACCTGTTTAAATAGGCCACACAGAGATGTTTAGATCAGGGGTCCCAACCATTGGTACCAATACCACTGGTGGTGTGTGAGATCCCATCAGGTATGCAATAGGGCTGCAGACTGACTTGTACACTAACCTGATCTGCTGCCATGGATATCCATCATGATTTGCCCCAAGTACAAAATTACAAGTACATAATTGTATGCATTTGTGCTTTTTACACAGTTTAAATGGTTTTGTGCTTTTAAACTTGGCTTGGGCGACCAAAAACCCATATGTGCCACCCAGGTTCTTTAAAGAAAACCTAACCTAGGGATTTTGACTATTGCTCCTTGTTCCCATCCCAATTTGGGATGTCCTGCTGTGTGACACCCGCCCCCCCGATCACTTATGAAAAACTCACCTTTCCCTAGTCTTATGGCACCTGCTCTGTCCAATCAGAGCTGTTTGCTGTGCAATGTTTGCCAAACGACTCACGGCATTCCATTTCCCATAAGGCAGTGTGGCATCCTCTCATCTCATTCCCCATATAGGCAGTGAGGCACCCCCCTCCCATTCCCCATATAGGCAGTGTGGCATCTTCTTACCCCATTCCTATATAGGCAGTGAGGGCATCCCCTCATCCCATTCCCGATATAGGCAGTGTGCCATTCCCTCCCCCATTCCCCATATAGGCAGTGTGCCATTCCCTCATCCCATTCCCCATATAGGCAGTGTGCCATTCCCTCCCCCATTCCCCATATAGGCAGTGTGCCATTCCCTCATCCCATTCCCCATATAGGCAGTGTGCCATTCCCTCCCCCATTCCCCATATAGGCAGTGTGCCATTCCCTCATCCTATTCCCCATATAGGCAGTGTGCCATTCCCTCATCCCATTCCCCATATAGGCAGTGTGGCATTCCCTCTCCCATTCCCCATATAGTCAGTGTGCCATTCCCTCTCCCATTCCCTATATAGGCAGTTGTGGCATGCCCCTCCCATTCCCCATATAGTCAGTGTGGCACCCCCCTCCGATTCCCCATATAGGCAGTGTGGCATTCCCCCCTCCCATTCCCCATATAGGCAGTGTGGCATTCCCCCCTCCCATTCCCCATATAGGCAGTGTGGCATTCCCCCCTCCCATTCCCCATATAGGCAGTGTGGCATTCCCCCCTCCCATTCCCCATATAGGCAGTGTGGCATTCCCCCCTCCCATTCCCCATATAGGCAGTGTGGCATTCCCCTTCGCATCCCCCATATAGGCAGTGTGGCATTCCCCCCTCCCATTCCCCATATAGGCAGTGTGGCATTCCCCCTCCCATTCCCCATATAGGCAGTGTGGCATTCCCCCTCCCATTCCCCATATAGGCAGTGTGGCATTGCCCTCCCATTCCCCATATAGGCAGTGTGGCATTCCCCCCTCCCATTCCCCATATAGGCAGTGTGGCATTCCCCCCTCCCATTCCCCATATAGGCAGTGTGGCATTCCCCCCTCCCATTCCCCATATAGGCAGTGTGGCATTCCCCCCTCCCATTCCCCATATAGGCAGTGTGGCATTCCCCCCTCCCATTCCCCATATAGGCAGTGTGGCATTCCCCCCTCCCATTCCCCATATAGGCAGTGTGGCATTCCCCCTCCCATTCCCCATATAGGCAGTGTGGCATTCCCTTCCAATTCCCAAAATAGGCAGTGTGGCACCCTCCTCATCCCATTCCCCATATGGGCAGTGTGGAATTCCCCTCCCATTCCCCATATAGGCAGTGTGGCATTCCCCCTCCCATTTCCCATATAGGCAGTGTGGCATTTCCCCCTCCCATTCCCCATATAGGCAGTGTGGCATGGCCCCCTCCCATTTCCCATATAGGCAGTGTGGAATTCCCCTCCCATTCCCCATATAGGCAGTGTGGCATTCCCCCTCCCATTTCCCATATAGGCAGTGTGGCATTTCCCCCTCCCATTCCCCATATAGGCAGTGTGGCATTCCCCCTCCCATTTCCCATATAGGCAGTGTGGAATTCCCCTCCCATTCCCCATATAGGCAGTGTGGCATTCCCCCTCCCATTTCCCATATAGGCAGTGTGGCATTTCCCCCTCCCATTCCCCATATAGGCAGTGTGGCATGGCCCCCTCCCATTCCCCATATAGGCAGTGTGGCATGGCCCCCTCCCATTCCCCATATAGGCAGTGTGGCATTTCCCCCTCCCATTCCCCATATAGGCAGTGTGGTATTTCCCCCTCCCATTCCCCATATAGGCAGTGTGGCATTTCCCCCTCCCATTCCCCATATAGGCAGTGTGCCCCCCCCCCCCCATTCCCCATATAGGTAGCGTGGCATCCCCCCCCCCATTCCCCATATAGGCAGTGTGGCATTTCCCCCTCCCATTCCCCATATAGGCAGTGTGGCATTCCCCTCCCATTCCCCATATAGGCAGTGTGGCATTCCCCTCCCATTCCCCATATAGGCAGTGTGGCATTCCCCCTCCCATTCCCCATATAGGCAGTGTGGCATTCCCCCTCCCATTCCCCATATAGGCACTGTGGCATTCCCCCCTCCCATTCCCTATATAGGCAGTGTGGCATTCCCCTCCCATTCCCCATATAGGCAGTGTGGCATTCCCCCTCCCGTTCCCCATATAGGCAGTGTGGCAATCCCCCCTACCATTTCCCATATAGGCAGTGTGGCATTCCCCCTCCCATTCCCCATATAGGCAGTGTGGCATTCCCCTCCCATTCCCTATATAGGCAGTGTGGCAATCCCCCCTACCATTTCCCATATAGGCAGTGTGGCAATCCCCCCTACCATTTCCCATATAGGCAGTGTGGCATTCCCCCTCCCATTCCCCATATAGGCAGTGTGGCAATCCCCCCTGCCATTTCCCATATAGGCAGTGTGACAATCCCCCCTGCCATTCCCCATATAGGCAGTGTGGCAATCCCCCCTACCATTTCCCATATAGGCAGTGTGGCATTCCCCCCTCCCATTCCCCATATAGGCAGTGTGGCATTCCCCCCTCCCATTCCCCATATTGGCAGTGTGGCACCCTCCTCATCCTATTCCCCATATAGGCAGTGTGGCTTCCCCCCCCATCCCCTTATTCAGTGTGGAATCCCCCCATTCCCAAAAAGGCAGAAAAAGAAAAAAACCTAGAAAAAAAGGTATACTGACATGAACACTGTCCCCGCTCTGGCTACCGGAATGTTTGCGTCATCGTTCACTGGCACCCGAGAGGCAGTAGCGGGGACAGCGTTCATTTAAATGGACGCTGTCCGCTGTCGCCCCTTTTGACTGGGCGACACATTGAGATCAGTACTTTTGATTAAGGAAGAGACCTAATGATAGTTCATTTAAAATCTGCAAAATCTGGTAAGAACCTGTGAGATCGATGAGGGGCACCCTGGGGTTTTATTGGCCTGAAGATGCATGCGTTTTGGGATTTTGGTGTTCTAATGAAGCTACCTCCACTTATTTAGTGCTCTGTGCAGTATTTGAGATATGTCTGATTGAACTATTGGATTAAGAAGTTCGGCACGTGGAGCATCTGATTTTAAAGACTTTTTTTTGCGGAAAGATATTTTTAAAGTTGTTATATATTAATTAGCGCGGTGTATCACATTGTTGTTTTATTAATCATCCCCTGTTGCTGAGGCCAGCCATGAGTAGGTCTGCACACAGCACCTGGCATTCGGTGGTTCGGGTCTGCTGTAGAATAATACCATGGCCAAGCATGAGCCTGAGGGGGGCCCTGAAGATGACAGGGGTCCTGGCAATTGCCCATGCTTGCCCTGTGCTGGTGCCGGCCCTGGCCATATAAGAAACAGCATGCTGTTAAGTAAATCACAGGTCTGGGGGCACAATCCTAACACACAGGTTTATTTTAGATTCCAGAAGAGGAAAACAATAAGGTAAAACTCCAAAAACCTGACAAAAGGGGAGTTTTCCTTTCATTTATTTAGTGTTTCTTACAGAATAGTGGGTTACATGTCACATAAACTCATTGTGATCATTGTGTTATTGCCTGCTACATCTGTAGGTCCCCTTTAAATCTATAACTTGCAAGCAAGCGCCACATTAGTAATTGAATCATGTACAACACCATCCAAATGAGATGAAAATGTCTCTTATGAGTTTGCAGGAGCTGGGCATACATTAGCGATAGCGGGCACAATAGAGCGTCACGGGAGAGAGAAGGGCACCTTTCTCTTTTTTGCTTATTACCATTATTACAGGCAGCATTGGCAAATACCCATCTCACTTATATCTGGCTAATGTAACACACACGGCCTTTTAGATTTACTGTGTACCTTGAGGACGCAGAGTAAATAAAGATAAAATGCCAAATTGGCTTCTGTGGAGCTTTTAAATGGATCTGTTTATATTGGTTCATGGAAGAGAGGTAAAGTGGTGCTTGTGGTGCGCAGTGATTGCACGGGTGAGGGTGAATGGAAAGCAAAGAACCACAACGCCTATCTAATAACACACTGACATGTGTCACAGCTGGAACTTGGCTCATCTGTTATAAACTACAAGGACTTCAGCCGATCATAGTTCACTGCTGGCCTCTGTGAAAATAACAGACAAAAGAATATTGCAGAAAATACTACCTTAATGTGGACCAAAACCCAGGACTTTCACTATCACAGGGTTTTGGTCCATCCCACCTGTGAAACCCTCAAGGTCACTGAATCTACTCACCTCTTTTTGAGCCCCTGGTACAGACTTGGCCACTTGTCCAATCAGCTTCTCCGACCATGCATATTAATGTGCGCTAGAGAAGGTGAACATGCATTACCTCAATCCTCCGGCTGTGTGCGCCAAGCACATCCATTCAGTTGTGGTGGGCATGGCCAAGCACAGCCGAGAAGGGATGCAAGCAATGCCGGCATGCCCACACATGCGCCATGGATTTGACGGAAAGGTAAGAATTGTGGATGAGCCAGGGGGTTTCACACAGCGGGGCATCCTATTTTGGGATGCTCCAGGGAGAGGGAGCAAGCCAGTCCTGTGGTCTTATAGACGGGCGGTATTGGTCCACTCTAAAGCGGATCAAAACCCCTTGCGGTCTAAAAGACTCCAGGGCCAGCCACTAGCCTGTCCCCAGGGCATAGCATAGTGGGATGCCCTGCTGTGTAAGCTCACCTTTACCGTCGGCTCCTGCAACATGGTGATTGCTGACCGTCGCATCCCTGTAGCTGTGAGTGCTCCCGCTCCTAGCCATTCAGATAGGCTGGACGCGGGAGTGCGTATGATCAAGCAGAAAGCTGGGAGTATGGCTTTTTTTTTTAAACCAGGGCACCGCCGTGCCAGAACAACCGCCCCAGGTAATCAGCCGGGGAGGGGGGTTGGGGCCAGAAAGCAGGAAAAAATACAATTCTGTGATTACTCACCTATAGAATTGGTATTATACGTATACAGCAAGTCCTGTTCCAGAAGATTTCTTACACATGGGTAATACATCCACAAGATGGTGCTGGACTGCAGAAAACAGCTTGTGGCTCCTCCTGGCCCTATATAAGCCAGGGACCTCCCACAAATTCCCCAGTATTGACAAGCAGTTAACAAGAAGCCGGGAGAACTATAATAACCATAATTCAAAATGAACATATGAACAATCACCATACAGAGGTAACTAAGAATAATGATAACAAGGGAGGGATGGAACAGGACGTGCTGTATACTTATAATACCAATTCTACAGGTGAGTAATCACAGAATTGTATTATTCCAAGTATACAGCACGTCCTGTTCCAGAAGATTCCTTACACATGGGACATCCAATAGCAGTGTCCGTAAGGTAGGGTGGGATCCCCAAAAGCAACAGTGGCCAGTTTAAACCACTGCCACCTGCATAACTTTGCGGCCAAAAGCAGCATCAGCTGAGGCCCTAACATCAACCTTGTAAAACTTAGAAAAAGTATGAACAGAAGACCAAGTCGCCTTGCAAACTTGTTCAACAGAAGCCTGGTGCTTGAAAAGCCCAAGAGGGACCAATAGCACGAGTAGAATGAGCAGTAAGGCAGAAAGGAGGTTCCTTCCCCTTAGCAGAGTAGGCCTGAATCACAGCCTGACGGATCCACTTGCTGATGGTGGACTTAGCTGGAGCTAAACCCTTCTTAGGCCCAGAAGGGAGAACAAAAAGAGCATCAGTCTTCATGAAAGGTTCAGTAGCCACCAAATAGAACTTCAGGGTTCTAAGCACATTCAGAGAATGTAAAACCTGCTCCTTACAGTTACTAGGATTAGGGCACAGAGAAGGCAAGACAATGTCCTGATTGAGATGAAAAGCAGACACAACCTTAGGCATAAACTCTGGCTTAAAATGAAACACCACCTTGTCCTGGTGTCTCTCAAAGTAAGGAGGTTTGATAGAAGGTGCCGCCAACTCAGAAACACGCCTAACAGAATTGATGGCCACCAAAAAGGCTACCTTAAGCGTCAGAATAGACAAAGGGGCTGCACGCAAGGGCTCAAAGGCAGACCCCTGCAAGGCCGATAATACCAAGTTCAAATCCCAGACTGGTAACATAGGCTTACGAGGAGGACGTGTAGTGGCCCGCACTGAATGCTGCAGCAGCTGCTTCACAGCTGAGAGTTTGTCACAGTTTCGCCACAGTGCTTGAGGTACATGTGCCATGCAATTGTAAGTATTGTCTCAAGTTTGCCCCTAGTGGTCACATAATTGTCATTACATGTTAGGCCTACGCCACATATTGTAAAGTGTTTATTTGTTCTTCCACCTGTCATTTAAGCTGATGCAGAATGAAGTCTATGACTCCTCTGTCACCTGACCATGCCAACCAATGGCAGGGCAGAGGGAGCCAGTTTCCTCCAGCCAGCCCCTGTTGGTCTGAGGGGGAAAACCCTGGGGAGAGACACATGTTCCAGTAATAAAAGCAACATTGTTTATCCGAACCCTGGCATTGCTTTCTTCAGTGGGTGCCTTGACTAGGATACAGCGGGAACTGCAATGGTTAACTAGCCCTGGGGTCAAGACTACCAGCCACCAAACCCTCGAGCCATACACCGTGACAAGTGTACTCCATAGGCTATCCCCAGGGGGTTACTCCATTTTTGGCATCACGAACAGGATTTACCTCTGTGCCGTTCTGATTTTCTACTATATTGTTGGACTTTGTAAAGATATTGCACTATCAAGCCAACTATGGGATTTACAAGTGTGCCTGATGGGTTCCCTAAGTTTTCAACTAGTTTGGAGGACATTTTCTGCTCGTTGCTAGGGGCAACCGCACTGGAATTTCATGCTGCGCAACATCCTGGGTCTGAAGGAGTTAATTTCACCGCTGCCGATGCGCGGGAAACTAAGCCCTCCATAGACTTTACTGAAGGCACTCCTGATTGGCTGATTCTCCTCTCTGAGCTTACAGTCTCTAGGCAGACCGGGGGGTGGAGTTTGCTGCCGGGGTCCTCCTCCTCCTGGTTGGAAAGCGCGCGAAAGCTGAGCAAGATGGCGACCGCTGGGCAACCCTGTCTGGCTGCAGCGCCACCGGAGCCCACCTGTGCCATCCCGCCGACGGATCTTACCTGTTTGCAGACACCACTACCCGAGGACAGCGGCGAAAGCTGGGCCGGATCACCGCCTGCTACCGCGGTGTCCTCCAGGGCTGGCTCGCCCCTGCCATTCGCTCCAGAGGAGGGATCGCCTACGGCCATCAGCTCACCTGTGTCTCCGGAGAGTTCCCTCAGCGTGTCACCGCCTTGCCGTTACCGGGATGAAGAGTCCTATGCCTTCTCCGATACTGACGTCACTTCTTCAGACGACGGAGCGGTGAGTGAGCAGCGGCTATCGCCGCCATCAGTCCCTGCGGCCCCCGCTACTAAGGCTACCACTGTTCCCTCCAGAGACTGGGCTAACTGCCATCTTAACCTTACCATTGTGTCTAACGACACTCCTGTACGCAGCAGGTCCTTGCCACGTTATGCTGTGGATCTGTCCGCCCTGAAAGAAAGAGTGGACACCTGGAGTCCTTCCAGGCCCTACTATTAAGAAGCCATACCAGCCATGTGACTAGGCCCAGTTGGCCACCTTATTTCTGCACTCTTTTTTTGGGGGGGGGGGCAAGCTGCCATATCTTCAGTTGGCATAAGGACTTTTATGCCTATAGTGTGAACATTTTCTTTTAGGGCTACTAACATGTTATGCTCGTAAGTTTTTTTTTTTCTCCCGCTGTGTTTTCAGTTCTATTTTTGGTAACCGTTAGCAACTGAGTTTAAGAAATTTTGCCTGGTCTTCCAAGAACTACTTAAGTCTCCTTCTCTAATACAGTATGGACCTAAAGTCTCAGGATACAGTGACTTCACGGCATCTGATGAAGAGCCATCGTTCCTGTTTGTCGTCATAAGTATCTACCTCAAGTTTTGCACTAAGTAATGTACTTTGGTTTTTTTTCTCTCCCTCTTTTAAGCAGGAAGCGTATTTTGTTTTTTAGTTTTATCTGCATCTACATATTTTTGCACTTGGAGTATTGAGTCGCATATATATATTTATATTTCATAGTAGTCATTCTAGTCACTTTATTTCTGAGCCCGCACTAAGTAAGTGTGTAATTTTAGCAAAAGGCCAGAAAACTGTACTCCCACTCTGCACTAAGTATTTTGTCTTCAGTAATGTCTTTTCGTATCCTTCAAGGTAAAGAGTGAAATTTTCTTGTTTGCTCACTTAGTCTCCAAAATGTTAGTTGGTTTTTTTTCCTACAGTTCTAAGTTTTTTTTTTTAAGGTACGTCACAACACTCTGCTCTTACCACCACATGATCACATTTTATGGTCCTACCCTGTTCTCTCACATTTTTCCTCTCAGAGAGGTGGCCTTTAGGTTGTATTGTTCACCATGTATATAGTCTCATGTGTCCTGGCCAACTGTAATTTCTTAGTGACTGGCCCTGGGTCGGCAGCTCGCGCCCTAAGAGGAAGGGGCGTTGGACCACTGTGTATGGCTACTAGTAACAGGCTCAGGTACCAGTACACTTTCGGAATGCTAGCCATCATTTTTCCTAAAGGGTATTCTGCAGGGGCACTTACATGCCTGGGCGAGTAGCACCTGTAGTCTCACCTATTGCTACTGAGTATTTCCCCACACATATGTACACATACACATGTTTAACTTGTTTCCTCCTCAGGTGCACCTTTTTCGTGTAGATGGTCTATCTGGATGTCTGAGTTGAATGCATGGTTGGTATGAATGGGACGTCCCACAATGTATGAGTGTATTTATTATTTTGCCTCTGTCTTCTCCTAGGTGCCCAAAGGGATCTTTACACAAGGTGTTACATACCTTCTTGTTGTTTCTACTGTGACGTACCATAGTGTTTCTACATACTTCCCATATCTTTTACATGTCTCTTAAAAAGTAGTCTTCACTCATTAGTCTAACCGTCGCCGAGGACGGCTCATCTTTTTCGGGGGGTGTATGTAGTGGCCCGCACTGACTGCTGCAGCAGCGGCTTCACAGCTGAGAGTTTGTCACAGTTTCGCCACAGTGCTTGAGGTACATGTGCCATGCAATTGTAAGTATTGTCTCAAGTTTGCCCCTAGTGGTCACATAATTGTCATTACATGTTAGGCCTACGCCACATATTGTAAAGTGTTTATTTGTTCTTCCACCTGTCATTTAAGCTGATGCAGAATGAAGTCTATGACTCCTCTGTCACCTGACCATGCCAACCAATGGCAGGGCAGAGGGAGCCAGTTTCCTCCAGCCAGCCCCTGTTGGTCTGAGGGGGAAAACCCTGGGGAGAGAGAGCAGCTCCAGCCTCTGAGCTGGCTGCATGTGTGTCCCAGCTTTCTCCAGAAAACCTACTTCAGGCTTAGGCCTATGCCAGCCTTATTCTCCTACTCATCTCCACCTGTAACCAGTCACCCAAGGATGTTCACAGGACAGTTCTACCTCAGTAGGATAACTTTATTGTGTAAGAAGCCTACTGCCCGGATCGTCTGGAATTGGAGGGTCACCCGCCAGCGACCAAAACTAGTCTAGCTCTCATGCTAGTAGTCCACGCGCCTCTATGCGGTCTCCGTGTACGAGAGCAGCTTCATGTTCAGTAATTCTCAAGTTAAGTAACTCAAGTCGTCTCTACCTGTGCCCTTGCGGTGGGAATCTCGATCTACAGGATCAGGTCTGTAAACTCTTCTAAAATCTTCTAACATCATCCCCAGCTAGTATTACTATTCCCAGCACCTCTACAGCCCTAAGGCTTCAGCATAGACTCTCTCACTCTGCATCAGTAACCACTAAAGTCCTGTTTAAAGTTACTAAAGTTACCCTGGTTGCATCCAGAGGAAAGGACATTTACTTTGACACTTGTTCCAGCAATAAAAGCAACGTTGTTTATCCGAACCCTGGCATTGCTTTCTTCAGTGGGTGCCTTGACTAGGATACAGCGGGAACTGCAATGGTTAACTAGCCCTTGGGTCAAGACTACCAGCCACCAAACCCTCGAGCCATACACCGTGACAAGTGTACTCCATAGGCTATCCCCGCACGTGAGTAACCCCCTGAAAAAAGGTCTTAACCAGATGATGATTGGCAAAAGATCTTTGGAAGAAAAGAGCCAAGGCTGAAACATGACCTTTGAGGGTACTAAGTTGAAGACCCAAATCCAAACCATGTTGCAGGAATTCCAGAATCCTGGGGATAGAAAACACCCGACAGGGAAGCGACCTAGACTCACAGGAATTCCAGAATCCTGGGGATAGAAAACACCCGACAGGGAAGTGACCTAGACTCACACCAGTCAATGTAAGTATTCCATACCCTATAGTAGATAGATGACGAGGACTGCTTCCTAGCCTGAATCATGGTACTAACAACAGAGGCAGGCAGCCCCTTTTCCATCAAGATGGAGGTTTCAGCAGCCAGGCTGATAAAGCCAGTGTTTGTAAATTGGGATGGCGTAGCTGTCCTTGAGTGAGCAGATCTGGAACCTTGGGCAGGGCATACTGATCTACTGCCAACTGCATGATGTCTGCGAACCACACTCTACTTGGCCAACGGGGGGCCACCAGAATGGTTGGCACCCCTTCCTGGGAGATCTTGCGCAGCACCCTGCCCAGCAGAGGGAACGAAGGAAAAACATAAAGGAGCTGAAAGCTCTTCCAAGACATTGCTAGCACATCCATGGCCAAGGCCAGAGGGTCCTGGGACAGAGAGACAAAGACTGGAAGCTTGTGATTGTAACGGGACGCAAACAGGTCCACATCCGGCTGCCCCCAGCGAAGGCACAGGGACCAAAACACCTTGTTGCTGAGGGACCACTCCCCCAGCTGAGATATCCCCCTGCTCAAGGAGTCTGCCTCCAGGTTCTCCACTCCCGGGATGTAAACTGCCGATATGCAGGGGACATTCTCCTCCGCCCAGGACAAAATCAGGGACACTTCATTGAGGGCCCTCTTGCTCCGGGTCCCTCCCTGATGATTGATGTAGGCGACAGCCGTCTTGGTTGTCCAAGCGGATCTGAACCGCCGACCCCGAAGGTGTGGAGTCAACTGGCGGAGAACTAGTCTTATCGCCCTCAGTTCCAGAATGTTGATAGGGGTATGGGCCTCCTGAGGGCCCCACTGACCCTGGAACTTCAGGGATTTCCAAAAGCCCACACAACCTGTCAGACTGGCATCTGTGGTGACTGTCTCCCAGCAAGGGGTCAGAAAGGATCTGCCCATCAACAGGTTCCTTGAGTCCAGCCACCACGAAAGAGACCGCCTGGCCAGAAGGGACAGAACAAACACCTGATCCAGGGACACAGGGTCGCGATCCCATACTGACAAGAGGTGTAGTTGAAGAGGTCTCATGTGAAACTGAGCATATGGAACCGCCTCGAAACAAGACACCATCAGACCCCCCAGCTGCATCCCCTGCTGGATGGAGGGATGGGGGCAAGACAGAAGAAGCCTTGCTTGAACTTGAAGACTCCACCTTCTGCTGAGGGAGAAGAATCTTGACCTGAGATGTATCCAGAGTCATGCCCAGAAAGGACCTCACCAATGACGGGAACAGAGAAGACTTGGGGTGATTGATCACTCAGCCGAAGGACTCCAGTGTGGACACCACCATCTGGGTATCCAGCTCTGCCTGCTGGAAGGACTGAGACATGATGAGAATGTCGTCCAAGTAAGGAAGGATGCGAATGCCCTGAGATCTCAGCAGAGCCATTACGCCCGCCAGCACCTTGGTGAAAACCCTGAGAGCCGAGGTGATACCGAACGGCAAGGCCACAAATTGGTAGTGCTGATCCTCTAGAGCGAACCTGAGGAATTTCTGATGACCTGGAAAGATTGGTACATGAAGGTAGCCGTCCTTGATGTCTACAGAGGTCATGAAGTCGCCCGGGCGCAGTGAATTGACAGCAGAACGCAGGTTCTCCATGCAAAAATGCTTGAATCTGTCAAACTTGTTGAGACGTTTTAAATCCAGGATGGGCCTGAGGGACCCGTCCTTTTTGGGAACAGTGAAAAGATTGGAATAGAAGCCTCTGCGCCTTTCCCTGAAGGGCACCGGCAGATGACCCCCCAACTCCAGAAGGTTTTGGACAGCACGGCACAAACCCTGTGCTGACAAGGGGTTTTGAGCCATCCAGGTTTTGACGAATCTTGGGGGTGGCCAGGCTGCAAACTCTATCTTGTAACCGGAGGACACTACCTCCTGAATCCACCGGTCTGAGACATGAAGCCTCCAGACGTGAGCAAAGAGCCGAAGCCATCCCCCCACCCGGATGGGTGAGGGCGCCCCTTCATGCCTGAGGGGGCTTGGGGGAGGATTTAGGCTTGGGACCCCAGGAGGGGCCAAGGCGGCCACGTCCTCTGCCCCTTCCCCAATAGGCTCCATGAGCCCCAGGAAGGGATACTCCACGACCCATTCTGGAACCACGAAAGGAAGGGAGAAAGGAACCTGTCCCCCTAAAGGACATGGACGGCCTCCTACGTTGAGGTAACCTGCCGCCCCTGGCAAACAAGTCCAAGCGTTCACCAAAGAGGCGCAGCCCCTTAAAGGGAAAGCCAGTGAGAGCCTTCTTAGCAGCATTATCAGCTACCCACTGATGCAGCCAAACAGAGCAGCGTATAGCCACCAACAGGGCAGATGTCCTCCTACACATTCTAATGGCATCATCCATGGCAGACAGAACATATGCAACAAATTCATAGCAAAGGAGAAGAGATCTATACTCTTCTCCTCCCGCATCATCAGAGGCCCCATCTAAGAGGCTCTTAAGCAGCCCTTTAATAGCAATAGCTGTAATGGCAGAGGTACAAACCGGGCGTAGCGCGGTCCCCACACAGGCAAAGGCATGACAAGCCAGCTGGTCCATGCGCCGGTCCTCACCATCCCTCAGGGTAGTAGTATCAGGAGAATGACAGATGTATTGGACAGCCCCAGAACTGGCTCGTCCACCTCGGGGGGACATGACCAGCCCTTAATCACCTCAGCAGGAAAGGGATACCTTTTATCCCAGCTCTTGGGCACCCCAGGGAGCTTGCTAGGCCGTTCCCATTCTTTGAGCACCAGATTATTAAAGTGAGTTTGCTCAGGAAACTCCAAACGTGGTTTAACCGTGTGAAAAAGCTCACCCTGCTGCTGTGGAGCCACAGCAGGAGGGGAGATACAGAGCACTTGAAAAATATGAGCCAAAAGCCTGTCAGTGTCATCTGAGGGGTTCTTCTCCAAGGGGAGACCCGGTACCACCATAAATCGTAGGCTGTTGCTCAGACGACTCTGAATCAGAGAATAACTCCCCCTCCTCCAGAGGGGAATAACCAGTAATGTCAAAAAATTCCTCAGCCTCAACAGGGAAGATGGAACCTGCGGGTGATAAATGCCGCTTCTTAGCAGAAGCCTTACGCGGGGCAGAACCAGCAATATGTCTTTCAATGCTGGCCACCCGTGCAGCCAAATTAGGTTTAGACTCCCCTCTGGCGTGCCCCCCACTGGGGGTCAGATGTAAGCGTGGGGGGGTAGGCAAAGCCAGAGGGGGCGCAGCACTAGGCCCAGCAGCAGGCGACCCAGACTGCAGCGCAAGCACCTGCTGGGCGCAGGGTACACACACCCTGACATCATCACTTATAGGGGACACCCCACACGCAACACAAAGCCAGGCTTGTCCTGAAGGAAACCCAAGCACATCATCCCCAGAAGCCTCCATATGGTGATTATCGTGGCACAACAGGCCAGTAAGGGTCAACGCTAAAATAGCTACCCAGGATGCCCCAATGACCCGCTAGGGAAGTGGGAGTAATGAGGGAAGAAGGCCGGGAGAAACCACAGTGCCGAAGTTTTAACCCAACTGAAAGACATATTAAACATTCCCATGAGATAATGCAGAAGAAATAGAAAAATTCAACCCCACCAGGGTTACTCACGGACCGCGGGAGCCAGCAGCACACACAGCAAGGGAAGTCAAAATGACGTCCTATGAGATGTGATGTAAAAAAAACCATCCCCATAGCCCGCCCCCCTGAAGAGCGCGAAGACGCGCCCACGTGATCCTGCCGGCCAATCGCGGCCTGGTAGCTCTGAAGAGAATGACTTGTACACCGCCCCGCGGGCAGCAGCGGCGTTTTACAGTATAGAATACATAGAAAAAGTATAACACATACATATATCACGGAACACCACCCCCCCCCCCCCCCCCCCCCGGAAAGCAAGAGAGGGCTCCCCCGTTAAACATACAGGATTCCCGGGTGATATAACGTCCAGGGGAATATGGGAGAAGTGAGGGGGAAGTGACACCTATGGTAAGGGTAACTGCACAGGATTACCTGACAACACCCAAGAAGCAGTGGGGGCATCCCAAAAGGCTCACCATCAGCCTAAACCGCCTACCCTGTCAAAGCAGGGACTGCGGTAGGAGCCTAGCTCCTCAGCACCTTTTTTACTGGTGCTTGCTAACCTACCTTCACCCGAACCTTGTCAGCCAAGGCTGGGAGGCAGTATATATTACGGAACGGGTGGGAACAGTCCTGCAGGGCCGCAGGCCATAAGCCCCGCTCACCTGCGCCCCAAGAGAGCTATCTTCTATCTTCTCAGCGCAGACTGCAGAAATGAACTGGGGAATTTGTGGGAGGTCCCTGACTTATATAGGGCCGGGAGGAGCCACAAGCTGTTTTCTGCAGTCCAGCGCCATCTTGTGGATGTATTACCCATGTGTAAGGAATCTTCTGGAACAGGACGTGCTGTATACTTGGAATAGAAGGGTTTTGCTCTGCTTTAAAGGAACGCTATTTTGAAACAGCCAATTATTAATAATCCATATACACCTCAAAAAAATCCCACCAGGCTTGTGGATTCTTTTGCTTGCGGAAATTAATTCAAGGAGTGACAGATCTTTGAGCGTACGATTCCCCTTTTATGTGGGTGATTATATGTATATAACTGGGACACCCCAAATGGTTTGGTTGGGCTTTGGGGGGGCTGGGAAGCGACCCTCAGACAGGGCCACATGTGAGAAGAGATGCCTTTTGTATTGTGGGGGTTGGCAATAGTGTGACTCCAGGTCCACTTGATGAGACCACTTGCTGAGACCACATGGTGGCAGTTTCTGTTTTACAAATGTTTACTGGCACAGTTATTTACATGGAAATTCACAGTGGGCCCTCCTGGCACTTTGGTCCGTTTTACACTGGGGAGATGAGCTTCGTTTGCAATTGCGATCACCCTTCATTTACCCGTGAGACACTGTCCATAGTAATCTATGGGCACATTCACCTAGGCGGTTTCAGAGCAATTGAAAGACTGCAGCAATTTAAAACTGGCAATCGCAATTGCTTTCAAAACGCAGTGCAATCACGATCGCTAAAGCAGTAGCAATTTCCACAGGATATTACTAATGTATTGCATCATCCTAGTGTTCCGAGCCTCTGGGTATTCCTTACTCCAATCCCTTCCAGTTCGGTTGGCACTTACCTGGTTCCAGCTCAGTGTTCTCCCTTCAAGGTGCCGGGGAAGTTCCTTAACATGGCCTTTCTGCCCCATCCCTTCCAAAAGGAGTACTGCTCCATACCTTCCAACTTTTCAGGGTGGGAAGGAGGGACAATTGTTAAGTTAAGCCACGCCCCCTGAAAGAGTAGAAATATGATTTAATAAGTATTTGCTGCACATTAATCTACAATAACTACTAGAGATTAATATTATAAATATCACAAATAATAATAATCTAATAATCATATCAGCCCAGTGTCATTCATCTGATACAAACCAATGGTCGCTGAGGCTGTCCTCAAACATCCAGTGAAATGTCCCAAGAAGAAATATCTTCCCTCCACCACACACAGTAAGATGTATAAGTGAAAACAGGAGTAAATAGCCTTCAATACGTTCCCGAAGATTCCCCAGATAACCTTAAATGTTACAGGCAGTTATTACATTATAAGTTATACGTTAGTTACAATACAATAAATGTTATAATGGGAAGAGAGTGAGCAAGAGATACTTAGCCATTAGGTAGGGGGCCTGTCCATCGACTGAATACCCCTGCAAACCTAATCCTCCTCCTAATCTACTAACCACTAGGGGGTGTGTCCTGCATTCCCAGCCTCCTGGGTGTGTCTGCGTTGCCCTGCCTAAAACCCGCCTCTGTGAGATTAGATAAATATAGAAAATATTCTATAAAGTAATATAACTCCCAAAAATGCATGTTATCATATTGTAACCAAGACTGATACTATGCAGATTATCAGTCTCTGGCCAATACATATATGTCATGTTTGATGTCAAATAAAAGATAATCCTGAATAAGACTCTCGCATTTACATATTTATAACTGCCATATTTCAGGAGTTACATCGCTCTCCACAAATAACATCCAATGCCCGTGTCTAAAGTGTATTTGAATGTCTCATCTGTGTCCAACCAAATTAGGAATTCAAGGATTCTCTCTCAAAAGGGAAATGAGTTGCAGCCCAGAAAACACCTCAGCTATTGAGGTAGGTGTGAATAAGTGAATATAGTCTATTGTATTCATGGAGCATAGACAGATGGCAGAAATGGCAGGGTTTCACATACTATTTACATGTCACTTAAGAATTCAGGATCATTTGGGAAATATCTGTAATCATATATAGTATAATAAATATGCCTATAATTATTACACTTCCTGTGCCTTTTAACACCCCCTCATTGATTGTTGGATAGGGGATATAATGTAACAATTACAACAATATAAACACTTTAAATAGGCGAATGATTTATTTATTGCTGCAGATCTGCATGTTACACCTCAAAGAAATACAGAGAAGAACAACAAGGGACAGGGGAAGGGATGCATATGAGCACTGCTTGTTGTGTTGGTCTGGTTTAAGTCATTTTTGACTGTTGGTTCTCCACATTGCCTCCATCTTTGCCTTTCTACATTCCATCAAACTTTCTCTCTTTTCCACATCCCCTATGCCTGCTTTTTCTGCATTCTTTCTTCATTTTATTTCCTCCTTCCATCCTCCAAAACCAGGGAATTTAACTTTCCTGGTTCTTGTTTATGAGCCCCAGTCTGCCAATAAAAACTAGCCCTTCCACTCTCCAACAGCAAATGTGCAGGCAGTCTTGTAATGAGAGTCGTCTGCTGTGACTTTGTGCCGTAATTTGCCAGGTTACTTTTATTGACTTGAATAGGAAGTGCCCACTGTCGCATAACCAGCCATGCTCCTGTCCCAGCCTATCTGAATTCAAAACAATGAGAACAGCCTGCTGAATGACGTAGTCACACCAGACGGCTCTCATTGGAAGAGAGCCTGTGCATGTGCCATTGGAGCGTAGAAAGGCGAGTTTTTATTGGCGAACTGGGGGGGTCTTACACACTGGGGCATCCCAATTCCGGATGCCCTGGTAAAAAGCCGGCAACCAGCCCTGGAATCTTTTAAATTCCAGGCCGGCCACTGCTTGGTTTTGTTCCTCCTAAAAAAAAAAAACCTCCATCCACACCACACATCCAGCGGACCTCTATGCTCCTCATGGTGGCCAGCTGCCTTGCGGGCTGCAGCCCAACTCTCCCATATATGAGAAAGTTGGGTCATGCGATGCAGCCTCAGTCTGTAGCAGTTCAGCACCTGTCTACCAGATCGAGTTCTCTGTTAATGTCTGAAATGTTTTATTTTTAAACTTTACAGCGCCATGCACACTGGTGTGATGCAATGCAATTTATCACAATCTCATTTGCAAACATGTTTGTGTCTCAGTCGGTAAGTGATTTGCGTTTGTTTTTCTATTTCAATGGACTGGAAAATGCTTTACTGCAAGATAGCTGCAGGCAAGGCAATTTCTGCTACCAAAACATGATCACCTATGTGAAAGGGCCCATAGTTAGAGATGAGCGAACCCCCCAAAGTTTGGGTTTGGCATGTTCAGCTGAACTTTGCATAAATGCCTGCACTAGGACACTCATGGGAAATGGCGGCCATCTTTGTTAAAACAAACTTCAAAACACAATGGTTTTGGCCCGATAGTGGTAGAAAGAGTATGGCAATATACACTAACTCCTCGGCAATGAGGAGTCAACGTATGTTCTCTTTTCTTAGGATAGCTCTGTAATGGGCGCACTGCTTATCAGTTACAAGTATTGTATCCTTTAAAGGCAAGAGAACATACATACATACGGTCAGACTAGAACTAGATGGACCTTGTGGTCTCCTTGTGCCATCAACCTTCTATGTTTCTGTTTGAGCCAATCATACTCGGATAAAGTATAGAGGGCAGCAGATTGGGTTGAGGTACAGATCAGTCTGCAACTTTGTTAAAGGAGGTGTATCGCAAAATTAATAATAATATAATAGAAGGGGTCAATAATACACACAAACTGAATAAAACACTTGCCAAGCTCCTTGCAGAAATAAAATCCAGAGGTGCTAGATTTGAGTGTATCAGGAGAACAGCACATGTGCCCCCTGATTTACCCTGATTCTAAGGAAGGATATGGCAAGCTATTTCTTGATGCCGGATCTATAAGTGGCCCCTCCTCCTGCCATCCAGCATATTTATATAGATTTTGATCATTGGGCCATTTTTGTGCCATAGTCCTCCTTTAAAGCGGACCTTCACTCTGAATAAGAGTCTATCTTATATGTTTCCCACACCCTGTACATACAGATTGCTCACATTAAAAATCATCCTACCTGCATCTACTGCATGTTATGAGCCTTTAAACATCCAAGATGGCGGCTTATGGAAGCCACCATTTTATCAGGCAGCCTGCAAACAGGAAGTGCCTGCAAACAGGAAGTGACTGTGCTGCTCTGCATTCTGGGACTGCTGACCTTTCCCTGACCCCAGCTCTGCTCTGTCTGAGCAAAGCACTGCTATAACCCGCCCCCTGTAGCTTATCCCACTCTCCTCTCCTCAGTAAGCGTGATGCTTCTGAGTCAAGATGGCGGCGCCCGTATCCTAAATTCCTGAATAGAGTTGCAGCCCAGTGGGGGAAAGAATAATAAGTTAGTGACTAAAAATGTAAAATATATTAATTTTAGGTGCTGGGGAATCGTTTTTTAAGAGTTTGGGCTTTTCATTAAATCATGGTGAAGGTCCGGTTTAAGTACCACCTGATAGAATGTTCAGCACCACCACTGGTACCACTAATTGAGACACTCTGAGCTATACAATCTTTTTCTTTCCTCATGTCCTGGATTAGCACAGCTTTTAAGGTTATGTTTTCTATGGATTGTCTAGATGTAGATGGCGGATTGGGTTGACAGATCAGTCTGCAGCCTTGTTAACTTTAGCCTCATTGATTTTTTTACTGCAGCCTCCTTGACTTTAGCTGTGATCAAACTAAGGTTTTTTAACTTACAAGGGCACTCCGCAGGCAAAAGTCTGGATGCTTATCTATGTACATACATATAATGGCTTAAAGTGGACCAACAGTCAAAAATGACTGAAACCAGACCCACACAACAAGTGGTTATATGCCCCCTCCTGAGTGCAGTTCAGATTGCTGCACAGAAAAATTCATTTGCCTTTTTCTAACTCTTGCTGTAGTAAATTTCAGAAACAAAATGGCAGCTCATGCATTTGCAAACGGGAAGTGCTGCTGGGATTCCTGTTACTGTGCATTGTCAGTTATGTCAGTTGAATCCAGGCAGCAGCATGGCTGAGATGCTGGGAGAGGAAGCTCCAAAATGGCTGCTACCTTTCTTTTCCAACTGTGCCAGTCTGTTGGTCCGGTTTAACTATTGATAATATCTTCCCCATGACATTACCCTGGCCAATTCCAAGATTATACCCTAATCAGAAAGAAGTGTAATATGTCATACTGCACAGCATGATGTCCACCATACTAAGGAAATCGTGTCAATAACAGTCATGTAAAGGGGTCTGATTTTTTTCTCCAAAATAACCAATGATGATTCATTCCTGGCAGTGACTAAATCTTCAATTTACATTTCATTAGCTTTCACTGTTTAATTGACAGTTTTTTTAGTGTCTCTTCAGAAAGCAGCTGGGCATCCATGACTTTCACAAATTATCTTGTCAGTGTCAGTTGCAAAAAAATAATTCAACATATTTTATTTAATGCAACAAACCAACGCACTAGTAGGAGGTAGAGAAAAAGATACAGCTTTTAAGAAAATCAATGTTCAAATCCTGCAGAGCATATAATGAATTGAAATCCACCTATGATACATCTGCCTCTCAGAAGCGGACTCAGAGCCAAAATAATTTGCTTCTTTTCTGGGCTCTAGTAGAATTTAACGGGGATGACCGTGACTGGGCTCTGACTCCTGAGTTTCTTTCATAGACACCTTACCTAGCTGAAAAGAACATTTAACGGACTGAAAGATAATATTTGCAAAATGATAGGACTGCACTGACACTATTAATTAAAGCTAATATCCCGTATACCTAAATAATCCCACTCTACTTTTTAAAAAATATAAAAAATCCAGAGCTAGCTATAGCCCCCCTTTCAGAAACAAGAGAATCTTATCTCCTAGGCTGGTCTGAAGTTCTCCTTGGTGGGGCAGATTAGAGCAGTGAAAATGACTACCTTACCAAGAGAACCCTCCCTATTTACAGAACATCCTTATAGAAGGAGGTTCCAGTGAAGCAAATGGGCAAAAAGAGGTAGAAGTATGAACCCAGGGACATTCTTCACTATTAGCAATCAGGGAGTCTAGGTTTGCCAGTGCTATTATTATGAGGCCCCAATTGCCCAAGCTTACATGAATTTATCTCTAAGGGGTTGAAATCTATAAGGGACTTGTGGGCTATTTCCTACTTATGATATGGTTACCTGAGAGGGCCATGCCCCTCTCTATGTCACTCATTAACTATATACGGCAATGCTAATTAATCTCTACACACGTCAGCCGCCCCTCTTTGCAGGAACCCTGAGACTAGGATGAGCGAGTCTTTACTTGGTAAACTAAAAAAAAACTGTACAGGCTTCTTTCTTAGGTTGGTTCACTATTTTAGGGACAAATACAAGGAGCCCGGAGTTCAAGAATTTGGATATTTTCTCTATGTGATTTCCTTTATGAGCAGTTGTTGAAAGTAGGAAGAGGTCATTATAACGTGACTCACCTGTTTATATATATATATAAGGCCAAATTATAGGCAGGGTCCCAAGCGGTGTGCACCCCTGGGCCTCAACCTATGTCAGCTCGCACTGTCCTGCTGCCCTCTCCGCTGCACCTGCACACACAGACACCCGGCTCTGTACAGCAGGTGGACGTGACCGACGCCCGAGCATCGGCCACACCCACTGTTGTATGAAGCAGGGTGTCTGTGTGTGCAGGTGCCACAGAGAAGAAGCTTCAGGGACAGTGTGAGCGGCGGAGGCAACTGTATCTGCTGCTCCTTCTCCACGGTTCCAGCACACACAGACACCCAGCATCATACAGCAGGTGGGCATGGCTGATGATCGAGCATTGGACACGCCCACCGCTGTACTGAGCCGCATGTCTGTGTGTGCAGGCAGTGGCAGATACATCGAAGAGAGCGGGGACAGCAGGAAGAATGGAAAGATTAGTTTTTTTTACTTTTGCCTATGGGGAATGGGGGGGGGGGGGGGGGGAATGCCACACTGCCTATATGGGAAATGGGAGGGGAATGGCACACTGCCCATGGGAATCAGAGGGGGAATACCACACTCCCTATGGGGAATGGGATAGGGGGGTGCCACACTGCCTATGGGGATTGGGAGGGGGGATGCCACAATGCCTATGGGAATGAGAGGGGGAATGGCACACTGCCTATGGGAATGGGAGGGGGAATGCAACACTGCCTATGGAAATGGGAGGGGGGAATGTCACACTGCCTATGGCAATGGGATAAGGGGAATGCCACACTGCCTATGGGGAAAGTGAGGGGGTAATGCCACATTGGTCATGGGGGGGGGGGTGCCACCCTGCCTGTAATGGTGGGATTCTGAGCCTTTTCTGTTATCTGGTTCCTGGGGGGGATGTTGTTCTAGCACATTTTGTTCCCCTATATAGGGAATGGGGAATGCCGCACTGCCTATGGGAATGTCACACTGCCTATGGAAATGGGAGGGGAATGCCACACTGCCTATGGGAATGGGAAATGCCTCACTGCCTATGGGAATGGGAAATGCCACACTGCCTATGGGAATGGGAGGGGGAATGCCGCAGTGCCTATGGGGAAAGCAAGGGGGTAATGCCACACTGGCCATGATGGGGGGGGAATGCCGCCCTGCCTGTAATGGTGGGATTCTGAGCCTTGCCTATTATTTGGTTCCTGGGGGGATGGTGATCTAGCACATTTGGTTCAGAATATCTATTTTCTTATTTTCCTCCTCCAAATCCTAGATATGGCCAGGTGTGTCTTATAGGGGGAAAAATATGGTTGGGTAGGCGTATTTAGAGTTGTTGATGGGAGTCCTGCAGTATTGCTGTTAATTTTTCATTAATCCATCGATCCGTTGATGGACTTTTTTTCCAAGCTGCCACTGTGGACTGTTCCTAATATAATGAAAGTAGCAAGTTTTTGTTGGTTCTGGTAAGTCTATCTATTCTTTGAAACAATAACATTGTCCAAGGGTCTCTATTCAAATAAGGTGAAGAATAGGCCAGTTACTCTGAACCAGAAATGGAGCAATGGACAGGACCACCAATGTGGAGCACTATTCCCTCTGCACCGCAGCCTCTGAAGCATCTGTCTGAGTATTATGAAAGAGCTCTAACAATTCTAGAGGGGACCAGGTACCACCTCATAAGGACCTTATATGCTGTCTCAAGGGCAGTTATATTGATTGAGCACTTGGCTATTGTATTCCAAATTTTAACCCATTCCTCCCTTGATCCAGAAGTTCTCAGATCATCTTTGTACATATGAATGTTTTGTGTTGTCCCTCGGTGCATTAATTAACATGTATACTAAGGATATAAAACTAGGACCTAATGAGGACTGGAGACAAGTGTGTTCAAAAGGGGAAATGCATGTAGATGCCAGAGCACGTCTGAGGAGCAGGGATAGCCAGTGTCTCAACTGACTATACCTGAACCATCCAGCCCCTGGAATCTGTGGCTGAATGGTTCCAGCTAACCAGAGGTTTTGACCAAAAGGTCATATATTTTATGTATTTATTTAACTTGTGATCCTGCACCATGCAAAGGACCCAGGAGAGTCCCTGGCTTCTGGGAATAAAGAATTATGAAATACGGTCATCAGAGGTAAGTGGGGACTTATGAGTTTACTGGAATACTTATAGTTGCCCCAACTTCAGGCTATGCTGCATCGGTGGACTAAGAGGGAAGAGGCGAGAGTCTGGTGGCCACCACAGCAGGGAGTTAATCGGAACTGGGTGGGTGTTGGGAAATGGGAATCTCCAGGTAGACCCACAGAGGGGTTTCCCTTGTTGTGTGGAAAAAACGTTACATTTTTTAACAAAATGACAAATCTCTGGGATAAAACTCACTTTCCATAAGCTTGTCAGGTTTCACCATATTTCTCCTAAGCATCTGTAGAATATTCTGTAGCTGAGTCATTGTTGTAGGAGTACATAAGGTTTGTTTGTAGTAAGGCAGAGGATAAATGTGTAGGCTATGTGTGAATAATGTCTGCTACAGCTAAAACATGCAGTCATTTACTGGTACAAATAAAAAAACGATCTGATCTAAAGATCTTATCGAGTCGCACTCATAACATTAATACACCAAGCTGATCAAAATGACATAAAAATAATTAAAAACTAAGTATAACTAATCTATCACTCATGCGCCGGGATTGTTATGTGCCAATGAAAGAATCTGAGGTTTTGATCTTATCGATCAAAAATCTCAATCCTGCACAATAATCGATTAAAATTTAACTTTAAACATTTCGATCAACATTAAACACAATACTTTACAACCACATTACTAAACCACATTACTAAAGGAATGATGAGATATAGAGTCTATGGGGGCAAGGAGGGGTTATAACTCTTGTATCCACCCCATGTGCTTGAAAGTCTTATCCACACGTGATTTCCCAGCCACCAATTCTCAAGAACAAACATATCAGATAGCAGATGAAGCAATGCTTTTCAATCCTCCTCCACCTCAGAACCTCATCACCACCTTTCCAGAGACTCCACGGGTGGGTGAATGTAGCTCCACTTTGATACACTAGGAATATCTTATATAATTTGTGTTCCCTGGATATACTCTCCTATTAATTTCCAGCCAGTGGTTTGTTTAAAATCACTCAATTTTAATGTGGCAGCACGCAGCTCATAAAGTAAAAGCACAAAAACATCACATAGCGCAACACTGTTAAAGCTTAAAAATACCATTTTGTGAGTACTCACCTGAAAAATGGATATTGTTGGTGTGCCACACACCCCGCTTCACTTCTTAAATATTCATTACTTCATGGGTTAATCCACCGCAGGTGACGTAGTGCAGAGAGGAAGTCTTGTAACGAGCCCCCTTCCGGCCTATATATACCTGGTACCTCCCTTCAATCACCAGTATTTTTCTCTCTGCTTGACAAACAGAGGTTGGAAGTTTCCTGCTTACAGGTAGGTCGGGGCTTACCCCGCCACCCCCCTTTTGGTCTATTTCTGCCCGGTTTGAGTTGTATACCTTTATGGTGGATAGGAAGCCTCCCAGCCTAGGCTGCTCACCGGGTAATTGGTAGACGGCACTATTGGTGCCTAGGAGCTTATCTCCTCCGCTCGTCCCCCTCCTTTGGGGGCAATGCGGCAATCCGGCATGGTGATCCGGAAATGGGATGCCCCTGTCCCCCCTTACTCCCCCGTTCCGGTCCCTTCTCCCTTCACTTGGGGGGGGGGGGGGGTATAGAGGGTTGTGTATCTTGTATGATGTTTTCACTGTATTGCTATTTTCTGTGTGTTCACTTTTACATAGTAGCAGACTGCGCAACAGGTGCGCTTTGTCTGTTTTTGGCTGGAGCTCCGGGCAGATACTTTAGGGATGGCCAGTGTATTTGGTCTGCTTTATGGGGGTGGGACAGCGGACCGCGCTCAGCTGGCTTCAGATGGTCCCCTCCCGCCTCCCTCCCTTCCCCGCTGCTCCGTGCGGCAGCCTGTGTGGCTGCGCTTATGTCTCCTTTCCCCCTCCTCCTCCTCCTCCGCCGCCTGGCTGGGTGTCAGCCAGCGCAGCTGGTGGCAATCCCTCGTTGAATTGAGCAGGGCGGCTCCCTGTGACGCGGGGGGGCGTGGCGCCGGCAGAAGCGGCGCCGGCGGAAGCGGCGCTCGGCGGCCTCAGCCTCACTTCCTTCCTGTTTTCTGTGAGAAGAGGTCACGTGGGGGGGGCGCGCGCTGCAGCAACACATGGGTTTGTGTTCTACTGCTGCGGCTGCTACATGTCCCTCCGGTCTGGCTCCTGGCGTCGGTAGCAGGTAAGCGGCCCCGCTTTTGTGGGGCCAGAATGAATTTTCTTATGGGGCAAACTTTTTAGGAGGCACTCTTTTTATACTATTGTGAACATGCTGCATTGTTACACTCACAAGGGATCTGATGGTTTGTTTTTCTTTCCTTTCAGATCCTGGGATCCCTCTTTTATTGCGGCCCTCCGGCTCTATATTGCCTGGCTAGTCATTCTTGATATGAAATTACACATTTTAGATATATATATACATATATATATATATTTATTTTGAGACTGTTTAGGGGGACCTTTTTCTCTTAAAAAAAAAAAAAAAAAAAACCCTCCCTTCCGGGACATTCTTTATAAAGGGGCATCCCGGGTTGGCTTATGCCTTAAAAGTCCCAGTATTTGCGATACCATAAATCACCAATATGGAGGCTTCTGTTACTACCGGAAACGACTCGTCAGAGCCGTCCAGGGGGTGTGTAAAATGTGGGGCTGCGCTCCCTGCTGATGATATCTTTATTTGCATTTCTTGTGCAAGGCAGATTGTTGCGCGTCAGTCTGTTGATCCGGCTGCTGACCCGTCGCAACCTCTATCATCTCCTGTCTCTCCCTCCCTGTTCCGGACCCCGCATGACACTGTCAAGGGTGGGGATTCGCAATCCGAGGTGGTGGTAAAATCAGCCAATCTTCGGGAAGTATTGCCCGTTAAAGCGGGGCTAAAGGCCTCTGCAAAACGGAAGCGCCTGACTCCGGTATCTTCGGCTCCTCAGGACGAATTGTGTGAGCCTGTGGAATGGTCCGATGGCTCCCCGGATGAGGGTGAATTCCTCTTGGAGTCAGATGAGCCGGCAGATCAGCTTAAGGCTGATGCGATTGGCGATTGGTCGGCGGGGGTTGCCCTTGACACCCCCTCCATTCTGGCTCAAATGTTTGAAATTCTGAATTTAGATCCGCCTGAGGCTGTCACCCTGCCAAAGGGTCAGTTGTTTGAAGAGCCTCAGCCGCGTTTGGTTTTTCCCAGACAGCACCACTTTGAGAGGGTGGTCCTTAAAGAATGGGAACATCCCACGCGGTTATCTGGAATCCCTTCCAGTTGGGAAAAGCGTTATCCTTTTCCGCCAGAATTGCTGAAGCTTTGGTCCGTCCCTCCTGAAGTCGATACCCCTGTGCTAGGGCTATCTAGCTCCGCTATGGTACAGTCTGCTGAGACCTCTGTCCCTAAAGATGGGGAGGATCGTAGGATTGACCAGTATGCTCGCTATGGCTTTGTTTATGCTGGGTCAACGATGCGCCCCCTGTGCGCTTCGGCCCTTCTTCTTTTAGCAGTAAGATCTGTTATCCAGGGGCTATGCGAGGATCTCAATCCCGCTTGTGATGAGTTCGCTGCGCTTAAGCAGTGCGATTCTTTTGTGTCTTACGTTCTATCCGCTCAGGACGATGCGCTGGCTATGAGTAGCAAGACAGCGGCAATGCTGGTCGCTATTCGTCGGTCAGTATGGCTGCGACAGTGGTCGGCGGACTCAGCTTCTAAAAAGGTGCTCACAGCTCTCCCCTTTTTGGGGTTGCGTCTGTTCGGGGAGAAAATTGATTCAGTCGCAAAGGGTGGCAAGATGCCACAACGCAAGAGGCCTCGACGCCCCTTTAGAGGGGCAGCGTCTGGTAGGCCGTCCTTTCGAGGATACAGAGCGGGTAGGGGGACTTCCCTTCCCTCTACCAGTCGTACAGGTTGGACGCGGGGGAGGGGCCGTGGCCGTCCCGCCCAGTCCTGGGGCTCTAAGCCCAAACCTGCTGGTAAGCCCGCTCAGCAATGAGGGGCTGCCCTCACCCGTGCGGGTGGGGGGACGATTGCGACACTTCTCCCAGGTTTGGAACCGGGAGGTTCCGGACAGATGGATTCAGGAGATAGTGTCGTCCGGTTACAAGCTGGAATTCGAGTCTCGCCCTCCTTCACGGTTCTTTCGGTCTCGGGTGCCCATCGATCCTTTTGCCGCACAGGGGCTCCTGGCGTCGGTAGAGAATCTGTTAGAGATGGCGGTCATCCGGCCGGTACCGCGTTTAGAGATGGGCCTCGGTTTCTACTCCAATCTGTTCGCAGTCCCCAAGAGGGATGGGTCAGTTCGTCCCGTCCTGGACCTGAAGTTGCTCAACAGGTTCATCCGTTTTCGGAAGTTTCACATGGAAACCTTGCGCACTGCCGTCGGCTCTCTTCGGCAAGGGGACTTCATGACGTCTATAGACATCAAGGATGCTTATCTGCATGTTCCCATCTGCCTCCCTCATCAACGTTTTCTTCGATTCATGATGAAGGATCGGCATTATCAATTCGTGGCACTTCCGTTTGGCCTTACCTCAGCTCCAAGAGTGTTCACCAAGGTGCTGGCAGGGGTCATGGCCATTTTCAGAGCTCGGGGCATTCGTGTCGTACCTTATTTGGACGACCTTCTTATCATGGCTCCGTCACTCGATCAATCGGAGAAAGACACCAGGGTGGTGCTCTCCACGCTGGAAAGTTTCGGTTGGGTGATCAACCTCTCCAAGTCCTCCCTCGCTCCGGCCAGGGTGGTGTCCTTTCTGGGGATGCAGTTAGACTCTCATCAACACAGAGTGTTTCTCCCTCATTCCAAAATTCTTCTGATTCAGGAGTTGGCTCGGGTCCTACTCTCCAATCCTCGGCCGTCCATCCGTCTGGGGATGAGGCTGGTAGGGTTGATGGTTGCCTCCTTCGAGGCAGTTCCTTTTGCTCAATTCCACACGGGGACGCTTCAGCTTTATCTGTTGGCGTCTTGGGACCGGCAGCCTCGGTCGCTGGATCAGCCCTTCCAGTTGTCCTCCCGGGTCCGGCAGTCCCTCCAGTGGTGGTTGGTCTCGACCAATCTTGTGAAGGGCAGGTCTTTCCTGGCCCCCCTTTGGGAAATTGTCACCACGGACGCCAGTCTGTCGGGATGGGGCGGATTCTGGAAGGAGCTGCAGTTCCAGGGGCAGTGGGGACCTCAGGAGGCCCACTTACCCATCAATATTCTGGAACTGAGAGCCATCCGTCGGGTGCTTACTCTCCTGACTCAGCACGTTCTGGGTCTTCCGGTCCAGGCGCGTTCAGACAATCGAACAGCGGTTGCTTACATCAATCATCAGGGAGGGACTCGCAGCCTGAGTGCTCTCAGAGAGGTGTCCCTGATCCTGACCTGGGCAGAAGCCCATGTTCCTTGTCTCTCGGCGGTATACATCCCAGGAGTGGAGAACCTGGAAGCGGACCGCGCTCAGCAGGGGCTCTCCCCGTCGGGGAGAATGGGCCCTCCATCCTCGGGTATTTCGCTCACTGTGTCGCCAATGGGGGACTCCAGAGGTGGACCTGTTTGCCTCTCGTCACAATCACAGGCTCCCGAACTTCGTGTCGCTCTCCCAGGATCCTCTGGCTCTGGCAGTGGACGCCATGTCCCTGAGCTGGGGGGATCTGGGGTTTCTGTACCTGTTTCCTCCGACACCCATGCTAGGCAGAGTGCTTCGGAAGTTGGCTCTGGAAGGGGTGTCCGCCGTCCTCGTGGCCCCAAGGTGGCCGAGGCGAGTGTGGTTCGCAGACATCGTTCGGCTGGCAGTGGACCAGGTCGTTCTGCCTCTTCGGCCCGATCTGCTCACTCAGGGTCAATTGTGTTACCCCAATTTACCAGCGCTAGCTTTGACGGCCTGGCTGCTGAGACCTCCATCCTAAAGGAGGAGGGTCTTTCTGATTCTGTCGTTAAGACTTTGATCAGTGCCCGGAAGAGGTCTTCTTCTATCATCTACTATAGGACCTGGAAAGCCTATATCGCTTGGTGCGAGATGAGATCTTTTCCTTGTAGGGTATTTTCGGTCTCCAGGGTTCTGGAGTTTTTACAATCTGGGCTGGACTCTGGTCTTCAGCTAAGTACGTTGAAAGGGCAAGTTTCTGCCTTATCTATCTTTTTTTCAGAAGCGTGTTGCGCTTAAGCCTTTAGTTAAAACTTTTTTCCAGGGGGTTACGCATGTGCGGCCTCCCAGGAAACCATTACTCCCGGTTTGGGATTTGAATTTGGTTCTTTCTGCTCTTCAGGCTCCTCCTTTTGAGCCTTTGCAAGGGATTGCTTTATCTACCCTGACTCAGAAGATGGTCTTCTTGGTAGCGATCACTTCGATCCGGCGTGTCTCGGAATTGGCGGCCTTGTCTATTCAGGCGCCCTACTTCGAGAGGCATCGGGATAAGGTGGTCTTTCGGTTCAAGCCAGACTTTCTTCCTAAGGTTGTTTCTGCTTTTCATTTGAACCAAGATATTGTTCTTCCCTCCTTGTGTCCTAATCCTAAGAATGACAAAGAGAGGGTTTTGCATTGTTTGGATGTAGTACGCTGTGTTAAGTGCTACTTGGTTATCACGTCTCCTTTCCGTAGGACGGATTCCTTTTTTGTTGTGCCCCATGGGCCTAAGAAGGGTTTGGCACCAGCCAAATCTGCCATTAGCAAGTGGATACGTCAGGCCGTTACTGCGGCCTATTCTGCTAAGGGAAGAGTTCCCCCTTTTCGTATTACTGCTCATTCCACTCGCGCTGTTGGGGCGTCTTGGGCTTTTCAGCACCAAGCTTCTGTTGAACAGGTTTGTAAGGCCGCCACTTGGTCTTCTGTTCACACTTTTTCTAAGTTTTACAAAGTTGATGTGCGGGCCTCAGCGGATGCTGTTTTCGGCCGCAAAGTTCTGCAGACTGCAGTCGTTTAAGTTATGCTTCACCTGGCCTTGAGTTGCCCAGCCCTTGTGGACACTGCTTTTGGATGTCCCATGAAGTAATGAATATTTAAGAAGTGAAGCGGGGTGTGTGGCACACCAAGAATAATACCATTTTGTGAGTACTCACCTGAAAAATGGATATTGTTGGTGTGCCACACACCCCGCTTCACTTCTTAAATATTCATTACTTCATGGGTTAATCCACCGCAGGTGACGTAGTGCAGAGAGGAAGTCTTGTAACGAGCCCCCTTCCGGCCCATATATACCTGGTACCTCCCTTCAATCACCAGTATAATCAAAAAGCAGTAATACAAGGTACCAGTATTCCACCAGTAACCTCAAAATCAAATTTGATATAAAAAGGCTTCACCATATAAAGGCTTCGGTAATACCGAAAAGGGCGGGTGTGAAGCGGGGTGTGTGGCACACCAACAATATCCATTTTTCAGCATCCGCTGAGGCCCGCACATCAACTTTGTAAAACTTAGAAAAAGTGTGAACAGAAGACCAAGTGGCGGCCTTACAAACCTGTTCAACAGAAGCTTGGTGCTGAAATGCCCAAGACGCCCCAATGGCGCGAGTAGAATGAGCAGTGATACGAAAAGGGGGAACTTTCCCCTTCGCAGAATAGGCCGCAGTAACGGCCTGACGTATCCACTTGTTAATGGCAGATCTGGCTGGTGCTAAACCCTTCTTAGGCCCATGGGGCACAACAAAAAAGGAATCCGTCCTACGAAAAGGAGACGTGATAATCAAGTAGTACTTAACACAACGTACTACATCCAAACAATGCAAAACCCTCTATTTGTCATTCTTAGGATTAGGACACAAGGAGGGAAGAACAATATCTTGGTTCAAATGAAAAGCAGAAACAACCTTAGGAAGAAAGTCTGGCTTGAACCGAAGGACCACTTTATCCTGATGCCTCTCAAAGTAAGGCGCCTGGATAGACAAGGCCGCCAACTCTGACACGCCGGACCGAAGTGATCGCTACCAAGAAGACAATCTTCTGAGTCAGGGTAGACAAAGCAATATCTCGCAAAGGCCCAAAAGGAGGCGCCTGAAGAGCAGAAAGAACCAAATTCAAATCCCAAACAGGGAGTAATGGTTTCCTGGGAGGCCGCACATGCGTAGCCCCCTGGAAAAAATTTTTTAACTAAAGGTTCAAGCGCAACACTCTTCTGAAAAAAAAAAAAAAAAAAGATAGATAAGGCAGAGACCTGCCCTTTCAACGTACTTTAATTTAATTTAGTTAAAATACCAACACAAAAGTTTGTTATAGAAGAATATCCTTGGTGCTTGCCATGCTACCAATCCAATTCCCCATTGAATTCCACAATGCAAATGTAATCATCATTGTACTACAAAAAAATTTTTTTTTTTTTTTTTTTTTTTGTTCACAGTTGTCAACTGTCTTACTTGCCAATGCGCAGGTTATTACTAACACAATAGAACATATTGTACATTATAGACAATTAAACTTGCTCAATGATTCACTTGCCCAAATCATAGCGGTGAGTAATATCATGTAATAAGCGGTAAACTAGTTTCACCCCCACTAGGGGGCTTCTTCAGTACCAAACCGCACTTAAGGGCACTTGATCAGCCCATCCAGGCCCGTTAGATTATTACCAAAAGCCTCATGTCCAGGTGCACAATCCCAAAATTGATGCTGGATGGACAGGTTTAGATATCCCAAGTTAGTTAGTGCTCCGTTCGCCAATTATGAAGGAACGGCGTCTGCCCTATGTTGAGAGGTTCCCTATTCCTCAATGATAAGGGAAGCAGAAATACAGGCTTGGGGTCCGCTCTCTCAGCTAAGATGTAATCCGCTGGTCTGCCTGGTAACCATCCAGGGCAGATCTAAAGGAGCCCGCCCAGCAATACACGTCCGTGCATGTTGTGCTGTATGCTTGACCCGGATACTTAGCTGGAGACCAGAGTCCAGCCCTGATTGTAAAACCTGGAGAGCGAAAAGACCCTACAAGGAAAAATCTTATCTCACACCAAGCAATATAGGCTTTCCAAGTCCTATAGTAGGTGATGGAAGAAGACCTCTTCCGGGCACTGATCAGAGTCTTAAATGACTGAATCAGAAAGACCCTCCTCCTTCAGGATGGAGGTTTCAGCAGCCAGGTCATCAAACCCAGCGCTGGTAAATTGGGGTAACACAATTGACCCTGAGTGAGCGGATCGGGCCGAATAGGCAGAACGAACTGGTCCACTGCCAGCCGAACGATATCTGTGAACCTCACTCGTCTTGGCCACCTTGGGGCCACGAGAACAGCGTACACCCTTTCCAGAGCCAACTTCTGAAGAACCCTGCCCAGCATGGGTATCGGAGGAAACAGGTATAGAAAAACCCAGAACTCCCCAGCTCAGGGACATGGCGTCCACTGCCAGAGCCAGAGGATCCTGGGAGAGCGACTCGAAGTTCGGGAACCTGTGATAGTGATGAGGGGCCAACAGGTCCACCTCCGGGGTCTCCCATTGGAGACACAGTAAGCGAACCACCCGAGGATGGAGAGCCTATTCTTCCAGATGGGGAGAGCTCTTGCTCAACCGGCCCACTGCCTGTTTCATCACCACTGGAATGTGAACCGCCGAGAGACAGGGAACATGGAACACTGCCCATGTCCGGACCAGGGACACCACTCTGAGAGTACTCAGACTGCGCGTCCTTCCCTGAAGACCAACGTAAGCAACCGCTGATCGATTGTCTGAACACATCTGGACCAAAAGGCCCAGAACGTACTGAGTCAGGAGAGCAAGCACCTGACGGATGGTTCTCAGATTCAGAATATTGATGGGACAGTGGGGCCTTTAAGCTCTCCACTGCCCCTGAGACCGCGGCTCCTTCCAGAATCTGCCCCATCCCGACAGACTGGCGTCCGTGGTGACAATTTTCCAAAAGGGGGGTCAGGAAAAACCTGCCCTACACAAGATTGGTCGAGACCAAACACCACAGGAGGGACTGCCGTACACGGGAGGACAACTGGAAGGACTGATCCAGCGACTGAGGTTGCTGGTCTTAACACGCTAACAGAAATAGCTGAAGTGTTAATTTGGCAAAAGAAAGACACACTCTGTCTTGATGAGAGTTCAGGCCAGGATGAACCGACCCATGAACGGACCGTGAAGGAGGGTGAGACTCGAATTCCAGGTCGTAACCGGGCGATACTACCTCCTGGATCCATCTGCCTGGAACCACTTGGTTCCAATGGTAGAAGTGTCGCAATAGTCCCCCCACCCGCACGGGTGAGGGCAGCCCCTCAATGCTGAGTGAGCTTATCAGCAGGTTTTTGGGCTTGGTGCCCCAGGACTGAGTGGGCCGGCCACGGCCCCTCCCCCGAGTCCAACCTGCGCCACAGGTAGCCGGAAAGGACGCACCCCTGCCCGCTCTGAATCCTCGAAAGGAAGGCCTACCGGAACTTGTCCCCCTGAAGGGACCACAGGGCCTCTTGCATTGTGGCATCTTACCACCCTTTGCGACAGAATCAATTTTCTCCTCAAACAGACGCAACCCCAAAAAGGGGAGAGCTGTGAGCACCCTTTTTGGAAGCCGTGTCCGCTGACCACCGACGCAGCCATACTGACCTGCGAATAGCCACCAGCATAGCTGCCGCCCTGCTACTCATAATCAGCGCATGGTCCTGAGCAGCCAGGACATAAGCCACAAAAGATTCACACTGCTTAAGCGCAGTGAACTGTTTGCAAGCGGGATTAAGATCCTCATATAGCCCTTGAATTAAGGATTTAATTGCCAATAGCAGAAGGGCTGAAGCACATACCGGGCGCAACGCTGACCTGGAATAGATTAAAACCAAGTCGAGCGTATTTGGTCAATTCGACGATCTTCCGCATCTTTGGGGACAGTGGTCTCAGCAGATTGTACCATAGCCGAGCTGGAGAGCCCTAGTACAGGGGTATCCCCAGGCGGTCTCCCATCCAAGTACTGACCAGGCCCGTCACTGCTTAGCTTCCAAGATCAGACCATGAAGTAATGAATATTTAAGAAGTGAAGCGGGGTGTGTGGCACACCAAGAATAATACCATTTTGTGAGTACTCACCTGAAAAATGGATATTGTTGGTGTGCCACACACCCCGCTTCACTTCTTAAATATTCATTACTTCATGGGACATCCAAAAGCAGTGTCCACAAGGGCTGGGCAACTCAAGGCCAGGTGAAGCATAACTTAAACGACTGCAGTCTGCAGAACTTTGCGGCCGAAAACAGCATCCGCTGAGGCCCGCACATCAACTTTGTAAAACTTAGAAAAAGTGTGAACAGAAGACCAAGTGGCGGCCTTACAAACCTGTTCAACAGAAGCTTGGTGCTGAAAAGCCCAAGACGCCCCAACAGCGCGAGTGGAATGAGCAGTAATACGAAAAGGGGGAACTCTTCCCTTAGCAGAATAGGCCGCAGTAACGGCCTGACGTATCCACTTGCTAATGGCAGATTTGGCTGGTGCCAAACCCTTCTTAGGCCCATGGGGCACAACAAAAAAGGAATCCGTCCTACGGAAAGGAGACGTGATAACCAAGTAGCACTTAACACAGCGTACTACATCCAAACAATGCAAAACCCTCTCTTTGTCATTCTTAGGATTAGGACACAAGGAGGGAAGAACAATATCTTGGTTCAAATGAAAAGCAGAAACAACCTTAGGAAGAAAGTCTGGCTTGAACCGAAAGACCACCTTATCCCGATGCCTCTCGAAGTAGGGCGCCTGAATAGACAAGGCCGCCAATTCCGAGACACGCCAGATCGAAGTGATCGCTACCAAGAAGACCATCTTCTGAGTCAGGGTAGATAAAGCAATCCCTTGCAAAGGCTCAAAAGGAGGAGCCTGAAGAGCAGAAAGAACCAAATTCAAATCCCAAACCGGGAGTAATGGTTTCCTGGGAGGCCGCACATGCGTAACCCCCTCGAAAAAAGTTTTAACTAAAGGCTTAAGCGCAACACGCTTCTGAAAAAAGATAGATAAGGCAGAAACTTGCCCTTTCAACGTACTTAGCTGAAGACCAGAGTCCAGCCCAGATTGTAAAAACTCCAGAACCCTGGAGACCGAAAATACCCTACAAGGAAAAGATCTCATCTCGCACCAAGCGATATAGGCTTTCCAGGTCCTATAGTAGATGATAGAAGAAGACCTCTTCCGGGCACTGATCAAAGTCTTAACGACAGAATCAGAAAGACCCTCCTCCTTTAGGATGGAGGTCTCAGCAGCCAGGCCGTCAAAGCTAGCGCTGGTAAATTGGGGTAACACAATTGACCCTGAGTGAGCAGATCGGGCCGAAGAGGCAGAACGACCTGGTCCACTGCCAGCCGAACGATGTCTGCGAACCACACTCGCCTCGGCCACCTTGGGGCCACGAGGACGGCGGACACCCCTTCCAGAGCCAACTTCCGAAGCACTCTGCCTAGCATGGGTGTCGGAGGAAACAGGTACAGAAACCCCAGATCCCCCCAGCTCAGGGACATGGCGTCCACTGCCAGAGCCAGAGGATCCTGGGAGAGCGACACGAAGTTCGGGAGCCTGTGATTGTGACGAGAGGCAAACAGGTCCACCTCTGGAGTCCCCCATTGGCGACACAGTGAGCGAAATACCCGAGGATGGAGGGCCCATTCTCCCCGACGGGGAGAGCCCCTGCTCAAGCGGTCCGCTTCCAGGTTCTCCACTCCTGGGATGTATACCGCCGAGAGACAAGGAACATGGGCTTCTGCCCAGGTCAGGATCAGGGACACCTCTCTGAGAGCACTCAGGCTGCGAGTCCCTCCCTGATGATTGATGTAAGCAACCGCTGTTCGATTGTCTGAACGCACCTGGACCGGAAGGCCCAGAACGTGCTGAGTCAGGAGAGTAAGCACCCGACGGATGGCTCTCAGTTCCAGAATATTGATGGGTAAGTGGGCCTCCTGAGGTCCCCACTGCCCCTGGAACTGCAGCTCCTTCCAGAATCCGCCCCATCCCGACAGACTGGCGTCCGTGGTGACAATTTCCCAAAGGGGGGCCAGGAAAGACCTGCCCTTCACAAGATTGGTCGAGACCAACCACCACTGGAGGGACTGCCGGACCCGGGAGGACAACTGGAAGGGCTGATCCAGCGACCGAGGCTGCCGGTCCCAAGACACCAACAGATAAAGCTGAAGCGTCCTCGTGTGGAATTGAGCAAAAGGAACTGCCTCGAAGGAGGCAACCATCAACCCTACCAGCCTCATCCCCAGACGGATGGACGGCCGAGGATTGGAGAGTAGGACCCGAGCCAACTCCTGAATCAGAAGAATTTTGGACTGAGGGAGAAACACTCTGTGTTGATGAGAGTCTAACTGCATCCCCAGAAAGGACACCACCCTGGCCGGAGCGAGGGAGGACTTGGAGAGGTTGATCACCCAACCGAAACTTTCCAGCGTGGAGAGCACCACCCTGGTGTCTTTCTCCGATTGATCGAGTGACGGAGCCATGATAAGAAGGTCGTCCAAATAAGGTACGACACGAATGCCCCGAGCTCTGAAAATGGCCATGACCCCTGCCAGCACCTTGGTGAACACTCTTGGAGCTGAGGTAAGGCCAAACGGAAGTGCCACGAATTGATAATGCCGATCCTTCATCATAAATCGAAGAAAACGTTGATGAGGGAGGCAGATGGGAACATGCAGATAAGCATCCTTGATGTCTATAGACGTCATGAAGTCCCCTTGCCGAAGAGAGCCGACGGCAGTGCGCAAGGTTTCCATGTGAAACTTCCGAAAACGGATGAACCTGTTGAGCAACTTCAGGTCCAGGACGGGACGAACTGACCCATCCCTCTTGGGGACTGCGAACAGATTGGAGTAGAAACCGAGGCCCATCTCTAAACGCGGTACCGGCCGGATGACCGCCATCTCTAACAGATTCTCTACCGACGTCAGGAGCCCCTGTGCGGCAAAAGGATCGATGGGCACCCGAGACCGAAAGAACCGTGAAGGAGGGCGAGACTCGAATTCCAGCTTGTAACCGGACGACACTATCTCCTGAATCCATCTGTCCGGAACCTCCCGGTTCCAAACCTGGGAGAAGTGTCGCAATCGTCCCCCCACCCGCACGGGTGAGGGCAGCCCCTCATTGCTGAGCGGGCTTACCAGCAGGTTTGGGCTTAGAGCCCCAGGACTGGGCGGGACGGCCACGGCCCCTCCTCCGCGTCCAACCTGTACGACTGGTAGAGGGAAGGGAAGTCCCCCTACCCGCTCTGTATCCTCGAAAGGACGGCCTACCAGACGCTGCCCCTCTAAAGGGGCGTCGAGGCCTCTTGCGTTGTGGCATCTTGCCACCCTTTGCGACTGAATCAATTTTCTCCCCGAACAGACGCAACCCCAAAAAGGGGAGAGCTGTGAGCACCTTTTTAGAAGCTGAGTCCGCCGACCACTGTCGCAGCCATACTGACCGACGAATAGCGACCAGCATTGCCGCTGTCTTGCTACTCATAGCCAGCGCATCGTCCTGAGCGGATAGAACGTAAGACACAAAAGAATCGCACTGCTTAAGCGCAGCGAACTCATCACAAGCGGGATTGAGATCCTCGCATAGCCCCTGGATAACAGATCTTACTGCTAAAAGAAGAAGGGCCGAAGCGCACAGGGGGCGCATCGTTGACCCAGCATAAACAAAGCCATAGCGAGCATACTGGTCAATCCTACGATCCTCCCCATCTTTAGGGACAGAGGTCTCAGCAGACTGTACCATAGCGGAGCTAGATAGCCCTAGCACAGGGGTATCGACTTCAGGAGGGACGGACCAAAGCTTCAGCAATTCTGGCGGAAAAGGATAACGCTTTTCCCAACTGGAAGGGATTCCAGATAACCGCGTGGGATGTTCCCATTCTTTAAGGACCACCCTCTCAAAGTGGTGCTGTCTGGGAAAAACCAAACGCGGCTGAGGCTCTTCAAACAACTGACCCTTTGGCAGGGTGACAGCCTCAGGCGGATCTAAATTCAGAATTTCAAACATTTGAGCCAGAATGGAGGGGGTGTCAAGGGCAACCCCCGCCGACCAATCGCCAATCGCATCAGCCTTAAGCTGATCTGCCGGCTCATCTGACTCCAAGAGGAATTCACCCTCATCCGGGGAGCCATCGGACCATTCCACAGGCTCACACAATTCGTCCTGAGGAGCCGAAGATACCGGAGTCAGGCGCTTCCGTTTTGCAGAGGCCTTTAGCCCCGCTTTAACGGGCAATACTTCCCGAAGATTGGCTGATTTTACCACCACCTCGGATTGCGAATCCCCACCCTTGACAGTGTCATGCGGGGTCCGGAACAGGGAGGGAGAGGCAGGAGATGATAGAGGTTGCGACGGGTCAGCAGCCGGATCAACAGACTGACGCGCAACAATCTGCCTTGCACAAGAAATGCAAATAAAGATATCATCAGCAGGGAGCGCAGCCCCACATTTTACACACCCCCTGGACGGCTCTGACGAGTCGTTTCCGGTAGTAACAGAAGCCTCCATATTGGTGATTTATGGTATCGTAAATACTGGGACTTTTAAGGCATAAGCCAACCCGGGATGCCCCTTTATAAAGAATGTCCCGGAAGGGAGGGTTTTTTTTTTTTTTTTTTTTTTTGTAAATACACTTTTTTTTTTTTTTTTTTTTTAAGAGAAAAAGGTCCCCCTTAACAGTCTCAAAATAAATATATATATATATATGTATATATATATCTAAAATGTGTAATTTTATATCAAGAATGACTAGCCAGGCAATATAGAGCCGGAGGGCCGCAATAAAAGAGGGATCCCAGGATCTGAAAGGAAAGAAAAACAAACCATCAGATCCCTTGTGAGTGTAACAATGCAGCATGTTCACAATAGTATAAAAAGAGTGCCTCCTAAAAAGTTTGCCCCATAAGAAAACTCATTCTGGCCCCACAAAAGCGGGGCCGCTTACCTGCTACCGACGCCAGGAGCCAGACCGGAGGGACATGTAGCAGCCGCAGCAGTAGAACACAAACCCATGTGTTGCTGCAGCGCGCGCCCCCCCCACGTGACCTCTTTTCACAGAAAACAGGAAGGAAGTGAGGCTGAGGCCGCCGAGCGCCGCTTCCGCCGGCGCCGCTTCTGCCGGCACCACGCCCCCCCGCGTCACAGGGAGCCGCCCCTCAATTCAACGAGGGATTGCCACCAGCTGCGCTGGCTGACACCCAGCCAGGCGGCGGAGGAGGAGGAGGGGGAAAGGAGACATAAGCGCAGCCACACAGGCTGCCGCACGGAGCAGCGGGGAAGGGAGGGAGGCGGGAGGGGACCATCTGAAGCCAGCTGAGCGCGGTCCGCTGTCCCACCCCCATAAAGCAGACCAAATACACTGGCCATCCCTAAAGTATCTGCCCGGAGCTCCAGCCAAAAACAGACAAAGCGCACCTGTTGCGCAGTCTGCTACTATGTAAAAGTGAACACACAGAAAATAGCAATACAGTGAAAACATCATACAAGATACACAACCCTCTATACCCCCCCCCCCCCAAGTGAAGGGAGAAGGGACCGGAACGGGGGAGTAAGGGGCTACGGGGACCCTCGGGACAGGGGCATCCCATTTCCGGATCACCATGCCGGATTGCCGCATTGCCCCCAAAGGAGGGGGACGAGCGGAGGAGATAAGCTCCTAGGCACCAATAGTGCCGTCTACCAATTACCCGATGAGCAGCCTAGGCTGGGAGGCTTCCTATCCACCATAAAGGTATACAACTCAAACCGGGCAGAAATAGACCAAAAGGGGGGTGGCGGGGTAAGCCCCGACCTACCTGTAAGCAGGAAACTTCCAACCTCTGTTTGTCAAGCAGAGAGAAAAATACTGGTGATTGAAGGGAGGTACCAGGTATATATAGGCCGGAAGGGGGCTCGTTACAAGACTTCCTCTCTGCACTACGTCACCTGCGGTGGATTAACCCATGAAGTAATGAATATTTAAGAAGTGAAGCGGGGTGTGTGGCACACCAAGAATATATGCACACAGAGATCTAAAAATACCCAGAGTTTCACAGTAAAGCGCATTTAAGATATACCCCAACGGGAAGCAAGATACAAAAGATCCCTCCACACCGCACTGCAGATAAGGGTTCTGCCCGGCCGTAGGAAGAGAATCTCTGACAGCGAGGAGGGGAGAAAAAAACTAAAGTGAAAATGCTGCCGCCCCCTGTCCCAGACACGTTTCATCAATTGACTTGTTCACTGGGTGAATTTACTGGTACAGCTAACAATTACCAATTCCATAATGCTACAGCTACAGTCTTGTTGGGAAAATGAATCACATGTTAACCCTTTTAGTGCCAGCTATGTATAATTTACGTAGTTACCTCTCCAACCATTAAGTACCAACTACGTAAATTCTACATAGCTGGCACTTTCCCCTAGTCATGGCCAAAAAACACTCACCATCAGAGATCCACTACTGGGAGAATTCCTGCTGAATGGAGGAACCTTAAATACCGAGAGTGAGATGAAGTCATCTCTCTGCCAGTAAAAAAAGCCTCCTCCGGCAATGGGAGTGAGCAGTTAGAGGCTGGGAGTGATTGGAGGAAGCTGGTAGCGGCTTCTGCTGATCACTTCCATCTGTCCTTGATTGGTGTGGGACAGCAGGATAGGCGATGGAATTGAGATAAGTAGAAAAAAATCTTTAGGAACTAGTAAGGGGTCTATGACATTCCTTTACCAGTTCACAGGGCAGAAGGGGCTGGCAAGTCACTACCCCCACCCTATTACCTGCATCCCCAAAGCCCAGGGGGGTGCAGAAGAGCCCACGGCCCAAACAGGCTATGTGGGCTTTAGCCTTCAGGCCCAGGGGCCAGCTACTTGGCCTCTGCGCACTGGTCTACCAGCCCCCATAGTTGGTGCCCAGGCTAGTTTATCTATATAGCGTAGACCCCCACACTGTTTGTTCGGGGAGGGGGCCCCATGCATTTTTTTTATTTAACCCTTGTTAGTGTGCATAGTAGTTGTCTTTTATTCAGATATCCCATTGTAAGGAACTTACCTCTGCCAGGGGGCCCGCAGCGAGCGTCTGCTGGGCGCACCTGCCGCTCCCGGATGAGAGAGAGTGGCGCGTCACTCTGGCAGCCTCCCACAGTTTGTAAATTTTGCTCTTGCTGCGAGTGGCAGGCAGCGCAGAGTGCTCCACACCTGATGGAAATCAGGGGCTGATCAGCCTTGCTGCCAAGATTGCCAAGCCCCTGGATAGTTTCTCCAATCACTCACAGTGCTGTAATTTACACCAATCAGCACATACACTCCCCCCCCCATGGTTTCTGTTGGATTAGAGATGAGATGTAGGGAGGGGCCTGGTTGGAGAGAGCTTTGTATGCGGGAGTTAGAGTTTTGAACAGGATTCGCTGTGGGACTGGCAGCCAGTGTAGGGATTGGAAGAGAGGCGCAGAACTGGAGGGGCGAGAGGAGAGATGGATGAGGCGAGCAGCAGAGTTCAGGATAGATTGGAGGGGTGCCAGTCTGTTAGTTGGTAAGCCACAAAGAAGGATGTTGCAGTAATCCAGACGGGATATGACCAGGGCGTGCACTAGCATTTTAGTGTTACCTCATTTACTATACTATGAGTTACCTCATTTACTATGCTAAAAATGACCTATTTGCCAGGCCAAGGCTCTGTTTGCCATTTGTCTTCACTGGGCGAATGCTGGCAAGTGGCTTTTCAGTGCGCCAGCTTTTAGAGGCGAACCCCAAAGGGATCAATGTTATTTTCGGTGAGAATGTCTGTTTATGTAATTACTGTCACTAATACATTGAGCGTGAAGGTCAGATAGATAACTAGTATTAGAAAAACAACAAATAAAATGGTTTTCACATGATTTATTTTTTGGAGGCTTCAAAAACACCCCAGACTCTCTAGAGATGCAACACATACATTCTATGACAAAATCCATGCTGCCATATGCTGTTAAGTGGGTTTCCAGCACAATTTCTGGTTTTGTTACAGCAAATTGCGCCGCCGCAGTTGGCCCACTGTCAAGAGCACCCTGCCGGCTAGTAAATAACACACATTTTGAACAGCGGCGAAGACGCAGCAAAATGCATTGCAAAGTCTGTGCTTACTGGTGTTCGCTGCAGTAAGTTTGGCTTACTTTCTGGTCTGTTACACAGGCGTCCGGTGGACATACTTTTGTGTTAAGCAGCAAAAGGTAGGGAACAAAGTAAACCAACCTCATAATGCAAAATAGTGAAAAACGGTCTGGCAACAGAGGGTGATAACATCTCTACCTTCTCTCTTCTAGTAGTAGCAAGTTTGTGGTGGGCCATGAGCAAATCATTCATTAATTCTGAAGACATTTTGAAGCTGGCTACTTGGATTAGTCAGAATTCCAAGCTCTAGCTGTTGAAAGGGGTCTCAATACAACTAGAGGGGGGGGTTTATTCACTGGCGCAAAATCTTTCTTTTCCTCTAAAAAGAAAGAAGGGTAGAAATATCCAAGGGAGGAATCAAAGGGAGAAGGGGTACACAGAGAGGTGCCACCTTCTGGTTCTTATTGTGGTATTGCAATTCCAAGCTCAGTAAACACTTCCAGTTGCATCACAGCAGTATTACAGCACTTTAGCTCTACTTGAGTCTTCTCCCAGCCTGACTTCCCTCAGGGCTGTCACAAACCTCGTATCTCTGCTCTGCCTGATGCTGGCATAAGCTCTCTCTGTCTCTTTCTAGCTTCTATGACTCCTCGATAGCATATCAAGCTTCTCCTCAGATGGATTAAGTGTAGAACCAAGAACTAGGACAGGGCTCCCCTTAAATACTATCAACTGTAACTACTGCTCTCTCAGGACCACTCCTAAACATGTGTCCAGGTGTGCATTAATGTAACCACTTCTAGCTCAGTCTGGTTCTGGCTGGTTTCTTCTCTGTCAGGCTTTTTCTCACAAAAAACACACTGACCTCTCACCTACTTTTTCATGGATGTCTATGGAATCTCATTTTTGAATCATGTTGCCATCTTGTGTGCTAATGCTATTACTAAATCCAACCACCATCTTTATTGTAATCTATGGTGAATAACTATTTAAATAACTGCTCCCTCAGGGACTACTCCACTACACTCTTTCCTAATTGTAGTTTACCTCAGAATCCATTATAATCGCATCTATTACATCCAGATAAACATATCATGGGAGGTTAAATGTCTTCATAAAAAGTCTACCTATTAAGAAAACGAAATACAAGATAAAAACAATTAAGGCTCCTCCTTGGTATATCCAGCTACAGGCTACCTTGGCACCAAATTAGGGTGTGGGAACAGTCCTTAAATGTATTTTTCACATTGGATGTATAACTAAGCCCTTCCATCCAGAGTGTTTTTACAACTTTGAAATAGTACATTACTACCTCTATGGCTCGTGGTCTCTCTTTTTTGGGGGCATCCTGATTTGTGACTCCCTCCACACACACAGTTAAAGTCCCTGTCCAGGTGCTTGCTAATGTTCCCCAACATATTCCTCGTAGGAACTGTGTAAGAAATGATGTAACTACTTTGTTCTAAGCCAAGACGTCAGCTTCACTTCCATTCCTGGGCAAGGCTGAGCTGGGAAGAACATAAAATGGTGCAGCTATATAAAAGTGTCCTGCTGTGGTCACCTCCAGCTGCAGGGACTACTGCATTGGCAAACTTTAGAGCCCTGCTATTGGAGGAGAGGCACATGGGACAGGCATCAGATGAGCTTTTTGCTGCCTTATTATTGATGTTGCAGTCTAATTTGACTGGATGACCCTGTTAAAGCAACGCTAAATAAGATCACATTTGGGGCAAATCATGTTGTTTGCCTATGCATCTCCAAGAGAAGAAACAGACATTTTGACAAAAGTGAAAAGCGCTGAAATGCTGACTTCTCTGCGCTTTATAACTGATCCAAATTAAAAAATGACTCTGTTGGGAGTCCAAAGAAAAGACTTCAAGATCATTCACTTATAGCAAATGTAGAGTATAATGAAATCCTAAGTGTTCCATTAAGCACACTAGAGCAGTGGAAGAATTATTTCACACCCAGTAATCATTTTAGAAATCAATGCCTCTAAAGCGCATGTGGGATGCACATGACTAAAGTAAAGTGATCTGAGGAGTATTCTGGGGGGTCTGAGGAGTATTAATTATAATATTCTAAAGTACAATATTACTGAGTAAGTTTTCATTGGAGCCTAACTTCAGTCAGTTTTTTATATCACTTTGGAACCAGCAGACCATACTAAGTTACCATATTTTTAGCTCCACAAAATGCACCCCGTTTAGTTTAGAGGAGGAAATTAAGAAAAAAAAAATATTCTGAATCAAATGGTGTGCCAATCACCCCATTACAGCTAGCGGTCAGCATGCCCCAGCGTGTGACATTTCCCCCCCTCCCCAGGCCAGCATCCTGCTCCGCTGCCATCATTGCCCCCACAGCCAGGCGCACAAACACACACATTAGTCTTACCATCCGGCGCCACACACGTGTTGCTTCCTCTTCTGCTGTCATCGCCCGGCTCTGCTGCCACAAGTCTTCCGGCTACTACCATCCGCCTCTGCTGCCACAAGTCTTCTGGCTACTACCATCCGCCTCTGCTGCCACAAGTCTTCCGGCTACCACCATCTGCCTCTACCGCCTTCGCCATCTACCTCCACCGCCACAGCATCCATTATTTTCAATGGAAGACGGCCCTGTACAGGCCTTACCCACACAGCTCCGGGAACCTGTGTGAACTACCGCCAGCTCTGGGAACGTGTGTTGTGGCGGAGGCGGCAGGAAAACCTCTGTGATGGTGGCAGCAGCTGCAGGAGCCACAAGCCAGCGGAAGGGCAGCACTGTAATTTCATTTTTTTTTTTCTTACATTCGCCCAATAAGACGCACTGAGATTTTCCCACCATTTTTTGGGGTAGAAATTGCATTTTATAGGGCGAAAAATACAGTATTCTTTTTGGCTGTGATGTAATTGGCCTTGCCACCTCTTGGCAATGTAAGGCTAATAATTTTTTTTCTAGAGATGATCACATGACCAGGAACAGGAGCGCTTAGGCCAGGGGTGTCAACCCCTCTCCTCAAGGGCAGTATGTTGTATTTCCTGTATTGGGTATACTACTTCTTCCTGTCAGCGTTGCAATCCACCACTATGACTATTCTAACTCTACACATGTTGTTCGGGTAATACCAAATTGCTTGTTCCTCTACAATGGCCTTGATTCAGTGCCACATGAAATTGCAACTTTTGCTATCTCTCATGATTCAGCAAACATTTTTTTTCTTGTCCGAGATTTTTTTGCAGAGAATTTTTGTCTGGTGCTCACACGACTATTTACTCCAAAAGTATAAACTAATTTAATTCAGGGAATGTTTTTTTGGTAGACGTTTTGGCAAGCCCGGGGTTTTTGCTTGCGGGCAGAGAAATGCCAGCTTCACTAGCCGTCATGCTTATTTTCATTGATAACAGCCATGCCACGATTGCCGGCATTATTTTTATCAGTGATTTGATACATTTATTTACCCTGCTGCCACCCAAATAAGATGGGAGAGGGGACACAGAAGAGCCCGAATATCAGGGGAGACCCCACCCTGGGATACACTGGGGGGGGGGGGGGGACTGGATGAACATGGGGAACGGTAAGTAGTGAAATCGATCGAGCCAAGAATCTTATAGATTCCCGGGCCAATCGAGCTGGGTTTTGGTCTACATATAACTATCAAGTAACCAAAATTGTTATCATAAGCCAATCTTCAGGTTTGGTAGCACACAATCAGAAGGAGAAGAATAAATGTATTGTAGCGCCATGAGTCACAGGCCTAATCAACAGGACGACAGGGGTAGCATTTCAAAGCACTTTTTATGCTCACTGTGCAATCACACTATAGATGGTCAACAGAACTAGTTCCAATGATGGGAGGGAGTTCACAATAAAACTATATTTATTTGTCCTATTTCACACACACACAAAAAAAAGTAACTGATCACAAATACTGGCAAGATCATTCAGGCTCGATATTATTTTAATGAAAGATATTTTGTCCAGGACTTCCTGTAAGCATCAGTTTCCCCGCTATACATTGTGGCTATACAATCGGGGTCATGCTAATGATCTGATGAAGAAAGTTTACCTTCGGGTGTGCTTTTAGGTGTGAACTGAATCTTACATCTTAGTGAACCTTTTAACATGAACACACTGAAAAAAATAATGTGAAATTATGTTCAAATTTATCCCCAAAAAATGACCGACCTCCATGATGGGGCATTTTTACAGATGAGGTCCATCATTTTCCAAAGATCTAAAGATTACTTTTTTTTCATGGAAACACATTAAGCATTAAAGGATATCCATAATTGGTGTAATTAAAGCGGAACAAAGCGCACTGTGCCTGGTCCTGGGATCTAAAATATTCCAGGGTCGGCCACTGTCCAGCACCCAATCCTCAGGGGCATCCTGAATCGCAATGCCCTGCTATGTGAAATCCCCCCCCCCCCCGGGTCGACGGAGAAGCCTGATTCCTGGTACCCTTGCGTTATAAACATCTGACAGACGCATCCCAGCATCTTACATGCAGCTGGAGATGTGCCCACTTGTGCTCGTGATTGCAGAGCTCTGCAGGTAATTTTTGGACCTGTCATGCAGAGGATTTATCATGGGGTGCTGTATAAAGTTGAGATCTTTCTCCTCTTCAATAACAAAACCTCCAGAATGTATTCATACACAGCCACCTTTTTTTTAGTCTAAATCTGTTGCATTAGACAATCTGTGATACACCACCCTCTGTGTCTGCAGGGGAACTTTTCTCTTTTCTCTTCTTGTCTGGCTTTTCTCAAAATCCCCAAAAGATTCCGGCTAATCAAATTTTCCCTGAAATCCGTAGTTAATTCTGAATCATTTGGCTAATCTCTAATGGGGACCATGAGAGACAAAAAAACAGCTCATCAGACCTTCAGAAATCTTTCATTCTCGACAAGTAAAACTTGACAGCTCTGATCCAATGCAAATATCCAGGACAGAAGGTGATCAGTGTATTATATTTTATGGAATCCAAATAAAAGCTACATTTTAAATAAGGAGGAAAAACAATTTTTTTGTGTTTGACTTCAAGTACTTCCTACAGATTGCTGGGGTTGCCATGGGTGCCCGTTGTGCCCCGTCGGTGGCCAACCTTTTCTTGGGTTGGTGGGAGAGGGAGGTTGTCTTTGGCAGCACTATGGAGCGGTACCACCCTCACATTGTGGGGTGGTATCGCTTCATAGATGACATCCTCTTTCTCTGGGATGGCACCCCAGAATTATGCAGTGAGTTTATTGAGACCTTGAACAACGATGATCGCAATATTTTCTTGACATCACAGTACTCATTTAGAGAAGTGGAATTCCTTGATCTTAAGATCTGTCTGAATGAGGAGGGAGTATTACACACGTCGCTCTTTCGCAAACCCACAGCTGTCAACAGTTTGTTACATTTTCAAAGTGCCCATCCAAACAAATTGAAACAATCTATACCGATTGGACAATTCCTGAGGATCAAAAGGAATTGTTCTCAATTGGAGGTATTTGAGAATGAGGTGGTGACATTGGGAGAGAGATTCAGAAAGAGGGGCGACCCAGACTGGACAATTAAGAGGGCATGCCCGAGGGCGTCCCGGACTGACAGGGCGACGTTATTACGCCCGAAGAAATGGCATGTGACACAAGATCAAGTTAGATTTATTACCACATTTAATCCACAGTGGGAAGATATTAGGTGGATTTTGTTAAAACATTGGTCGGTCCTAGGGACAGATTCAGACATACGGATGTATGTAGGTAAAGTTCCCCAAGTCACGGCTAGAAGAGCTAGGAATCTGAGTGATATGCTCTGTAGGAGTTTTTATAAGCGCCCGACTGTTAGTTTAGGAACTGGACGGAGGACAGTTGGTAGCTTTTCATGTGGTACTTGCAATATCTGCCAATATATGGCTCCAACCTCCACCTTTGGGGGATCCTCAGGTAGGAAAGAATTTAAGATCAATGATTATATGAATTGCTCAACTAGAAATGTTGTGTATCTAATTGAATGTGATTGCCCCAAAGTTTATGTGGGTGAGACTACACAGCCATTAAAGAAACGTATCCAAAGACACTTATCGTGTATCCGATTGGGTCCGAGGGATCGGTGTGAGGGTAAGATTTTGAGTGCTCTTGTGTCACATTGGGTGGACAGACATTCTGGGGATACCAGAGGTATAAAGGGGGGTGGGAGCAGCTCAATCACTATTATTTATACAAAATGATTATTATTATTCAGGGCCTGGGAACTAATTTACCTCCCAGTTTAACCCTCTCATCAACTAAATATCAAGCAACAAACATGTCTAGCTATGTGGAAAGACAGAGATTTGGTTGCATATATCTGCAGATACATGTGGAAGTCACACTGCCCCGGCAAGGCACTCTGTGTTTAGTGTGGTCCCTACTCTTAATTCTGAGTCCCCAAAGTTGGGACATGCAATGCAGACACATATCTGAGAGCTACTCACCTGGGAAGCAGCCAGCCTCCCTTTAGAACACTTCACAGGGAGAAATCCATATTGACTGAATTCCTCCCTGCTTGTGCTCATGGCAATTCAAATGAATAAAGGGGGTGGGAGCAGCTCAATCACTATTATTTATACAAAATTATTATTATTATTATTCAGGGCCTGGGAACTAATTTACCTCCCAGTTTAACCCTCTCATCAACTAAATATCAAGCAACAAACATGTCTAGCTATGTGGAAAGACAGATTTGGTTGCATATATCTGCAGATACATGTGGAAGCCACACTGCCCCGGCAAGGCACTCTGTGTTTAGTGTGGTCCCTACTCTTAATTCTGAGTCCCCAAAGTTGGGACATGCAATGCAGACACATATCTGAGAGCTACTCACCTGGGAAGCAAGAGGTATGCGAGTATGTGCTATTGAGAAAGCTAAATTGACAAGCAGGGGTGGTGATGTTAAAGCGGACCTTCACCCTGAATAACAGTCTATCTTATATGTTTCCCACACCCTGTACATACAGATTGCTCACCTTAAAAATCAGCTTACCTGCATCTACTGCATGTTATGAGCCTTTAAACATCCAAGATGGCGGCTCATGGGACATCAGGCAGCCTGCAAACAGGAAGTGCCTTCTAACTGTGCTGCTCTCCATTCTGGAATTGCTGACCTTTTCCTGACCCCAGCTCTGCTCTGTCTGAGCAAAACACAGCTATAACCCGCCCTCCTGTACTTTATCCCTCTCTCCTCTCCTCAGTAAGTGTGATGAGTCAAGATGGCGACGCCCGTATCCTAGAGTCCTGAACAGAGTTGCAGCCCAGTGGGGGAAAGAATAATAAGTGACTAAAAACTTTAAATATATTAATTTTAGATGCTGGGGAATCATTTTATAAGGGTTTGGGCTTTTCAATAAATCATGGTGAAGGTCCGGTTTAAGAAGAGATTGAGGCAACTAGAATGCAAGTGGATTTATAGACTCAATACTTGCACACCTCATGGCTTAAATGAAGAGTTTTCATTTGCTTCCTTCTTGGGTTAATTAGGTGCCAATAGGTTATTCTGTTTTAGCGCCCCCCCCCCCAGTGTGTATTAGCATGGATGGCCCCTTAACTAAGAGTTATTGTTGATGAGAATGTATGTGTGGTTAGTATTGCAGTATTGTGGTTTTGTGACATTTAGGACAATCGGATTGTCCAAGTTGATAAGTTTTGCATCTTGTGTGTGTGTTTATTTTTTTTTCATGTTTGTCACATCTTTGGTGTGTGTATTTTAATTGTTGTTATTGATTTTTGTCACTATTATTAAATCTCCATTTGACGTTCATTGGGGGGTCATTTTGGAGATATTTACTCACTTTGATTGTCACTCCCCCTCCTCTCCCTTTGGAGGCGTGGCTTCAGATTGAACTTTAGATGTGTTTAGGTTCACATGAGTGAGTATGATTAAGGGATTGACACTACCAATACTCTTACATTTATTAGCATAAGTGATTGTCGGGGCGGTTGGAGTGGACCAGCGCTCAGGATACTGACTGTCCTGCATCTTGGTCCGTTTCCCCGGGGAGCCCCGGTCGGGGGTGCCCCACTGTGTGGAGCCCCCCAGGTCGCGAGTGGAGATTCGCCCCGCTCCTGCGGCGCATGTGTGGCCGCTCGTCCGGTCGGCGTGCTCGGAGCCACTGTGGTGTGCGCGTCGATGGGGCATCTTGCCGCGGCGGCTCCGGGCGCTTCCCTCTGGCGGGGGGCGCGGCCCGCGCATGCGCCGTTGGATCGGGGTCCGGGTGGGGGTGCTCCGCGGGGAGGGATCGGATCGGCCCGAAAGTCGAGATTCCCGGGCCGATCATGCTGGGTGTTGGTCCACTTTAAGTAAATGTGAGAGCGATTACTTTTTTTTCTTTTCATATATAATTTATATGGTGATTAGTATTTGTTGTATATTCATTGTATTCACACATATGTTTTCATTGACAGAGGATTTGGATCATCATTTTGTTCGTTAAGATGGCTGTGTTGGAGGATTCACCTATATACACACTCATTTTGGCTTCCCCTTTACTACCTTTTGCTTGTGGTTGCCACTTGGCTCCACCATCATCATTTTCTAATCACCATTTGTTGAATTAAATACATGGCTCCAATTGGTTCACTGGTTGGAGGAACCTAGGATTTACCGATTTTGTCCGGGATTGGAGGCTTGGTTGTTATTTTGGGTCAATACAAATGCCCTGTTGGGATAGTGGCTGTTATTACAGCCGTTATCTTTTTGTTGGTGTCATTGTATGATTATTTTATTAAAACAATATTTAGTTGATATCATTATTGCTTGTGCCGATTAACTATGTATATAGTTTCACATATGCTATAAAAGATTTTTTTTTTTTTTGCATTTGTGTACTTAATTGTATATATTTTCCAGTGCTTGTATTATTGGCTGAAATTTGGTGCAGGCTGGGTGCGCACATGCATGTGCCCTTGCCAGATTGTTAGATCTAACTAACTTATCTGATTTCTGGCTCTTTGATCCAGAATGTGGGGCTGGCCGCATGTATGTGGGCACCCAGTAACCGCGCTTTAGTCACCATAGAGTAATTCAGATTAATGATTGTTGTTTGTGGGCATTAATAGCTCACTCACAATGATTATATCAAGCACATTAGATTAAGCACTATATGTGATATGTTTATTTTATTTATATGCATGGTTATCTAATATATATATATATATATATATATATATATAGATAGATAGATAGAGAGAGAGAGAGATTTTTTTCTACATTAATTATTGTTTGTAGTATAGTTGGTATATGTATGTTTGTTATTGATTTTTTATTTTACTTGGGTGCTCATTGACACCTCACCACCCTTTGATCCATGTTGATGATGTCTGCGTGACCGGCGATGTGTTGTTCAGCCCTTATCTGCCTCACATATGCAGCAGTATGCTTGTGAGTGTTTTGGTTGCTATGGACACAAGACTCGATTCAGAGAGACACAAAAAAACTTCCGTTTTAGTGCCGTCGTCGTATCATTTTCAAATGATGAGAGCGATTCCAAGCATGCTTCGTAAACCTTCCGTACAGCTTCCGTCCGCTCGTATGCCAGAGTACGCGTACGAGGATGTCATTTTCCAGCGAGACTTTTCAGATTCATTTTCTCAGCTAACAACGTAGCCTTTCGTTTTTGCCCTTTTCCCATCGTATCCTCACACGAATCCTTTCCGTTTCCCGATACATCCTGCTTCACTTTTTCCAAAAATATTCGTCCAGACGAAATTCTTACGATCTTGCGCCTGCGCACTACAAACTTATCTCATTAAAGTGCTCGCATACATATTTCACTCCCATCACTTATAATCCAAAAAAACTCACCCCAACCACTTAGCGCTATCCTGCCTTTTCCCTTTTGGGGCCTTAAAGCTCACCCTAACCACTTAGCGCTATCCTGCCTTTTCCCATTTGGGGCCTTAAAGCTCACCCGAACCACTTAGCGCTATCCTGCCTTTTCCCTTTTGGGGCCTTAAAGCTCACCCTAACTACTTAGCGCTATCCTGCCTTTTCCCTTTTGGTCCCTTAAAGCTCACCCGAACCACTTAGCGCTTAGGTTCTTCTTCCATTTTAGGTCCCTAAAACTTACCCAAATCACTTAGCGCTTAGGTTCTTCTTCCATTTTAGGTCCCTAAAACTTACCCAAATCACTTAGCGCTTAGGTTCTTCTTCCATTTTAGCACCCTAAAACTTACCCAAATCACTTAGCGCTTGGGTTCTTCTTCCATTTTAGCACCCTAAAACTTACCCAAATCACTTAGCGCTTAGGTTCTTCTTCCATTTTAGGTCCCTAAAACTTACCCAAATCACTTAGCGCTTAGGTTCTTCTTCCATTTTAGGTCCCTAAAACTTACCCAAATCACTTAGCGCTTTGGTTCTTCTTCCATTTTAGGTCCCTAAAACTTACCCAAATCACTTAGCGCTTAGGTTCTTCTTCCATTTTAGCACCCTAAAACTTACCCAAATCACTTAGCGCTTGGGTTCTTCTTCCATTTTAGCACCCTAAAACTTACCCAAATCACTTAGCGCTTAGGTTCTTCTTCCATTTTAGGTCCCTAAAACTTACCCAAATCACTTAGCGCTTAGGTTCTTCTTCCATTTTAGGTCCCTAAAACTTACCCAAATCACTTAGTGCTTAGGTTCTTCTTCCATTTTAGGTCCCTAAAACTTACCCAAATCACTTAGCGCTTAGGTTCTTCTTCCATTTTAGGTCCCTAAAACTTACCCAAATCACTTAGCGCTTAGGTTCTTCTTCCATTTTAGCACCCTAAAACTTACCCAAATCACTTAGCGCTTAGGTTCTTCTTCCATTTTAGGTCCCTAAAACTTACCCAAATCACTTAGCGCTTTGGTTCTTCTTCCATTTTAGGTCCCTAAAACTTACCCAAATCACTTAGCGCTTAGGTTCTTCTTCCATTTTAGCACCCTAAAACTTACCCAAATCACTTAGCGCTTGGGTTCTTCTTCCATTTTAGCACCCTAAAACTTACCCAAATCACTTAGCGCTTAGGTTCTTCTTCCATTTTAGGGCCCTAAAACTTACCCAAATCACTTAGCGCTTAGGTTCTTCTTCCATTTTAGGTCGCTAAAACTTACCCAAATCACTTAGCGCTTAGGTTCTTCTTCCATTTTAGCACCCTAAAACTTACCCAAATCACTTAGCGCTTAGGTTCTTCTTCCATTTTAGCACCCTAAAACTTACCCAAATCACTTAGCGCTTAGGTTCTTCTTCCATTTTAGGTCCCTAAAACTTACCCAAATCACTTAGCGCTTAGATTATTCTTCCATTTTATCACCCTAAAACTTACCCAAATCACTTAGCGCTTAGGTTCTTCTTCCATTTTAGGTCCCTAAAACTTACCCAAATCACTTAGCGCTTAGGTTCTTCTTCCATTTTAGCACCCTAAAACTTACCCAAATCACTTAGCGCTTAGGTTCTTCTTCCATTTTAGCACCCTAAAACTTACCCAAATCACTTAGCGTTTAGGTTCTTCTTCCATTTTCGCACCCTAAAACTTACCCAAATCACTTCGTGGACATCTGAATCTTGACCTCAAAATATGTATTTGTCCCTTTCTTTTTGGTAAATGTATGTGTTACCGGAAATGACACTGAAACGTTGTTTTCTTTTAACTTTTTTACTCTAAAATTTTTTTGGGGGGTTAAAAACATTAAAACATTTTTTGCTCGGGGCAAATTAGTTTTATTTATTTTTTTTAAGAATAAAAACTATTTACAACTTTGTAAAAATGCCTCAGCAGAACAGGGCCAGGACCCAGGACTTTACTCCTCTTCGTCTTCTTCTGTTGTCCCCAACGAGTCAACCATCACCTTCATATCGGCCACCAACGCAAGGACCCTCCTATTCATTTCCAAAATTTGTTGCCGTGTGGTCCCTGTAACAAATGGAGAAAAAAACATTAGATTCATACCAATACATGTTTGCCACCTGTGGATTGAATGTTTTGAAGTTACACAAATAAATCAAGGCTACATATGTAATTCGGGCAAGTCATAAAGCTAAGGAAGTGCCCACAGGTCACTCTTATATTGCCATTGGCTAGGGCTTGATGTATCTGTGTTTTGATGACAAGTACCACATAAATGCTAATAATGCCCTGACTACTTACTTGGTTGGTGGCCGCAAGCTGGCTCGTTGGGGACAACACTCTAAGGTCCTGGGTCCTGGCTCTGCTGTGAAGAAGTGCCTGTAGAAACATGGGAAATATGTTCAGTTTTATGGTCAAATTCCTCAGTCAGAAAATGTCTTTTGGCAAGTCTGGTTCACATCACTCACCTTCTCCAGCTTCTGCTTGGAGCACATCTGCTGCCTCCTCTTCCACTTCCTCACCCGCTCCAGAAGCATCTAGATAAACAGATGAAAGGAATCAGTTGGGTAGGAGATAGCATGTATATGTGTGTGCGTATACATGAAGAGGGACATACCAGAGGCTCCTGCATGCGTGGCAGGGTACGACTCCCTGCCCACGCTGTGCCGCCCCTCCTCTGTGGTAAGGTCCAGGGGCTGGTCTGAGGAGGCCACAGAGGAGGGGTCGGCCCGTCGCCCTGAAGATCCACCACCTTCACTCCCAGCTGCAGAATCATGCAGCACTGGTCGGCCTGTGCGCCTCCGGGTGCGGCGAATGCGGTAATCCATTTCCAACACTACCAAAGAAAAGGCATTATAAATAAAAGGCCTAACTTCTGTCGTAGTTACATCTTGCATGCAAGCGCTATGTACTTACTTGGGAAATGGATCCCGAAAAACCTCCTCACCCGGGGCATGTGCAGTCGCTTCAGGTCGGTGGTGTCGGTCTGATGTTGGATCTCCGAGATGATCTCCAGGGCGACATTTCGTTTCTCAAACGAGTTGGGCAGGTAGTCGTACCTGTGCTCCAGCATGGTCTACAAAACAGAAATCAAACATAGCAAGAAATCAGAAATGCCTATCAAGAAGTGCCAACAATACATTCTTTGGTTCAATCACATGAACACATACACACACTTCTAGGCTAAGTTAACTTTCAAATCTGGCCGCACTGTTGTTTGGCACGTGTGTGGCGTGCGCTTGGGTGTGCATGTAGGTGAACCAAATTTAAAATCTATCTATTACTTCGTGCGCATCCTTAACATGTAGAGCAGCATTTACAAATCAAAGCAAAGTCCTTAAAAGACACTTACGAGCATGATGATCTCTTCTTGTTGGCGGGTGAAAATAGTGGGCGCCATCTTTCTTCTTCTTCTCGGCAGCAGATAAGCACTGCCCCAGCGGTTTCCGGGTTTCGCACGGCCGTGCGAACGGCCGGCCGTGCGCGTAAGCGTACGCGTAGGCGTCACAATCCGGATACCTTATTTAAAGGTCCCTGCACACACAGCTCATTCTCTTTGAGAGTCCACCAAAAATGGCACCTAAAAAACAGATCGCCAAGAAGAAGCAGAGCAAGCGGGCTGAGCAGGCCGAGGGCCCGAAAACCAGGTCGCAAGAGCCTAAAGCGAGGCTAAGGGTTACCACCAAGGCTGCGGCCAAAAAGGAGGTGGCAGCAGCCCAACCAAAGAGCAAGCAAACCAAGGCTGGCCAAGCTCATGCCCAGCAGATGGGTAAGAGGGGACGAAGCCCCACCCCACCCCACATCCCCCCCCCCACGTGGCACCAAGGCCATAGCCAAAGGCCCCAAACACAGGTCCCGAAGCCGCAGCAGGGACCGAACAAGGTCCAGGTCCAGAAGCCGCAGCAGGGGCCCAAGGCGCAGCAGGGGCCAAACAAGGTCCAGGTCCAGAAGCCGCAGCAGGGGCCCAAGGCGCAGCAGGGGCCAAACAAGGTCCAGGTCCAGAAGCCGCAGCAGGGGCCCAAGGCGCAGCAGGGGCCGAACAAGGTCCAGGTCCCGAAGCCACAGCAGGGGCCCATGGCGCAGCAGGGGCCGAACAAGGTCCAGGTCCAGAAGCCGCAGCAGGGGCCGAACAAGGTCCAGGTCCAGAAGCCGCAGCAGGGGCCGAACAAGGTCCAGAAGCCCGAAAAGCCGTCAAAGGCCAACGGCCCCCTCCCCCCCCGCACGTGGCTCCAAAGCAAAGGCCAAGAGTGTGCGAACCACCAGATATGCCTCACCCCAGCCAACGACCTCCAAGGCCCCACAGACCCACAGCTAGGCTTAGCTAGGTTTGCATCCAACCTGTGTCTGTTGAAAATGTGGGCAAGCAGGAGAGGGCTTATTTGTGTAAAATTTTCTGTTTTGGAACATGTTTGTAAACAAATTGCATGTACATGTCTGGCCCCAAAGTATGTGAGGGGCACTCACCTCCTATTCTGTTTGTATCCCAGAAACATTTTACGAAGTAGTAAATATTTTTGTTTCACCAAGTTCAAGTCTGTGGTGTTTTGATTGAGAAATATTAGTTCAAGTAGACAACAAAAAAAAAACCACTAACCAATGTCTCCAAATAAGTCCACAAACATTGCACAACTTCATTATTGGTTTATTCATAATGAAATTAAACCAAAACAAAAAACATAAATAAACAAGTCCAAAAAAACACATACAAAGCCAAACATAAATTAGGCAAAATGTGTGGCAATTAAATTTGCCCGCACGGCTTGCCCAGACGCACTTGGCTGGCCCACATAGGCGTCGTCTGGCTCATCGGAGGGTGGGCAATCAACATATCGGGGGACCCTTTGCATAATGCAAAATTATGCAGCGCTGCACATGCCATAATGATATCAATGACCTTTTTAGGGTCATACTGCAGGGAGCCCCCAGTGTGGCCCAAGCACCGAAAACGGGTCTTCAGGAGTCCAAAGGCCCTCTCCACCACTGCCCTGGTCTTTCTATGGGCACGATTGTAGGCCTCTTGGGCTGGAGTCTGTGGCCAGAGGACCGGAGTCATCAGCCACAGGAGTAGTGGATACCCCAAATCACCTACAACAATGTAAGGGAAACTAATATTACCATTAATTCAGACATTGCAGCGCAAAATTGCTTTTAAAAAAAGATTAATGAGGTATGTGACATTGTCACACAAACATGAGCATACATATTGCAGATGTCAAAACAACAATTAAACATATGTGAGAGATGGGGGCCCAAAGTAGGTAAATAATACTGTGGATGCTGGGTAATCAGGCAGACTGTTAGCAGCTATTGTTTCCTGTCTGTGCTGCAGAACAATGTATTATGGTTTAACTTTACCTGACCCATTTTCTGTTTTGGCTTAGTCCAAAACAGGTGTAAGGCTGCCCCTGCACTTTATCCCGCTCACCTCTACTCAGTAAGTGAAATGCATGTAAGCAAAGATGGCGCAGACCCTCTGCTAAAGTCCCTAACAGATTTGGATGTCAAAGTGTTTGGAAGACTGTTTCTGACTTTTGCTCTCATTACACTTTGGAGTTAAAACAATGCAGGACTAAAAATTTGACAGCCAATGTAGTTTGGATCAAGTAATGGGTCCAGTCGGGTTACACATGTTCCCAAGGTGATGGCCAAGGCATCGTGGAGGAAAGGTGACTCCAAAAAAAAATCCAAGGCACACATATAAATTCAAAATAGGTAATTGGACTCAACTTACCAAGGAGCCATGCACCCGCAAATTCTCCTGAATCAAACCGCCGGAAAAATCCAGAACGGCGCAGGATGTAGGCATCATGGGTTGAGCCAGGGTAGCCTGCCAGGAAGCTCAGAAAACGCATGTCCTGGGCCACCACTGCTTGCACATTCAGTGAGTGGCCCATTTTACGATTTCTGTGTCAAATATAAACATAAAACAAAAAGAAAAAAAATGAGGCCACGAATCCAACGCTCACTTCTAACAGGCTAAGTCAAACGTTAACATCCAGACAACTAACACTAAACAACTACCTTACATTTAAGTGGCCAACAAAAGAAGATGTATGTTCGAGCCTTTACAAGGTTGAGTGACTTGTTCTCTTTCAAGTACACTTTAAAATGTTTGACTTGGCAAAAACTTGGAAAAGAATGGAAAAAGAAGGGCCATTGTTGCACATACACTCTTGCCAAGGAGGAAGCATTATCATGGAGGGACTGATTGCAATGAGGGAATATGTAAAAGGAGAGACTAGCAACATAGAGTGCCTAATGAAAAGGAGGGACTATTCACAATAAGGGAGACTAAAAATGGAGTAAATAAGGCCAAGGATGCTCTGCTTAAAAGGAGGGACTATTCACAATAAGGGAGACTAAAAATGGAGTAAATAAGGCCAAGGATGCTCTGCTTAAAAGGAGGGACTATTCACAATAAGGGAGACTAAAAATGGAGTAAATAAGGCCAAGGATGCTCTGCTTAAAAGGAGGGACTATTCACAATAAGGGAGACTAAAAATGGAGTAAATAAGGCCAAGGATGCTCTGCTTAAAAGGAGGGACTATTCACAATAAGGGAGACTAAAAATGGAGTAAATAAGGCCAAGGATGCTCTGCTTAAAAGGAGGGACTATTCACAATAAGGGAGACTAAAAATTGAGTAAATAAGGCCAAGGATGCTCTGCTTAAAAGGAGGGACTATTCACAATAAGGCAGACTAAAAATGGAGTAAATAAGGCCAAGGATGCTCTGCTTAAAAGGAGGGACTATTCACAATGATGGTTTTAAAACAAGGATGGAGAAATACAAATGTTATTGGCCAAAGGAGGGACACCCAAACATTTAGATACAATGGAAGCCACAACTTGCCTGTATATATACTCGTCGACTGCCGGTGGGACGAGGGCAACGTGGGTGCAGTCAATAGCACCCATGACGTTGGGCATGTCGGCGATATTATAAAATGCCAGCTTAATTGCGTTTCTGGCTACCATATCCTCAGGGAAACAAATATATTTCCGAGTTAGGGTAGCCATGCCTTCCAAAAATTTGGATAGTGCGCGGCTCAGCGTAGGCTGAGAGATCCCCATGGAGAGGGCACCCAGCCTCTGGAACGAGCCGTTCGCCAAAAATTGCAGGCAGCCAGGCATCTTGGTCATACCTGAAATTGCTTGCCCCTTCCTTGTGGTGCGGGCTAACCATGGCTGCAGCTCACTATACAATTTATGGAGGGCAGCGCGATTAAGCCTGGTCAGCTCGAACAGCTCAACGTCATGCATGCTATTGATGTCCATGCGTCGCCGCCGATGCAGTCTGGTCTCTGACCTCTGGACGATCTCAATTCCCATGAGTTGCAGATCCTCATGCTCCTCAAAGGCAGTAGACTCGTCCATGGCTCTAGTTCCGACGTCTAAAATGTGCCGGGAGTGGTTCGGCAATGAAACGGATTTATGGGGTGTTGTCCCATCGGCAATCAGCTCTCTGAATTAATCGCAAGCCCACTGCAATAACGAAAACTTTCTGAACGGATGAAAAATTTCAGATTTGGTGGAAAAATGCTCCCGAATGAACGAGAAACTTCCGATTTGCTTCCGTTTTCAAAAGAGCATATACGCATCTTCCCGAACGTTCGTACGAATGAAAAATGTACGAAAAAAAGCAAAAAAAATGACAAACACCCACCAAAACTTTTACAGACAGCTACGGAAGTCCGGACGAATGTGTCTCTGAATCGAGGCTACAGTGTTGTTTACACAATCCCTCATCCCTGTGAGATTATCTCCAGCTGACTGCTGTCATGTGGTGGCGCTCTGTCCAGTGACCCAGATGTTCACAGCTCAGCAGTGTTTTCTATTGACTCCATTGTCTGCTGACCCGGATACACATCCTCGGCGCAGGTGAGGGATCCATGTGTGGTGATTATTGAGGGGGTGGGAGGTGCCAGTGCTCTACTTAAGTTCAGTGTAACCAGCATGATATCAGTCTGATGAAGTGGGTGATGTGCCCACGTAACACGTGGCTCCTGGTGGGGTAAGCGGTGGGGAGACTTCACACATGTTATTTTCATGATACCTTGGCTTTATTTCTGGTGATATTTTTTGATTGGTATTGTGATATATATCAGTGGTTCCCCTTTGGGATGCCTAAATAATATATACAGGTGATTATATTTTCATTAGTGAATAGAGTAGATTGATATGAGTTGTTATGGTTGGAAATATTGATTCTTAATTATTTGACTAGTAGCACTTGCACTTTATAAATGTATAGATTTTGTAGTGATCCGGATCATAGGCAGGATTTGCACATGTTTAGTTGCACTGTTGGAACACTTTGTTGAATGATTTAGCACATATATCTAGGCATTTGATATCAATTAGTGTGGTGAGACTCTCCCCATCGCCTACACACCTTCATGTTGGTTTTTTCTGTGTGTTATTGTCCCATTTATGTGTTTTTTAAGGGATTTTAATATTTTGAGTGTATTGTATGTAGTGATTATAAATATGTAATTAATAAAAATGTATTTTTGAGCAATTTATGAGTTGAGAGTGCCTCCCTACATGCTTTTGTTCCACATTTTAAATAAGGACGCTTGAGTGCCAGATCGATTCCTTTGCAAATAATTTATTCCGTGTAACCAGGAATGACTGTGGATGTTAGGGTGGATTCTGCCCTACTAGGTGGATTCTTAGATGAGGCTTCAGCCTGAACACATATAAGGCAGATAAAAATGCAATTCTGTGATTACTCACCTGTAGAATTGTTTTTATGGGTATCCAGCACGGGTTGCTTCATCTTCAATTCTTCACATTTGGGTAATCCGCCACCAGGTGGCGCAGTCGACTGCAGAAAGACTTGTGGCTCCTCCTGTCCCATAAAAGGCAATACCCAGTGTTGAAAAGCAGTAATGCAAGAAGCCGGGAGGCAAAAACCATGTTAATAAAGCACAGCCCCACTATGAACTCTCTCAAGAAAATCACCATAACAAGGCAATAGAGGATAACAAAAAGCAAGGGTGGGATGAAGCAACCCGTTCTGGATACCCATAAAAACAATTCTACAGGTGAGTAATCACAGAATTGTATTTTTCTGGGTATCCAGCACGGGTTGCTTCATCTTCAATTCTTCACATTTGGGACATCCAAAAGCAGTGTCCAAGAAGAAGGGTGGGATCCCCAGTGAGCAACAGCAGATAGTTCAGACCACTACCGCCTGAAGCACTTTGTGACCAAAAACAGCATCAGCTGAGGCCCTAACGTCAACCTTGAAAAACTTAAACCCTGAAAAAGTATAAACTGAAGACCAAGTAGCGGCCTTACAAACCTGTTCAACTGAAGCCTGGTGCTGAAAAGCCCAAGAAGCACCAATAGCTCTAGTGGAGTGAGCTGTAACACGGAAAGGGGGTTCCTTCCCCTTGGCAGAATACGCTTGCACCACCGCCTGTCTGATCCACTTGCTGATAGTGGATTTGGCCAGAGGCAAGCCCTTCTGAAATGACTCCGTGGCAACCAAATAGTACTTAAGCGCCCTGACCACATCCAGAGAATGGAGGGCCCTCTCCTTAGAATTAGAAGGGGCAGGACACAAGGAAGGCAAGACAATGTCCTCATTAAGATGAAAGGCAGAGACCACCTTGGGCAAAAATTCTGTCTTAATACAGAACACCACCTTATCCTGATGTCGCTCAAAGTACGGAGGCTTCATAGAAAGCGCTGCCAGCTCCGAGACGCGACGCACCGAGGTGATAACTACCAAAAAAAACACCTTCAGAGTCAGAATGTACAGAGCCGCATTAGACAAGGGCTCAAAGGGAGGACCCTGGAGAGCAGAAAGCACCAAGTTCAAATCCCACACCAGTAACAAAGGCTTACGCGGGAGACGCACATGGGTGACTCCCTGAAAAAAGTCTTGAAAAGTCTATGATTGGCGAAAGATCTTTGGAAAATAACTGCCAAGGCCGAAACCTGTCGCTTGAGGGTACTCAATTGTAAATCCGACTCTAGACCATGTTGTAGAAACTCCAAAATCCTGGAGATGGAAAACGTGCGACAAGGAAGAGACTTAGACTCACACCAGGCAATGTAAGCGTGCCAGACCCTGTAATAAATCATAGAAGAAGATTTCTTCCAAGCCTGAATCATGGTACCGACAACCGAGGCCGGCAACCCCTTATCCATCAGGATGGAGGTTTCAGCAGCCAAGCCATCAAGCCAGCGTTTGTAAATTGGACAGGGGGGAAGGGGGGGGGGAGTGTGGAGGGACCGGGAGAAACCACAAGTAATGAGGGACCCGCCTGGAAGACACAAAAGGGACAGAAGTCAAGCATCCCACAGCGCATGCACAAGAAAAAATATATAGTCAAGAGGAGGAGGGACTCACGGACCGGGTGCAGGCCAGGGACTCCTGTGACCAGCGCAGCAGGAGAGAGGATCCTCAGTGCAGCGGCGACAGAGCAGACCTCGCTACAGGCCGGTGAGCGCGTTCCAGGTTGGGCATTCAAGAATGGCCACAGAAGCTGGTACTTAAACCAATTAATCGAGGGATTACTTCCAGACGCGCCACATCAAGGGTGCACGCGTCCAGCAATATGGCGCTGGGCGAGGAGACCGCAAGGTAGCTCAAAGGGGTGGGCCGCGCTGCGATGACGCGGATCCGGCAGCACGCGAGAACCTCCGGGCGCCGGAGCACAAGAATGCCACCCGGAGAGAATGTAGAAGAGGGACTCCCCCCCCCCCACAACACGCCCCAAACCGCTGATCGGCCGCCCGATGATGCGGTCTGACCCCCCCCCCCCCCCCCGTGCCAGCGTAGCCGGCCAGGAGAGAAGCAAGGGCGCTGAAAAGCACATGAAGGGGAGAGGAAAAGGGGGGAATCATCCAGCAGCAGCAAAGGACACATCAGTACCAAGCACCACAAATATACAGTGAAAAAAATACACAATCAACAGCACATAATAAACCAGGCAAAAAAGGGTCCTCGGGTGGTTTCCACCCCCCCAGGATGCTCACCATAGCCTATGGCCGTTTACCCTTTGGGTGCAGGGTCTGCGGCCCAGAGCTTAACTCTGTCAGCACCCGACCCCAGGTGCTCCCCTACCTTCACCTGAACCTTCAGCCGGGGCTGGGAGGCAGAATGGGTACGGAACAGGTGGGAATATGCCTACAGGGCCGACGGGCTCGGGATGCCCCACTCGCCTGATGAAGCAACCCGTGCTGGATACCCAGAAAATACCTGGTGGCCTAGGTGGAGGACAAGACCTCTCAGCCAGACCAGTATTATTGAATTTGCTAAAGATACTACAGTAACTTGGATGGTCGTCAGAGGTCATGAGGTGGTCAAACATGATCTTACAATGTCTACAATTGGTATTTTCATATTGACACACATGACCTGGCTTATTACTCATTGCACTGCTGGTCTTTAGTGAGGCTCCCTGCGGACCAACTACAGAACTTAGCTGATGGACATAGTGTAAAATGTTTAGCAGATACCATCATCTGCCATTTATTCATTTTACATGGATATTTACATACTTTTTGCAGAACTTTACAGTTTTTATATTCTATTAAAGCTCAATTCCTTAAATTTTCATTTGGTGAAATTGCAAAACATTAAAAGACCACGCAAACTGTAATATGGAACAAAAACATCTCTGTATATAATTTTTTTAATCAAATTCTGCGGCAAAGCACAGTTCTGGCAATGGTAATCACGTGCGCCCACATGCAACCTTGCCTGGATATTAAAATACAATGGACATCTAATAGCCAACAGCTGGAAGTGTAAATGTCAAAATTAAATCCAGCTTTTATCAAGGGCAACAAATCATAAGAAATGTTGTAAGAAAGTTTAAACAAAATCAGCTAGAACATATGAGATTATAGTCTTGCGAGTATATCAAATAGTTCACTTCTTAGAACAGTGTGCCAACCCATTAAAGAGGAACATTAGGAGAAAATCAAATGTTGCTTATCACTCCCCCCCTCCAAACGGGCCCTGCATACTTTATGGATGTCACAGTTGCCTGATGCGGCGACTTCCGGCTGCTTCAGGACCCCTCCCCCCCCCTCCCGCCAGCGGCTTAGCTGTAACGAAATGACGGCATGGCTTTAGCTGTGACTTCAAACTCCAGCCGCTCTGTGACGTCTTGGGAGGCTCCCATTGCATCCCAGCCAATCGGGAGGTCGCCCAGAGTCCAAGGGACCCAGAAGATGGAAGCCCTGGCGAGCTGAGTATAAAGTGCCCAAATCTAATACCGGAGGGGGGGGGGGGGGTTGGGCTGCAGTCCGGTGACGTTTGGGGGAGGTTGAGTTACAGTTTGGTAGGCTTATCTGTTTCAGTGGGTAGTATTCCTCCACTTTGGCTGGAACAGTGTGGAGGAAAGTGAAATATCAGATTTTAAATAGGTAACAGTACCTGTAGCATGCCGTGTTTCAGCATGTGAGTGGGTATGTTTGCTTTAAAAAAACAGATGTAACCCTACACTGTAGTTTATAAACTTTTAACCTGAGGAATTCCCCATTGGACTCATCCTGGGCTACAAGCCCTATAGTTGATTCCCAATGAGGATTTTTTCCAAGTCCTGATCAAAGAGTTGATGTCATCGGTGGGCAATCCAAAATGCTGGCCTTAACAGTCAAAGCAAAATATTGGAGTGCCACAGAGGACCCTGTGAAAGTAGACCTGGGTGTACAAATCGGGTATCCTTACAACATCTGCATTAAAAAAAACCCTTCCAGTCTCATCTTTCTTAGCAAACTGGGCAAAAGCAGTAATGGTGGAGAGGCGTATACCAGGCTGATTTCTTCCAAGTCCCGATCAAAGAGTTGATATCATAAGTGGACAATCAAGAATGCTGGCCTCAACAGCCAAAGCAAGCTAATGGGGTGCCACAGAGGACCCTGTGAAAGTAGACCTGGACAATGAACCTGGAATGCATTCCAGGGTGGACATTTGGGCATCCTTCCGATCTCATCTTTCTTAGCAAACTGGGCAAAAGCAGTAATGGTGGAGAGGCGTATACCAGGCTGAACTGTGCTTTTTTAAAACTATGCTGGGACACGAACAGGTCCACATCTGAAGATCCCCATTGTTCACACAGACTCTGAAAGACCTTGTGATGGAGACATCACTCTCCCTCACCCACCACCTTTTTTTCCCACCTGCATGTTGTCCACTGAAGAAATGTGAACTGCCGATACACCGAATAGGACGTTCCCCCCTTCATAGTATCTGATTAACATCCCACAACTCTGTTGCCACCCTGGTAACTGATTTAGGGAACAAATGTTGCAGTGTCTGACTGGATCGCCACTGGGAAACCAACCAAATCCTGGGCCCAGTGCCTGAGACACAAGGATTGCCCTCAGTTCCAACACATGTGTGGGCAAGTTGACAATCCTGTTGGTCCCAGTCAGCCTGGACCATTTTAAGCCACATCACAACACTCTAACCAGAAAATTGGAATAATGCTAGTTTGTAGTGACCTGCTATTGGATAGATTGAAACTTCCTGAGATTTCATCCTTTCCAACAGGCATGGAATTCAAAAGCCTTACCCCGCCTGGCACTTCATGCCTGAGAAGGCTTGGGCCTGTTCTGCCAAAGGGGATTTCAACTTACCCAGGGGCCTTTGCCAAGTGTCACCCCCCCCACTGCTTGCCTGCACCAGAAACCTCCATGCTTCCAAAAGGGACAAAAAGGTTTTCCAAAAGAGGGTTTTTGACTTCCTATTCTGAGGAAGGCTTGTGGACTCCCCCACACCCAACAGTGGTGGCCTTTGTCACAATGATGTTGAGCATTTTGCAAGAAGTAGGTAACTGAATTACAGGAGGCCCATTATTGTCTCCTTGGGGTCTGTATCAGCTGACCATTTTTTGAACAAGACAGTGCACTGTAAGGCAATTGATTACTCAGAACAACCTCCTATTGCTTCAGCCATGCCTTCCTTGCCAAACTTACCAAGGACACAGCAAAAATTAGACAATGCCAACTACACCATGGTGTGCCCCACCATCTGATTCAAGTGCTTGTCCACTGGGTTCTTTAAAGATGTCTGCTCACTCCAAAAACATGGTTACTTCATACGAAGACTACTTTTAATTACCGCAGGCTAACTAGAAACTAGACCATTAGGGGTGGACAGCAGTTTATCCAGTCTGCCTCCTTCCCCCTCTAGAATGTTGTCAAAGCAGACCAGCTGCTGACCTTCTGGCATTTGTAGAGTTTCAATGGCTGATCGTCTTTGGAGCGACGTCGGTTCCAATGTACCCTAGAAAGTCCACACAGGAGGGTGTTGCAGTACTCTAGTCAGGAGAGGATCAGGGCATGCACTAGAATTTTTGAGGTTTCAGGTATGAGGAAAAACAGATATGGGAGATGTTCTTGAGTTGGAGTCGGTAGGAGGTGCCAAGTGACTGAATATGGGGTTGGAAGGAGAGAGAGGAGTTCAGTATAACACCAAGACATCGAGCTTGAGGAGCCACTGTGATAGTCCGGTCACTGACCGAGATTGTTATTGGGAAAACAGGAGCAGAGTTTGATGGTGGAAAATGACAAGCTCTATTTTGTCTATGTTTAGTTTGAGGGAGCGGGAGGACTTGAATGACGATACAGCTGTTAGACAGTCCAGAACAGGGGATAAAAGGAAAGAGAAATCTGGGCCTGAGAGGTAAAATTGAATGTTATCAGCATAGAAGTCGTGTTGGAAACCTAAAGTTTATGAACTGGCCAAGGCCATATGTGTAGACTGAAAAAAGTAGGGGTTTAAGGACAGACCTTTGTGGTACCCTGACAGATAGAGGGCAAGGACAGGAGACTGTGTTGGAGTGGGATAAAAGTGCGGTTTTAGAAGAAAGAGTAGAACCATTAGAGGGCAAGGTCTTGGATGCCTAGGGAAGCGAGTAAAAGTAGGAGGAGGGAGTAGTCGACAGCTCGAGAAGGATGAGGACAGGTCGAGAAGGATGAAGATAGAGTAATGGTCTTTAGATTTGGCAGTTAGTAGATCATTAGTGACTTTAGTAAGGGCAGTTTCAGTAGAGTGATGAGAGCAGAAACCAGATTGCAGGAGATCTAGTAAGGAATTGAGAAGAAATAATACAATTCTGTGATTACTCACCTGTAGAATTGGTATTATGAGTATATAGTACGTCCTGCTCCAAATATAATACTTACAAGCGGGTTATACTCCACCAGATGGCGCTGGACTGCAGACATCGAAAATAGGCTCCTCCCGTCCCTCAAATACCCGGGGACCTCCCACAAATCCCCAGCATTGAAAAGCAGTTAACGAGAATCCGGGAGAATTAAACCACCCAAACTATCAACTATAACAATAACAATCACCATACAGGGGATCCAAGATAATGCAAAACCAAGGGTGGGTTGGAGCAGGACGTACTGTATACTCATAATACCAATTCGACAGGTGAATAATCACAGAATTGTAATATTCTTAGTATACAGTACGTCCTGCTCCAAATATAATACTTACAAGTGGGACATCCAATAGCAGTGTTCATGGGTGGTATCCTCAAGAAAAATCAGCAGCAGACAGTTTAAACCACTGCCGCCTGCAGAACATTTCGGCCAAAAGCAGCGTCAGCTGAGGCCCTAACATCAACCTTGTAAAACTTTGAAAAGGTATGAACAGAAGACCAAGTAGCGGCCTTGCAAACTTGTTCAACAGAAGCCTGGTGCTGAAAAGCCCAAGAGGCACCAATAGCACGAGTGGAATGAGCAGTAAGTCGAAAAGGAGGATTCTTCCCCTTAGCAGAGTAGGCCTGAATCACAGCCTGACGAATCCACCTGCTGATAGTAGACTTGGCAGGAGCCAAACCCTTCCTAGGACCAGAAGGGACCACAAAAAGAGCATCAGTTTTCCTGAAAGGTGCAGTAGCCACCAGATAGTACTTCAGACACCTAACCACATCCAAAGAGTGCAAAACCCTCTCCTTAGCATTGCTAGGATTAGGGCACAAATAAGGAAGAACAATATACAGATTCAAATGAAAGGCAGACACTACCTTAGGCAGAAAGTCAGGTTTGAACGAAACACCACCTTGTCCTGGTGTCTCTCATAGTAGGGGGGCTGAATGGAAAGCGCCGCCAACTCAGACACACGCCTGACAGAGGTGATAGCCAACAGAAATACAACCTTGAGCGTAAGAATGGCCAGGGCAGCATCCTGCACAGGTTCAAAGGGAGCACTCTGCAAGGCTGACAGAACCAAGTTCAAATCCCAAACAGGCACCATAGGCTTACGTGGGGGGCGCACATGATTGATCCCCTGGAAAATACAATTCTGTGAGATACTCACCTGTAGAATTGGTATTATAGGCATACAGCACGTCCTGCTCCATCTATAATACTTACACATGGGTAATACCCCGCCAGAGGGCGCTGTTCACTGCAGGCATGCAAAAACAGGCTACTCCTGGCCCTTCATATACCCAGGGACCTCCCACAAATCCCCAGTATTGAAAAGCAGTGAGAAAAGAAGCCGGGAGAAACCAACCACCAACTGGTAACAAAAGTAATGATAACAATCACCATACAGGGGATCCAGAAAAATGTAAAACCAGGGTGGGGTGGAACAGGACGTGCTGTATGCGTATAATACCAATTCTACAGGTGAGTATCTCACAGAATTGTATTATTCTAAGCATACAGCACATCCTGCTCCATCTATAATACGTACACATGGGACATCCAATAGCAGTGTCCATAAGTAGGGTGGGATCCCCAAAAACAAGGCACAGCAGACAGTAAAGGCGCTGTCACCTGCAAAACTTAGCAACCAGGCACGACATGAGCAGAGGCTCTAACGTCAATCTCATAACAAAACCTTTGAAAGGTATGAACCGAGAAAAGCAACAGTCTAGTAACTTATTCAACAGAAAAAAACCTGGTGCTGAAGAGCCAAAGGTACCCAAACACCAATATAACGGAATAAAATGAAAAAGGGGGATTCTTCCCCCTCAAAGGAATAGGCCAGTGTAACGGGCCAACCAGCCCACAGGCGACAGAAGCCTCGTGGAAAACTTAGCTCTCTCCCTAAGGGGAATGAGAACTGGTCTCCCGTGAGACAGGCGGGAATACTGACCCCTTCATTAGCAAGAAGCTGAAACCTTTACTCAGGACCACTAAGGCGTCCAAGTAAGATCAATCCAAAGGGCGCAGTGGCCCTGGAAGCAAGCAATATCAGGAGCATACATAAGGAGCCCGCAGACCCCAAGGGCATCAGTCCCCCTAAGGGACAAGAAACCACCAGGAAAAATTGCAACACCTGTTGAGGGAATGTAGACCCCTTACTTCAGCATTATTAAGAATAAGGTCCATAGTTAGACTAAACGGACTTAAACAATGATCATAAAACACCACTTGGGCAAAGAGGTCCGGCGTAAGACGGAATACCACCACTTCATGGTGTGCATATAGATATCTATATATATAGCCAAGGCTAAGTAATCAGATCCGCCTTCTCAGGCACACGTCTGAAGAGAAGCAACTTGGACTACAAGGCAGCTCAGACAGCATCCAGCATAAGTCCCAAGGGAACAATCCGCAGGGCCAACAGAATGAAAATGGATCCCAACAGGAACCACAGAACTACTTGGGAGATGCCCATGAGCAAACCCCAAGAGAATTCCTCGCAAGGAAGACTGAACCAGACTCCTACAGGAAGACAGCCAGGACAGAACCTGAACCTTCAGAGTACCTAGATGGGGAGCCAACCCCAACCTATGCTGTAATGACTCTAGAACCCTGGGAACCGAGAGCGTCCAACAGGTAAGAGACCAAAACTCATGCCAATCAATATGGGTACACCATGGACCACAATAGACGGAGGAAGAGGAAGCCAAGAAAGCTTGCTCCTAGCCCCCCATAAACCAAGTCACCCAGAAGATAAGCCCATCTCCAAGGGGTGAAAGAATCAGCTGTCAAGCCCCAGATTAGAGTCTGTAGATTGAGACGACAAAAGAAGGGGCCTGACAAGGGCAGAACCACACTCCTGAGAGAGCGCACAGGTCAGCAGACCTCGGCAGAAGCATCTGCGAACCACAGTTCACAAGGCCACCCAGGGGCCATCGATCTCACGTGTCTCTCTATCAGCACAACCGTGCGCAGAACCCCACATAGTAGGGTGAACGAAGAGAAGGCATATAAAATAGAACATCTATGCATATTTTTACTAAGCCTCCATGACCAGAGTCAGAATATTCTGGGACAGTAAAAACAAGGGCAGAGCCCCTGTGGTATAAGCGAGACCCAACAGAGCCACCCTAGTTGGCTCTCAGAGCGACACCAGGGTAGCATAACCTGCCACTGAAAGGCATCCATTGGAGCGAATACCGCTGAGGAGCAGGGGGCATAGACCCACGTCCAGATCAGAATCAGGAACCCTCCAGAGGGATCATCCTGCTTCAAGCTCCAGATCAATAATAAAACAGGCCATTGTCTTCCAACAGACCAAGAGTCCCCAAATAGACAGGTCCTAAAGGAGGAGAAGTCCAGCCGTATAGAGTCAACGGAAGGCTCACTGTTTCAACAACCAGTAGGTAAGATGGACCCTCTAAGGGACCCTACCTAGGAACCACGGGGGGCTTTGGAAGAAAGTCCGCCCCCCCGCCTACCTGCGAGACTTGGTACCCAAGGTGACCATTCACAGGAAGATGCAAGCAACGAAGGGGGTGCCCCCTGACAGGGCCCTTGAATCTGATCAGCTCAAGAGGAACCACCTTACGAAGGGGGAATCAGCACAGACCAAGCCCCAGGGGTGCTGGAACCCCATGTAGGATCAATAACCTACTGTGCCGAAGAGCCCAAGGGCTCTGTATATAAGGGACATCATCTGATACGCCACCAACGGCCCCACCAGCTGCAATCCTGCCTGGTGAAAGTAAGATGTCAGCAAAGGGGGACAGAGCCCCCGTAACCAGGAGTCCACTTGTTGCCAAGGAAGAAGGCTCAAGCCTGAACCGAATCCAAGGAATGGAGATAGCGGATAAGGGACCAAGAGGGATTGAGGTGACAGAGCACCCATCCAATCAACCAATCAACTCGGCCTGACGTAGAGATTGGGGAGTAAGGAAAGACGACCCGGTAGGTCCTAATGTGGACGCCCCCCCCAGGCATGTCCGAGACATCACCCCCATTCGCGCAATGGCGAGTAGCCTGGGAGCAAAAGAGAGGCCACCAACAATGCCTCAATCCGCAGGGTTGGTCCTGCCACACCGCCTAGTAACGGTCTTGATGTCCAGCAGACACAGGGGGAACTAAGAAAATCTAGAACTCAACAGGAAGTCGGAAGCCCTCCTTGCACAGGGCGCCTGTGTCCCAAGACAGAGATGTCATATAGGGACTACCCGTGAGAGTAGAATTGCCAGGCCTACCATAGGCCAGCGTGGCCCAGACTGCCTCATACTGTTGAGGGAAGGAGGAAGGTTAATATAGAGGCCATAGCCCCATACTGTTAAGGGCGAGGGCGTCCCTTCATGCTTGGGAGGTCTTGGCAGATTTGGACTTAGTCCTGCCAGAGGGTCCAGGGCGTTGCCTGCCCACCCCATGGTGGAAATCCACACCGAACAGTTGGAAGCACACCTCAGGTTCGCGTTTGACACTAACGTAGGGAGGTGGAGGGGTGGCCCTGCCCCGGGGAGGCCGGGACGGCCTTCTGCGTAGGGGTGCCTTACCCTTTTTCCCAAAAAGGTCGAAACGGGCCCCAAATAGTCGCCGTCCTCTGAAGGGAAGGCCAGTGAGAGCCTTTTTCGTAGCATTGTCAGCACCCCACTGTCGCAGCCAGACCAGGCGGCGAATAGCTACCTGTATAGCCTGCAGGCTTTGCTCCGGGCAGAGGTTCTAGCACACATCTTAATGGTGTCATCCAGCGCTAAGAGGATGAACCTCACAAACACATCACAGTCTGATTTAAACACCCCCCAGGGGAGGTCCTCAGGTCGGTGGTCAAGTACTTTTCTAACAAGAGTCCTGGTGGCCACCGCAGTGATGGCCGCGGCACAGACCGGGCGCAGAGCCGTCCCAGCACACGAGAAGGCGTGGGAAGCCAGTCTGTCAATGTGCCGGTCCTCAGCATCCCGAAGGGTACGGTAAAAAGGAGCCGTCATGAAAGGGGGGTTTGTAACCCCTATAACCGGTGCATCCACCACAAGAGGTGCTGTCCAAAAATTAACCACATCAGGAGGGAAAGGGTACTTCCAATCCCAGACCCCTGGGACCCCTTTAAGTTTACAAGGCGATTTCCATTCTTGGGATATAAGATTCTGGAAATGGTCCTGTTCCAGGAACTCCAAGCGCGGCGGCGCTGTGTGGAAACTCTCCATCTTAGGCTTGGGAGCCTCTCCAGGAGGAGAGATTGACAAAACCTCAAAGATCTTAATAAGAAGTTCATCTGTGTCACACAGGCCCCAAGAACCGGGCCCAGAATCATCACGGCTTCCGGGCATCTCATCCGAGGAGCCCGAATCTGAGAATAGCTCACCTTCCTCAGAAGGATCAAGGTCCTGCATATCAGCAGAGTCATCGGTATAGTTAGGAACCGGAGAGCCAGGAGGCGCCAGGGACCGCTTCTTTCCAGGGCCCATCCGCTCCGCCAATCCAGACAGCACCTGCTCCGCTGTAGGCAGCAAGCGCGGCACGGCTTGCAGGTCATCCCCGCTCGAGTGAGACTCATCAGGAGTGAGGTTTAGGTCCGGGGAGACGGGTGTATTGAAGGGAAGTTCAGCCACTGGCAAACCTGATTGCAGGGTCAGTGCCTGTTCAGCACACGGTCCGCAGACCCGTGCTCTGTCAGCATCAGCATGGGGCTGACCACACAGCCGTTCATGTCCCAGGGACCCCGGGTACATAATTCTGAGATGCCTCCATATGGTGATTATCTGAGCAGTATGCCCGCAGGGATTTACGTAATAGGCAACCCTGGATGCCCCAAGACCCGCTAGGAAGTGGGAGAATTTGTTATGTGGACCCGCTGTAATATATGTGAGGCCGGGAGAAGCCACTGAAGTCCTGGCGTCTGAAAGACATAATGGGACAAGAGGGGTGGTGTCAGTGCCATGCGCAGCCAAATAAACACATAGAACAATACCGCCCCGAAGGGCACTTACATGACCAAGGGAGGAGGCGTAGCGCACCACGCGCGCGCGAATATTGTCAAAATGGCGCCAAGCGAACCTCGAGGGGCGGGCCTGATCAGGCTGTGACGCGGAGCGCATCATGCCGAGGCCCCGCCTCCCCCAAAGAGCGCGAAGCTCTAACCAACGAAAGAGAAAGACAGTAGTGGATAGAAAGCACATACATAAAGTTGCTGTTACGCTGGAAAATGATGCTGCCGTCTGGGCAGTACACTAATGTTAATGAAAGGACAAACAGGCTCGCAACTGTGGAGCAAGGAGCGTGACACTGACACCCAAGTATAATAAAAGATCAAAGGCCTTAACGTGTTCTATTGCACTAGGACTGCCACACATACCCCCCCCCCTTTCTTTTCCCCCCGAGCTACGGGAGGAAGCGAGGGAGAAGCGGACCAGCTTCCAGGGACTAACTCTGTGAGGGGCACGGGCAACAATGCGGGAGGGGCATCCACTAGAGGCTCACCATCGGCCTAACCGCCTACCCTATGGTGGGGGATTGCAGTGGAGCATGGCTCCGTTAAGCACACAAGGTGCTGCCTACCTTCACCCGACCAACGCAGCCCAGGCCCGCTCGCCTGCGAGAGCGTGATACTTCATGTCTTCGCAGTTCAGCACTGCAGAGAAATCTGGGATTTGTGGGAGGTCCCTGGGTATATGAAGGGCCGGGAGGAGCCTGTTTTTGCATGTCTGCAGTGAACAGCGCCCTCTGGCGGAGGATTACCCATGTGTAAGTATTATAGATGGAGCAGGACGTGCTGTATGCTTAGAATAAAAGTCCTGATCAGAGGGTGGAAGCCAGGGCAGAAACCTGACCCTTCAGAGTACTGAGCTGGAGTCCCATCTCCAACTCATGCTGCAGGAACTCCAGAATCCTGGGAATAGAGAACACACGACAGGGAAGAGACTGCGACACTTCTACTGGTTCTATTGCTGTCATATTGCTGCCTACCCCTTACATTGCCTACATGTCTCCATCTATACATTCTATGGGCTTGTTTGTCTAGCCAATCTCTTAGGAGTTTATCCTGCTTTTGTGTCATGACTGCTTTTTCTAATCTTTCTAGATCCTCGCCAATTTGGTCCTCAAACCTGTCCACTTCCCCCTATGAGGCTTCCCTTGGAATTTTATCATAAAGGGCTCTAATATTAGTTTTAATCTTCTCTAATGTCTGTTGATCCCTGCAGTTACGCCTAATCCGGAACGTCGCCGCTACGGCGGCAGCCATCTTTTTGGTGCGTTTCCCCTTGTTATACATAAGGATTAAAGGACGTGAGATTTGCGGCCGCGATCTTGGATCTCGTGAGAGCGACAGCCGCCATCTTGGAACCACCTACACCTGCAGCACCCAACAGCTAAGCACTAAGGACGGACGCCATATTAGCGTAGCCCCGCACCCGGATGGGCTGCAATCATGCTTCTCGCTGCCATGCTGTTTTATCTTCACAACCCCCGATGGGCACTGTATCTAGCCCCGCGCGCCGTTCCCCGGGCCCGATGGCAAATATTGCCGCTCGGCCCTAGGGCAGCTGGGATTTCTTACAATGACCTCAGAAGACGTCATCAGGCGGCGCCATTGGCGCGCGGCCTGCTTTGGCGCCATCAAGCACGCTGGGTCCCCTCATTATAAAAGGTTTGCCTGCCCCTAGCCAGATACCGCATCTCCTGATGAAGACATTACCGTTGAAACGTTGAGAGAAGCGCCTGCTGTTGTACCTACCTGTAACCTGCCTGTAAGCCTCTCATGATCTATGTGTTCTATCTTACATGCATTACAAATGAGATTGTCAGGTTTGTGTTGCCAATGGTTATACTGCCTCTGTTGGACTTTGTTCTACAATACTAGGAAGGACAACCAAACCTGAACAGTGAGAACTTATACACAACAGCGCCTCCTAGCGGTCATTCTGATTATTATGTAATTATGCCATGTCTATGTCTGAATTATGTTTTCACAACATGAAATCACTTTTGTTAATTGCAATTACTAACTTTTGGGTGTTCATTCCTCCTACAATTTTTGTTTTTATATGTGACTTACTGCATATAGAGTGGGTGCGGACTGGAACGAATTGAACCCCACGTATAAATAAACTGAGATGATTTTTCATTTTATCTGCTTAAATAGGTCCCTGAGTCCTGGGGCCTCCTCACTCTGTGCCACTTTATTACTATTTTTTAGGAGCTGCAATTTATCTAACCATAATTTCTCCCTATTCTCAAGTTTCCTTGCCATAGTAGTATCCTCTAATCCAGGTCGTGCCTGCCCCTCAGACAACACCCCACTTCCCCACAACCTGGGCAGAGATAACGGTGTCAGGAGGTAATCCAACAGATACAAAAGAAAGCCACTGGGGCAAGTGGCAAAAATACAACCCTGTGAAGTACTCACCTGTAGAGTTGATATTATACGCATACAGCACGTCCTGCTCCAGAATAGTAATAACATGTGGGTAATCCTCCGCCTCGAGCACCGTGCACTGCAGACATGTAGAAAACAAGCTCCTCCCGGCCCTACATATACCGAAGGACCTCCCACAAATCCCCAGCATTGAAAAGCAGTGAGAAGAGAAGCCGGGAGGAACAAACTACCCAGAAACTGGCAATAATATCAATTGATAACAATCACCATACAGGGGATCCAGAACAAGTGAAACCAGGGTGGGGTGGAGCAGGACGTGCTGTATGCGTATAATATCAACTCTACAGGTGAGTACTTCACAGAGTTGTATTATTCTAAGCATACAGCACGTCCTGCTCCCGAATAGTAATAACATGTGGGACATCCAATAGCATTGTCCATAAAGTAGGGTGGGATCCCCCCAAAAAAACAAGGCACAGCGGACAGTAAAGGCTCTGTCACCTGTAAAACTTTGCAACAGGCATGACATGAGCAGAGGCTCTAACGTCAATCTCATAACAAGACCTTTGAAAGGTAGGAACAGAGACAAGCAGTCAGTCTAGTAACTTATTCAACAGAAAAAACCTGGTGCTGAAGGGCCAGAGGCACCCAAGCACCTATATAACGGAATAACATGAAAAAGGGGAGATTCTTCCCCCTAAAAGAGAATAGGCCAGTGTAACGACCCAACCAGCCCACAGACAACAGAAGCCTCGTGGAAAACTTGTAACACCCACTAAGGGGAATGAGAACTGGTCACCCAACCGAAGGCAGGAATACTGACCCCTAACTAGCACGAAGCCAAGGGCTTTACTCAGGACCAGGAGACATCCAAGAAGGATTAATCCAAAGGACGCAGTGGCGCTGGAAACAGGCGATGTCAGGCGCATACATAAGGAGGCGCCCGCAGACTCCAAGGGCATCAGTCCCCCTAAGGGACAGGAAACCCTCAGGGGGAAAAATTGCAACACCTGTTGAGGGAATGTAGACCCTCATATTAGCATTATTAAGAATAAGGTCCGTAGTTAGACTAAACAGACTAAAACAATGATCATAAAAACCACTTGGACCGGAGGTCCGGCATAAGAAGGAATACCCCCACGGCATGGGGTGCCTATAGATATATATATATATATATATACACATTGAGCCAAGGCTAAGTAATCAGATCCACCGTCTCAGGCACACGTCTGACTGAGGCAGGAGCCCCCAGAGAAGCGACTTGGACTACAAAGCAGCTCAGACAGCATCCAGCATAAGTCCCAAGGGAAAAATCCGCAGGGCAAACAAAATGAAAATTGATCCCAACAGGGACCATGGAACTACTTGGGAGATGCAGCTAAGCAATCCCCAAGAGAACTCCCCACAAGGAAGACAGAACCAGATTCCTACAGGAAGACAGCCAGGACAGAACCTGAACCTTCAGAGTCCCTAGATGGGGAGCCAACCCCAACCTATGCTGTAATGACTCTAAAACCCTCGGAACCGAGAACGTCTAACCGGGAAGAGACCAAAACTCATGTCAATCAATATGGGTATACCATAAAACCCCAATAGACGGAGGAAGGGGAAGCTAAGGAAGCTTGCTCCTAGCCCCCCCAAATACTGAGTCACCCAGAAGATAAGGCCAGTCTCCAAGGGGTGAATGAATCAGCTGTCAAGCCCCAGGCTAGAGTCCGTATATTGGGATGACAAAAGAAGGGGCCTGACAAGGGCAGAACCGCACTCCTGAGAGAGCGAACAGGTCAGCAGACTTCAGCAGAAGCATCTGCGAATCACAGTTCACAAGGCCACCCAGGCCATCAATCTCACGGGTCTCTATATCAGCACAACCGTGCGCAGAACCCCACAAGTAGGATGACGAAGAGAAGGCATATAAAATAGAAAGTCTATGCATAAGTTTACTAAGCCCCCATGACCAGAGTCAGAATATCCTGGGACAGTAAAAACAAGGGCAGAGCCCCTGTGGTATAAGCGAGACCCAACAGAGCCACACTAGTAGGCTCCCAGAGCGACACCAGGATAGCATAACCTGCCGCTGAAAGGCATCCATTGGAGCGAATACCGCTGAGAAGCAGGGGACGTAGACCCCCGCCCAAAGCAGGATCAGGGACCCTCCAGAGGGAGCATCCTGCTTCAAGCTCCAGACCAATAATAAAACAGGCCATTGTCTTCCAACAGCCAAGAGTCTCCAAATAGACAGATCCTAAAAGAGGAGAAGTCCAGCCGTATAGAGTCAACGGAAGGCACACCGTTTCAACAAAACCAGTAGGTAAGATGGACCCTCTAGGGGACCCTACCTAGGAACCATGGGGGGTTGTGGAAGAAATCCCCCCCCCCCCCCCGCCAGCCTGCGAGACTTGGTACCCAAGGTGACCATTCACAGGAAGATGCAAGTAAGGAAGGGGGTGCCCCCTGACAGGGCCCTTGAATATGATCAGCTCAAGAGGAACCACCTTACCAAGGGGGAATGAGAACAGACCAAGCCCCAGGGGTGCTGGAACCCCATGTAAGCTCAATAACTTACTGTGCCGGAGAGCCCAAGGGCTCGGTATATAAGGGACATCATCAGATATGCCACCAACGGGCCCACCAGCTGCCATCCCGCCTGGGGAAGTAAGATGTCAGTAAAGGGGGACAGAGCCCCCTTAACCGGGAGTCCCCTTGTTGCCAGAGAAGACGGCTCAAGCCTGAACCGAATCCCAGGAATGGGGATAGCGGATAAGGGACCATGAGGGATTGAGGTGACTGAGCAATCATCCAGTAACTCCCAGGGGACACCGCTGGCCGACCAATCCACTCGGCCTGACGTAGAGACTGGGGAGGAAAGAAAGACGACCCGGTAGGTCCTAATGCAGACGCCCCCCCCCCCAGGCATGTCCGAGACATCACCCCCATTCGTGCCATGGCGAGTAGCCTGGGGATCACAGAGAGGCCCCAAATAATGCCACAAACCGCAGGGTTGGTCCTGCAACACCGTCTAGTAATGGTCTAGGTGTCCAGCAGACACAAGGGGAACTAAGAAGATCTAGTACTTCACAGGAGGCCGTAAGCCCCCCTTGCACAGGGCGCCTGTGTCCCAAGACAGAGGTGTCATATAGGGACTACCTGTGAGAGTAGAATTGCCAGGCCTACCATAGGCCAGCGTGGCCCAGACTGCCTCATACTGTTGAGGGAAGGAGGAAGGTTAATATAGAGGCCATAGCCCCATACTGTTAAGTGCAACCTGTAAGTAAGCCCAAACTCTGTAGGCCCAGTATGGTCTGCACCAATTCCTGAGGGAAAAGCAGGAGCTAGAAGCACCCTGACAACCACTTGAGAGGGACCGCCCAGCAAAGGCTATCCTGTGTAGCGTGGCCCAGACTGCCTCATACTGTTGAGGGAAGGAGGAAGGTTAATATAGAGGCCATAGCCCCATACTGTTAAGTGCAACCTGTAAGTAAGCCCAAACTCTGTAGGCCCAGTACGGCCTGCACCAATTCCTGAGGGAAAAGCAGGAGCTAGAAGCACCCTGACAACCACTTGAGAGGGACCGCCCAGCAAAGGCTATCCTGTGTCCAGGGGAACTAGCTCCTGGAACCACCAGAAGGAGAAGGTACATTCCTAGATGGGAGACAGCTGCTGCAGCAGTATCCTCGCCCAGCAGGGCGAGGGCGTCCCTTCATGCTTGGGAGGTCTTGGCAGATTTGGACTTAGTCCTCTGGGCCCAGGGCGCTACCTGCCCACCCCATGGTGGAAATCCACACGAACAGTTGGAAGCACACCTCAGGTTCGCGTTTGACACTAACGTAGGGAGGTGGAGGGGTGACCCTGCTCCGGGGAGGCCGGAGCGGCCTTCTGCGCAAGGGTGCTTTACCCTTTTTACCAAAAAGGTCCAAACGGGCCCCAAATAACCGCCGTCCTCTGAAGGGAAGGCAAGTGAGAGCCTTATTCGTAGCATCGTCAGCACCCCACTGTCGCAGCCAGACCAGGCGGCGAATAGCTACCACAAGGGCAGAGATTCTAGCACACATCTTAATGGTGTCGTCCAGTGCTGATAGGATAAACTTCACAAACGCATCACAGTCTGATAGCGCATTAAACACCCCCCAAGGGAGGTCCTCAGGACGGTGATCTAGTACTTTTCTGACAAGAGTCCTGGCGGCCACCGCAGTGATGGCCGCGGCACAGACCGGGCGCAGAGCCATCCCAGCACACGAGAAGGCGTGGGAAGCCAGTCTGTCAATGTGCCGGTCCTCAGCATCCCGAAGGGTACGGTAAAAAGGAGCCGTCATGAAAGGGGGGTTTGTAACCCCTATAACCGGTGCATCCACCACAAGAGGTGCTGACCAAAAATTAACCACATCAGGAGGGAAAGGGTACTTCCAATCCCAGACCCCTGGGACCCCTTTAAGTTTACAAGGCGATTCCCATTCTTGGGATATAAGATTCTGGAAATGATCCTGTTCTAGGAACTCCAAGCGCGGCGGCGCTGTATGGAAACTCTCCTTCTTAGGCTTGGGGGTCTCCCCGGGGGGGGAGGGGGGGAGATTGACAAAACCTCAAAAATCTTAAGAATTTCATCTGTGTCACACAGGCCCCAAGAACTGGGCCCAGAATCATCACAGCCCCCGGGCATCTCGCTCGAGGAGCCCGAATCTGAGAACAGCTCACCTTCCTCAGAAGGATCAAGGTCCTGCATATCAGTCATCAGTATCGTTAGGAACCGGAGAGCCAGGAGGCATCAGGGACCGCTTCTTACCAGGGCCCATATGCTCCGCCAGTCCAGACAGCATCTGCTCCGCCGTAGGCAGCACGCGCGGCGCGGATTGCAGGTCATCCCCGCTCGAGTGGGACTCATCAGGAGTGATATTTAGATCCGGGGAGACGGGTGTATTGAAGGGAGGTGCAGCCATCGGCAGACCTGCCTGTTCAGCACACGGTCCGCAGACCCGTGCTCTGTCAGCCTCAGCCTGGGGCTGACCACACACTGCACACAGCCGGTCATGTCCTGGAGGGACCCCGGTTACATAATTCTGAGATGCTTCCATATGGTGATTATCAGAGCAGTATGCCCGCAGGGATTTACGCAATAGGCAACCCTGGATGCCCCAAGACCCGCTAGGAAGTGGACGAATTTGTTATGTGGACCCGCTGTAATATATGCCGGGAGAAGCCACCGAAGTCCTGGCGTCTGAAAGACATAATGGGACAAGAGGGGTGGAGTCAGTGTCATGCGCAGCCGAATAGACACAGAACCATGCCGCCCCAGAGGGCACTTACATGACCAAGGGAGGAGGCGGACCACACCACACGCGCGCGCGCGCGAAGATTGTCAAAATGATGCCAAGCGAACCTCGAGGGGCGGGCCAGGCCAGGCCGTGACGCGGAGCGCGTCATGCCGAGTCTCCGCCTCCCCCAAAGAGCACGAAGCTCTAACCAACAGAATAAGTAGAAAAGATGTATAGAAGGCGTATGCATAAAGATGACACGCTGGAAAGGATGCCGTCGTCTAGGCAGTTGTTAATGAAAGACAAACGGCTCGCAACTGTATAGCAGAAGCGCGACACTGACACCCAATAAAAATAAAAACCAAAGGCCTTAACGTGATACTTAACACTAGGACTGCCACACATACACACCCCCTGCCCCCCCCCCCCCCCCCGTTCAGCACTGCAGAGAAATCTGGGGATTTGTGGGAGGTCCTTCGGTATATGTAGGGCCGGGAGGAGCTTGTTTTCTACATGTCTTCAGTGCATGGCGCCCGAGGCGGAGGATTAACCACATGTTATTACTATTCTGGAGCAGGACGTGCTGTATGCTTAGAATATTGGGGCAGCACGGATACAAATATAAATACTAGGTGCACATGGGCGGGCCGGCGCACTTCCGGCCGGAATGTGCACGCATGCTGAGGACCCGGCGCGGGAGAGGACAGGTGGGTGTGTATTTAAGGGGGCCGGGAGCGCCCACCACCACCCGACGGGATATACCGCTGATTACTGGCCGTGAGCAAGAGCCTGGCAAGACTCAAAACGTGTTGGTCGCAGCCTGGGGGGGGGGGGGGGCCATCCTACTTCATTTATCAGTAAGCACTTTTCATTCATGATATGTTTGGCACTGTTGCACTTTAATCTTGTACTGAGGCTTTTGATATTTTGCACTAGTAATATTTACTTTTTGATGTTGTTTTCTTGAGATGTATGCACTTAGAGAAGCACTGTCAATTTAGGTTATTATACATGTATATGTTGTATAGAGGCAGTACAGTTATATGGGCCATTAGCATTATAGACATGTTAGGTATTTAATAGGAGTGCAGGCTCCCCCTGGTGGCGCAATTCCTTATGGCACAGTTATCTTGTTTTTAACGTGTGTTTTTAAGTATGTACAATAAAATTCATTAGATTATGATTGTTTGAGTGCAAGAGTCAGTCTCTGTGGGGTTTAGATTTGGGAGTGGGTGGAGGCCATTCCATAATAAATTGTGTGCCTCATTTTGGGGCACACCCCACAGGGCAGTGCACCTAGTATTTATATTTGTATCAGTGCCGCCACTTGCCCCAGTGGCTTTCTTTTGTATCCATCAACCTTGTAAAACTTAGAAAAGGTATGAACAGAAGACCAAGTAGCAGCCTTGCAAACTTGTTCAACAGAAGCCTGGTGCTGAAAAGCCCAAGAGGCACCAATAGCACGAGTAGAATGAGCAGTAAGGCGGAAGGGAGGATTCTTCCCCTTAGCAGAATAGGCCTGAATCACAGCCTGATGGATCCACTTGCTGATAGTAGACTTAGCTGGAGCCAGAGCCTTCAAAAAGAGCATCAGTTTTTCCTGAAGGGTGCCGTAGCCACCAAATAGAACTTCAGATTCCTGACCACATCCAAAGAATGTAAAACCCTCTCTTTAGGGTTACTAGGATTGGGACACAGAGAAGGCAGAACAATGTCCTGATTGAGATGAAAGGCAGAAACAACTTTAGGCAGAAAATCTGGTTTAAGACGAAACACCACCTTGTCCTGGTGTCTCTCAAAGTAAGTGGGCTGGATGGAAAGCGCCGCCAACTCAGAAAAACGCCTAACAGAAGTAATAGCCACCAAAAACACTACCTTAAGAGTAAGAATGGACAAAGCAGCGTCTTGCACAGGCTCAAAAGGAGACCCCTGCAAGGTAGATAGGACCAAGTTCAAGTCCCAGACTGGCAACATAGGCTTACGAGGGGGACGCACATGAGTCCCCCCCTGGAAGAAGGTCTTGACTAGATGATGCTGAGCAAAAGATCTCTGGAAGAAAACAGCCAATGCAGAAACATGACCCTTCAGAGTGCTGAGTTGAAGCTCCATATCCAAATCATGTTGAAGAAATTCCAGAATCCTAGGAATAGAGAACGCCCGACAGGGAAGAGATTTAGACTCACACCAGTCAATGTAGGTACGCCAAACCCTATAGTAGATAGAAGAGGAGGACTTCTTTCTAGCCCTGATCATGGTGTTAACAACAGAGGCAGGCAGCCCCTTTTACATTAAGATGGAGGTTTCAGCAGCCAGGTCGTCAAAGCCAGCGTTTGTAAATTGGGGTGGTGTAGCAGATCTGGATCCTTGGGTAGGGCGTACTGATCTACTGGCAGCTGCACAATGTCTGTGAACCACGCTTGTCTTGGCCAAAAGGGGGCCACCAGAATTGCTGGCACCCCTTCCTGAGCTATTTTGCGCAGAACCCTGCCCAACAGGGGAAAGACATACAGAAGCTGAAACCCCTTCCAGGGCAGTGTTAGAGCATCCATGGCTAAGGCCAGAGGATCCTGGGACAGAGACACAAAGACTGGAAGCTTGTGATTGTGACGGGACACAAACAGGTCCACATCTGGCTGACCCCAACGGTGACACAGGGAGCGAAACACTCTGTTGCTGAGGGACCATTCCCCCAGGCGAGAAGACCCCCTGCTCAGAAGGTTTGCCTCCAGATTTTCCACCCCCAGAATGTACATGGCCGAGATGCAGGGAACATTGTCCTCCGCCCAGGACAGGATCAGAGACACTTCCTTGAGGGCCCCCTTGCTCCGGGTCCCTCCCTGATGATTGATGTAGGCAACCGCCGTCCGAGCGTACCTGAACAGCCCGACCCCGAAGGTGTTGGGTCAAGCGGGCTAGAACCAACCTGATCTCCCTCAGTTCCAGAATGTTGATCGGGGTGTGGGCCTCCTGAGGGCCCCACAGCCCCTGGAATTTTAGAGAGTTGCAGTAGCCCCCCCCAACCTGTCAGACTGGCATCCGTGGTGACTGTCTCCCAGCAAGGGGCCAGAAAAGATCTGTCCGCCAACAGGTTCCTTGAGTCCAGCCACCACGAGAGGTACCGCCTGACCAGGGGGGACAGAGCAAACTCCTGATCCAGGGACACAGGGTCCTTGTCCCATACTGACAGGAGGTGGAGTTGAAGAGGTCTCATGTGAAACTGGGCATAAGGCACCGCCTCGAAGCAAGATACCATCAGGCCCACTAGCTGTATGCCCTGCCTGATGGAAGGATGAGGGCAAGACAGAAGGAACTGACCTTGCAGACTGTCCACCTTCTGCTGAGAAAGAAAAATCCTGGCCTGAGCTGTATCCAGATTCATGCCCAGAAATGACATCACCAAGGAGGAAGACAGGGAAGATTTGGCGTGGTTGATCACCAGCTCTGCCTGTTGGAAGGACTGAGAAGTGAGGAGAATGTTGTCCAAATAGGGAAGAATGCGAATGCCCTGAGATCTCAGCAGAGCCATCACTCCCGCCAGCACCTTGGTGAATACCCTGGGAGCCGAAGTGAGGCCGAAAGGCAATGCCACAAATTGATAGTGCCGATCCTCCAGAGCGAACCTGAGGAATCTCTGATGACCTGGAAAGATTGGAATATGAAGGTAAGCATCCTTGATGTCCACAGAGGTTATGAAGTCCCTTGGGCGTAATGAAGTCACAGCTGAGCGCAGAGTCTCCATGCAAAAGTGCCGGAACTTGACAAATTTGTTGAGAAGCTTTAAATCCAGGATGGGTCTGACGGACCCATCTCTTTTGGGCACAGTGAAAAGGTCGGAATAGCAGCCTTCGCCCCTTTCCCTGAAGGGCACCTGGCAGATGACACCCAGCTCCAGTAGATTCTGCACAGCAAGCAACAGGCCCTGAGCTGACAGGGGGTCTTGAGGCATCCGGGATCTGATGAATCTTGGGGGCGGCCAGGCTACCAACTCTATCTTGTAACCGGAGGACACTACCTCCTGAATCCACCGGTCTGAGACATGACGCCTCCAGACATGAGCAAAGAGCGAAGCCGTCCCCCCACCCGGATAGGTGAGGGTGCTCCTTCATGCCTGAGAGGGCTTGGGGGAAGACTTGGCCTTGGAACCCCAGGAGGGCCGGAGCGCCACTCTACCCCTGCCTCAGAAATCTCCACGGGCCCCTGCAAATGAGGCTCCCCTTCCCATTCTGGACCCACGGTAGGAGGGAAGAAATGAACTTGACCCCCGAAAGGACCGAGACTGTCTTTTGCGCTGGGGTAACTTGCCTCCCTTAGCAAACAGGTCCAGGCGATCCCCAAATAGGCGCAGTCCTTTAAAGGGAAACCCAGTGAGAGCCTTCTTAGCAGCATTGTCAGCTGGCCACTGGCGCAGCCAAACCAAGCGGCGTATAGCCACCACCAAGGCAGAAGCCCTGCCACATCATCCCAATCTAAAATGTTTCTGAGCAGGGTCTTAATAGCCACAGGCGTAATGGTAGAGGCACAAACCAGGCGCAGCGCGGTTCCCACACAGGCAAAGGCATGAGAAGCCAGCTGGTCAATGCGCCGGTCCTCACCGTCCTTCAGTGTAGTAGAGTCAGGGGAATGCATGACATAAGTGTTAGACAACCCCAAAATTGGTGCATCCACTTTGGGAGGGGATGACCATCGTTTAACCACTTCAGCAGGAAAAGGATACCTCTTATCCCAACTCTTAGGCACCCCAGGGAGCCTGCTAGGACGCTCCTATTCTTTAAACATGAGGTTATTAAAGAGAGTTTGCTCAGGAAACGCCAAACGAGGCTTAGCAGTGTGAAACAACTCCCCCCGCTGCCGAGGGACAGCGGCAGGAGGGGAGATAGCAAGTACTTCAAATATATGAGCCAGAGGCCTGTCAGTATCATCTGGAGCCCATGGGTCAAAGCCAGAATCAGCATAACCCTTAGGCTGCTCATCAGATGATTCTGAGTCAGAAAACAATTCCCCCTCTTCCAGGGGGGTATAACCAGCCAGGTCAAAAAATTCCTCAGCCTCCATAGGAAGCATGGTAACACCAGGCGCCAAATGCCGCCTCTTAGCAGAGGCCTTACACGCCGTAGAGCGCAGGGACTTCCAGAAACCCCCCAGCCGAAAGACTGGCATCCATCGTGACCGTCTCCCAGGAGGGAGCCAGGAAGGATCTGCCCCTTGTCAAATTCCTGTGGTCCAACCACCACGCAAGGGATTGTCTGACCGAGGGGGGAATCAGAAGCTGGGTCCTTGTTCCATATTGACAGAAGGTGAAGCTGCAGAGTTCTCAGATGAAACTGGGCAAAGGGCACCGCCTCGAAGCTTGCCACCATCGAGCCCACCAACTGCATTCCCTGCCGGATGGAGGGATGAGGGTTCGCGAGCAGGGATCTCGCCTGGGTTGTCAGAGCTTCCACCTTCTGCGGAGGAAGGAACATCCTTGACTGAACCGAGTCCAGAATCATCCCCAGAAACGGGGTCACTGAGGAGGGGGTCAGAGAGGACTTTGGGTAATTGATCACCCAGCCGAAGGACTCCAGGGTGGACACCACCAATCGGGTGTCCAGCTCTGCCTGCCGCAGAGACCGAGAGGTGATGAGAATATCGTCCAGGTAGGGCAACACGCGTATGCCCTTTAGTCTTAAGAGGGACATCACCCCTGCCAGCACCTTGGTGAAGACCCTGGGGGACGACGTGAGGCCGAATGGGAGGGCCACGAACTGATAGTGCTGATCCATCAGCGCAAATCTGAGGAACCTTTGGTGCCCTGAGAACACCGGCACGTGCAGGTAAGCGTCCTTGATGTCCACAGATGTCATGAAGTCCCCTGGACGCAGCGAGGCAATGGCCGAGCGCAGAGTTTCCATACGAAAATGCCTGCTTCTGACAAACTTGTTTAGGATTTTCAAATCCAGAATGGGTCTGACTGACCCATCCTTTTTGAGCACCGTGAACAGGTTGGAATAAAACCCCAAGCCCCTGTCTATTAAGGGGACCTCGCAGATGACCCCGAGCTCCAAAAGGTCCTGCACAGCCAGCATCAAGACCCGAGCTGAGGCAGGATCCTGTGGGATCCGAGACCCGACGAACCTGGTAGGGGGCAGCACCGCAAATTCTATCTTGTAACCGGAGGATACTACCTCCTGAATCCACCGGTCTGGGACGAGGCATCTCCAGACATGCTCAAAGTGCTGTAGACGTCCCCCCACCCTGATGGGCGAGAGAGCCCCTTCATGCTTGGGGGGTCTTGGGGGGGGCTTTGGGCTTGGGCCCCCAAGAGGAGCTGGGACGGCGTCCTCTGTTCTTGTTCCAGGGTTCTGAGCGCGACCCAGAGAAGGACACCCCTCTACCTTGCTTGGTCCCCCGATAGGGGGTAGAATGGGAGCTTGGACCACGAAAGGGCCGAATCTGACGCTTGCGCTGGGGCAGCTTGCCCCCCTTGGCAAAGATATCTAATCTTTCTCCAAACAGGCGCAGTCCTTTAAACGGAAGCCCCGTAAGGGCCTTCTTGGCAACATTGTCAGCAGCCCACTGGCGTAACCAGACCGCATGGCGTATGGCTACCACCAGAGCAGAGGATTTAGCACTCAGCTTAATAGCATCGTCCGATGCAGATAGGATATAATTCACAAAGGTCTCACAGGTGGCCAGAGCATTGGCGGTATCAGAGGGCAAGTCATCCGCCCCTTCCAGAGCAGTCTTAACCACAGTCCTGAGCGCCACTGCCGTGATGACTAAGGCGCAAACCGGGCGGAGCGACGCTCCCCCGAATGTAAAGGCGTGACATGCCAATTGATCAACTCGCCGATCCTCTAGATCCCGCAGCGTAGTAGTGTCAGGGGAGTGCATAATAGAGGTATTGGACAGACTCAGAATCGGGGCATCGACCTCGGGCGGCGATGTCCAGCACTTAACCAGATCGGCAGGAAATGGATACTTCTTATTCACAGCCTTGGGAATCCCCTGGAGTCTACTGGGATGTTCCCATTCTTTCAGCACTAGGTTATTAAAGTGAGTTTGTTCGGGAAACTCCAACCGCACCCTAGCGGTATGAAACAGATCGCCCCCGCTGCCGAGGTGCCTCGGGAGGGGGAGAGAGGGATAAAACATCAAAGATCTGAGACAACAGTCTGTCAATGTCGTCCTGGGACCAAAGATCAGAGCCAGACTCCTCCTGACTCCTGGACTCGTCCTCGTAGGATCCCGAGTCAGATAGCAGTTCCCCTTCCTCTGGCGGGGACTGAGCATAGGAAAGCAGCAAATCATCAGATTCTACAGGGAGAATAGTAGCTTCAGGGTTCAAATGACGCTTCTTGGCAGTAGCCTTGCACGCCAGGGAGCCAGCAATAAAGCTTTCCACACTGACCAATCTAGAGGCCAAATCAGCGTGAGAATCCCCACTAGTATTGGGGGTTATGCTCAAGCTAGGGGGAGTAGGGGAAATAAGGCGAGGTGCGGGCCCAGCCTCGGAAGAGGTGGGTAGACCGGCTAGCGCCTGTTGAGCACAAGGTACGCAGACCCGTGAATTGTCACTGCTGCTAGGTGAAACCCCACAAGCTGCACACAGACGGGCGATATCCTGGGATGCCTCCATATGGTGATTATTAACTTCAATGTGCCAGTAGGGATTGACGCTTTAAGCAACCCTGGATGCCCCTATGACCCGCTGGGAAGTGGGAGTAAAATCTGAAAAATGGTCTGGACCGGGCGCTACGTCGGACTAGGGGAAGCCACCGATGACCGCTGTCTGAAAGACACAAGGGGAAACAGGGATGTCAGAGCCGAGCGCGAGGAAACAAGCTAGAAGAAGGATCGCCCATGAGGGCACTTACAGTCTGCGAGGGGAGGACCGTCTTCACCACACGCATGCGAGAAGGAAATGGCGCTCAGCGAACCTCGAAGGGCGGGCAATAGCGGTCGATGACGCAGAACGCGCCAAGCCGAACCACGCCTCCCCTCCCGGACCACGCGAAGCTAGAAGGCGCGCAGCCAATCAGGAGAGAATGTAGCTACGTCAGCATCCCTTCAGAGAAGAGGTCTGACGAAGTGAGCAAGGGAAATTGAAAAACGCCGTAGCTTCTCCCCCCTCCCTCTTTTTTCCCCCACTAACGGGGGAATCTGGGAAGGAAGGTGACCCGAATAGAGGGTTCACCATTAGATGGGGCATGGGGGCACTAGTGCGGGAGGGGCATCCACTGAAGGCTCACCATTTGCCTTAACCGCCTACCCTATGGAGGGGGATTGCGGTGGAGACTAGCTCCGTAAGCACACTAGGTGCTACCTACCTTCACCCGACCCACGCAGCCCAGGCTGGGAGGCATATTCTTAACAAGAAGGACGGGTGGAAATAGTCCCGCAGGGCCTCGGGCTGTCAAGCCCCGCTCGACTGCGAGAGCGTGATACTTCATGTCGCAGTTCCAGCACTGCAGAGAAATCTGGGGATTTCTAGGAGGTCCCTCGGTATATGAAGGGCCGGGAGGAGCTTGTTTTCTACATGTCTGCAGTGCACGGCGCCGGAGGCGGAGGACTACCCACATGTTATTACTACTACTGGAGCAGGACGTGCTGTATGCTTAGAATAATGGAAAAAAAGCCCCGCTCACCTTTGAGTAGAGAGAGCCATCTTCTCGTCATCGCAGCCCAGACTGCAGAGAAGATCTGGGGAATTTGTGGGAGGTCCCCGGTATATAAGGAGCCACTTTTTTGCCATCTCTGCAGTCCAGCACCATCTTGTGGATGTATAACCCCAACGCAAGGAATTCTCTTTGGAGCAGGACGTGCTGTATACTTAGAATAAAGGGTGTTATTTCTGAGTGAACATATTGTTGGTGAGGACAGAAGAGTCGAGGGAGAAATTTTTTTAAGTAATGGGGTTATGACTGTGTGTTTGAAGAGTGAAGGAAATGTGCCTGTTGAGAGGGAAAGGTTGAAGAGAGATGTAAGGACCGGGGTAATGGATGGACAGTTGTGGACATAGGTGGGATGGAATAGGATCGAGGGAGTAAGTAGTAAGGTGGGCCTTGAAGATGAGGGAGGATAATCTTTGATTATACAGCAGGGGAAAATAGTAAGGAATGGAGCTGGGTGTATTACCTGGGTAGTTTACTGGTACTAAGCTTAGTGGGATGTTTATTTTGTCCTGGAAGGAGGCAAATTCCTCTGCTATTATTTGGGAGGTGGGCAAAGTAGAGAGCTAAAGGTGTTAAATAGTTGTTTGAAATTCTGGGCCTGTGAGGATATTGGGAAACAATATATGTTTGGCGATGAGAGGGCATTCCTAAAGTTCTGAAGGGCTTGTTTATAGATTAGGAAGTCTTGTTCTTCCGCCACTGGCGTTCAGTGACCCTGGAGTGCAGTTTCAGTCTGGCAATGTCCGTGTTAAGCCAGGGTTGCTGGTTTGAATGGCAAGGGTGGCTGTGGGTAAGAGGGGCAGATAGAGTCCAGGGCAGAGGTTAGGGTGTTGTGGTAGTGCAGGGCTGCAGAATCAGTATTGATGAATGTGGATAAGGTGTGAAGTTAGGTCATCAGAAATGTGCTGAAGGTTGAATGCACGCAAGTTTCTATGTGGGATTGCCTGAGTGTGTGTGTGGCAGGAGGCGGGGGTCTGTGTAAGTAGATTATGGTCAGAGAGGGGCAGCGGAGAGAAGTTAGATACTGAGCAGAGGTTAATAAAGACAAGATCTGTAGTATGGCCGTCTTTGTGGGTGGAGGTGGAGGACCACTGTTTAAGGTCAGAGGAGGAGGTAAGGGAGAGTAGTTTGGTGGCAGCTGCATTGTTGGTGTCGATAGGTATGAGAAGTCTCTTAAAAGTGGCAGGGCCAGGAGGGCGATAAATGAAACACCCTTCACGAAACATGAATGCTATTACATCAACTTCACTCTCACAGCTGTTTATCTGAAAATACATTTTCTTACTATACTTTCTATATTTTGTAGAGTGCTGAGGTCACAGGGAGTGTTTTTCAAAATCATACAAAATAACCATTAAAGAAAAGTTGAAAGCCATAAAAAATAAAATGAAAAACATATTAGATTGAAGAAATGCTTAGAGAATACTTTTAATGGTAGTGGATTCTCACTAGTGAATCAAATCAGGGGCTTTAATCCTCGATCATTTACTTTATTCATACTTAGAATGGACAAGAAGACCATACCATAAAACTCTTGACAAAGTTGTTGTGGTGAATGGGAGTACAGCAAAATGGCTAACACAACTCCAAGATGATTAACGATTAAAAGATTAGACGTTTTCATGATTAAAGGGACTGGGGTTGGGCCTGGAATCTAAAAGACTTCAGGGCTAGACCAAAGGCTCCCCCCCCCAAAACAACCTATACTGGACTGTCCTGCTGTGTGAAACCCCCCATGTCACCAGTAAACAACTTTTACTGGCTTTTGAAAAGAAAAAACTAAAGCCAGTTTTTAAAGGAGAAAAATAAACAGACAATATGTGGAGGCAGGATTTTACATTTATTTTAAATGGCATTCTGATGTACTTGCAGCACTGGTTCAATGTAAAACACTTCTTAAAGTAGAAAGCTGAGAAAGAAGTTTTATAGGTTTATAGTGTATATGTTACACTGCACAAGTAACCCAGTCTTCATTTGTATATAATGTTACTCTCAGAGACATGTCTTGCAGGAATCTGTTAATATGTTACGTAATTTATTCTTTAAAGAGGAGCAACCACTAGCCTTGAATCTATAAGGGTCCAGGGCCAGTGGTCTTCCTCTTTGTGGGGCATCTAAATTTGGATATGTGAAAATCATCCATCTGGCTTGTGCGCGCTCCTGCACCAGGCCTATCTGAATTGCTAATGTAGGTTCGCACAGCCAAAGAGATGCAGCTGCAGGGATGCTTTCTGCTCCCCTTCCAATCATCTTTCTATGCTGTTCATTAATATGCACAGCCTAGAACACTGATTGGAGAAAAGTTGCATGTGTGCTGTGGGCTAGCTGGAGGCGTGAGCCCAGCAGCATTCCCTGAAGACTTCACATAGCGGGAATTCCAAACCTCTTGTAGTCACAACTTTAGCGCTGCAACCCCCAGTGAATGCTGATGGCGCTCTGTGAAACAGATGAACCAAACAAACAGGATGCAGGGACCATGAGGTTTTGTTTTTAACCCCCCACTTGCCTCAGTGCCAGGGGAGGGACATTGCAAAGCAGCTATGAAGGACATACATTCCCTAGCAAGAGAGGTGGTGGTCTCCGCCTCCTCCATTCATTGCCACTGTTGTGTGTGGCAATGATGTAATTGCCACACCTATGCAATGACTAAACCCATGCCATCTTACAGAGATTGACAGGGCAAAAAATCAGTGTTCCAGGGCAATTCGAAAAGCGGAAACATCCTTTCTTTCTCCTTTAGTTCTATACCCAAGAAGAGAGTATTGGCAGGGGTGTTGGCCACATGTATTTCAAAAGGTCAGTGGGTTTTGGTCCTCTTTAGGTGCACAAGATTATATATTATATAGTAAAAATGGAAATGTAAAAAAATGGCAGTTACTAATGACAAACTTTTTCCCTCCTCCCAGACACAAAGATGGAAAGAAACAAAACCGTACATATATAAATGCAGCATGCGCACCATAATATTTGCAAAAATAGTGGCTTAAACATGTTTACATTGTAGTGATTTTAGTTTGTTTGAACATATACAAAAATCTTAATGTGCAAAAAGAATATACAATTATTAACTGTACACTTTGGGGAGTAAATCAACAACCTGTGCTCAATGTCCCATGTGGAGAGTGTTAAAGAAACACCCATAGGATGTAGGCATCTACCTCATTGATGCAACTTCCCCACCTAAAAACTCCATCAGGTGCATGTAATGAAAAATATTTGCATGTCAGTGTGCGGCAGAGAGTTTGGCAATCGTGAATATTGGCCAACCGAAAAAGTTAACTCACCACACAGGGGAATGAGCCCTCACACATTTCAAGGAATAACCCCCTACTTACAAGGCAGCAATTATGAAAGCAATATTTGTACAGATGCAAAGGGAGCAGTATCATGTATTTATATTTACATATTTAGTGAATATATATATATATATATATATATATATATCACATATACACACATACATATATACACACACACAAACACCCCAGGGCAAAAAAAACTAAAACTAAAATAAAACATTGAGATTATTTTGCTGTTCTCGTCCTTAGGCGCCTCTTCATTATCTGGTGATCGCTTTCCTTTTCATTACTGTCCATAATAATCTGAGACACAAAAAAAGAAAAAAAAAATCATGTATTTTTGTATAGAGACATAACTATGACTGAAATAATAATCGCTCGCGCTTTCGGGATCTGCTCGCTGTCCTCAGCGTTTGAAGGGCATTAGCAGGGAACCAAAACCCACATTTTTAACTAGCATCCCCTGAATACGAGGCAGAGCACACCTCAGCCAAAGATGTGGCCGGCGCAGTTTACATCGCTGTGGGAGCCAAGGCAAAACGTGAGTTTTGTGGCAACCTGGAGGGAGGGGGGGGGGGGTTCACACAGAGGACATCCTAATTTAGGATGCCCTAGTAGGGAAGGCCAGCAGCCAGCCCTGGAGTCCTTTATGGTGGGATACACAGCTTTTCGTCATAGAAGTATATAAGGGGCAATACACAGCTACGCGCCTCTTAGGTGTGGTTGCCATACCTGGGTGCAGCTATTTCCTGTCACCCCTTAGCTAGAGCTCCCCATCTTTCTAATATAGTGCTCAATGATGGCATTAGGGTTGGTTGGACCAGGACCCAGACCCTCCATGGCAGTTACAAGACAGGGTTTAGGTAAGTGGAAAAATCTTGAGGCACACACTAATAAGTGATAAGGGAGAATGCTGCCTATTCATATCTCAGGCAACTGTGGGCCCTACACTTACCGCATGGGCAGGGATGTCTAATGGGGCGGAGATTTCAGCAGTGTACAGCTTTCGCCTAGATTTTTTAGGCTTGGTCTCCTCCTCTTTACGACTCAGGATTACATCTGGGCCCTTTGGAGCTCCAATTGTTTCAAGTAATTTTTTGGCTGAGAAGAAAACATTGTTTCAATTAACAGTAAATTAAATGGAGCAATCCGAGTGGTTTGCCAATAATATACAGAACCCCCTCCCCCACCCAGGGCAGGTTAATACCTTTATGCTGGAAAATAGAGGGGGAGCTCTGGAAGAATTCACCAAGCTTCTGCAGAGTACCATCTTTTTTCCTGTTAGAGGCAGTGCTTGATGTTGAGGGCTGTTTTGTCAATGTCTGTTTCTAGAAAGAAATATAAAATGTAATAAATCACAAACATGTTTTTCATTTATAAAAAAAAAATTAAAGAGGAACAATACCTGGGATTTTGAATTTCACTGAGTTTTTTTTCCATTTATCCGGTTGCCCCAAGGGACAGGCTGTAACCCAGTCCTGGGATCTTTTAGACTCTAGAGACAGGTTACTAAGGCTTTGGGGAGGGCTGCCCAGTAAATTAGCATTAATATCCATTTTTTTTTTACAAAAAAATTATACACAATCTACCTGCTGCCACATGCACTGAAACCTCTCCCACCAACAGCCTTTCAGGTGATTCACTTTTTTACAGCATCACCCCAGGGAAGCGTTTGTAGGTGTTGCGCTCTGGTCCACTTACGCTTCACTCCATGTGTTATGCTGCATAACCTCACCCAGCAGAAGCGGCATGGGAGCCGCGTGCGCAGGTGTCCTCCTGCTGCATTTCGCCCTTTGATTGGCAGCATCCGGGAACCCATACGCTTCCGGTTTCATGGCTTGGTATTTTTTTGGATGACTTGATTACATGACTTTCAAGCACATTGTTTCATGCTTCTTTTTGAGTTCATAATTAACTTGTCTATATATTTCAGAGTTATCTGCTTGGGTCCTTATAAATAGGTGTCACTTATATTAATTTGCAGTTTTTTGCACAATATATGCATTTTTTGCACAGTATTTGCAGTTTTGCACATATGTTTTTCTTGTATATTTTTGCACAGGTGGTATATAGATATATTTTTTATACTTCGCACAGGTCACTTTGTATATACACAAATGGTGATACTAATGAATAGATTTTTGTGCCAGCACAAATAAGGTATGTGTTAATTCTCTCCCCGTTCCCCTAAATTTTTATGAGGAACATGGAGTTTAATATAATATATAGGCAGCTATTTTCTCTGGATGCATTATTGTATTTTTATTGGTATTTATGATTAAGGAAATTGGGCGAGTGCAGCTGTTTTTATTAAGTGTTGTCTTTGTTGTTGTCTCTGTATGATCTATTGACCTTTGTGTGTACAATAAAGCTAAACTATTGAATTTTTATATTGTCTGGTGCTCCTAATTTGCAGGTGGATGCGGTAGGGTTCCGCGCAACCTCTTCCTTCATATGTGCTTAGATGATGTTATAGTGAGCACAGAAGAGTATTAGAGTGGTGCACCTTCTTTTGGATAGTGTTATGCTGCATTACGCTTTTCATTAAGCTGATTTAATAGAGGGCAAAGATGTGCAGAAAATCAATCCTGACCTTGTTAACTGCAACACATCTGATGGGACTAACCCGAGAGCAGAAGAGAGATTCCCTGATGTGGCCACACATGGATGAATAAAACATTTGTCCTATTGTATCTTTTCCATTTTGATTGGAACAAGTGGTGCATAAACATACTGATAAAAAAAAAATAAATTATGGGGGGAGGGGGTTCATGCTAATAATTGGGTGGAACAAGTTTAGGTTTGCGTGTGAACTGAAACTTTTATACAAAGTTGAAGTAAACATTAATTCCAAATTTCCCCCCAACACATTACTTGCACCTGCAGTGGGTAATTTTCATTTTAGTTTGAGGGGGCTAAGGGGACTATAGACCATAAATAGCCCACATAAGACTCGATTTCTAAACTGCACCCTTCAACAATTGCAAAACCACTTTAAAGTGGAACAAAAACCCACCTGTCCTGGCTGGCTGCTGGCCTTCCCGCTAGAGCATCCTGAATTGGGATACCCCACTGTGTGAACCCTCCCCAGGTGCCGGTAATCGCTTACTTTTCCCCAGTCCAATGGCGCCTGCACGGGCTCTAATCCAATCTGAGCCATCTGCTGAACTGAGGTAATTTGGCAAGATGGCTCCGATAATTGTGAATGGGGAGCGAGAGCGGACACATCCCTGGGTGCTCCCGCCCAATCATTCTTATAGGCCGGGATGCGAGCGCAGGGCAGCAGGGGATGCGAGCGCAGGGCAGCAGGGGATGCGGCTGCTCTCCATTGACACTAATCAGAGCTGCTTGCCGAATTACGTCACTTCATCGAGAAGCTCTGATTGGACAAAAACCCACGCAGGTGCCTTTGGACTGAGAAGAGGCGAGTCTGCACACATCAATCTGGGGGGTTTCACACAGCGGGGTATCTCAAATCGGAATGCCAAGGGGGCACACAACCCGGGAAAGTGAAAATCCAAGGTTTTGTTCCGCTTTAAAAAGGTAATTTCACTTTCAATGGCATTTTTAAATGTTTCCATTATTGTGTGCCACGATACTCTCAATGTGCTGAGTGTATCTTATGTTTTTTTTTTTTATTAATTTTTTTTTTTTTTGCAACTCAGTCATAAAAGAAAAAGTTTCCGTAGCAACAATGTGTTTATGTTCACCACGTACACTAAAGTGTTATTATGGAGGACATTTCCCAAACTTTCCGACTCTGGCTTGGTATCACCTCATTTGCTATGGCAAAGATGGGTTTAACCCCATCTGCATTAATTCAGCTTCCTCAGATAATGGGGGGGGGGGGGGGGGGGGGTCACAGTCTTGTGCCCCAGTAGCAACATTTTACTGGCAGCGTTCTCACCTGGTGAGGTCATTACTGCTGCTTTGTTCAGCCAATGCTGCTGATGATCTCACCTGTTACAGTGGAAGGATTCTGGGACTTACTTCAGAAACTATACTTTGAGCTTCACTAAAAGGCCAGGAAAGCTGCTCCTAATTTAACAACACAGAGCCGCAGTAATATAAAAAACTTGGAAGTAGCATAGTGACACAATCCTAATACACATGTTTATTTTACATCCCAGATAAGGAAAACACTAAGGCAGAACAACAAAAACCTGATAAAAAAGTATTTTTTCTTTTCTAAGTCTATTAACCCTATACAGGAACACATTGCGGGAAACTACATTTGAACATGACGTAATAGTGCATCATATATCAGGAAGGGGTTAATCTGTTCCATTTACCACAGACACCTATGCGTCACAGTATACAGACCTTCATTTCATTTCTGTTGATAACGGGGCTTCCTGTGATTTGTGGTGTCATTTTATTGGTCCTTGTATTTTTTCGATTTTCATTTTTAACGACCTCCTAGAAACAAGAAAGATATTCATTTTGTTTATCTTAAAACCTGTAATATACATTAAAACTATATAGTAAGTTACAGTATGGAAAAGTTACCCCAGCACTCAACATTTGTCCTGTACAAAAGTGGCGACGTTGCCATTCACACAAATGGTTTACTAAAGTTAGGCGATTGGGCACATTTCAAAACAACCATAGTAATGGAAACTCGCGATAATCAAAACCATCCCTAAAATGTATCTGTGAGCAAAAACGCATACCGCGACGGTGGCAGCCCTACCGGTGAAAGGATTTTGGGGGAACAGTCATGACCACATTCTCTTGAAGCAGCACAAAACCCTTTTCCTGTCCGATTACTTCAGGCAATGCGACCAAGCTTGGTGGTGGTTTAAAAAAAAAAAAAAGGGAAAAGAGAAAAGAAAAACGTTTTTTCCCACCACCAAGGCCACCCGTCAGGCGGGAGAGTGCCTCAGCTACAGGAAAGTCGTGGCCATGTGCAGCTAAAGCACCGCGGCAGCTGCCAGGAAAGGAGAGTTTATCAGCGACCCCAGGGGTTTCACACAGCGGAGCGTCCAGATTCCAGAGTCTTCTGGAACCCAGAAATTAGATGCTTGACTTTTGTTCTGCTTTAGAGTGAACCAAAACCTAGGATTTTGGCTGTCCTAGGTTTTGGTTCTTGCCCCCAGGGCACCCGATCGGGGATGTCCCGCTGTGTGAAACCTCCCAGGTTGCTCAATCTCACCCATCCTCCCGGGTTCTACAACACATGCGCAGCCCTGTCGTAAAAATACAATTCTGTGAAATACTCACCTGTAGAATTGGTATTATATGTATACAGTACGTCCTGCTCCAGATATAATACTTACACTTGGGTATTCTCCGCCAGGAGGCGCTGTGCACTGCAGATGTGAGAAAACAGGCTCCTCCTGGCCCCTTAAATACCCAGGGACCTCCCCCAAATCCCCAGCATTGAAAAGCAGTGAACAAGAAGCCGGGAGAATTCAACCACCGACAAAAACTGGTAACTATAACAATGATAGCAATCACCATACAGGGGATCCAGAATAATGCAAAAACCAGGGTGGGGTGGAGCAGGACATACTGTATAAGTATAATACCAATTCTACAGGTGAGTATTTCACAGAATTGTATTACATTACGTCCTGCTCCAGATTTAGTACTTACACTTGGGACATCCAATAGCAGTGTCCATAAAGTAGGGTGGGATCCCCAACAAAAAAGGCACAGCAGACAGTTAAAAGCACTGTCACCTGCAACCTTGCTACCAAGAGCGACATGAGCAAAGGCTCTAACGTCAACCCCATAAAAACCTTTGAAAAGGTATGAACAGGAAACAAGTAGCGGTCTAGCAAACTTGTTCAACAGAAACCTGGTGCCGAAAGGCCCAAAGATACCGAAGCACAAGTAGAATCAGAAGTAAGGCGAGAAGAATATTCTTCCCCTTAAAAGAATAGGCCTGAGTAACAGCCTGACAAGTCCAAACGCTAACAGTAGCCTTGGCAGAAGCCGAAACCGTTCCTAGGACCAGAAGGGACAACCCATCCAAGTAAAGATCAGGCCAAAGGCCGCTTAACCCCTGGAATCAGACAAAATCAGGCACATACAGGATGGAGATGCCCGCAAACCCCAAGGGGCATCAGTCCCCCTAAGGGACGAGAGACAATCCAGGAAAACACCCCCTTTTTTTTAAGCGTTACTAGGAAAAAAGGCACAGAAAAAAGACAAGATGTCTTGAATACATGAGCATAAGACACCACCTTAGGCAGAAGGTCCGGCGTAAAGCGGACCACCACCTTATCTTAGCGTATATCAAAGAACGAGGGCTAGCTAAACAGAGCTGCCCGCTCAGGCACACGTCTGACTGAAGCAACAGCCCCCAGAAGGACAACCTTGAGGGTAAAAACAGTCAGACAGCATCCGGAATAGGTCCAAAGGGAACACCCCGCAAGGCAAACAGAATAAAATTCAAATCTCAACGGGAACCATAGAAATACGTGGGGAATGCACATGAGCAATCCCCGAAAGAATGCTTAACCAAGGAAAAAGTGAGCAAAAGACTTCAATAGGAAGGCGGACAGGGCAGAACCTGAACCTTCAGAGTACAGAGATGGAGAACCAACTCCAACCCATGCTGTAACAACTCTATAACCCTGGGAACAGAGAACGCCCAACAGGGGAGAGACCTAGACTCACACCAATCAAAATGGGTACACCATACCCTATAATAGATGGAAGAAGAGCTTGCTCCTAGACTTCCAATAGACACAGTCACAGAGAAAATAAACCCGTCTCCATCAAGATGGAAGAATCAGCCGTCAGGTCGTCTAGACCAGAGCCTGTAGATTGGGGTGACATAAAAAGGGGGCCTGAGTGAGCAGATCAGCACTCCTGACAGAACGTACTGGTCCGCTGTCCTCAGTACCACGTCTGCGAGCCACACTCCACTAGGCCACCCAGGGGCCACCAGTATCACTGGTCCCCCGTTCCAGAGCAATCTTGCGCAGAACCCTGCCTAGCAGGGTGAATGAAGATAAGACATATAGAGCCCCCAAATAGACAGGTTCTGAAGAGGAGTAGTCCAGCAAGATAGAGCCAAACTGAAGGCTCACTGTTTCAAAAATCAATAGGTGTATGGACTCCCTAAGGGCCCCACCTCGGAAGCACAGGGGATTTTAGAAGGTACCCCCCCTGTCAACCTGCTAGATTTGGCATCCGTGGTGACCATCTACAGGAAGATGCAAGAAAGGGGGGGGGGGGGGCCTGACGGGTTCCTTGAATACAACCATCTCAAGAGGAACCCTGTCCAGTATTAACAATATAAGTTGCCGAAGAGCCCAAAGGCAAGGAGTATAAGGGACATCCTCTGAGCAGCCACCAACGGGCCCACCAGCTGCAATCCTGCCTGGTGAAGGTACGGGGACAGCAAAGAGGGACAGAGCCCATGTAACCAGATTGTCCACTTATTGCCAAGGAAGAAGGTTCTCGCCTGAACCGAATCCAAATGCAACCCTAGGAATGGAGATACCAAATAAGGGGACAATGAGGAATTGAGGTGACTGAGCAGCCATCCAAATGACTCCCAAAAGACACCACCAGCCGAGTAACAAACTCGGCCCGACGTAGAGATTGGGAAGTAAAGGACGACGACCAGGTAGGTCCTCGCGCGGACGCCCCTTGGTCTCATCAGAGACATCACCCCCGCCAGTGCCTTGGTGAGCACTCTGGAAGCAGAAGAGAGGCCAGATAAGGCCACAATCAGCAGTGTTGGCCCTCCAACACTAACCTGTAAGAGCCTTGGTGTCCAGAAGACACAGGGGTATTACAATAATCATCTTAGATCTCCACAGACGGCAAGAGGCCCACTAGGCGCATGGCGCTGGTGGCCCAACTCAGAGATTCCATGCAGAAACTGCCTGTGAATGTAAAATTGCTGAACCTATAGAAGGCCAGAATGGGCCAGACTGCCTCATCCTTTTGGGGGAATGTGGAAAGGCTGGTGTAGAGGCCCCTGCCTCTGCCTGTTAAGGGCAACCTGCAAGTGACCCCAGACCTTGCAGGCCGTGCATGGCCTGCACCAACACCTGAAAAGAGACAGGGACCAGAAGCACCCTGACAATCTCGGGAAGGGACCGACCAGCAAACTATCCTGCATCCGGAGGAAACTACCTCCTGAATCCACCAGAATGAGGCATGATGCCTCCTGATAGGAGCAAGGTGCTGCGGCCATCCCCTCACAAATACGGGCGTGGGCGTCCCATCATGCTTGGGGGGTTTTGGTGAAAGATTTGGACTTAGTCCGGCCGGAGGGGCCAGGACGTTGTCTGCCACTCCTGGGGCAGGAATCTACACCAAATAGCTGGAAGGACACCCCTGGTTCATGTTTGACACTAACGTAGGGGGGGGAGGAGGGGTGCCCCTGCCCCGAGCAGGCCGAGACAGCCTTCTGCGTAGGGGTGTTTTGCCCTTTTTTCCAAACAGGTCCAGACGGCCCCAAATAGGCGTTGCCCTCTAAAGGGAAGCCCAGTAAGAGTCTTTTTTGTAGCATCGTCAAAACCCCACTGTCGCAGCCAGACAAAGCGACGTATAGCTACCACAAGGGCAGAAGTTCTTGCACACATCCTAATGGTGTCATCCAGCGCTAAAAGGATAAACCTTACAAATACATCACAACTGGAGAGTGCATTAAACACCTCCCAGGGGAGATCCTCAGGTTGATGATCAAGCATCTTTATGAGGGTCCCAGCGGCCACTGCAGTGATGGCCGCGGCACAGACCGGGCGCAGAGCCGTCCCTGCACAAGAAAAGGCGTGGGAAGCCAGCCTATCAATGCGCCGGTCCTCAGCATCCCGAAGGGTACGATAAGTAGGGGGTGCAATAAAGGGGGGTTAAGAACCCCTATGATCGGTGCATCCACCACAGGAGGTGATGACCAACAGTTAACCACATCAGGGGGAAAAGGGTATTTCCAATCCCAGTCCCCTGGAAGTTTACAAGGGAATTCCCATTCTTTGAGTACAAGAGCCTGGAAGTGATCCTGCTCCAGAAATTCCAAGCGCGGTGTCGCTGTATGGAAACTCTCCCCTCTAGGCTTGGGAGCCTCACCAGGGAGAGAGATAGACAAGACCTCAAAGATCTTTATCAGTAATTCATCAATGTCACACAGGCCCCAGGAACCAGGGCCAGAATCATCATGACTCCTCGGCCTCTCATCAGATGAGCCTGAGTCAGAGAACAGCTCACCTTCATCAGAAGGAGCAAAAACCCGCGCAGTAGCAAACTCCTCAGTTCCAGTAGGAAAAGGTGAAACCGGAGGCGTCAGGGACCACTTCTTACCAGGGCCCAAGCGCTCTGCCAACCTCGAAATAATCTGATCAGCCGTAGGCAGTCTGCGCGGCACGACTTGCTGGTCATCCCCGCTCGAGTGCGACTCATCAGGAGTGAGATTTAAGCACGGGGAAACAGGTGTATTGAAACGAGGTGCAGCCACTGGCAACCCTGATTGCAGGGCCAGTACTTGTTCAGCACAGGGTCCGCAGACCCGTGCTCTGTCAGCATCAGCATGGGGCTGTCCACATGCTGTACACAGCCGTTCTTGTCCCAGAGGGACCCCGGTCACATAATTCTGAGATGCCTCCATATGGTGATTATCTAGGCAAATATGCCAGCAGGGATTTATGCAATAGGCAACCCTGGATGCCCGAAAGACCCGCTGATTAATGTGGGAGAATTGCTTGTAAGCCCGCTAAATTTATGTCAGGCCGGAAGAGGCCACCGGAGTCTTCAACGTCTGAAAGACATAAAGGGAACAAGAGGTGTCAGGGCCATGCGCAGCAGAAAATTTTTTATAATGAAATCCCCCGCAAGGGCACCTACAGACCAAAGGAGGGGGGGACCGCAACCACGCGTGAAGAACATCAAAATGGCGCCCAGCGAACCTCGAAGGGCGGTCCCAATCTTTGGCCGTGACGCAGAGCGCGCCAAGCCAAGTCCCCGCCCACCCCAAAGAGCGCGAAGCTCTGAGGTAGCAGTCAAACACGCAAAGGATAAGATAAATTTAGTATAAGCCTTTGTTAATGGAGACGCCGTAGCGTCTGGATGACGCCGCCGCCCGGCGCAGCACACTTTTAGTAAAAGAAAAGACACACGCACGGCGGCAGCCAAACCATTATAAAGAGCAAGGGCTCTGACACCCAGATGCAAGTCAAGGGCAATACTACGGCCATAAGCGTGACAATACAGTACACCGAGACCGCCACACACATACCCCCCCCTTTACACAGGGTCCACCGCTACACAGGGCAATAATGCGGGAGGGGCATCCACTAGAGGCTCACCATCAGCCTAAACCGCCTACCCTTTGGTGGGGCACTGCGGTGGAGCATGGCCCCATAAGCACGCATGGTGCTGCCTACCTTCAACCGACCAGCGCAGCCCAGGCTGGGAGGCACATCACAAGAGGAAGGGTGGGAATAGTTCAAACGGGGCCGCAGGCTGTAATAGCCCCGCTCACCTGCGAGAGAGTGATACTTCATGTCTTCGCAGTCAGCACTGCAGAGAAAATTGGGAACTTGTGGGAGGTCCCTGGGTATTTAAGGGGCCGGGAGGAGCCTGTTTTCTCATGTCAGCAGTGCACAGCGCCTCCTGGCGGAGAATACCCAAGTGTAAGTATTATATCTGGAGCAGGACGTACTGTATACTTAGAATAAAAGGTTCACCATAGAAAGGATCCAGAATACCAAAGGGCGGGGTGAAGCGGGGTGTGTGACATACTTACAATACCCATTTTACAGGTGAGTATTCACAAAATGGTATTATTCTAAGTATGTCACACACCCCGCTTCAGATAGTCATTACACTTGGGACATCCAATAGCAGTGTCCATAAAGGGCGGGGATCCAAAACAAGGCAATAGTGCACAAATTAAACCACTGCAGCATGCAGAACTTTGCGGCCAAAAACAGCATCCGCTGAGGCCCGCAACTTGGAAAAAGTATGAACAGCAGACCAAGTAGCAGCCTTACAAACTTGTTCAACAGAGGCTTGGTGCTGAAAGGTCCAGGAAGCCCCAACAGCACGAGTAGAATGAGCAGTGATCTGGAAAGGGGGAACCTTCCCCTTGGCAGAATAGGCCCTAATAACGGCCTGACGAATCCATTTACTAATGGTAGACTTGACGGGCGCAAAAACCTTTCTTGGGCCCGGAGGGCACCACAAAAAAGGCGTCCGTCTTCCGGAATGGTGAAGTAGCCACCAGATAGTACTTTACACATCTAACGACATCCAGAGAGTGCAAAGCTCTCTCCTTGTCATTGCTAGGTTTAGGACACAATGAAGGAAGCACAATGTCCTGATTGAGGTGAAAAGCAGAGACAACCTTTGGCAGGAAGTCTGGTTTACAGCGGAAAATCACCTTGTCCTGATGTCTCTCAAAGTAGGGGGCCTGAAAAGACAGAGCCGCCAACTCAGAAAAACGTCGAACAGAGGTGATAGCCACCAAAAAGGCAACTTTAAAGGTGAGAATGGATAGTGCAGCATCCTGCACTGGTTCAAAAGGAGGACCCTGAAGGGCAGACAACACCAAATTTAAATCCCAAAACGGCAACATGGGTTTGCAAGGAGGGCGCACATGAGTGACCCCCTGAAAAAAAGGTCTTAACCAAAGGATGAAGAGCGAAAGATCTCCGAAAGAAAACCGCCAGAGCGGACACATGCACCTTAAGGGTGCTAAGATGATAACCCATGTCTAGACCATGCTGAAGAAACTCCAAAATCAGAGGAATGGAAAACACCCGACAAGGAAAGGCCCTAGCCTCACACCAATCAATGTAGGTACACCAGGTCCTGTAATAGACATTAGAGGAAGAATTCTTCCTAGCCCTGATGAGAGTCTGGACAACTTCCTCAACAAACCCCTTTCCTTTAAGATGAAGGTTTCAGCAGCCACGCTGTCAAAGCCAACGTTTGCAAATTGGGGTAACAAAGTTGACCTTGTGTGATCAGATCCGGAACCAGAGGCAGCGTGAATTGATCGACCGCCTGCCGGACAACGTCTACGAACCACACCTATCTTGTCCACCTTGGGGCCACCAGGATTGCTGGCACACCCTCTTGAGCCAGCATGCGTACCACCTTGCCCACCATGGGAAAGGGAGGAAACAGATACAGAAGACTCTGTCCTGGGACAGAGACACAAAGGCTGGGAGCTTGTGATTGTGAGGAGAGGCAAACAGATCCACCTCCGGCCTCCCCCACCTGCGACAGAGGGATAGAAATACCTTGTTGCTGAGGGACCATGCCCCCCGGCGAGAGGTCCCCCTGCTCAGGGAGTCCGCTTCGAGGTTCTCCACCCCTGGAATGTAGACTGCCGAGATGCACGGAACAATGCTCTCGGCCCAAGCAATAATCAGAGACACTTCCCGGAGGGCACTCCTGCTGCGAGTCCCTCCTTGGTGATTGATGTAAGCGACAGCTGTCCGATTGTCGGAGCGAACCTGAACTGGTAAGCCCTGAAGGTGATGTGTCAGGTGCGACAGCACCAACCGAACCGCCCTCAGCTCCAGAATGTTGATGAGGGCGGGCGGCTCCTGAGGGCCCCACAGCCCCAGGGATTGGAGGGCTCTCCAGTAGCCCCCCCCCCCCCAGAACAAAGGACTGATCCAAAAACAGGGAACACTTGTCCCAGGCCGATAGGAGATGGAGCTGAAGAAGCCTCATGTGAAACTGAGCCAAAAGGCACTGCCTAGAAACAGGCCACCATCAGTCCCACCAGTCTCATCCCTTGCCGGATGGACAAATGAGGGATCGTCAGGACCATACGAATGAGCGCTAGGAGAACATCCACCATCTGCTGAGGCAAGAAAATCCTAGTCTGAATGGTATCCAGCGTCATGCGCAGGAAGGAAGCCACCCGTGACAGGGAGGGTGAGGACTTGGGGTAATTGATCACCCACCCGAACCCTTCAGTGTTGTCACCACCGTCTGAGTGTCCAGCTCCACCTGATGGAGTGAGGGAGACGTAACGAGCAGGTCGTTGATCACCCACCCCAGATAAGGGAGAATGCGAAAGCCCTGGTTCTTAGAAGAGTCATCACACCCGCCAGCACCTTGGTGAACCCCGTGTGCTCAGGTGAGTCCGAACGGGAGAGTCACGAATTGGTAGTGCTGCTCCCCTACCGCAAGCCTGAGAAACCGCTGGTGCCCTGGAATGACCGGCACATGAAGGTAAGAGTCTTCAATATCTATAGGGGTCATGGAGTCCCCCAGGCTTAGGAAACTGACAGCGGGGCGCAGCGTCTCCATGCAAAACCGTCTAGTGCAGATGAACCGGTTAAGGAACTTCAAACCAGAAGGGCCTTTGATGGAGCTCTCTCTTTTGGGGAACCGTAAAGAGAACTGGAATAGCAGACACTGACCTCTCTCCCTGGTGGGAACCTGACAAACGACCCCCATGGCCAGACGGCCTAGCACCACCGTCAACAGGCCCTAAACTGCCCAGGGACCCGAAGAAGTCCATGATGAGAATCTGGGAGGAGGAGTGAAGAGCAGCAGCCGTCCCCCAGCAGAGGGGAGAAGGCACCCCCTCAATGCTGAGCGGGCTAGCAGAGGATTTAGTCCTGGCACCCCAGAAAGATCCAAGTCGGGCCCGGCAACAACCTATGCCCCGGGATCTCCCCTTGTCCCGCGAGGGTCCCCCCCTGCCTGACCCAGGCTCATGAAAGAGGTAGTGAAGGACCCTGACCCCCGAAAGGGTCGTGGCTGCTATGTGATGTCGTAACTTACCACCTTTAGCCAAAGCTCCACCATCACCAACAGGCTCAACCCAACATGGGGAAGCCCCTAGATCGCCTTCCTGACAGCCTAGTCAGCCGCCGACCGGCGCCACAAGACTGGGCGACTGGATTAGACTATCCAGCCGAGGTCAACAATACCTCTTAGGAGATAAATAGCTCACATAGCGACAAGCTCTAAAACCAGCATCAGAAGGGTCCCAGGGGAGCCTAAAGCCGACCCCCAAATAAGGTCCTAAAAGCCGCGGCCGTAATAGCGGAGACCACCACCGGGCGCCGGGTCACACAGACAAGGGCATGGGAGACCCGTTAGTCGATACGTCAGTCCTCACTATCCATCAAGCAATGGAATGAGGGAACGCACCACAGACGCAATACACAGCCCCCGGATGGGGGCATCCACCTAGTGGGATAATTGATCAATACGCGGGGAAGGGTATACCTCCTATTCCACCCCTTAGGTCAAGCGTCGGTTCTGGTAATGCCAACAGTGGATTTGCAGTACCAAAAAAAAAAAAAAAAAATTCTTTCCCCTGCTGCATGGAGTCACCACGAGGAGAAAAAAAAAAAAAAGGGGGGGCCCGTACTACTAAAGTAAGGGGTATAGGGGGAAGTCAGCATCCCACTGCTCTGAGGCATCAGTGCCATGGCAGGCTGATCATCAGAGGGACATAATCTGAATAATGTCCCTTTACACAAGGGGTGTACAGTAATAGAATAATATTAACCATGATGTTAATGCATAGGCCAGCGCAAAGAGCGCCATTCAGTTGGAGCCTTCCGGCTGCAAGGCTAGCAATCAAAATCAGTGTTGTCTAGTCTAGCACAACCATCAAATGTGACTCCCCGCTAGTGTTAAGGACACTAGGGGTCATATCCAGGTGCGGGGGTGTGGGTGGTGAGACCAGCCAAACTGATCCGGGGGCACAGGCCCAGATTGCCACGCCAGCACCTGCTGCGCACAAGATACACAATCTAGCACAATAATGCCCACAAGGGATGCCTCGCATACCACACACAGCCGGGGATGCCCCGAGGGGACACCGAGCACAGCATCCTGGGAAGCCTCCATAATGTGATTTTTGGTAGCCGCAATGACAGATGGGAATTACGCTGTTGAGCTACCCAGGATGCCCCTTAAATGTCCGTCAGTGGGAGGATATATATATATATATATATATATATATATATATATATTTATTTATTATGAGAGGGCAATATGCCCCTTTAAAATGAGGGAAAGGGCCACAGGGGGAAGCGCTAAATTGAAAATCCCCCGTAAGACACAATAACCATCACCCGCATAACATATATAAATAATATACAATGCAGCCCGCAATCCACAGAGGATGCACATGACACAAAAGAAAATGTACCCATAAAATACATGCACATGAAGACAATGAACAGCCCGGCAGGGGGCACTCACCCACGCTATGGGTGACAAGATGGCGACCAGAGGGGGTAGATGAAGTGAGAGAGCGAAGGGGGCGGACCGTCTGCACAGCGCCAAGCACTAGGCCCCGCCCCCTCCAAGCGCGGGGAAACTTACAAGCGGCCGAGCTCCCCATCCAATGCGGGAGCCTGCCTGGTCTACAATACTAAGCCAAAGGGGCGGGCCACCAGAGTAGCGCGCCGAGCGCTAGGCCACGCCCCCTATCAACGCCGGGATTAATAGATAGACAGGAAAACCTCTGAGGGAAGAAACATGGCGCCGCATGGCAGCTCTAGGGACCGCAAACAGGCCCCCCACGAGACAGCCGTGCTCCCCTGTCAAGCGGGAGCCGGCCTCAGTGAAAAAAGACAAGAGAGAGCGAAGGGAGCGGGCAGCGCGCCGAGCGCTAGGCCACGCCCCCTCCCCTCCCTCAGAGCATACAACCAGCCAAGCTCCCTGCAATGCAGGAGCCGGCTGCGAGGTGACCGGCCGGCCGCAATGCGAAGACACGCAGGCTGAAGAGAAGAAACAATGAGCAGCACTGGACGGCGCCAGCGCATAGTGAAAACACACACAATAAAAATTATATATATATCTAGTATACATACCGCCCCCCCCCCCCCCCACTAACCGGGAACAGGGGGGGAAGGCCGATAGCTACATTTAGGTTATGTCGTGAGGGCTTTAAAACGGACAGGGCATCCCAAATGAGGATCACCAACCTGACAACCGCCTACCCCTTGGTATGGAGTCTCACGGTGGAGCGTAGCTCCTAAGCACCATAGGGTGCCGTCTACCATTGTCCAAACCAGCAGCCTGTGCTGGGAGGCAAAGTAAAATCAGTTAAAAGGGATCCGGACAGAAATAGACTCAATAGAGGGGGCCGGAAGTTATCTCGGCTACCTGCAAGGAGGAGACATCCATCTTCTGACTTGCTCGCCGTCTGCAGAGATGAAAGACTGGGGAATGAGTGGGAGGTACCAGGTATTTATGGACCGGGAGGGGCTCCCTTTTTTTCATGACATCTCTGCAAGATCGCCCTCTACAGGTCGGTATAACCCAAGTGTAATGACTATCTGAAGTGGGGTGTGTGACATACTTAGAATAACTGGATAAGTCTATGGTAATTCCGTTTTTATATGGTACCGGGAGGAGCCACAACTCTTCTGCAGTACACTGCGCCACCTTGTGGCGGAATAACCCAGATGTAATGACTTTGTGAAGCAGGTCGTGCCATGCATTGGGAAAAAATGCAATAGGTGCAGGTAGGATGATTTTAACTGTAGGCAAGCTGTATGTAGGGAGTGAAGGGAGCATACAAAATAGACTTATTCAGGGTGAAGCCAAGCTGTAAGCTGTTGCAAAGTTTATATCTCCAACAGACTCTTGATAAGCGTGCGGGTCAGCCAATCGAAAATAAGTCCTGGATGATGTCACTATAGACAAAACGCGAATCGGACTAGCGGCTAATGGAACTATTTAGCTTGTACTCTGCTGAGTTTTAACATATTTTAATGTTGAAATAAAAATTTCTGTTAAACTGAACTGAACGGCCACTTGGCATTTTTATCAGAGGTGGGCGAAAGCTGTGAAGATCACTTGAGAAAATTGCTGTATCTAAATTGCTGGTTGGGGAGGCAGCTGAGCACTATGCTCAGCAGCTCAACACTATTTATACTCAGCAGCTCAACACTATGTATACTCAGTAGCTCTATACTACACACCTGAGCACTATACAGAGGACAGTGCAGTTTGAAAGGCTTTATACAACTCATCATGGCCTGGTTGAGCCCCACAATAGCGGCGCTCCCAGGCTGCAGATGGTAGGGAAAGCAGTTTATATGTGTTATAGTATTGATATCTGTGTTTGACCCAGGGAACCTCACAGTGTGCAGTGAGCAACACAGAAGATCCTATCTGGTGCTGTGATCAATGCTTTAACTGTCATCTATGCATTTTGTTCTGCCGTTTTGTATTTCCTAGTATTTTGTAGTTCAGTGAGCTCAGTCTTATACACTTTGTTTAATTTGAAAATAAATAAATAAAATGGCACAGGCAGGCCAAAAAAGTGAAAAATAAAATACTGGCCAGGAGGGAACCTTGGCATTGTGGGATCAGCAAAAAGGTGAACCGGGAAGGGGGATCTCCCACAGCGCAGAAAGGGAGACCACCCGGCCAAGGAGCCATATAGACTCTAACCAGATGGTTGCTCCTCTTGAGGGACACAGTCAGCCCTGGTCGCGCAAAGATGGTGGTTAAATGCAACAAATGGAGTGCTCCAGGGCATAAACCAGCCACATTCATGGTCGCCATCATGGACCGGAGAGGACCAAAGGGATGCTTGTTCTATGCTGTTGGTATATATGTATATATTTGGCCTGGACAATCCCTTTATACATATTTTGGTGATCAGAAAGAAAACTAAAGTGGGTCGCTGCTGCTTGTATAAAGAAAAGAATCTTGCTAGCAAACTATTTAGCTTCACTACTGCTACCTTCTGGCAATAGAATTAAGGATCTGGAAGCAGCTCGGGAATATGGAGAGGGTGTTATTGGAATAGAGCTTTAACCATGGCACTGTCACAAATGTGTTCTATATGTGATAGCCAAAGATAGGACATGGTTGTAAGTGAGCCATAAAATGCCTAGTAAGTACTGATCAAAAATTACCACAGCTATCGGCTGCAAGGCGTTCCAGGCAAAGGGTTAAATTAGCAATTTTTCCCCTGCATTTAACCCAGCCGTGCAGCAAGGCAATCACTGTGAGTTCACATACTGAGTAGCAATTAATTAGGTCTGCAAGGTGAATTTTAAGAAAGGAGCAAAATAAATTGAAAAAAAGGAGTCAATTTGAGGGTTACAAAGGAGAAATTCCTGGGAATGAAAGTTAAATAGTTAATCATTTTCAATTACTACACAGAGCAGAGCTGGCACTGACACAAACCTCAATCACAGTAGGTTAAATGCACAGAGGTTTTCTCTGGAAAATATTAGAGCATTGGGAGCATCTCATGCTTTACAAGAAGCACTCCAATGCCTTGTTTAATATCAAGACAGACATACAGAAATGTGCAGTTCATAAGGATGCAACCAATAATCCAAAAATAAATGGCGCGCTGTGTCAAATAGAGCGAAAAACCCCAGTCTTACCGGTATTTCCATTAGTCCTCCAGGAAGGCTTAGCCATCACCACCTCACCTGTATAGGATACACAAACTGGAAGAGCATTAAGAGGACCACCCCTTTCATTTGACCCTCAGTGGTTTTTAGAGAGTAATCAGAAACCACCGAGCCCGAAGGGAAAAGACTGAAGATCAGATAAAGCACCCCCGCTACCAGCCCAAAAAATGAAACAAAGAGGGGTGGGAAGTAGGACGCTGTCCTGGAGGACTTATGTAAATACTGTTACTGGTAAGACTAACTGGGGCGTCCCACCCCGTGTCCGCCAGGACGGCTTAGCTATCGAATGAAAGTAACCATTGGCGTCCTACCTCAGGGTGGGCAGACTGCCTCGAACACCTTTCTTCCAAAGTTGTGTTGTTCAGGCTCAGTAGTTCTACCATTTAGTGTTTCTTCTATAGAAATGTCGCCATTGTATGCCCAGGAAGCAGACACTGCCCTCATAGCATGTGCCCTAATTCCTTGCGGAACAGGAGTTCCTGTAGCTTGATATGCTGCCATAATCGCATCTCTCATCTACCATGCAATGGAGGCTTTGGAGGCTTGAACACGATTATACTTTTCTGCGAAGGTGACTAAAAGATGGTCCGATCTTCTCAAGTCTCTAGCAGCATCTATGTATAATAGAAGAATGCTCCTTGAATTGAGCTGCTCCAGTTTTGATATCTTTTCCTGAGAAGGGTCGATAGCTGGCAGAATCACTTTCTGAGCGCTGCGAAATTTCGAAGGAATTTTCAGCAAATAAAGTAGATCAGGCTTAAGGATTCTGTCTGGAAACACAGTCAAATAGGGTTCCTTGATAGACAAGGCTTGCAAATCACTGACTCCCCTAGCAGATGTAATGACCAGAATGAGGGCAACCTTGAGCGTTAGAAACTTTAGAGAGGCATCCTTTAGGGGCTCAAAAGGGGACATTGTTAGGCACTGCAAAAGTCAAGTCCCAAGTAGGGAATAACCTTGCCTGCACTGGTATCTTTCGAGATATGGCAACAAAAAATCTGTCCATTAATGTGTTATTCTTCAAGGAATACAAACAAATAACCACATGTCAAAACCCTCTTGAAGGAATTCTAGAAGGGAAACTACCCTACCCGACTGCAACATTCGAGCAGGCCAAATACCACTTTCAGATCTTACAAAGTAGGAAGACGGTCGCACAAAAGATTTATTGTAACAGAGTAGAGATACTCCTGTTAGACAGACCCTTCTGCTTTAAAATTTTGGATCAGAGGTTCACACCGCCAGGTTCAACAATCAGGGATGTGGATGTCGAATGGGTCCCTGACAGATCAGACCTGGAAACACTGGAAGAAGCCACAGAGGACTCGCTGACATTCGAGCCAGAAGTGAGAACCATGATCTCCTTGGCCAATGAGGAGCTACGAACAGAATTCTGGCCTGGTCTTTCGGATCACCAGTGGCAATAGTCTCAACGGGGTAAATACATAAAGCCCGAATTCTCCCCAGTTGCCGGTGAATGCATCCATGCCCGGGCTAGAGGGTCCATTGACAGGGAGATGTTCCTTCAGCACTTGGCATTCTTTGTAGCAAACAGGTCTATAGCTGGTTGACCACCATCTTTGAGCTCTGCCAAAATATTTTTTCGAATTTTTCGAATATCTAATTTTCAATCCACCAAATTGACATTGGCTCAGAAAGCCAGTCGCCGTGTTTGGATCTCCTTTTATGTGGACTGCTCGAATCAAAGACACGTTTTCTAAACGGAAAAGAATCGAACTGGCCAGCCCATAAAGCTCCATGGATCTTGTTCCTCCCTAGTGATTTAAGCATGCCACCACCGTAACCTTACAAGTCTTAAAGGAGCCACAGCACTCAACCCTGTTAGCTTGCGGGCCAGCCTATAATCTGTCTCTAAACTTGGTTAAAAACAGAGGACTCGGTCACAAACATCTGCAGAAGTATGCTTAAGCTGCACCACTACGCCAAAGTGCCTCTGTGGGGTGCAGTCCTAACTCTAATCTCTGAGAGTCCATCTGGGACATACAGTGCAATAGATAAATTGGGAGCAGGCTTACCTGAGGTTGCCCTAAACCTCTAAAGTGCAAGCCATGGGGTGGAAGGGTCAAAGACCTTGCAGTACAGCCTAGACCCCACACACCATGTGCTTGCACAAATTCAAAACAAAGGGGGGTGGCAGCCGCTCAGACCATTTCATAATTAACCTGGGAGGTGCACGTTAGCAGGGCAATTAGTACACACAAGTCTTAAAGGAGCCACAGCACTCAACCCTGTTAGCTTGCGGGCCAGCCTATAATCTGTCTCTAAACTTGGTTAAAAACAGAGGACCGTAATCTTGTCTGAATATCCTGGTCTCTGAGATTCCCATCAAGACAGAGCCATCTTTACTGCAAAAAGGGCTCAGAAATTCGAAGATTTTTGTAGATCCCAACCGAAAGAGCTTGCTTTAACCCTTTAACCGCCAGCCTACCTTGAGATTTTGTCACCCTTTGTTGCCAGATTATTTTGCCCTATTTTGCGCTCCCCATGTTCAACTGTGATTTTTGAAGGGATTTCCAGGGATTTCCCAGGAAAGTGATATATTGTTTTTTTCAGCGGAGCCTGGGCTTTAACATGAAATGTCTTGTTTGTCATTTTCTAAGTGTATTCTCAATATTTTTGGGTGAAAATTGTGCAAAAAAATAAAAAAAAAACTATTTTTTACAATTTGTAGTGTTTTTTTTGTAATAAAAAATGTAAGTTTGTCAATAAAATCTTATTGCGTGTGAAACCCCAATTTCATCCGGTTACAGCGGTACCACATATGTATAGGTAGACACCCTTTCCTGCCCAGGAGACTCCCCCAAATTGAAACAACGCTTTAGGGGATTTTCAGATAAAATACAACTATGCTATGCAATATGCGCACCTTGCAGTTTTTCAAGAAAAACAACCCTTTACATTTGAAATACCCCCCACAAACTATATATTCCCTAGAAGTACACACCTCAATCTTTCTAGGCGTACCAGGCTTGTTGACATGGGTGCAGTTTTCTGGAAGTAATCCCTCAATGTATTCTTTGGTTGCACAGGGTTTCCCTATAAATGAATAAAAAAGCAGAATCAAAACCACATTTTCCTAAAAAAACCTATATGCAAACCAGAAAAAACAGAAAATCTGAAAAAGCAACATCCCCTGAACAGAACGATACCCAACATGCATAGGTTCTGTCAAGGAAAGAGTTGCCAAACACACCAAAGTAAAGCATGCGCATAGCGGTAGTTTTACTTCAGATTTTCAGCTCTGCAGACAAAGTGCGCACCTTGTGCTTTTTCTACCAAAACAACCCTTTACATTTGGAATATCCCCCATAAACCATATATTCCCTGAAAGTACACATGTTAAGCTTTCTAAGCATACCCAGCTTGTTGTAGTGGGCTCATCTTTCTGGAAGTAATATCTCGAAGAATTCTTAGGTTGCACAGGGTTTCCCTAAAAATGAATAAAAAAGCAGAATCAAAACCACATTTTCCTAAAAAAACCTATATGCAAACCAGAAAAAAACAGAAAATCTGAAAAAGCAACATCCCCTGAACAGAACGATACCCAACATGCATAGGTTCTGTCAAGGAAAGAGTTGCCAAACACACCAAAGTAAAGCATGCGCATAGCGGTAGTTTTACTTCAGATTTTCAGCTCTGCAGACAAAGTGCGCACCTTGTGCTTTTTCTACCAAAACAACCCTTTACATTTGGAATATCCCCCATAAACCATATATTCCCTGAAAGTACACATGTTAAGCTTTCTAAGCGTACCCAGCTTGTTGTAGTGGGCTCATCTTTCTGGAAGTAATATCTCGAAGATTTCTTAGGTTGCACAGGGTTTTACAAAAAAATGTATAAAAAAGCAGAATAAAAAACACCTTTTCTTAAAATATCAATATGCAAATAAGAAAAAACAAGCTAAATCTGAAAGCGCAAGGTCCCCCGAGCAGAACAATACCCAACATGCATAGGTACCTGTAACCTTTTGACTGCCAGTCTACTTGAGATTTTGTCACCCTCTCCTGACAGGATATTTTTCACCATTTTACGTGATGCTTAACTGTGATTTTTGCAGGAATTTCCAAGAAAATGGCATATTTTCTTTTTGTGGCAGAGTTTAGGCTTTAACATGAAATGTCTTGTTTGTATTTTTTCTACTTTTTTAAATATTTTTTAAAAAATTAAAAAATATATATTTTTTAAATTGTCTCCTTTATTTTAAACAAAAACATTTATTTTATTAAAGAAAACCATATTGCATGTGAAAGCCCCATTTCTCCCGATTACAATGATACCACATATGTATCGGTAGCCCCCTGTTCCTGTCCAGGTGATCCCATAAACTGAAAAGAGCACTTTATAACATTTACAAATAAAATACAACTACTATCCACATAATAAAGGGTTAAATAAAAAAAATTGGTGTGGGGGGGGGGGTGGGGTCCACCATTTCTTGGGGGAATTTTAAGTTTTTTTTGGGAGGCAGGTAATGGGGGGTCTCTGGGTTAATGGCGAGTCACCCACTAGCCGCAGGTGACTTGCCAGACCCCCGAGCCCTGTGAACTGGTATAGGGGTCACATGGACCCCTTACCAGTTCACAAAGGGTTAAAAGTAAAAACAAACACACAGACACACTTTTTAAATAATATCTTTATTTAAAAAAAAAAAAATGTTTTTTAATATTTTTTTTAATACTTACCTCCCATCCATCCCTGTGTCCCACGCTGATCATTAGGCTTCTGCTCTCCTGCTGCTGCTGGAAGCCTTTTATACCTACTGGGTTACAGGTAAGAAAGGGTTAATTAAAAAAAAAATGACATAGGGTCCCCCCTCGAAGGGAGGGGGACCCCATTTTTTTTTTGGATTTTTAAGGGTTAAAACCCTTAAAAATCCCAAAAAGAAAATGGCGTGAGGTCCCCCCTACCCAGCGTAACCAGCCTGTGACCAGCTATGGGGGCTTGTAGAACAGGGCGCAGGGGCCAGCTTTAGTGGCCCCTGGCCCTGCGGCTACAAGCCGTCATAGCCTAGGGCCACGGCTCTTCTGCCCCCCCCCTGGGCTTTGGGGAGGCAGGTAATTTGGGGGGCCAGGGGTTAATGGCAAGCCACCCGCTAGCGCAGGTGACTTGCCAGACCCCCGAGCCCTGTGAACTGGTATAAGGGGTCACATGGACCCCTTACCAGTTCACAAAGGGTTAAAAGTAAAAAAAACACACAGACACACTTATTTAAAAATATTTTTATTAAAAAAAAAATAAATGTTTTTTAATATTTTTTTTTAATACTTACCTCCGATCCATCCATGTGTCCCACGCTGATCACTTAGGCTTCTGCTCTCCTGCTGCTGCTGGAAGCCTTTTATACCTACTGGGTTACAGGTAAGAAAGGGTTAATTAAAAAAAAAATGACATAGGGTCCCCCCTCGAAGGGAGGGGGACCCCATTTTTTTTTGGATTTTTAAGGGTTAAAACCCTTAAAAATCCAAAAAAAAAAATGGCGTCAGGTCCCCCCCTACCCAGCGTAACCAGCCTGTGACCAGCTATGGGGGCTTGTAGAACAGGGCGCAGGGGCCAGCTTTAGTGGCCCCTGGCCCTGCGGCTATAAGCCGCCATAGCCTAGGGCCACGGCTCTTCTGCCCCCCCCTGGGCTTTGGGGAGGCAGGTAATTTGGGGGGCCAGGGGTTAATGGCAAGTCACCCGCTTGCGCAGGTGACTTGCCAGACCCCCGAGCCCTGTGAACTGGTATAAGGGGTCACATGGACCCCTTACCAGTTCACAAAGGGTTAAAAGTTAAAAAAAAGAAACACACACTTTATTTCAAAACATTTTATTAAAAAAAAAAAAATTTTTTTTTACTTTACTCACCTCCGATCTTCATCTTCTGTGTCCCGCGGCGATCTGCTGTCAGTGACGGCTGGGCAGAGAAGGGGGGAGGCAGGCGATCGCCTACCTCCCTCCTTCCCCGCCCAGCCGTCACCGGCATCTGAGAGTTCAACTGCCGGGTGCCCTGATGACAGAATCCAAGATGGCGGCCGCCATCGGAGGAGGTAAAGGGAGGAGGGCTGTTATGCCCTCCTCCAGAAGACGGAAGAGCGGGGGGGGGGGGGGGGGGGGGGGGTGTGATCGGAGCCCCCCCCCATGAAGAGGAGAGGCGGCGGGAGCGGAGGTGAGTAAATGTCTTTTTTTTTGCAGGCAAATGCCGGCGGCTGCTGAAGCGGGGGGGGGGGGGGCACCCTATTCCGGGCCCTCCCCTGCAGCCGGAGGACCCCCAATCGCCGATCGGAGCCCCTCTGGCTGAAGAGGAGACCCGGATGAATCAAACAAGGGGTCAGGTAAGTGATATTTTTTTATACTTTTTATTTTATTAATGGGGAAAGTCAGGCACGTAAATTTTACGTGGCTGGCGTTTAACGGTTGGAGAGGCAGCCACGTAAAATTTACGTGGCTGGCGTTTAAAGGGTTAATGGTGACTACCAGAGTATCTCTTTTACTAGGTTTACATTTACTAGGTTTGTCAGTCAAATCCAAAGACAGAGGTTTTTACTTCCAAATCTCCAGAAAAAGACAATTCTGTGAGTACTCACCTGTAGAATTGCTTTTACCATGCATGGCACGGTCTGCTTCATGAAGTCATTACATCTGGGTTATTCCGCCACAAGGTGGCGCAGTGTACTGCAGAAGAGTTGTGGCTCCTCCCGGTACCAAAAAAAAAAAAAAAACAGAATCACCATAGACTTATCCAGTGTTGACAAGCAGTTATTCAAGGAACCGGGAGATAATAAAGATAAAAAAGGTAACAAAACCCCAACTAACTTGGAACAATCACCATAAAGAGGCAACCAAGAATAACGATAACAAGAGTGGGGTGAAGCAGGCCGTGCCATGCATGGTAAAAGCAATTCTACAGGCACGGCCTGCTTCATGAAGTCATTACATCTGGGATATCCAAAGGCAGTGTCCATAAAGTAGGGTGGGATCCCAAAAGAGTAACAGGCAGTTTAAACCACTACCGCCTGAAGTACCTTGCGGCCAAAAGCAGCATCAGCTGAGGCCTTAACATCAACCTTGTAAAACTTGGAAAAAGTATTAACAGAAAACCAAGTTGCGGCCTTACAAACTTGTTCAACAGAAGCTTGGTGCTGAAAAGCCCAAGACGCACCAATAGCACGAGTGGAATGAGCAGTAACCCTAAAAGGAGGAACCTCCCCCCTGGCAGAATAGGCCTGCTCCACCGCCTGACGGTTCCACTTACTGATAGTGGATTTAGCCAGAGGCAAACCCTTCCTAGGTCCAGCAGGAAGAACAAAAAGAGCGTCAGACTTCCTGAAAGACTCCGTAGCAACCAAATAAAACTTCAGAGCAATGACAACATCCAAAGAGTGAAGGGTCCGCTCCTTGGGATTAGCAGGGTTAGGACACAAAGAAGGCAAAACAATGTCCTGATTGAGATGAAAAGCAGACACAACCTTAGGCAAGAAATCCGGCTTAAGCCGAAACACCACCTTATCCTGATGCCTTTCAAAATAAGGAGGTTTGATGGAAAGCGCCGTCCAGCTCAGAAACTCGCCTGACAGAAGTAATGGCCATCAAAAAGGCTACCTTAAGAGTCAGAATGGACAAGGAAGCCCCACGGATAGGCTCAAAGGGAGGACCCTGCAGAGCAGACAACACCAGATTCAGGTCCCAAACTGGTAGCATAGGCTTACCTGGCAGACACACTTGAGTAACTCCCTGGAAAAAAGTCTTAACCAATCGGTGATTGGCAAAGGATCTCTGGAAAAAAAATTGCCAGAGCTGACACCTGTCCCTTAAGAGTACTAAGTTGAAGGCCCGAATCCAAACCATGTTGCAAAAATTCCAGAATCCTGGGGATAGAAAACACCCGACAAGGAAAAGACTTGGACTCACACCATGCAATGTAAGCATGCCAGATCCTGAAGTAGATAAAGGTTCTCCACCCCCGGAATGTAAACCGCCGAGATGCAGGGGACATTCTCTTCCACCCAAGACAGAATCAGGGACACTTCCTTGAGGGCTCGCTTGCTCCAAGTCCCTCCCTGATGATTGATGTAGGCAACTGCCGTCTGGTTATCCGAGCGGATCTGAACAGCCCGACCCCGAAGGTGTGTGGTCAGCTGAGACAGAACCAGCCTGATCGCCCTCAGTTCCGGGATATTGATAGGAGCATGGGCCTCCTGGGGGCCCCACCGACCCTGGAACTTCAGAGACTTTCAAAAGCCCCCCCCAACCGGTCAGACTGACATCCGTGGTGACAGTCTCCCAGCACGGAGGCAGAAAGGTCCTGCACACTACAAGGTTCCTTGAGTCCAGCCACCACAAGAGGGACTGTCTGGCCAGAGGGGACAGAGCAAACTCCTGATCCAGAGACACAGGGTCCCCGATCCCAAACTGACAAGAGGTTCAAATGAAGAGGTCTCATGTGAAACTGAGCAAGGGGGACCGCCTCGAAGCAGGACACCATTAGGCCCACCAACTGCATCCCTTGCCGGATGGAAGGATGGGGACACAAGAGCAGAGCCCGTGCCCGCTTCTGAAGACCCTCCACCTTCTGCTGAGGCAGGAATACCTTGACCTGGGAGGTATCCAGAGTAAAGCCCAGAAAGGACCTCACCAAAGACGGAGACAGTGAAGACTTGAGATAGTTGATCACCCAGCCGAAGGACTCGAAAGTGGAGGCTACCACCAGCGTATCCTTCCCAGCCTGATGAAGAGACTGAGCCGCAATCAGAATGTCTTCCAGGTAAGCAAGGATGCGAAAGCCCCGATTCCGCAGCAGAGCCATCACACCCGCCAGCACCTTGGTGAACACCCGAGGGGCCGAGGTGATACCAAATGGTAAGGCCACAAACTGGTAATGCTGATTCTTTAGAGCGAACCGGAGAAATCTTTGATGACCTGGAAAGAATGGCACGTGAAGGTAGGAATCCTTGATGTCCACTGAGGTCATGAAGTCACCCGGGTGCAGGGTACTGACCACCGAGCGTAGAGTCTCCATGCGAAAATGCTTGAATCTGACAAACTTGAGACCTTTCAAGTCCAGGATGGGCCTCAGGGACCCGTCCTTTTTGGGGACCGTGAACAGATTGGAGTAGAACCCTCGACACCGTTCCTGGACAGGCACCAGGCAAAAGACTCCTGACTCCAACAGACGTTGAACCGCAAGGCGCAAACCCTGAGCTGACAGAGGGTTTTGAGACATCCAGGATCTGATGAATCTTGGGGGCGGCCAGGCTGCAAACTATCTTGTAACCGGAGGACACCACCTCCTGAATCCACCGGTCTGAGACAAGTAGCCTCCGGACGTGAGCAAAGAGCCGAAGCTGTCCCCCCACCCGGATGGGTGAGGGCGCCTCCTCATGCCTGAGGGGGTTTGGGCTTGGGGCCCCATGAGAGACCGAGACGACCACGGGATCTGCCACGGCCCCAAGAATCCCTGCGGGTACCCGAGAAGAGGGAGCCATGACCTCCCCTGGGAGCACGAAAGGAGGGGAGGGAAGAGGAGGGCCCCGAAAAGGCAGAGGCTGCCTCCTACGTTGAGGCAGCCTACCATTCTTGGCTAAAACATCCAGACGCTCACCAAAGAGCCACAGCCCCGTAAAGGGGAGCCCAGTGAGAGCCTTCTTAAAAGCAGCATCAGCCACCCACTGACGCAGCCAAACAGAGCGGCGCATAGCCACCAAAAGGGCAGATGTCCTACTACACATCCGTACCGCATCATCCATGGCAGTAAGGACAAAGGCAACAAAATCAGAGCAAAGCAAAAGGGACCTATAATCCTCCCCCCTGTTATCAGCCGTAGTGCCCTCCAGGAGACGCTTGAGCTGTTTCTTAAGGGCAATAGCTGTAATGGCAGCAGCGCAGACCGGGCGCAGCCCAGCCCCCACACACGTAAAGGCCAGCTGATCCATGCACCAGTCCTCGCTGCCCCGCAGTGTAGTAGTGTCAGGGGAAGGCATGACTGAGGTGTTAGACAGCCCTAGCACGGAAGCGTCCACCTCAGGGAGGACACAACCATCGCTTGACCAGGTCGGCAGGATAGGGATACCTCCTATCCCACCCCTTGGGCACTGCGGGCAATCTACTAGGACGTTCCAAATCCTTAAGCACCATATTAGTGAAATGGCTCTGCTCAGGGAACTCCAGGCGCTGTTTATCAGGGCGAAAGAGCTCACCCTGTTTCCTCTTAGCCACCTCAGGGGGGACAATGTGCAAGATTTTAAAAATGTGAGCCAACAGGCTATCAGTGTCTTTAGGGAACCATGAGCCCTCCCCAGATGCAGACCCAGGGTCACTGCCGTAACCCTCCTGCTGGTCCCCAGAGGAGTCAGAGTCCTGAAAGAGTTCCCCTTCCTCTAGGGGGCAAAGGCCAACAAAAGTATCTGGTCCCTCATCCTCCTCAGGAAAGAGGGATGCGTCAGACCCCAAAACGCCAGAACAAGTAAACAGTCCCCAAAACCCCCCCCTCAGAAGCTAGGACAGGAACTCCGCATCCCTAGCAGGCTCACCATAAAGCCTATGACCGGCTGGGAGGCACAGAGGGTCTGGAAACGGGTGGAAATAGCCATGCAGGGCCGCAGGCTTGGTTGCCCCGCTCACCTGCGCAATATAGAGAGCCATCTTCTATCTTTGCAGAATCACTGCAGAGAGAACACAGGATAAGTCTATGATGATTCCGTTTTTATATGGTACCGGGAGGAGCCACAACTCTTCTGCAGTACACTGCGCCATATTGTGGCGGAATAACCCAGATGTAATGACTTCATGAGGCAGGCCGTGCCATGCAATGGGAAAAAAGTGTTGATGTCATCTCGAGTGGAGTTGGGCCCATATTACAGCTGGCATAGATGAAGTCAGACCTAATGAGGTCAGAATCTGAGTTCCAGTCAGGAACATCCTGAATTGGAATTCCCCGCTGTCTGGGGAATACTTGAAGGTTAAAGACCTAGTTATCCCTGGAGGTCTCATATAGCCCTTTTTATCGCAACATAGATGATCTGATCCTAATCTGGACAGGTAGTACCATAGATCTGGACCAGTTTGTAGAATATTGTATTAACAACAATTGCATTTCACAGCACAATCAAGCCCTGAGATGGTGGAATTTTTAGATTTGAAAATCCATATTGATATACAGAATAACACCCTGCACACATGCACTTTTCGCAAGCCTACTGCAGGCAATAATATCTTGCAAGCCACGAGTTGCCATCCCCCACACACGATCAAATCTATACCAGTGGGTGAGATAAGAAGTAGGAGGAATTGCACTAAGACTGAGTCATTTGATGAAGAAGTATCTTCTATTCAATCTAGACTAAAGGCCAGAGGTTATCCTCCGTGGATTCTCACTAGAGCAGAAACTATTGCCCGCCAAAAGGATCGGGCATCCATGCTGATTCACAAACCAACTGATAAAAAATCGACACAACGTAGGAGGGTGTTATTTAGTACACCTTATACCACGGAATTTCAAAAGGTGGCTAATATCATCAGGAAGAATCTTCCTATGCTCAGAGCAGACCCCCTATTATATAACATTATTGACCAGGGGATACAGATCGGAGCAGAAAGAGCAGAAGGAGCAGAAAAGGAAGTGGGACTAATATAAAACCGCTGGAGGGTCCATTTAGAGAGGCAAAGCATTCTAGAGAGGCAGAGTCTCTCAGAAGCAAAGAAGTTCCAAAGTTCACCAATCTGTGAAACTGTGACTAAAAATGTGGAACAAAAAAAGATAAGTGTTACTCAATCTAAAACTGAAATTATGCACTCAGATATTTAATTGCAATGGATTCAGAATCTGGAGAAATTCATGTGCACAAAGCCAACAGTCAATTGTTGAGGCCCCAAACAGGCACTGCAATAAAAGGACATGTATCAGTTAATTCTAGAAATCATTTTCTGTTAGCTCAGTTCATTGTGCTATCCGCATATGCAGGTGAAATCTGTATAATGCAAGAAGAAGCTATATCTCAACACAATCTATAAACACCGCAGTCTTCACTGGGATAGAGTTTATTAAAAATAGATTGAGGCAAATTGGAAAACTGTCCTGTGGTCAGATAATTCAAAATGTGAAATTCTTCATGGAAATCATGCTTTGCTCAAGAGGAGAGGGGAAATCCAGCTTATTATTAGTACACAGTTCAAACTCCTGCATCTCTGATTGTTACGTTGCTGCCTCAGCACCTATAACAGCTTCCACATTTTTAAAGGTGCTCCATCAACAATGATGAGCAAGATAGAGGTTTTAGAACAACATGTGCTCCCATGCAGAAAACATCTCCTTCAGGGAAATCCTTGCATACTTCAGCAAGACCAAATACTGCATCCATCACAACAGCATGGATCTCAGAAGAGGAGTCCAGGTGTTGAAACGGCCTGCCTGCCATGCAGTGCAAACCCCCTCACCTTTAGAAAACATTTGGAGCATAGTGAAACAAAAAATCTGGCAAAAGCAACCCAGGAAGAATTCTACATCAGACAAGAATTATACAATAGTTCTCAGTTGCCCTCCTTTATAAAATGGTGTATGAAGACCCCTTCTTTGGGATATAGCCTATGATGAGAGCCAGGAAACTCCCTTTAACATCTAAGGAGAGACCAGAGACTTCTCATCAGTGTGACAAACTTTTGAATCACTAGCACACCACTTCCCTAATTTTACCATTTTGCTTATTGCCATTAGGTTATTTACATAGTTTATATATTGTTACCTGTATTTGCTCATTTTAGTCGCATTGCACCATTTTTCTGATTTGTACATTTTTTCTTTTTTTTTATTAATAAATCTCAAAAACCATAATTAATTCTCGACATTAGTAATTTGGGGACATTGCATTGCCTTGCTGAATCTACCGCTTCGTAAATGCTCTGTCCTATCCATGTCTTGAAGTGTCAGTAGGAGGCACAGATCAGTTCAATCAGAACTTTCTGGGTTGATTCCATCCCCGGGGTACTCTGAGAAATACATATCTGGTGGCAGCTGTCACGTGTGGCAAGATTGCACGATTTAATCAGATAAATAATTGAAAGGTCTGATCAATTCAAACAATCGTCACAATCTGTTAATACAACATTCTTAAAATCACAAGTCTGGTGAGGATAAGCTTTAAAAGAAAACAAATCCACCAGTGACATCAATAATGAGACGCTATGTGACTTTTTCTTTGCAAGCATATCCCGCTCCTGGGCAGAAGGTCTTACAATACAAAATAACTACCCATAAGAGATTTTTAGGTTAGAACTACAAAGAGCATAAACTTCTTCATCTCTGCAAGTGTTTCTTCTAATTAACATTTATTATTCAAATGAAACCATGGGAAATTTATAAAAGGCATCTTGAACATATAAGAAGCGTCAAGGAGAGAAACATTCTTTTATAGTAATCTTTTATTAAAAAAAAAAAAAAAAAATCGAGAAGTATTGGACTACTAATCAGGTTGGATGGTGTGATTAGGCGATCAGGAGGGTGGCTCATGGGATGGTCAGTAGATCAGGTGAAAGCTTATACCCATTTACAGGGAGCACCCTTTAAAGAAAGCCAAGGATGCTAAGTTTGTTTACTAAAGGTCGGAGTTCATGCAATGTAATGTAAAAATAAATCTGAAATTGTTTTCTAATAACTGGATATGACACACCATATAAAATGCCGGGCAACATGCAGAGTTATTATATATATATATATATATATATATATATATATATATAACACCCCCACTATTATTGCAACCTTAACTCAAAAATAACTTCCCAGTTTGGGATGCCCTGCTTCCTAAAAGCCCATAGGATTTTTTTTCAATTTTATAGACATGGATAGACGCACAGTTATTCCAAGACAATTAATTAAGGCAATCAATTAAGGCACAACAGCCCCCCCCCCCCCAAAAAAAAAAAAAAAAAAAGATTACCTAAAGACCTAAAGTCATAAATTAATTCCCAGTTTGGGATTCCCTGCTTCCTGAAGACACAGTCTTCTCCTGCAGCAACTGCTCAGGCTTGCCCCATGGCTGTGCAGGCGTGCCCAATGAACCAGATTGGCCACTGGCAGTAATGTTGGATGCCTGGGTTGCATTGGCGTATGGGCCAGGAAATTGGAACAAAACCCGGGAATTTGACTTTCCTGGGTTTGGGTTCGTCCGCCCGGGGCATCACAATTCAGGCTGTGTGGAACCCCCCAGTTCGCCCAGTAAA